>JAUPFT010000020.1:37555145-38245145 GCA_036936625.1 Parnassius smintheus behrii | reverse complement strand
CGCGCGCGCACTAAATGGCACCCCCACCCTTACACATACACATACTCGAGTGATAAATTAATTTATAATAAAGTACAATACATCATCTTCTCGACATCGACAAATGAACAAAATAACACAAATTCACTCACACGATAACAAAAACTCGAACAAACGTCTTTCCACAATAAAACCTGTCAAAGTTTGATCCACAAAATCAACAGATAACACATTTTCTTACGTTATTACTATAACGAAGTAGCCTACTGGGTTCTCTGTCACACACAGAACGCGACGTTGCCGCTTCGTGTTCGAGTACTTATTCGTCAATTATGGCTCCGGATCCACTTAGTCTAAGTAAATGTCGCATATAAATTAAATATACTCTGGAGCTAAAAAAATCATATTCAGTATGATTTTTTCGACCGTTGATAGATCAACAAATGTTGGTCAAATCGCTGACGAGTATATTGAAAACCTGTTAGTGCAGATCCAACGACGTCACACGCGCATCAAGGATGGATCAAAGTATATTAGTTTGTGGTGGATTTGGCGTTTGGCCTTCAACCACCAAACTGCTGGTTCAAATGTATCAAATAATGTTATGCGGTGCGGCTATTAATTTAAATAGAATAGTGGACTGTATAGAGCGCGGTGCGAGCGATGAATGGAATTTAATTTATTCGTGATACTGCAAATCCCCTAAATTCGGGATATAGGAAGGACGTGAAGGAATGCATGTGCACCCACCTGGACTTCCGCTGATCTGCCTCGTGTCTCGATGGCTGCCGGCTGTCTTCACACTTATCAACTTCACAGATAATCACGAAATATAGCGTTATTGCAAATGTCTATACTTTTTATTATATGCTTGTATAATTCAATATCCAAATTACACAAGGGCGGGAGCGATGATGCGAGATATAAGCGGTGCGGTTGATTGCGTGTCTTCTCAACTTGTGTGAGCCCGTTAACACACGAATGCACATGCTGGGCATAAAGCGGTAGATAGGAAACCGGAAATGGGCTTTGCAGTAATCTTATTGGGTAATAATTAACGAATCCCTTATAAGCGTTAAGCGATAGTGCAAAGTGGCGCGAACACCCCCCGGCCTTGAAGTATCCTCAACTAGCAAGTAAAGTATAAAAATATAGATATATATATAGATAAATACTTATATAGTAGCGAAATGAAGCGACATTATGACCTAAGAATTAAACTAAATATATAAACGATAATTTAAAATTAACTATATTAATCACTGTGTTGGTAAAGGACACAGTTTGATAAGAGGGCGTTTTAAAGTGGAATTCTTAAGTTTAACTTGCGCAACGCGTACCACACCATCCTTACCGGGAAACAATTCGGTGACAACGCCTAGAGGCCACTGAAGCGGTGGAGTATTATCTACGTCTATTAGAACAATCGTCCCTACAGAAATGGCAGTAGAGTTCTTATTACACTTCACTCTACTCTGTAATGTATGTAAGTATTCGAATCTGAAGCGTTTCAAAAAGGACTGAACTAAAGAATCTATTAAAGAAAAGCGTGATAACAGATTAATACGTTCCTTGCTTAAATCTGCAGCTGGTAAGCATTCAAGTGGTTTTAAATTTAGAAAATGTGCGGGTGTAAGTGCGGTAGGTTCCGATGGATCACTGCTTAATACATAAAGCGGGCGAGAATTTAAGATACACTCGATCTGACAAAGAGTAGTAAGCATTTCTTCATACGTGAGGATTTGCTTACCTAATACGCGAAACAAATGGGTTTTTACAACCTTAATATTGGACTCCCACAAACCCCCGTAATGTGGAGCACTTGGAGGGTTGAGTTTCCAAACAATGCGATTATCAGTGAGCACCTGACTGAATGCCTTATAATATTCTTCTGATTTTAAAAATCCATGTAATTCATGTAAATACGAAAGCGAGGCGACGAAATTAGTACCGTTATCGCTGTATATAAATCGACACGGACCTCTACGAGCGATAAATCTCTTAAAAGCGTCTAAAAACCCCGCCGAACTTAGATCAGACGCTAATTCTAAATGCACTGCCTTAGTAACGAGGCATATAAATAAACATAAATAAGCCTTCTGGCTTCGTATACCACGTTTACGCGTCAATGTGATATAAAGTGGGCCCGAAAAATCCACACCTGTGTGTGTAAACGCATTACACTGCTCTAGGCGGCAAGCAGGTAAGGCAGACATCATGGGGTAAATAGGTTTGGGTTTATGTCGAAAACAAATGTTACACCTATGAATGCGGTATCTCACTACACGGCGAGCTGATAATATCCAATATTTCTCCCGTAATGCAGCAAGTAAATACTGAGGACCAGCGTGGAAATGTTTATAGTGATAATAATCAATTATAAGATCAACAATATGCCCCTTTTTTTGGTAGCAATATTGGATGCTTTTGGGAATCCGATAAAGACGAATAATCTAACCGACCACCTACTCGAAGTACATCGTCCGTGATAAATGGCGATAACCTTCGTAATGTTGGTGAACATAGTTGTCCTTTTTTAATATTTTTTATATCTTCGGCGAAAGCGATGCCTTGCACAATTTTAATAACTGTGATTTCAGAAATCTCTATGTCGGATGCGGTTATAATTTTATTTATGCGCGGTAATTTGTTTAAAAACCTTAAAACGTAAACAACGGATCGTAAATACTTATTCCAATTAGAAAATTTTAAGCTTAACGATATAAATGGGTTTTCTTGCATGTCACTGACTCCAAGCGACACAGTCTTTTCTTCTGGTAAACTGATATGAGTTGATGCGAACCTTTGTATAGGCCATTCTTTACACGGCAAGGAAACCCACGAAGGCCCATGTAACCAAAGGTCACAATTTAAAATTTGTGAGGGTAACAGTCCACGCGAAATATGATCTGCAGGATTTTCCGAGCCGGCGATGTGGTAAAAGTTATCCGGTAATAAATAGGACTGTATTTGCGAAATACGGTTAGCAACAAATGTGTTGAACTTATGCGGTGAAGAACACGCCCAACAGAGCGCGACTTCCGAATCTGAAAACGCATAAATGTTGTCGATCGGATGCCTCAATGACAACGAATCGTAAACGGTGCGTACTAACTTAGCGAGCAAAACCAAGGCACACAACTCAAGCCTGGCTAAAGTTATAACCTTTAATGGGGACACCCGAGATTTAGAACATAGGAGCGTTATAATTGGAGGATTATTTCCGTTAACAACATGCGAATAGATGACACACCCGTAAGCTTTTTCACTAGCGTCGGCGAAGGCTAGTAGCGACACATGGGATTTTTCATTTACGCCGATATGACGAGGAATCTGTAAATGTGAGATTAAAGGTAACTCTGATATATATCGCTGCCATGTATTGACAATATTAGTGGGTGGAGTCTCATCCCAGTTAAGTTTAAGAACCCACAAGGCTTTAATTAATAATTTGGCGTAAAGTATTACTGAACCGACAAGCGACATCGCACAAGCGAGCGGTTGCGGAGAGGATAGCGCGTTTGGTACAAGTGACCGGTGGCGGCGAAACAAGAAAGGAAAACTTATCGGTAGCGGGATACCAACGAAGGCCTAAAATTTTTAAAATGTCACTATCATCAAATGATACCGAGTCTTGTTGACGATGTGATGCTGGTATATGTTGTAAAAGCTCCTTGCAGTTACTTGTCCACTTAACCAAATCGAATCCACCTCGGCGAAACATTTGGATAAGTTGAGTGGCGGTGTCGACTGCGTTGTTGACGCAAGGCGCGGAGGAAACGAGGTCATCCATAAAAATATCCCTTTCCACTACAGGAGCAGCAAGGGGATAGGACTCCCTTTCGTCAGAGGCTAACTGGCGTAAAGTGCGAAGTGCGAGGAAAGGGGAAGAGCGTAATCCGAATGTGACGCGATAAATTCATATGTTTGTATAGTTTCTTCTGTAGAAAACCGATATAAAATGCGTTGAAAAGCGCGATGGGATTTTTGGACTTCGATACGCAAGTACATTTGCCCTAACATCTGCAAAGAAAGCGATGCGATAAACTCTAACGTTTAATAAAATATTAAAAATGTCTGTTTGTAAATTTTGCCCGGTGTGCAAAATGTCATTCAAAGAAATATCGTTATCCGACTTAGCACTGGCGTCTAAAACGATGCGCAACTTCGTTGTACTTTTATCATTCCGTACGACAGGGTGATGCGGCAAATAAAAAGGTTGTATACAATCATTATCAGAAACAGCGGATAAAATACCCTTATTAATGTATTCCCTTATAACAACATTGTATTGATCGCGAAGATCGGGATATTTGTTAAAGCGTTTTTCCAAAAGTAAGAGGCGTTTTTTTGCATTCATTAAAGAGTCACCCAATATGTCGGGCCTTTTCTTAAATGGCAGGGCGACCACATACCGTCCGTCGTTTTGGCGGTAAGTAGTAGAAGTATAAATGTCTTCACATTCCTGCTCATCACGGCTCAAATATAATTTTTGCGGAAGTTCTTCAATTTTCCAAAATTTTTCCATTATATCATTAAGACAATTTTGATTTAAATTTGTATCGTAAGAACAGGAAACAAATGAACGCGGGGAATGATGTGATATAGCGACTTCAGCATCACCCATAATAATATATCCGAGTGATGTTTCTATGGCACTAGGCCATTGCGAATGAATTAAGTTTTCAGGCGACAAAAGTTTTGTGTAGGTATTAACCCCCAATAAAATATCTATAGACCCAGGTTGATAAAACTGATCATCTGTTAAGCGTATTTTATCTAAATAGCGAATTTTTGAAACATCTACTATCTAATCTGGCAACTGACCCGTGATGATCGGAACAACTAATGGTTCAATATGATAAAATTTGTTATCATTAAAACGAGACGTGAACTGCAGTGAAGTGACTCCTAAAATCTTTTGGGACACACCACCGATCCCGTGTACTTCGGTAAAACGATTTTTATTCGAAACGGAAAGAAATAAGCGTTTACAACAATCCTTCGTAATATAGTCGCTTTGGGATCCGGGGTCAACGAAACACCGAATAAAATGTTCATTGTCGTATTTATCTACGACCTTTATTTTTGCAGTCCCCAATAAAGTAGTATAGCGTGGGAGAGTACTATAATCGCGAGAAATATTACATGAAGAGGTAAGTGTTTTTTCATCTTCCACCGTATTCGAATTGTGAGCGACAGAAGAATTAACCTTATCGTTAACTGCGCGGTAGTTAATCGAATGCGAGCTGCATGCATTAGCGTTAGGCGTCTGCACAACCTCTGAGTGTAACGTATTGCTGCTACGAAAAGCAGTCTTAGAACCATTCTGATGCGGGTCAGAATGAATTAAAGAATGGTGGCGCCGCGCGCAGTATATACACTTACGCTTCGATTTACAAAAAGAAGTCGAGTGTTTATTACTTAAACAATTAATACAACAATTGTTTTGTTTAATAATATCGTAACGTTGTTGTGTATTTAATTTTAAAAAGCGTGGACAAACATACAAGTGTTCATGATCATTTGATTTACAAAAGATACATGAATGCGAAAGATCTGTATTAATAAATGTTTTACTAAATTTATTTGAAAGTGATTTGTTTCGATTATTATTGGATGTAGATAAAGTATGCGAATTATTAAATGTATGGCATATAGCCCTATTCTGTTCGTATAAAAATTGTACTAAAGAGGCGTAGTTTGGTATGCTAATTGTGCGACAAGACATTTCAAATGACTTAACAGTGTCATGATCTAATTTTCTAAGTGCAATATTTAAAAACAAAAAATCAGCTAAGTCCTCAATTTTTAATTGCTTTAGAGCATTAATTGAAGCATCAAATTTGTCCATAAATTTATGTTAACCTCCTGTTGTGTTTGCGTTCACCTGTGTTAAATCCAATAGTTGGTTAATATACTTAGATGCGAGTGTGCGTTCGTTATTATATCTTCCTAAAAGCGCATTCCAAATAATGGAATAATTTTCTGCGGTAGGGGCTAACCTGGCACAAACTGATAACGCCCTGTCACTCAATTTGTTAACCAAATAATAAACACGTTCGGCATCAGTTAATTGTAAATTGTCGTAAATTAATGTCTTAAATTGTTGATAAAACATGGACCACTGGCGTATATCTCCGTTAAATGACATTAATTCAATTGGCGGAAGTAAAGTTTTTAATTTAGTAGGAAATCTATTTTCTAACGTAACAGTGGAAGGCGATGTGGATATTTTCGTAATTTGGCACTTAATACGACTATATAAATCTTCAAATGAGTTCCAAACCTCGTAATCAACGTCTGCATTAGGGTTTAATTTTAAATGTTTAGTATTATAGTTATCTAGAACTTCTTGAAACTCACTACGTAATTGTTCTATATTCGAAGCGATGCTAAGAAATAAATTCTGCTCGTCCAAGGAATTAAATGCGCCCTTTGAGTTCTCGTAAATTTTTTGTAATCGTTCGTAAATATAATTACGTTTAGCGATAATAATTTTTAAACTAACTTCTTCATACGAAACCAGTTTAGATTCTTTGCTTCTCGTCGTCATTTTCAACAAACAAATGCGGACTAAAATTATTGCGATAAGTGACGGTAGAATTAGTTAACTAGGGAACGAAGCAATCTCGCGTTACTAGAAAGATGGCGGTTAATCAACAAAAAAATATCATTAATGGAATAATGAAGCGGTGTGGTATGCGTTACAAAGGTATTATAATACGTGTAATAAGCGATGCGGAACAAATAAATATTGTAGTTAGTATAATTAGAACTACAATTTATTATGATTTAATAATATATACGTATATAATTTTTTGTAATATATAAAAAAATGAATTTACTTCCCCGGGCCTAAAGGTTAATTTAATGCCGGCCGAAGTGACCAAAAAATATATGGTGCATTTGGCGTTTGGCCTTCAACCACCAAACTGTTGGTTCCACCAAAATGTATTAAATAATAAAAAGAATAGTGGACTGTATATGAGCGCGGTGCGAGCGGTGAATGGAATTTAATTTATTCGTGATACTGCAAATCCCCTAAATTCGGGATATAGGAAGGACGTGAAGGAATGCATGTGCACCCACCTGGACTTCCGCTGATCTGCCTCGTGTCTCGATGGCTGCCGACTGTCTTCACACTTATCAACTTCACAGATAATCACGAAATATAGCGTTATTGCAAATGTCTATACTTTTTATTATATGCTTGTATAATTCAATATCACACAGTTTTTTGCTGTGCCATATAGCAAATTTATAACAATATATATATCTAAAAATAAAAAAATACCGATATTGTCTTAGCTCGATAGTAAAGTCTGATAAAATACAAAGTAAAGTCTATAGATCTCAGCCTAAGACAGCATTTATCAGAAAACTAACACACAATGATTTTACATTTTTGAGTGATTAATAAATATTGGACGAATCAACTTGGCTGGGCAGTGTTCGGTGAAATTACGACACATTTTCTCATCGGGTATACCTCAAAACTTGGAAATGAGATTGTACAACCAGTGTGTGTTGCCAATGTTGACTATATTCACTGCTGGCCGTATGAGGAAGCTCAAGGTTGCTCAGAAAGCTAAGCTTGGAGATTATCTGCATGATAAACTTAGAAATATGGATATCCACAGTCGAACCAGTGAACTACATAGCCCAATGGATTAGTAAGCTGAAGTGGGAATGTGCCGGTCATATAGCTCAAAAAACCCACAGCCGATAGGGAGAAAGGGTTCTAGAGTGGCACACAGTACAGTACGGTCAAGGGATACCAGTAGGCGGAGAGTAGGGTGACCCCTCAATAGAATGAGTAACAACCTGCTAAGACATGCAGAAAGTCTATTGATACAGGTGGTACAGGATTGTATTTTGTGGTATACCTTGAGGGAGTCCTATGTATAACAGTAGATTTGTAATTTAAAATTCTTCATCCCTTATTAAAAATTCAGTCAAGAGATTATTTTTTCTTCAAATCCATATGGACCTTAAAGAATAACCAATGTAATAAAAAAGAATCATATATCATATATCATAGAAATTTCATAACATAACAAACTCCAGAGGAAGTAGGTAGAGACTACAGCCTTCAATTTGGTCTAATTCTGACATACCTCTCTTGCTTCTTTCAAATTTATATATCTAACTATACATGCTAGTCAATTAAGTGTACACATCTTTTAAAAATTCTATCAATATACTTTAAAAAAATATATTATTTTGACAACCGTTAATGAGACCCATAAATGTAACTCCTCATACTAGTCACAAAATACATATAAAAAACTTTCAAATTTAGAAAATGATTTTCTTCAGCATCCAGTCATGAGTATGATCATATAGCCTTTAAATCTATGATCCAGACACCAAGCAGTTCTCTGCCCAATGGAAGTGCTTATACTAAAGATAACATTTTTGTTTTTTACTTCTAATACTTAATTATGCACACATGCAAGTCAACTAAGGGAACTCTTATTCTCTCACATCTTCAAAATATTGCCAATTAATATGATTAATTTTTGTCTAGGGTGACCCTTGCAAATATTGGCACCCACTTCTGGGGTATAAATTTGCTTTTTAATTTTTTTTAATTGTAGTCAAAGCATCTTTCTGAAAATCACACTTTTCTCTTATCACACAATTTAGGACCCTAATATTCAGAATCAGTAACAAACTTCTCAATGAACACATATCTACAGCATCAATTTTACTTTCATATTTCTTCTGCCACACAAAACTTAGAGTACTATATATTATGGTAGGATAGTCCCTACCATAATGCATAGTACTTTAAGTTGCACAGCATTGTGAGTTCTCATACTCATTGACTTACTCAGCTAATTCCCCCTTCTGTTTTTATTTCACATATGATTTAACTTTCTTTTCTTTTAAAAACCATCACTATCACCTTACTTACATTCACTTTTATTCCCCTTTTTACTAAATTACCTTTTTCACTTTAATGACCTGTTCATTAATATCACCATTATTTGCAACTCATCCACCCATAACACAAATATGACTTTATCATCAGTGTACAAGAAGCATTTAACAGCTAACTCACCCATTATTAATTTACATTTTTCAGCTTTCAAAGTATCCACAAACTGTCCATAAATGGTTTGAACAGTCCCAGAGAAGCTACACAACCCTGCCAGATACCTTAATGGTTATCAAACCAGTTTAAGTAGACCCTGTTGATCCTGACACAAGTACTTCTTTATAAAGAGAGGATATAAGCTCAGCACTCAACCTATACCTGTCGAGTGTTTGCATATAGCAACCCTGTCCAGTCTGTCATACATAGGCTATTTCTAAATCCATTAATGCCCAAAAATTTTACTGGTTTGTGACCAAAGGCCACAAAAGGCCAAGTAAAACCACTCTTACAAAATTAAATTGTTTACTTTATAAATGAAAAGTACTCTCTTTTCACTGGTTCGATACAAGCTCCATCACTTGTTGTCTTAATCTTAATTGCCTTTTTTATTTTTATGTGTAGTCCTAAAGCAACACAGGCCACTGGCAGATTGAAAAAGAGTAGCCATACTCAGGCATTCCCTTCTGTCAAAGTATAAGTCCACAGGGTCCATGCGTACATGAGTACAACTGGTTGCAGGCACACTAACATTAGACTAAATCTAGTTGCGTGGATTTTTTTGTATTTTTTTATATACGAGATGGGACAAACGAACATGCAGTTTGTGGTTGTAGTTTGTAGTCTTTTCTGGTCTGTGATCACGTGCATAAAAAGACCTGACCGCACACCCCATCCTCTTTCTAAATCTAACTTGTACATCCCAAATTTTCTTGTCTAATTCTATCACAACTCTTTCAAACACTCTTATACATGGTAGAGCCATGCTGCAGCTATATTATGGTTGTAGCACGAATGGGTCAGCTTGACCGAGGAAGGACCACAGTCACAGAATAACACAGAATACTGTTGTGTTTCGCATGGTGAGTGTAGAGATCCGGAGACCCTTTTTTACTGGAACCGAGGCATCCCATCTTAATCCTCGAGGTGACAATGCATCTGCATTTTGATTCTACATCGAGGATAAATGTAGATGTCTATGGGCCATAGCATCCACTTACCATCAGAGGGACTGTGTACTTACTTGTCACCTTTGCATACAGTTTTCCCACAATGCAAAAAGGGCTAACTCCATGGTAGTTTTAACAGGTAGGCATAGTCATTTTACCTATTTCTGCCACCATGCAGCAGTAAGTGGGTTCAGGCCTAAAGGGTATAGAGCCAGTCTGATTTCAGGTTGTGATAAATTCCATCTTAATCCTTAGAGGTGGCTACATTTTTGTAGCCTTCATTTTAGTTTATTTGGTTGCTTAACAGGACTGTCAGACTGATGCCGCATCAGTTTTACAAGAAAAAACTTTGATCAACAATACCAACTAGATAACGGGTCACGTACAAAACCATAGCTGAATACTGCCCGCATGAATATAAACTAGAGATATGAGACAAAAAATTTAAAATAGTTTTAATTTCAACCTAATTACAACTATTGCATATAGTAATAAATTAAATAACATTTAGTGAGAAATCAACCTTAAGGTATAACAAATAAAGTTTTTTTTCCTTTATTGCCTTGCGAGCAACACCCTCACGTGCAAGAGCTCACGTCTCATGTGCGCTCTTATTTACTGAGATGGATTTCTTACGCTGACCCGACATCTAGTAGGTATTGTTGATCGAAGGAAAAAAATAAATAGCGAGAAATTGAACTTAGGTTTCTCCTGTCATGTAAGTCACCAAGGCCAAGCCATCGTAAGCTATCGTAGTGCCATAACTAGATTAGTTTGTATTGTGTAATCTAACATATAAAAAATAATTTTTGATTACTCTTATTTTATGCACTGCCATACCGTTTTGCAGTAAATTTGTCAACAAATAGCTTGCACTTCCGCGACTGGCCCTATAGTAGAATTCGAATATCAACCGTGCCCAGCCGGTGCGGATCACTAGTTTATACTTTATAATAAAAAATAAAAACTACACTAGCTATGATTGTCTTATAGCTTAATAATTTGTTTTACCGAAAAGGGAAAGATTAACCTACTAATTTTTTTAAAATGATTTATTAATAGTTCCAACTTACCTTTCAAACTAGTAACAAATGAAGCTTTAGGTTTATTTTAAGCTTGTTTTTCGATAACTAAAATGCTGAATTCTTATCCCACTATACAGGTACGTATGTATTATATAATGCAACGCACGGTTTAAAATGTTCCAATTTAAAAGAAGAACTCCGTGATCTTCCGTAAAAGTGTAAGTGCTCTCAAAGAAAAGATATATATATAAGATGAAATGAACAATAGTGTAATTTTATTTTTTATAGCTAACTCCAAAAAGTTAAAAATTATAATTTTGAAGAATACAAATACAACGTTTAGATAACAATATGCATAGATAAATAAATATGTAGAAAGCTAACAATATGGCCACTTTGTCGCGTCTCCTGTGATTTCCAGCCCATAGATAAGTGTAGCTTGCTTAATGGTGGTTAATATAGCGCACAGCGCCATATTATAGCGCGCTATCCCTTCATAACCCAAAGCGAGTGTTATGTAAGTAGTCGCCATGGCGCTATTGCGCTATGGCGCTTTGGCGCTATTAAGTATCAATGTCTAGCGGCAATTAGTTCTAGCAGCAGCGATGTTGGGAGAGGACTTGTGAAGCAAATTTGATCTCATCGCTATTCATCGCGCGCGACCTAATTTAATGTTAGACGTTGTTTAGTTAGTGTATACTGTATATTTATAAATAATCAAAGGACACAGTCGTGATAAAAGAAGCCTAACTAATTTTTTTAAATGTAAATAAAATAGAGATACAAAAGTGTATATTATAGTGTATGTAAAATAAACTTTTAAATACACCTTTATTTGATTTATAATTTATATTAAGGTTATAATAATGTTTACATCAATTATAATAAAAATAACTAATATTATTGCGATTCTAAAAATAAAATAAATCCTATTTTAAAAAGTACATGACTTAAAAATATTTTTAGGATTATAGAAAGTAGTAAGCCTGAAAAGTATGTAAAAGCGTGCATTGGTTTTTCTTTACCTCTTTATTTTATTTTAGTCTAAAATGCGACTTATTACGAAATAATGTTCTTATATAGCACGCGATCTATCCAATGAACGACCTGTAATGTAACGTGCTAGGAGATATAACGTGCTGCAAAACTTAACGCGCTTACCGGCCTCCTACACTCTTTCTTATAAATAGCGCGCTATAACATAGCGTATTCAATAGCGCGCTAGAAATTTATAGCTTATAGTCCGTTGATTTAAAGTCGTTTTGAACAACTTTAAGCTTACTACATATCTTTGAGTATTAAACCCGATTAAACCAATGGTTGAAAACTCAAAGCTACATATTTATTAATCTATGGATACGCGATATATCCTATTTCCGGTCCACAAACTAACCGCCACCACCCTGATATTACGCCCTTACTCAGTCACAGGAATGGACAAGTGAAAAGTATATATATTATTTATTGAATCGTTATTTTTAAAGTAATTGTAACAAATCATTTACTGTGTTTCGTCCTGCTAAGTCTAGTTGCCTAACTCGAGTTTAATTCGAGTTGTGTGAGTTTGAATTGAGTTAACTCCGTAATTTTTCAAGTACGCACATCTATAGGATGCAACATCACTCATTAAAGACATCAAAGTACCGTACGATATATCAATTTTTTTCGATGTTTTTCATCATCATTTAAATATATACATACATACATATGGAATAAATAATCATTTTGAACAGAAATGAAACAAAGAAGTATAATAATCGAACATTATATTTATTTTGTTTTAGGAAGTTTTACACTATTCATTTTTACACATTTAATTTTATCGATTAATTATCAGAAAACTAGAATTAATTAAATACTTTTTTACTTTTACGTTTATTTCTTTCGAATTGAATTTTAAAATAACAATTTTGACAACCTGGTGCATAGTAAGTGGTTTTATCCTGGGTGATTGTAGATCCAGCCTCTGAAAATAACCGCTCACGGGATACCGAAGTTTTCACGATAGGCAAATAGATTTTATCTAGGCTATGAAACTCGTCTTCTGCTTTAGTTTTATTTCTTATATTTGGTGCGTTAATTTTTTATGGTAGTCCAATAGGTTACCTTCAGTATTATCGCATTTTCTGAATACATCTACGAAACTATACAGAAATACAAACAGGTGAATACCGTTCATCCATAAAAATCAATATTTCAGAATAATGATTGTAACGAAATACAAAGTACCGTAAGCCGATAAAATAATTTTCATTACAAAATAACTATTAACTTATAAGAACAAACTTAAACTATTCATTAAGTAAAAGCTCAAACAATATAATAATTAATAAGAAAATGAATAAAACAATTTCAATCCATTTTCAATATTTGTAAACTTATCCTAATTAATTATCACAATAAAAATAACTACAATTTTGCATCGAAAATGGAATTACCAATTATTGTACTTCTGAAGTTCAAGTATATTTATTTTCGGCTGAAAGACCATTCGCCCGTTTGTTGATTCGTAGTTAAAAATTTCACGATTGAGTTATTTCTGCTAAATACTCGTAAACCTTCTAACTTTGAAAATTAGACGTTATCCAATTTTGACATATTTTGTTTCGAATATTTATTTTTTGGCAACATAAAATTCGTAATAATCATCGTTTGCAACTATTAACATACGGAAGTTTATACCTTCGGATAATTGGTTATTTCGTAACCTTTGACGGCAAAACATCGTTCATAAAACATAGCTCATGTAGAACCATGTTTATGAACGATATATCGATGTTTGAATGAATTGATGTATTGTTTGCATCCCTAGTCACGCATCGAATAAGTGCACTAACTCCCTTAGTGTTATTACACTGCACGGTGGAAGGGCACTGTAGACAGGGTCCACTATTGAAGCCCTAATTAGGGACCCTTACTCCCTTTCCCCTATTACACCACCCTGAATCAGGGCGTAGGCACCCTGATTCAGGGTAGTGTCATAGCGGTGTAAGTGCTAGCGCGTACTCTTATTAGTTTGTGTGCTAGCACAATCCTGAGCGGGTGCCAAACCCAAAATCTCCACAAAACTACGCCAACATTGGCAAATACGAGAGTGTAGAAGTGTAGAGCGAATATTGCTGTATATTTGTCTACATTGTAGGGATGTTCAATGATCATCGATGTTGAAATTAAAACATCGATGTTTTAATTTCTAACATCGTAACATCGATGTTGCCACATGTTAAACATCGTAGCATCGATGTTGCCACATGTCAAACATCGAAACATCGATGTCAATGAAATAATCCATTAAAACTTGTGAACAATTCGAATTCGCGAAATCAATATCAACTAAATATTTTATCTTCTATTAAAGGATTAAAATTTTGAATAATTTAGGATTCCTAAACGCATCAATCACCTAAAAATATCATTATGTTGTGTCAAAATCTCTCCCAAGTGTGAACTGTAATGTCACGGTTGTCACTGCTTTCGCTTTGTTATTCTGTGGTGTCATTGTCGATTGTCGTCTACAATTCTACATTAATTGATATTCAAATAATGTTTTTTCCCTTGCTGTCTATACACACATAATTTTGAAACAATATGTATCTACACAATCCAATTATATTTAGCTGTTTTTTTAATCTTGGGATAATGAGTTTATTGTTTGCTTGCTAATTTTCCCTCTGTAATCATATTTTATTTCGCGATAGGAGTGGTTAATATAAAACCTACGTCTAAATCGTAAATAAGGTCCAGTAAATTTTTAATAGATTTTCGACTGTATAGGAACATTTGAAGATCAAAATAATAACATTCATCATTATCGGCAAAAAATATAACAAATAAACTAAATATTTGTTAAGTTTTGCCCATTTTTTAATTACTGTTTGACACTTAATGTTTTATTAATTCTAACATTTCATTAATAATAAACCATAAACTACACTATAATTTTTTTGTTCATCTAATTTTAACCAACTAATTAGGTACATGTGCAATAACATCGATAATGGCCAATGTCGATGTTTTGAGTAGGATAAACATCAAACATCGATTTTAAGCTATCGATATCAACATCGATGTTATAATCGATGTTTCTGACCATCGATCATTCCTACTACATTGGTTGATATTCGCCGAGTCTCCATTCCGTGTCGGTAACATCAAAGGGTTCTCGGGTAGTTTTGTGTTTTGGCAAAACTTATTCATACCCGCCATATTCGCGAATCATTCGCGTCTGTCGGCCGGCAGTTGTCATAGACGGCGCACGTTATTTGCATTTCTGTTAAAGTCAGTAAGTACGTAAAAATGGCGAATTGGACTCACGAACTCACACGCACTTAAATTAAAATTTTTGGAATTATATCAATATCATCCAAAAATGCGTGACCACAAAGATAGAAACACAGTTCACGATGCATGGAATATTATTAGCGATTGATGTCGAAAGAGTGATTGATGTCTACATATAGAGTGCGCAAAAGAAAAATTAAAGCATCCCAAGAACCAGACGCCGGAAGTGACGATATTTTCACTCCGATTGGTTTGCTTTTAATCTCATGGATTCATTTCTAGTAGATATTGTTGACTATCAAAACAGTAATAAAACAAAAAACACGCTATTTTCGGTAAGTTCATTAGCAAAAATATTTCGAAAATTCTTCTCTAACAGAAGCTGCAAATAGTTGTAACATGCTGCAGCGCACGCTGCAACGGCCGATATTCTCACAACGTCCATTCCGTACGAGCGTTTATGTTCAACTGTGCCGACCGAGAGTGAAGACCTTAGAGAGACGGTCACGTGTTCTCTCGACAACGCTCGTTCCTGCCAAAAGTTTTGCCAAGACGTTTTGCCGAGAAAGTGGAGCGCACCTTAGACCATTTAACCCAATGGACGAGTAATACGCCTAATGCTACGGACAAAAAATTCTCTCGCTTTTGATGCTGGGGAGGAAACGCTACATAGATAGTACTGCACACTTACTCAATTAAATTTTGTGTCATTATGGCACACACAAATCTAAATCTCCAACACCATTACATTTTACGCACACATATAGGTTAAATACATCATAGAAAAAGTTATGAGCGTAAGACGGACAAATTAATTGCGATGCTACCATATCGATATATTATATCGATAGTTTCCCTAAGAATAAGAGAAAAACTCACAAGCATTAGCAAAATGTACCCGAACAATTAAAATCATCTTTTTAGTTAGTCAGCGTAGTAAGTTTTTTTAGGGTTCCGTAGTAACACCACAAGGAACGCTTATAGCTTTGCCAAGTTCAACAATCTGTCCGTTTTTCCGCGGCTTAATACAGATACTTCTAAAGAGGCATGATTAAACATGAAGACCCGAAATAAATAACCTCTAAGTACCAAAAACAAAAAGTGGAGGAACTTATATTTTAAATAACAAGCCCTTATCACAAAAAAAATTGTTTTAAAATCGACATTTATTTTATTACAATAAAATACTTTTGTGAAACTAAAATAAAGTGTCTCAACTTATTAATTAGAACAATAAATAAAAAAGGAATGGTTGGGCGGCGGGCCTAAGGGTTCCCGAGTTCGATTCCCCGGTCGAGCTTTGACCCTATTACGCGAGATGCTACACTAGATGGACTATATACGCGGGAAGCTTCTTATACCTCAACAAGATGGCAGACGTGGCACGCGATTCCTTGACAATGCACTCGCTCTTCCGAAATCTATTACTTGCCAAGGTTATGAAGGAATCCTACTTGAGCACATTAGGAGAAATGAAATGGGGCGGGTTAACTAATAAACAAATGCTTAAATATGAAAAAAAAATTGCAGGAAAAAAACACACTTACCGAGGTGTGACTCCGTTGCGACTGATGACGCTTCCGTTGCGGTGATGCAATGTGAGGTGGGTTCTTCTGGGGCGCCCCAGAGATGCGATCCAGGCCAGTTGTGCGAAAGAAGAGAGCGGTGCGTGACGATATCTCGCACTATGTGAGGCGGTTACTTCTGGAGCGCAACAGCTCCAGGTTTGTGCAATTCGAACTAGCGGCGCGTAGGCAAGAGGACGTGGCAAGAGCGCGTGGCAAGAGCGCGTGGCAAGAGCGCGTGGCAAAAGCACACTCGAGGGCAGCGCACGAGCTTATATTGCTTCGGCTTTCTCACCAAAGCATCTCAGTCAGGCGCGCTTTGCAGTCATTGGTTGAAACAAGCATGCCACCTTCTATAATCTCTTCTTTCCCCTCTCACCCCCCCCCCCCTTTCAGTGTGTACGGAGGGACAATAGGTCAAAGGAAGGATAAACACTTAACAAACATACCCTCAAAT
The DNA here is from genome assembly GCA_036936625.1 of Parnassius smintheus behrii. Classification (NCBI taxonomy): domain Eukaryota; kingdom Metazoa; phylum Arthropoda; class Insecta; order Lepidoptera; family Papilionidae; genus Parnassius; species Parnassius smintheus. The sequence goes on along the minus strand of JAUPFT010000020.1, from coordinate 38,227,785 downwards.
AAAGTTAAAATACACGAATCCTTTCCGCGTAACCAAGGAATAAAATTATAAAAAAAATAAAAAAATATTTATTTGGGACTGGTCTTAGTGACAACATCGTCTATTTTAAAGCGGTATTCAAAACAAAAAAAGTTACAAGTTTGCAAGAAGTACCAGATTCACTGACAGAGACATCTTTGGTAAATAAATAAAACAAACTGGTCCAAGAAAAGATAGAAGTTGAAGCAATCGCACTTTTAAAGAGACAATTAATAAAAACTTAAAAGTAACATTGGAAAACTGCCTTGAACTAAATATTTTATTCTATTCTTTTTGGAAAACTTCCAGCTAACATTAATAATAATAATAATTCATTTATTGCATTACTGTGTATAAGTTAAAGATGACATATAATTAAAGGTCAACAGTTGCCTCATCAGGCACGCAATAGATTTACAATTTTCATTTTAAACATAATATATATGCTTATGTTTAAAATGAAAATTGTAAATTTTCTTAAACATAATATATTTACATTTAACAGATTATAGATTTACAATTAACTTCTAAGATAAAATATTTAAAAAAATGCTTATATATAAATATAATAAAGAACACGATATTAACTCTTAAAATTATAGAATTCATTTAGCGTATAAAACGTATGTTCCACCAACCAGTTTTTAGATTATGTTTGAATTTGGCCCCTTTTAAAGTATTTTATTGTAATAAAATAAATGTCGATTTTAAAACAATTTTTTTTGTGATAAGGGCTTGTTATTTAAAATATAAGTTCCTCCACTTTTTGTTTTTGGTACTTAGAGGTTATTTATTTCGGGTCTTCATGTTTAATCATGCCTCTTTAGAAGTATCTGTATTAAGCCGCGGAAAAACGGACAGATTGTTGAACTTGGCGAAACTATAAGCGTTCCTTGTGGTGTTACTACGGAACCCTAAAAAAACTTACTACGCTGACTAACTAAAAAGATGATTTTAATTGTTCGGGTACATTTTGCTAATGCTTGTGAGTTTTTCTCTTATTCTTAGGGAAACTATCGATATAATATATCGATATGGTAGCATCGCAATTAATTTGTCCGTCTTACGCTCATAACTTTTTCTATGATGTATTTAACCTATATGTGTGCGTAAAATGTAATGGTGTTGGAGATTTAGATTTGTATGTGCCATAATGACACAAAATTTAATTGAGTAAGTGTGCAGTACTATCTATGTAGCGTTTCCTCCCCAGCATCAAAAGCGAGAGAATTTTTTGTCCGTAGCATTAGGCGTATTACTCGTCCATTGGGTTAAATGGTCTAAGGTGCGCTCCACTTTCTCGGCAAAACGTCTTGGCAAAACTTTTGGCAGGAACGAGCGTTGTCGAGAGAACACGTGACCGTCTCTCTAAGGTCTTCACTCTCGGTCGGCACAGTTGAACATAAACGCTCGTACGGAATGGACGTTGTGAGAATATCGGCCGTTGCAGCGTGCGCTGCAGCATGTTACAACTATTTGCAGCTTCTGTTAGAGAAGAATTTTCGAAATATTTTTGCTAATGAATATGGCGGGTATGAATAAGTTTTGCCAAAACACAAAACTACCCGAGAACCCTTTGATGTTACCGACACGGAATGGAGACTCGGCGAATATCAACCAATGTAGTAGGAATGATCGATGGTCAGAAACATCGATTATAACATCGATGTTGATATCGATAGCTTAAAATCGATGTTTGATGTTTATCCTACTCAAAACATCGACATTGGCCATTATCGATGTTATTGCACATGTACCTAATTAGTTGGTTAAAATTAGATGAACAAAAAAATTATAGTGTAGTTTATGGTTTATTATTAATGAAATGTTAGAATTAATAAAACATTAAGTGTCAAACAGTAATTAAAAAATGGGCAAAACTTAACAAATATTTAGTTTATTTGTTATATTTTTTGCCGATAATGATGAATGTTATTATTTTGATCTTCAAATGTTCCTATACAGTCGAAAATCTATTAAAAATTTACTGGACCTTATTTACGATTTAGACGTAGGTTTTATATTAACCACTCCTATCGCGAAATAAAATATGATTACAGAGGGAAAATTAGCAAGCAAACAATAAACTCATTATCCCAAGATTAAAAAAACAGCTAAATATAATTGGATTGTGTAGATACATATTGTTTCAAAATTATGTGTGTATAGACAGCAAGGGAAAAAACATTATTTGAATATCAATTAATGTAGAATTGTAGACGACAATCGACAATGACACCACAGAATAACAAAGCGAAAGCAGTGACAACCGTGACATTACAGTTCACACTTGGGAGAGATTTTGACACAACATAATGATATTTTTAGGTGATTGATGCGTTTAGGAATCCTAAATTATTCAAAATTTTAATCCTTTAATAGAAGATAAAATATTTAGTTGATATTGATTTCGCGAATTCGAATTGTTCACAAGTTTTAATGGATTATTTCATTGACATCGATGTTTCGATGTTTGACATGTGGCAACATCGATGCTACGATGTTTAACATGTGGCAACATCGATGTTACGATGTTAGAAATTAAAACATCGATGTTTTAATTTCAACATCGATGATCATTGAACATCCCTACAATGTAGACAAATATACAGCAATATTCGCTCTACACTTCTACACTCTCGTGTTTGCCAATGTTGGCGTAGTTTTGTGGAGATTTTGGGTTTGGCACCCGCTCAGGATTGTGCTAGCACACAAACTAATAAGAGTACGCGCTAGCACTTACACCGCTATGACACTACCCTGAATCAGAGTGCCTACGCCCTGATTCAGGGTGGTGTAATAGGGGAAAGGGAGTAAGGGTCCCTAATTAGGGCTTCAATAGTGGACCCTGTCTACAGTTCCCTTCCACCGTGCAGTGTAATAACACTAAGGGAGTTAGTGCACTTATTCGATGCGTGACTAGGGATGCAAACAATACATCAATTCATTCAAACATCGATATATCGTTCATAAACATGGTTCTACATGAGCTATGTTTTATGAACGATGTTTTGCCGTCAAAGGTTACGAAATAACCAATTGGATGATATTGATACAATTCCATCCGAAGGTATAAGCTTCCGTATGTTAATAGTTGCAAACGATGATTATTACAAATTTTATGTTGCCAAAAAAATTGGTTGCCTGTAAAGTCGGTATACGGGCGAAAGTTTTACGTGACAACGACTTTGAGTGGTAAAATAATTTTAATGTGAATATTCATTCGTATAGTAGGAAGAAGGATGAAATAACACTTTTTATGTCTGTCTCTCTCGCTCTTAGGCGGGCTAACCATGCCCGAGTGGAAGGGACGCGTGCCTCTCACTCGCTCTCATTGTGAGCGCATAACGTGAGCGGAGCGTAACGCAGTTTCTTGAAGTGTCACCCGGCAAACCAATTTATAAGACGTTGTCACGTCAAAATAAATATTCGAAACAAAATATGTCAAAGTTGGATAACGTCTAATTTTCAAAGTTAGAGGGTTTACGAGTATTTAGCAGAAATAAATCAATCGTGAAATTTTTAACTACGAATCAACAAACGGGCGAATGGTCTTTCAGCCGAAAATAAATATACTTGAACTTCAGAAGTACAATAATTGGTAATTCCATTTTCGATGCAAAATTGTAGTTATTTTTATTGTGATAATTAATTAGGATAAGTTTACAAATATTGAAAATGGATTGAAATTGTTTTATTCATTTTCTTATTAATTATTATATTGTTTGAGCTTTTACTTAATGAATAGTTTAAGTTTGTTCTTATAAGTTAATAGTTATTTTGTAATGAAAATTATTTTATCGGCTTACGGTACTTTGTATTTCGTTACAATCATTATTCTGAAATATTGATTTTTATGGATGAACGGTATTCACCTGTTTGTATTTCTGTATAGTTTCGTAGATGTATTCAGAAAATGCGATAATACAGAAGGTAACCTATTGGACTACCATAAAAAATTAACGCACCAAATATAAGAAATAAAACTAAAGCAGAAGACGAGTTTCATACATTACATGTGGGATATCATGAAAGGGTTATTTGCCGGCCTTCATAGCCTAGATAAAATCTATTTGCCTATCGTGAAAACTTCGGTATCCCGTGAGCGGTTATTTTCAGAGGCTGGATCTACAATCACCCAGGATAAAACCACTTACTATGCACCAGGTTGTCAAAATTGTTATTTTAAAATTCAATTCGAAAGAAATAAACGTAAAAGTAAAAAAATATTTAATTAATTCTAGTTTTCTGATAATTAATCGATAAAATTAAATGTGTAAAAATGAATAGTGTAAAACTTCCTAAAACAAAATAAATATAATGTTCGATTATTATACTTCTTTGTTTCATTTCTGTTCAAAATGATTATTTATTCCATATGTATGTATGTATATATTTAAATGATGATGAAAAACATCGAAAAAATTGATATATCGTACGGTACTTTGATGTCTTTAATGAGTGATGTTGCATCCTATAGATGTGCGTACTTGAAAAATTACGGAGTTAACTCTAATTCAAATTCACACAACTCGAATTAAACTCGAGTTAGGCAACTAGACTTAGCAGGACGAAACACAGTAAATGATTTGTTACAATTACTTTAAAAATAACGATTCAATAAATAATATATATACTTTTCACTTGTCCATTCCTGTGACTGAGTAAGGGCGTAATATCAGGGTGGTGGCGGTTAGTTTGTGGACCGGAAATAGGATATATCGCGTATCCATAGATTAATAAATATGTAGCTTTGAGTTTTCAACCATTGGTTTAATCGGGTTTAATACTCAAAGATATGTAGTAAGCTTAAAGTTGTTCAAAACGACTTTAAATCAACGGACTATAAGCTATAAATTTCTAGCGCGCTATTGAATACGCTATGTTATAGCGCGCTATTTATAAGAAAGAGTGTAGGAGGCCGGTAAGCGCGTTAAGTTTTGCAGCACGTTATATCTCCTAGCACGTTACATTACAGGTCGTTCATTGGATATATCGCGTGCTATATAAGAACATTATTTCGTAATAAGTCGCATTTTAGACTAAAATAAAATAGAGGTAAAGAAAAACCAATGCACGCATTTACATACTTTTCAGGCTTACTACTTTCTATAATCCTAAAAATATTTTTAAGTCATGTACTTTTTAAAATAGGATTTATTTTATTTTTAGAATCGCAATAATATTGGTTATTTTTATTATAATTGATGTAAACATTATTATAACCTTAATATAAATTATAAATCAAATAAAGGTGTATTTAAAAGTTTATTTTACATACACTATAATATACACTTTTGTATCTCTATTTTATTTACATTTAAAAAATTAGGTAGGCTTCTTTTATCACGACTGTGTCCTTTGATTATTTATAAATATACAGTATACACTAACTAAACAACGTCTAACATTAAATTAGGTCGCGCGCGATGAATAGCGATGAGATCAAATTTGCTTCACAAGTCCTCTCCCAACATCGCTGCTGCTAGAACTAATTGCCGCTAGACATTGATACTTAATAGCGCCAAAGCGCCATAGCGCAATAGCGCCATGGCGACTACTTACATAACACTCGCTTTGGGTTATGAAGGGATAGCGCGCTATAATATGGCGCTGTGCGCTATATTAACCATCATTAAGCAAGCTACGCTTACCTATGGGCTGGAAATCACAGGAGACGCGACAAAGTGGCCATATTGTTAGCTTTCTACATATTTATTTATCTATGCATATTGTTATCTAAACGTTGTATTTGTATTCTTCAAAATTATAATTTTTAATTTTTTGGAGTTAGCTATAAAAAATAAAATTGCACTATTGTTCATTGCATCTTATATATATATATATATATATATATATATATATATATATATATATATATATATATATATATATATATATATTTTCTTTGAGAGCACTTACACTTTTACGGAAGATCACGGAGTTCTTCTTTTAAATTGGAACATTTTAAACCGTGCGTTGCATTATATAATACATACGTACCTGTATAGTGGGATAAGAATTCAGCATTTTAGTTATCGAAAAACAAGCTTAAAATAAACCTAAAGCTTCATTTGTTACTAGTTTGAAAGGTAAGTTGGAACTATTAATAAATCATTTTAAAAAAATTAGTAGGTTAATCTTTCCCTTTTCGGTAAAACAAATTATTAAGCTATAAGACAATCATAGCTAGTGTAGTTTTTATTTTTTATTATAAAGTATAAACTAGTGATCCGCACCGGCTGGGCACGGTTGATATTCGAATTCTACTATAGGGCCAGTCGCGGAAGTGCAAGCTATTTGTTGACAAATTTACTGCAAAACGGTATGGCAGTGCATAAAATAAGAGTAATCAAAAATTATTTTTTATATGTTAGATTACACAATACAAACTAATCTAGTTATGGCACTACGATAGCTTACGATGGCTTGGCCTTGGTGACTTACATGACAGGAGAAACCTAAGTTCAATTTCTCGCTTTTTATTTTTTTTTCCTTCGATCAACAATACCTACTAGATGTCGGGTCAGCGTAAGAAATCCATCTCAGTAAATAAGAGCGCACATGAGACGTGAGCTCTGGCACGTGAGGGTGTTGCTCGCAAGGCAATAAAGGAAAAAAAACTTTATTTGTTATACCTTAAGGTTGATTTCTCACTAAATGTTATTTAATTTATTACTATATGCAACAGTTGTAATTAGGTTGAAATTAAAACTATTTTAAATGTTTTGTCTCATATCTCTAGTTTATATTCATGCGGACAGTATTCAGCTATGGTTTTGTACATGACCCGTTATCTAGTTGGTATTGTTGATCAAAGTTTTTTCTTGTAAAACTGATGCGGCATCAGTCTGACAGTCCTGTTAAGTAACCAAATAAACTAAAATGAAGGCTACAAAAATGTTGCCACCTCTAAGGATTAAGATGGAATTTATCACAACCTGAAATCAGACTGGCTCTATACCCTTTAGGCCTGAACCCACTTACTGCTGCATGGTGGCAGAAATAGGTAAAATGACTATGCCTACCTGTTAAAACTACCATGGAGTTAGCCCTTTTTGCATTGTGGGAAAACTGTATGCAAAGGTGACAAGTAAGTACACAGTCCCCCTGATGGTAAGTGGATGCTATGGCCCATAGACATCTACATTTATCCTCGATGTAGAATCAAAATGCAGATGCATTGTCACCCCGAGGATTAAGATGGGATGCCTCGGTTCCAGTAAAAAAGGGTCTCCGGATCTCTACACTCACCATGCGAAACACAACAGTATTCTGTGTTATTCTGTGACTGTGGTCCTTCCTCGGTCAAGCTGACCCATTCGTGCTACAACCATAATATAGCTGCAGCATGACTCTACCATGTATAAGAGTGTTTGAAAGAGTTGTGATAGAATTAGACAAGAAAATTTGGGATGTACAAGTTAGATTTAGAAAGAGGATGGGATGTGCGGTCAGATCTTTTTATGCACATGATCACAGACCAGAAAAGACTACAAACTACAACCACAAACTGCATGTTCGTTTGTCCCATCTCGTATATAAAAAATACAAAAAAATCCACACAACTAGATTTAGTCTAATGTTAGTGTGTCTGCAACCAGTTGTACTCATGTACGCATGGACCCTGTGGACTTATACTTTGACAGAAGGGAATGCCTGAGTATGGCTACTCTTTTTCAATCTGCCAGTGGCCTGTGTTGCTTTAGGACTACACATAAAAATAAAAAAGGCAATTAAGATTAAGACAACAAGTGATGGAGCTTGTATCGAACCAGTGAAAAGAGAGTACTTTTCATTTATAAAGTAAACAATTTAATTTTGTAAGAGTGGTTTTACTTGGCCTTTGTGGCCTTTGGTCACAAACCAGTAAAATTTTTGGGCATTAATGGATTTAGAAATAGCCTATGTATGACAGACTGGACAGGGTTGCTATATGCAAACACTCGACAGGTATAGGTTGAGTGCTGAGCTTATATCCTCTCTTTATAAAGAAGTACTTGTGTCAGGATCAACAGGGTCTACTTAAACTGGTTTGATAACCATTAAGGTATCTGGCAGGGTTGTGAAATGTGACATAAATTATAGTATTGGTGGTTGGAATACATTTATACGTTCCTAATGTTTTTTTTTCTTCGCAATAAACAGATCCAAATTCTTTCTTATCTTAATTTCTTTCTTAGCAGTGCGACATTATGATTTTTATTTTGTTTCCATTTTTTTTAAAGTAATTTCATAAAAACAATTCGTATCATGTAATTTAAGTTTAGATTAAAATACTTGTTGCCTTCTACTCGTCTCTACTGATTTCACCTTTAACTAATGGAACAACTTACAAGAAATTTTTTGAATTAAAATTGCATTCTGTAATTTTATCGTCTACTAATTGAAACATTTCCTGTGCATTGCGTTAAATCCGAATGAGTGTAACTGGATATATGCAACGGAGAGCAATAACATAGCTATATTAAAATAAAGCACCGACGAGAAAGTCCAGAGAAAAAACTTTACCTTACAGCTATTATTTATTCTGTGCTTACAATAATAATAATGACTAAAGAAAGACATTATTGTGTATTATAAATTGTCAAGTGTATGATACGGTAGGTACTTAAACATTATTTTGTTATTGCATAGTATATTAAACGAAAATAATATTTATTTGCCTAGTTTGCCTTGACTGTATTATTCTTTAACTTTTATCCGTACTATTACTATTAGATATTTAGAAACAAGTGTAACATTTTGAAATTGAATTTTTTGTATTAAATATATTAAGAGTAAACTGTACACCTTTTTATTAAAAAAAACCTGACTATCCTTATATTTTATATTAATTCATACGTAACAGGGACTTCATGATTTTGAGTGTTTTTTTTGCGCCCGAAGCAAATAAGGGCAACCCTCCGTTAACGGGAGAGGGAGGTGGTGAATGCTCATATCATACCATGCAGCCGGCTGCGTGGTTATGTGGAGACTTTTACCCACTAAACTCCACCTTTATGGGATTGGGATTTGATTATGAGTGTTGATTTCATTGTTTTTATAGAATAAGTGTGACAAGCCAGAACACAGTTCATCTCATGGAGGTTAGCCCCTCGGCTGTCCGAACGCCGTATTCTGGCGTCTCAAATATTATGCGCATCTGTCAGATGCCATAATATATATATATATATATATATATATATATATATATATATATATATATATATATATATATATATATATATATATATATATATATATATATATATATATGACGTATATATCTGAATGATTGATTTTGTCTAAATTTGATTTAATAATGTGTTTTTTGATTAAAACTACTTTTATGGATTTTTTTCTTTTATTTTTAATACCCGACGTTTCGGGTGCTTTCCAGCACCCATGATCACGAGGGACTGAGTGACTGACGTCCCGATATCAAAGTTAACCCGGAGTACCTTCAGCTTTTTTAATTATTGTCTTTGGTCCGATCTACGCAGAATGAACTAACTGTGGTTTGAAGTCTTGCAGTGGTATGCTTGGGTTTAGTTTTAATTTTATTAATTATAGGATCCCAAGCAAGTGGTAATACCAAGCCTCCTTCTCTATTGAAATTAGGATGTTTTTTAATTTCAATAGCCTCACGTATCATCCTTGGTAGGAATCGGTGTTCTTTCGCGAGGATTTGTGGTCTATCAAATCTGATGTAATGGTTGGGGCCATCTAGGATATGATCGCAAACTGCAGACTTCCCGGAACGTTGATGCTTCACGTCAGCTATGTGTTCTTTTACGCGGGTTCTAATTGATCTCTTTGTTTGCTCTATATATTAGAGACCACAATCACAATCAAGCTTGTACACTCCTGCAGCTTGTAGAGGAATATGACACTTGACGGATGGTAAGAACTGACTAATCTTCTTCGGCGGCTTGTAGAATGTTCTAATAGAAGCTAAGAAGAAGAACTTTCAAATTAGTATCGCTTTCGAAGTAAACCTGTATTCAAGTTATACATAATCTGATAGCTTATTTAATAATGTTCATACAAAATGTCTTGGAAATAGTCATTTTAAAGAACAGCAGGAAGTAGTCTGGAAGTACTTCAGGAAGCGCTTGACAGATGCACCATATTGTCCAAAATGGCCGCGACATTCGAGGGCTTAGAGAACAGAAGAACGATCGCTACGTGCTAAAGCACAGTCCGCCTGTTCCTGAACATTTGTAGAATTTATAGCCGCGCTGCCGTCTCTTTCGTTTTGGTGTAGTACCTGCAAAGTAATTTTTTAATTATTGACAAAAAGAAACATTACAAAATGACGAAATAATATAATAATAATAAATCAATAATAATTTATATTTGTAATAATTTATATTAATTAAAATTATAAAAAACATAATTTATAATTAATTTATTAGTAAATAATAATTTCGTTATTTTCTTCTTTTTTTGCCTGCTTTTATCGAGACAATCGCACCGCCTCACTATTTGTCCATACTCTTATTTCTGGGACACTATTTTCTACCGCGATCGTTCTGTTCTCTAACCTCCACGGCTCACTCAATGTGGGCCCATAGACAACAAAATCTATCCTCGATTAAGTATCAGAATGCGTTGTACCCCTGAGGACTATGACGGAATACCTCGTTACCTGTAAACGAGAGATTAGATATTTAGTTGATGGCTTTCTAACAAGCATAGTAAACTGAAGTAGCAATGAATCGGCCATATAGCTCGAAGAACTGACAACCGATTGTGAAGAGAGGTTCTCGAGTGGCAGCCGCTTACCTGTAGATAAGTGTAGGGCGGGGCCGTCCTAGACTCCGTCTAGATGAAGTGACCTGGCAGTAAGACACGCAGGAAGTCGATAGATGCAGGTGGCTCGGGACCGTGCTTTGTTGCATTCCTTGGGGGAAGCTTAAATTCGGCAGTGGAGTAGGCTGTAATGATTATGATGATGATGATGCTACATAATTACCCGTTACTTACAGATAAGGATTTGACGAATGAAAAGCCGCCGAAAAGGTCTTTCTTTTTTAAAATAATGAGGTTGACTGGCACGAGCACACACTCCATCTGATGGTAAATGAATGCTGTAGCCCATAGACATCCACTACTCTTACTTCTTTCCTCAGTAAGAATCGAAATACAGACGCGTTGTCAGCCCTGAGGAATTGAATAGAATGCCTCGTATCCAATAAAAAGGTTTCCGGTTCTCTACACTCACCATACGAAATACAGCAGCAACCCTGCTTTTGGAGTGAGGCTCTTCAAACTAGGGAAGGGGAGCCTCGATATGATTCAGGGGCCCTCAGAAGAAGGTACGAACCTCGGATTGAACTACTATTGGAATGAGGGACACAGAAGATTAACATACCATAAGAAACAGCAGCGTTGAGCTCTTATTTCACGCTGATATTCTGCGAGATCGTGGTCCTTCCCCGTTCGAGCTTACCCAGTGTTACAACCATAATATTGCTATAGCATAGCTCTACCACGTAATTATAAATATGTTTATCTTGGCTTAAGTATCTACAGAAACTCAGTGACTACGTGCAGCAGACCGGCGCGTTCGGGCTAAATAAGAAATACGTGCTTTATTATAGTACTACCTGGTGCCCGCAACTTCGACTGCGCAGGATTAGTATTTCAAGTAGCTTATATTAGCGTTGCGTAGAAAAGAACTCACATTATGACATTAAAATTATCACATAAATATCCAGGTTCAGTAGACCCTCACCGCATCCGCCGTGCGTCGGACCGCTGGGCCCGCCCTCCCACTGTTCGCCCGCCACTGCTGGTGGCGCCGTGCCATATGTGTAACTAGCGGTTTTGGCAGCGCATGCCAGAATATCTCGCAGTTGGTAGATATTTTCCTACTTACTTGACACTTATCGTCATATTTTGGTCAATTAATACAATATCTTTATAAATTGTATTCTATGTATTATTCTGATGTATAATCTATATTATTGCAGTTTCATTAAAATCAATTCAGTAGTTTTTACGTGAAAGAGTAACAAACATCCATCCATGCATCCATCCATCCATCCATACTTACAAACTTTCGTCTATAAGAAACGGCGACTGACAGTAGCGTCAAGGCCCAGGGGTACGAGACGTCGGTGTAGTGTATGTGCCTCCACCCTACTAGCATATGATAATAAATGTACTTACTCTTAGGTTTAAGTAACAGTATAATTAAAGTCTTGAGTAGAGAAACACGTCTCCCTTTTATTTACCAACCGTACAACATTACATGGCGACCTTGCCAGGCGGTGCGCGTGCATTGTCGCAGCGCACCGCCACGGCCTGCAATTTTTTAATAAAATGGGAAAATAATTTAAATAAATAATAAAGAAATAATATAAAGAAAAAAATCAGTGATTTGAAAGTTGATTTGAAATTTCACTGTGATATATTTCACAGTTATTTTTTCCGTATCCAAAATTTGAAAATATCGTTTTAAGTATTTAGTTTATTTCTGTAAAGGCATTAAATCGTTAATTTATATAATAACTTACAAAAAATATTAAATTTTGTTCTTTGAATATTTAAGTAAATTAATGTGGCGTTGTGTTAAGTTCATAGATGTTATACTGATTTTAATTATTTTGTGTACTCGATACAATAAATATCATATTTCTAGAAATATTTTTCGATCTACGTAAAAGTAATATAATTATTAACAATGTAACTACTTCTTGCCTTTTGTGTAAATTAAAGAAATGTTTAAGAATCACCTTTAAGGTACATTTTACTTGAATTCATATTATACCATATTGTACAAGTTTTCTAAAAATTAGGTGTGAATCACAATGTGTGGTCAAAGTTCGATATAAATGCAAACATTTCCATATACGTACTTTGAAATTTAATACAAAGCTGTTAATTAATTATATTAATTTTTTCGTAAAAATAATATATATATATATATATATATATATATATATATATATATATATATATATATATATATATATATATATATATATATATATATATATATATATATATATATATAATAAATATCAGTGAGTGAGCCAGTTATGCGGTATCATATTTCATAACACTATAATTCTAAAGGTGCTAAAACCGCGCGCGGACATTCAGTAATAAGACACCAAACGGAAACAAAAGGCAACGTCGGACTTTTTCTTCGCATTTATGTAGAATGTGTTACATTTGTGCAATTCTATTATTAGGTTAAGAATATTATGTTTGATATTTTGGAACAAAATTATGTCAAATTTATTAATTCCTTATTAAGCAATGTTCAAAAAAACATTTATAACTAAGAACGTCGCTATCGTATAACTTCTATTAAATAATAACAATAACATATTCATGTACATAACACCAGCATATCCACATACAAACAGCCAGATCAGCTGAGAGTTTGGAAAAACTAATGACCGATAAATTTTTTAAGGTTGTTGATAGTATAAAAAGCGGAATCAGTTTTAATGTATTTTTAAGGACGAAATGAGAATTTATCATGAATTGTATAGAAATATTGTCCATGAATGTTCGCGAGCCGTGTACGTGAAATTTTATGGGACAACTAAATAATGATTAATAAAATAGTATACAATATGTAAAAATAAATGGAAATCAAACAAAAGTTGACCTTAATAAATAGGTAATGGAGAGATACGGGAACGTCCATCACTGGTATAACATATAGTCCTCGAGCAGGGTATGTTTCCATGATTGGATGATAAAATCGGGCGTAACGGGTACTAGGGAACAATACCTTCAGTACAAGTGATGTACACGAGTTGACTCATATTAGTACTGTAGGGACCAGAGAAGTCTTAAATTTGTTACCCTTAATAATGGTACATTGAGGTCACATCCTTCGTTGGATCATGGTGCGAACATAGTTTTCCTCTGTGACAATTGTTGGAGTCCTTTAAAAGTGACTTAAAAACGTAGACCTCAAGGTTGTGCGCACAGCCCAAGGTACGTTTTACCTTGATATAAAAAGAAATGTATGTACCAATAAAATGAAATGAATGTTACGAAAATGAAATATAATACCCAAATAAATGGGGGGCCCATATTTATAAAGTACCCGCGTGATAAATATCACGAAATAAAATATAAATGAAATGAATTAATACTCCGATTCCCGGTATCTAATAAATAAATAAATATATATAAGTGAATGGAGAGAAAGAGAGCTAGCTAAATGTCAAAAATATTAAGAAAAAAAGAAAGTACGTACAAGAATTATGGAAAAAAAGGCCTATTAATTGATGACAATTCGGGATAATAAGGGGATCCCCGAGCAAATTAAAAAGTGTGACAAATGTATGATAATCTAATAGTGAGATAGGTATAATATTATACTTATAGTTATTTTGCATTTCTGTATTAATGCTTACCAAAATGCCACTAACAAGGTACTCATGTAATAACTATGGGGATTGATGCACAAAAATAAAACAATTAATCAAATTATACAATAAACATATTTTCATGTTATTGTCTTACCACATTCTATAAGAACTTACGAGATTTTTTTTATATTATTTAGGCACATTGATTCATAGTTACAATAACTCTACCCTTTTCTTTTTATGTTGTGTTTCTTTTTGGTTTATGTAAAATTTGTACATTTTAAATGCTTACTATAATCAAATCCAAAGTGTGTTATAAGCTTGATAATGTAATAGTTTTTTTTCTTTCTTTCACAGCGAAACCTAAAATTATGTTAGAATATATTTATTTAAAAAAATAGTTCTCTTCTCAAATGTTAATCAATATTTTGTTATAACTTTTAAATTAACTTTATTAAACTTAATTTTATCTATTAAACTCTGTGTTCAATTCAGATAAACGTTATTCTATGAAATCTTGAAATCTTAAAATAAATATTAATTAGTTAATGAGTTTTGATTATTATGAATAACTTATTAAATACACTTTGTATGTAAATGTATTATAACAATGCAACTATCTTAACGACATAAATTTAAAAGTGTTTAAAACTATAATTTTCAGATACATTTCACTTGAATTTTTAAAAGAACATCTTATAAGTTATATTTAATTAGGTTCGTATGTGTCATAAGATGTAATTGCAAACCTTTCCTTATACGTGCTTTGGACTTTATAACAAAGATGTCACAATCCGCTTACGCGGATGGGATTGCAAAATGTATTTTGATCTGTGTTGTTATTTTAATGATATGATACCGTTGCATTAGATTATGTTCTTTGTTTTGTTCATCTTAAAATGAAATGCAATATGTGCGGTGTTATATTCATAGAACCTTTAAACCGTATGCTTTTAACTTTTATACGTCATTAGTTTCTGAAAGAATGGTAGAGTGTTTATATCTAACCCGTTTGTGTGGATCATTGAAGTAATGATTAATCAAATTTTACGTGGTTATAAAAAAAATAATAGAGAACTTTCTTTTTTTTTTAACTATCGGGGGAGGTGTAGTGTATGTGCCTCCACTCTAACCCTACTAGCATATGATAATAAACGTACTTACTCTTAGGTTTAAGTAACAGTATAATTAAAGTCTTGAGTAGAGAAACACGTCTCCCTTTTATTTACCAACCGTACAACATTACATCGGTACCGCGATCGTTATATGTCCCTGCTAGTGGTGATGAAAGCAAATCCTCCCTACAAAAGGATTTATTTATTAATATTATATTTAGTTATTAATTATAGTTAGAATCCCCATAATTAATAACGCGCAGCTAAATTATAACGTAACACAACAAAGCATAAATATATACAATATTATGAATTGTGTACTTACTATACACTTATACACACACTCACTCCTTAGGTACTTCTACTCACATCACAAACACATTTGCGCAGCTTCTCTGTTTACTTACGTTAAATTAGTACTTAATTATATATTTTATTGTACAAGATGTTAGTGTAAACACCGTTGTCCTTGAAACCAGTGGTTTGTTTCATTTATAGAACGTAAATTCAATGAAAAATAACAACATTTTTTTTTAAATAAAATCTCAATTTTTCCTTAATTCCTCAATTTTCGCTTGTCCTAAGCCAGGATGAAAGTATGAAAGAAAAGTTACATCGTAGGTTATGTGTACCTATTGTGTTTTTATGTTGAATGTTGTGTAGGTAGCTAGCGCGGGCGGTGATCTTTACAGTTATTACGTCATTCGGGCGCATAGGATATCCATGAATTTACGGACGGTGTCGGACAGAAACTTTTTAAATTTCATGAAAGAAAATAGCGTTTTTTTTTAAATTCATTGAATTTATCTTCTATAAGTGAAACCATACCACTGGTTTCAAGGACAATGGTGTTTACACTAACAACCTGTATATAGTATATAATTTACATATATGTTTATAGGTCCCCGCATATTAACCTTTTGAGCGCCACGCCAAAACCGCAATACCGTGTCCTGTTCGCCAAAGCGAAAATTAAACAAAAATACCTACGAGAAAACTAGTGTTGCCAAGAGTTGATATATCGATAACACAAAATAACTTGATTTTGCTGGTTTTTTACGCAATAAATGACTCTTTATAATCTAAATAAAACATATTTATTTAATCTTGTGCTGTCTTCCACTCTTTTTATATATGTACTTTGTACAAAAAAACTTACTAAATAAAAACAAACAATAACAAAAAAATAGTAGTAAACCACAACACTACTCTTCATCGTGATGACGTCACTGTCACGACTGAAAAAACAAAATTGTCCGCATTTGAACCAAGTTTGGGCGTAGCAAAATAAAATAAAAATATTAAATAAAAATTAAAATCTAATATTGTACTTTAAAAATAAAAATATTTTTAAAGTACAATATTAGATTTCATCAATAAATTACATTATCAGATTATATTATTTTAAAATTCTGAAAATTAAATTAAATTAATAATCACAACGTCAAGTAAAAATAATAATGGAATAAAAAAAATTAAATTATATAGGCATAGGCCGAAGTTGTACACACAAATTAAATAATATTTGTATCAAAATATTCATTTAAATTATAGAAACACTTTTCAATTAAACATAACATTAATTTGGGTAAAAATAATGTAGTACTCGGTTTTATTAAAATCAATCTCTAGGTTGTGATGTGTCAGCCAATTTGTAACCCGGTACAATGCTTGATTTAATTTATTATTTAAATTCTGGTATTTTGTATGCGGAATAAGAATGGAAATGTCATCAGCAAATATAATAGAGGTTTCAGTCAATACCCTAGATTGAGAAAGAAAATCGCACAACACAAAATGTTAAATTGCTCTTCGTACCTTAAGAAAATAATAAACATTTATTATTTGTAATTTTATATTATTAAAATAAAATAAATCATCATAATCGACGATTTCCAAAATGCGAATGAGTTCTGAGGAATCGTTCATGTTGCACTACACTACTTTTTCCGCTATTCGTTTATGACGTCATCAGGGTGTCGTCTATCCTTGACCACGGCGCCTAATGAACTGATAATCGATGACCCGCTAGGGATGCGCCGGAGTTGAGATATTAGATTTATTATGCGAAGTTGATTTGATGAAATTTTCTTTTATTTATGTAGCTGATGATAGTTTTATGTTTCTTACCTTTTCTTTTATTCAAATATCAATAATAATTTAAAAAATGACACGTTTGTGTTTAATTTTGTTTTGAGTTCCCAATAAATCTATGCCCAATGCATTACAACACTAGCGGTCAAACATAGACGACTTTGGCGTGCTGGACATAGTTTTGCTTAGATAAAAATCCATTTTTTTAGTTCAATGTTTCTTAGTACTTGTAGCTCTAGGAGACTTGTTTTTTATACTCACATGTTGCTGGGTTATTCTTTTTTGAGGAGTGTAGATTTAAAATACGAGTAATAATTTTCCAATATCTATATTTCATATTTTAGTGGGCCGGGTTTTTTGTCAACTATAGACGTCGTTGGCGCTCAGAGCTCGCAGGTGCTGGTCAAGTATAGGCGACTTTGGCGCTCAAAAGGTTAATACTATATAATTGGATTTCATGTAATGTGGCCCACGGTATTCGCTAATGTTATACCTATTATAAACTTGAGGCAATATTAAACAGGACTTGAACGGAAAAGTTGCCTCATTTAATAACGTCATTACCACAGACTACTACAGTGCTGCATGGATCTTTTGGCACATGGCTACAATCGGAACTAAACGCCGTCATTGCCGCGTTATTTATTGCTTTTAGTGCCGTTTATAAATCTCAAAATATGCCGAAATTGATAAGAAGTGGTACTAGAGAGGTGGTGCTAAATGTAAAGAGATTTTTTATGAAGGAAAAGCAATCTAGCGCCCCTGTTATTCCATTTGAAAGAGTAAATGAGCGCGTTGCAGCTGCTACAGGTAAGTGATGCCATACATAGTATCCTTAGTTTGCTCGTTTCATTTACCAAGGATAGTGGTCATATTTTGTAGGCATATTATGAGATATATTTTCTCCTTCAAATTGATAAAAATAAATACTATTTTAGGTATATCTTTACGAACAGTTGCAAGAATTACAAATGAAGGGAAATTAGCTGAAGAATCGTCAAGTAAAATAGTAACACCGGGGAAAAGAAGAAAAACAAGGAAGGATAAAATTGTTATGGACAATTTTGATATTGGTGTTCTTAGATGAAAAATCCATGAGTTTTATTCTTGTAAAAAAGAAATGCCAACAGTGAATAAGTTGCTTCGTCTACTTAAAGAAGAGATTGGATTCACTGGCAGTAGTGAAATTCTCAGACAGCACATAAAAAGATTGGTTTTCGATATAAAAAAAACTAAAAGCAATATAAAAGTACTGATGGAACTTAACGATATAACTGCTTGGCGCGCTCTTTGTCTTCAGGTAGGTACATTTATTTTAAATAAATAAATAAATATCATTTTATTGCCACTTTAAAAAAAACATGTATACATATAAACTAATTACTTAATCTTAATTTAATTTAGGCAAACGGAGGTGACTCAGCTTTTGCTTACATGGAACTAGATCCCATGAAGCGCTGGTTTTCAGGCACTCCTTCTTCCCTGAGATGTTACACGGGCGTTATGAGAATTTTGAGTTCCCCAATCACCTCTTTCATTTACTCATCTATCATTAGAATTTACCATGGTATTGTTGTGACATTTCATAATTATTAATTAATAATTCTTGCATTCGTGCGTGCGTGCGTGTGTGTGTGTGTGTGTGTGTGTGTTTGTTCAGTTTATAATACACGGGATGTTTTATAAGGGTTATATCATAATGTTAAAAAAAGTCTCTTAAGTTTATGTATTTCCAGTAGGTATGTTTCAAGTTTTCTGCAGCGATTTGCCGCTTCAGCAATGCTGATTTATATTTAGCTTTGAATCTATCCGTACTCATTTTATTTCTTATAGGAGGGGGCAAATCGTTCCATATCCTTGCTGCAACAAACTTGAAACATCCTCTGTACCGCGTTGTTTTATGTTTTGGCATACTTAACATGTTTAACGAGTTCGTACGAAGGTTTCTATGTGAAATGTCTTTGATCCATAGGAGTTTTTCAAATAGGTACTCGGGCTTTTTGTTCCATATTACCCTATGCACTGTACAAGCGTACTGAAGCTCCCTTCTAGCACTCATGTTAAGTAAGCACTTTTTATTTAAGTACGGGGTAATATATTCTCTTTTGGGCACATTAAAGCAAAAACGAACACAGGCATTTTGCACTCTTTGTATTGCCCTCTCTGTGTTAAAATTTAGTCTTGGACCAAAGGTGGAACTGCAGTAATTAAATTGAGATAGTACCAGAGTATCACATAAAAGTATCCGTAAATCCTCCTTAAGATATGGTCTGATTTTGTAGAGCGTTTTCAGCTTGAAAAATGCTGTCCTTATTTTGTTATTAACGTGATCAATAAATTTTTGTTCCCCATCTAAAATTAGGCCGAGATTACGGGCAGAGGTTACTTGTTCCAGAATAACATTATTTATTTTAACTTTTTCTCCAACGTCTAATACATTTTTTATTTGGCGTTTAGTGCCTAAGACCAACATTTGAGATTTAGCTGCATTGAGAACTAAAGAGTTATTTTCAGACCATGTGTGGATACTTCTCAGGTCATCATTAACTTTCTCAATAGCTTCTCGAGCGTCTTTACTGTGAAACGAGTAGTACAGTTGTGTATCATCAGCATATAAGTGATATTTACAAAACTTTATATGCCTAGGTAGATCTGCTGTAAAAATTGTAAATAGGACTGGACTAAGTAGAGAGCCTTGAGGCACGCCGCGCCGAACTGACCTGAGACGCGACCGTTTTTTTTCTCCGTATTTGTCGTCGGTTTCTACCATTTGTTCTCTATTAGCGAGGAAACTGTGAAACCAAAGACATGTATTCTTTGAGAATCCATAGCAACTTAGCTTATGTAAAAGTAGTTCAGTTTCCAAACAGTCAAATGCTCGAGAATAATCAAGTAATACCATTATACTACTCATCCCCATATCCGAAGCCTCGGTCAAGTCGTCTGTGACATGTAAAAGTGCAGTTTCTGTACCATGACCCCTGCGAAAGCCCGACTGAAATTTAGGTATTATATCTTTGGTTTCTAAGTAGTTCAGTACTTGATTTAATACTACTTTTTCTAAAACTTTAGATAGTACTGGCAAAATCGAAATAGGACGCAAGTCTTTTATTTCAGTAGGAGAACTTTTTTTAGGTATGGGCCTTACCAGTGCTCTTTTCCAACATGATGGAAAAGTATTTGTTTCAATTGACTTATTCAGTATCCTAGTAATAATAGGAAGAGTCACATCTAGAGTCAGCTTAATCATCCCTATACTAATGCCATCGTGTCCCTCTGCATTCGTCTTTATATTATTAATAATAACTTTTACTTCCTGTTCTGTAGTAGATTTTAGGACCAACATGTCAAGCTCTGGTGTATCAATTAAACTAGTGAAGGTTTTTTGAACAACTGTTTCGTTACTGACTGGTAAATTCAAAAAGTGGTCGTTGATTTTATCGGGGTCATTAAGATGTTCAGGAATTATGGATTTGTGCATGTAATCATTTTCTATTCATAATGTATTTTAAATTAAAGTGACACACTTATTCATGAGTAACATAGAATTATTTTATTTCAGACTATAAAGCGTAATAACGAGACAGAAAAATTACCAGTTGTTTACTTAGATGAGACATATATTCACTCCGGTCATACAGCTGGTAAATGTTGGCAGGATGATGATGAAGGTATTGTTTAGTTAACTATCTCATAATATTTATAGTCTAGTTAATTAGTGTTATTTGCATTTGTTAATGTACAAACGATTGATTTCAGATGGAGTATTAGAGCCTGTCTCCAAAGGACAAAGATTTATTGTGTGTTTTAAATTATTATGTCCATGCCGGAGGTAATGAAGGTTTTGTAGAGAATGCATGTTTGGTGTTCAAGTCACAAACA
This sequence comes from Parnassius smintheus behrii, assembly GCA_036936625.1. Taxonomy (NCBI): domain Eukaryota; kingdom Metazoa; phylum Arthropoda; class Insecta; order Lepidoptera; family Papilionidae; genus Parnassius; species Parnassius smintheus. Next base: position 38,206,349 of record JAUPFT010000020.1, on the reverse strand, counting down.
AAAAGTGGAGATTACCATGATGATATGAATCACACAAATTTTAAAAAATGGGTTGCAGAAAAGTTAGCTCCCAATTTGACAAAACCCAGCTTAATTATAATTGACAACGCTCCATATCACAACACACGCATCAACAAACCCAACTACCAGAAAACCAGAAATAAATGAGTGGTTAGAAAATAACAATATTGAATATTCAGAAGAATACACAAGACCACAATTGTTGGAAATTGTCAATAGATATAAGCCCGAACCAGTGTATGCTGTTGATGCTATTTTAAAAGGACTGGGTCACAAGGTAATCATGACTTAAATACTAAATCTACTAGTAAAGTGACTTCATAAATTGTTATTTTTTATTAAAATAAATGACTATGGGTTTATTTAAAATTGCTTATTTTCTTTTTCAGATATCGCGTTTACCACCGTATCATGGTGACCTCAATCCTATTGAAATGATCTGGGCATCAATGAAACGCAAAGTAGCTGAGGTAAATATTGGCAAACCAGCCAATCAAATGCCAGAAATGGTACAGGAAGCTTTTAATTCCATTCCCGTCAAAGAATGGTGCAATCATTGTGCCCACGTCAAGAAACTTGAAGAAGAATACAGAAGTAAAGATGGATATTTGGATGCACCTTTCATCGTGGAATTATGCTCTGAGAGTGAAGAAAGTAGTGATGACGATTCTCAAGATGAAAATGATGAAGAATTTAATAGCATTGAACCTCTCGCCATAGTTCATGCAGAACATAATTATAGTTAAAAAATTTGAAATATTGTTTTTTATTTCGTTTACTATTGCATTATAGTTTTCGTGTTATAAATTCTGTCATCCAAATATTTCCTTCTTTTAATTTATACTACTAAGGTAGCAACTAAGCATAATGCCTGCCTTATGGTAAGCCTGAGCCTGCAAAACTATTTTACAACCTAGTTATATAACCCAACTAGCTTTCGCCATAACATCATTCCCAACGTGTATGCAAAATTTCATGATGATCGGTTCAGTAGATAGGGCGTGAAAGCGTAACAAACAAACAAGCAAACTCACTTTCGCATTTATAATATTAGTTGGGATACTGCCAAGCCCCATACTCCATAATTAAGACGAATTCCATAAAACAAAGGATTTTTTAGCTAGTAACCGTTAGTGAACACCCACGCCCTCATGTCAATCTCATGCAAGTGCCAAATGATCCTTGTGGGACTATCAGTGTTGCCGTTTTGTAAATGAAAAAAATGCTAGACTTTGGCGGTGATAATGCTAAAAAAGTGCTAAATCACACTTGAATATGCTAAAAAAAAATGCCATCTGCTAAGTCTTGTTTAAATGAATAAGAAATGAAAATAAATTGCAAGTAGGTAGTGTAACTAAAAACGCAGTGCTATTTTAAAGTAAATTTATTCATCAAGATAAATCAAGTAATATTTGTAGATCATCAATATCAGCTTCGTCGTGTACTTGTGTTTGTGATGTTGAAGGGCCATCTTCAAAAGAATGCCAATGGCATCACTAGCGACTCTTTAATCCCTCTAATCTGTTTTAAAACATGTTCGGGAACGTTATAGGAATGACAACATTTTCCTGATCTTTTAAGGCCATATCTGATGTGTAGGATCGAGTTCAGAGTATGTAGTGACATGCGATTTCTTAATTTTGTTTTTACAATATTCATTTGGCTGAATACTCGTTCTATCTCAGCATTCGAGTGTGGCAAAGAAAGAATAGATATGGCCAAAGAAGCTAACTCCGAAAATGGATTATTATCCCCCGAGTCTTTGTATTCATGAACCTCCGACCAAAATTCGACGGTTGAACATTTATTTTCCCAGTCGGTATGTTGAATATTTCTCCACTGTATAACTATACGTTCAATTTCATTGGCCTGGCAGCCGAATTCTTGTGCGAGTTCTATTATTGGTGGTTTTGTAGCTTTTAAAGTTTCTTGTACAGAAATCATATTCATTGTTCGTAATATCTTTACATTTGTTGGCAACCTTGATCGCATTTCTTGTACAAGTTTAAGTGTAAACTGCTTACAGCAGTGCCGCAGATTACGTTCGGCTTCAGGTAAAAGTTCATATTCAGTCAGCTTCAGTTCAAAACCATAGCCCATGTATGGAGATGGGTCTAGATAGCTTTCAAGATTTGTAGCTGTCAACACATCAATTCGCGCTGTTGGCAATATGATTCTTCTGGCGACTGATTCAACCAGTTCAACCAAATCATTCAGCAGTTTAGTCGGGTCTCGGTCGTTGCTTTCAAAATATTTATTTACCCTTTGCACTTCATCTAACATAGGCAATAAATATAGCAGATACAGATGATTCACAGGATCGTTATACATAGAATAAAGCATTTCAGCCATATAGCAACTTTCTCTTTGTTTGACAATTTCGAAATGCGTTTTTAATTCCAGCCATTGATCTAGCAGGCTCAATAGACAACCATCGCGTACTGCATACCTGAATTATTTTCAAAGGTTCTTTTCCACAGTTAATGGTCTTGTATAGCTGCTTGTAAAACAACTGTCGGTTGGGGGAATGGCTAAACCAATTATATTTTTCTTGGATTAAAAACTCAATATTTCTCGGAAGTGACTCCTCAGACGCATGTGTGATAGCTAATTGCAGGGAATGGCAAAGGCACCGCACCAAAACCAGATTTTTATTGCCAGTTTCAGTTTTTAATAAGCTGTGAACACCGTTGTTGACACCAGTCATAGAACTGGCATTATCAGTTCCTATACCTATTAAGTTTTTCATATTTAGTTTAAACTCTGCAAAAAGAGTCTTGAGGGCGTTTACTATAGCATCAGCTGTCCCGTTTTCTATGTCAACAAATATTTTTATGTGAACTGTCATAATATCGGATTGATGTGCCGAGAATTTTTGTGACTGAGATGTCTGTGGATTCGTCAACCAGTATATTAAACTTATTACGGCCTATGTCTGCAACCAGTTCTGAAATAAAGTGTGGTGCCAATGCATATTTAATGATGTTGGTACATTTCGTTCGGTGTAACTTAATATCGGCACTTCGACTATCAGAAAATGTTTTTTTACACATTTCGGACAGGTGGTCCATTGTTAAAGTAGATGCATGTTCACTTATAAATAACGCAAGTGAACACTCTGCTCTTTGGGTATCTAGTTGAACATGTTTCGCATGTTTTGATGTACCAATGTGTTGTTTTAAACAGGATACTTTGGCTATAATGTTGCACTTACAGTATTTGCAGTAAACTTTGGTCGAATCTTCTTTAGCTCGTATAAGCCATTGTTTAACCTCACTCATCTTCTCCCATTCTTCTCGATAATGTTGTTCATATTTTGGAGGCATATTATCCAAAGTCAATTGTAAACTACTTTTAAAGCACACACACAAAAAAGCACAAACGTTTACTTTAAAGCTATATATATATAAGTATCGGTACTTGCACTTGTTGAGTAATGGTCCGAATGCGAATGAATCAAAACATTACACATTGCTTACTCGGAAAATAAACAAAATCTTTCACTATTCGGGAAAGTCCCCAAATCATAATAGAGTTGCCATAATAACCAATCACAGTAACAATTTTAAATTTTTTGTCTATGGGTTTAGTTCAATCTTTTGCACAGAGTAAATATTGAGTGAACAGTGAGATACGGCAGTGAGTGTAAACAATTTGTCTATCCCATAAAAAGAATTGAAATCACTAGTACGTAAAATTCGAAAAATGCTAAAATATGCAATATGCTAAAGCCAATTGTTTCATGCCAACAGGTTTAAAAATATGCCTAATTTAGCATTAAAAATGCCACATCGGCAACACTGGGGACTATAAGAGGATACTACGCATCAGACCAGAATCTTAGAACGACCAATACGGAACCGGTAGTTTAGAGTTTGACATTTGTTTACTTCTAATTTTGAGATATCAGGCAAAAGTACATCATTGATAAGGCTTACTTTCGTTACTTTTACATTTTCTAGTAATACGGCAAAAGTATACCATTGATAAAGCCTAATTTCGTTCACCTAATCGCGATTCACCACTAAAAAGTTGACAATTTTAAAATCTTTACATAAAACAACTTATATATTAGTTATTCAAGTTTTTATTTTTTTTTCTTTTGAAATTATTTATAACCTTTATTATTAAAAGTACGTAACCATTTGCGGCAATTGGTTACGTAATTTTGATCTCGCAATATCAAATTCTTTTAAGATTAACTACGTTACACCAGTTCCATATACATTATTTTATCTTTATTGAGACAAAATATTCTAGAAGAGCTTGTTTATGACTCCGGCATGTTAAGAAATCAAACAAATATTTGGATTTAATTTCCATTTGCTTTTTTTTTGAAATTTTGTATGAATTTTATTTCACTTCCAAATATTAGTTTGTTTCTTTTACAACGGTTGAAATATACCCCGCTGCATATTCTGAGGGATAAGTTGACTATTGTTTTTATTTTAAGTATCTGTACTCTCTGTGAGAAATCCATTGGTGGGCTGTAGACTCATTATTTTGGGTTAAACATTTTTTTTAAATATTACAGTTAATTATTATAAAACATATTTCACAACCCATCCCGCAATATATGCACGAGAGTGTACACTGAGTCTTTGTTTCGAGCTTCTACATGAAATTTTTCATGTCTTGGGGAGAGATTATTACTTTAGAGGTTGACAGAGATATCTGGGTTTTGTGTGCAACAAACTTGTGGAGTCTCTAATAATTTTTTAAATTTTATTATTTGTTCTTCCAACGTCTCCTAACAATTATAATTTTCTGAAGGAAAACTAATAAATCTGCTAACTAACAAGGAGCGAAATATATTTCTAAATGCTTGACTATTTGGGTCAATGGTTCTAAAACTATATGCCCGCACTTGACCAAAAAAGTTTTCAATTGGGTTAGAATTTAAGTACCTTGGGTGCATAATTTTTAAACTCTTTTCTTTAAAGAAGTGCTAATTAAACTTTTTAATGTCACAACATAATTTTTTTAGAGGACACAATACACTCCTTGCCTTCTTTATTAACAAATCTCATTTCTTTTTTCTTCATTTTTTTATGGAATTTGTCCAAAGGGTTTCGTGCTCCGATGAGTTCGTTACAGCTTGCCTTAAGGAACAATTACATAAATCAACACAAGAAATCAACACAAGTAAGATATTCTTTCTAAATAATAAACAACAGTAGCACATACAAAACTATCCGAATACATTGATCCATGTACGAATAGCCGATTATCATTTAAATTTAGTACCGAGAACTTATTATTGACGTCGTACATTTCCTGTTCTGAACTGATGACTGAAATCACCTTTTTCCATGACCCACACATTTGGACAAATTTCAAAGTGCCTTTTATCATCAATTTCGTCTTGGGCCAAAAAGCTATGCTTTGAATAACCTCCATAATTTGACATTCAATGTTATGGTACTCTTTTAAGCACATTTCTTTGCATTCACAACCTTCACAACAACCTTCACATGGTATTAGGTTCAAAGACATTTTATGGCAGTAATGGCAAGAAAATGGTACATTTTCCTCGCTATTATAACTTACAAACGAATCTTCTAAAACCAGGGTAGTTCCCACTTTAATACCTTTTGCTGCAGCTACTTTAAAAGCATCTCCTTTTATAAATTCTATGTCAGAACTGGCGCAAGGAATGGGAGTATTGCTTTTAAAATCAAACATAAAACAATCTTTAATGTAACCAGTAAGCAAATTAGCACTTAGATTTTCCATTTCACTTCTTTTTGTAGCTTCCTTTTTCCTTTTAATAAGCTTACTTTCGATGTCTATGGGGCAACCCAGTTTACAACAAGTTTCTATGTCAATTAAACAAGCTCTAAATTGTTCTAATTTAAATAATATTGCTGACCTGTTGCTATAAGCAAGTTTTATGGCTCTTCGGCGCAAACATCAGAGCTCTATTGTAAAATTCTAGTGCTCTGTTTACATCTACTTTAAATGCTATATTACCTTCTTCCCGATATTTATCAGATCTTTTCTCACATTCGTTTTCTTTTTCTATCTTTAGTAAACTGCCACTTTCCTCAAGTACATGGAGAGCAGCCATAACTACATCGGAGTAATCATCGTTCTTCAATGCTGCGTAGATTTGATTGGCAAGACCACGCTCTCTTAAATAATTATTAAAAAATGGAGGCACATGAAACATCTTGCTTCTGAAAACAGTATTCAGTTAATCAAACATCGGTAATAACTTTTGGCATAGTGTGACGGCGCATTATTATTAGAAATACTATATTAATTAATTTCTTTATAAAATCGTTTAAAAACATCTAAAAAGTAATATTTTGAACAATTAAAATGCATTAACAACCATAAAGTTAAAATTAGAGATGGGCCGAATATTATTTGGTATTCGGCATATTCAGCAGCTTTACCGAATATTCGTATTCGACTGAATATTCGGCTAAATCACTGAATATTCGTTTACGTGGTACTCGAAGTGTCCACTGTATATGTACGAATTGAGTAATGCCATGTCTTTCATAATTTCACTGTTGAAAGTATATTTTATTTATGGTCTGGATCTACTTGAAATATTATGTTTTTGAGGTACTGTAGATTTATTTCCAGTTACATATAGCAAATAGAAAGCTCGATAAAATATGGAATCAAACAGAGAAAAATTACATTACATAAGTACATTTCACTTTACTTTGGTCGTTAGTTTCTCTAAAATAAGTCTAAATGGTAAATCACCTGCCACTCTTTTTTCATATAATTATCAATTTTCGCTAGGAATAACACACCGAAATATTTTTTTCTCACCAAAATAGTCAAAACATGTGCATGTGCATGTGTGTCGGCAACTTGCTCAGTACTAGAGGATGTAATTACACGTCAGATGTGGCGGAGGAGCGAAGGGCAGGCTCGGACGCTACTCCCGCTTTACGGCCACAAGTTTCGACATAAATTAGTAAAGCACAGAGGTGATCCTTCCGAATAATATTCGGCCGAATATTCGGTTCGGTAAAAGTTTTACTGAACTTTCGGCCGAATATTCGTATTCGGTGAAATTAATATTCGGCCCATCTCTAGTTAAAATATGTACATTCATTTTGAACATTAAGTATTATGGTAAAGTATACATTGTCCTAAAAAAAACATTAAATTTACTAAAAATCTGCATAAAAAATTTAAAATTATATTACAATAATAAAAGTTTTATATTATAATTGTGAAATGGGTCAAAATATTTCAGTTAGTGTGTTCGTGCAATGCTAGTGCGTGTTGATGTATAATGTGCGTGTTGATGTTATAGTAACTCGTAATCGTAACGCTTGATTTTATATACCATCAGACCGCCACACATATGTGTGTGCGTTGGTCAGGCGAATACCTACCGAAGTACTGTCACAAAATGTAACAGTCCCATATTAAGGATAAGGACTTATAAGTCGCTAAGATGCATAAGCTTTATAATAGCAGAGTTGTGACTTGAAGCACAGAATAAATAATAGTACTACGTACAGAAGTTGCACTCATTTGATGCTGACTGCTTGCCGACGTTTAATTGCCTGCATAATTATTATTAATTAGATATATCGCGCTCGGAAGCTAAATAAAACTTTATCACTGCGCGAGAGTGTCCGTATTACTTCGCATCTTTTATCCTTCCTACGTTACGACGGACTTTCCGTTGTTACTAAAGAATGTCAATAAAGAGTAACAAAATACGTTCTATGATCGACTGACCATATTTTCGCCCCTGTGTGAGTTCTGCGATGCCTAACGGATACAACTTGCAAAACCATTCGTCGGGAATCGCGATGCTTTGCTCGCAAGAAAAAGGTAGAAAATGTAAACAAAAAATAAACTGCAAATACGATTCCTAACAGAAATATTCTGCTTAGTTAAAAATTTTGTAAGTAAACAAAGTTTTAATTTCAGTATTTTGTGTTCTTATAACCTAAAATATTGCAAATACAAAAGACTAGTATAGGTATATAAGTAGATACTTGGATAGTGAAGTAAATTTCAACTAAATTTTGTTATAATGGTATAATTATAAAACGATTAAACTTTTGAGTCAAAATGATGCTTTATAACGCTCTTGTTGATTCAGTCATAACTTATGGTGGGCTAAGCAGCTGGGCGTTTTTCAAAAAAATTGTCGGTGACGTAGTTAGAATTCCACTTATATGAGTTTTAACATTTGGCTTCAAAATGTAATTAAATTGATAAAATATAGTATGAGCAGTACGAAAATAGTATTTTTTTAAGAAAATAATAATGAATTTTGAAAATAATTACAATTTTAATTAAATTATGTTCTCAAGGAATTCCATTACGTTACTAATTTTAAAATAGTTTTCATGAAAACTAAAAGAAGTTCAGTATTTTTAACTTTATTTATGAAATATAAACACAATCAGTCTTCTAAAAAATATTGTTAATGCAGCATATTAGATCAAATCAAAAAATGTTTTAACAAATATATTCCTTACGCTACTTTTGGGTACTTTGTACTATATTTTTTCATCCTAGAACGTCAAATATGAGAAATATTCTTTCAAAAGTTTAATTATAACAAATTAAAAATTAATAGTAAACTATATTGAACGAAAACGGTCAAATTTCTTTGAGATCTATTAATTAGTCTTAGAAAATAAATCACAGTAATTATAGGACAGTGACGTTAATGGAATTCGAAAATGACGTTTAGGAACTGTAAGGCAACGTCTATATGACTCTGAATTATGGCAACAATCGTGGTAACTTGTACTTATCGTATTAAACATAATATTACTAGTATATCATTTAAGAGCGTTTACAACGTACGACATTTCATACAAACTTTCAAGTCCTTGTTTTCGAAATGCATGAACCGATTTTAATGAAATTTCACACGCATAAGCAGGACAGATAGCTCTAAAAAGTTAGTAAAGAACATTTTCGAAATGTCTTATTTAAAACAAGATAATTGGAAATATCTGTTTCTATGGAAAATTTAAAATCGGTCGAATTTAGCTGTAACATTATTTTTCAGAAATGTTCTCATTAACTTTTTGGACCTATATATCCTGTGTATTCGTAGGAAGTTTCATTAAAATCGGTTCATTTATTTCGAAAAATAAAGACTTGAAAGTTTGTATGAAATGCCGTACGTTGTAAACGGTCTTAAACTGTAATAAAAAACTATTCATCAGTCCCAAGACAAATCGAACAAATATAGTCAAAAAAGGTTGTTTCGCTACATATCAGCCAAACACAATTTTTACATGCATTACATTTTACCATTCTTTGTATAACAAAAGGCTGACGCTCCTTGCAAATAGAGCACAAAAAAGTCCTTGATGACTTAAATTCTTTTCCGTTATGTTTGTTGTCGTTCGATATATTTATTTTTCTCTTCTTAGAGGGCTGACATTCAAGAGATGCAAGATTCTCCTTGAGCTGTTTATTTTGGGTATTACCAAGAACGTGATCTGAAGCTGTCATGCATGAACTTTCCAGGATTGGAGTTATGCTATCAGATTCAGGTTCGACTAATCTCTGATTCCGGTAATCAGAGATTACTCCTTGAGCTGTTTATTTTGGGTATTACAAAGAACGTGATCTGAAGCTGTCATGCATGAACTTTCCAGGATTGGAGTTATGCTATCAGATTCAGGTTCGACTAATCTCTGATTACCGGTCAGAGAAGTTATCTCTATGAGTGGTCCAGAAATATTTTTGTCTTCTATGGAATAAATTGGAGATTCATCTATTTGACCCACATGGAAATCAAAATTCATGTTTTCTTCATTATCACGTTGGTATGTTTCTAAATCTTGGAGCATGTGATCAGGAATAACCTCATTAGGGGAACTACTTATCTGTCGGGTATTTTCTGGAAATTTATAATCAATTGTCGTATTCATTTTGTGGGGCGCAATGATTAGGCTCGAATAACAAGGAGTAACGTTCATGTTGTCTTTTGACGTCCCATGAACTATTAAGGCCTCAACACTCAATTCGGCAGTTTCTTTTGATGGTTTAACAAAATTATGTATTTTGGGACAATAGCAACTGCACAAACCACGATATTCCCCACAAAAACAACTCAGTTGCCGATATTTAATCTGGTTACATTGTGTAGATGATATTTGATGCAATTGCATTGTACCAGGAACAGCTTGAATGCCGTTGGGAATAAGTTGGTTCATGTTTTCAATATCTTGATTACTTATGTAAAAGCACTTTACTGTCTTCATGCTGTTCTCTATAATTTGAAATGCTTCAGTGGCGTTAGTAACATCATGACCGTAAGAAATCCTTTTATTCAATTGTCTCTTAACGGCACCCCCTATCCCATTTGCCATACTTTTGCCATGACCCGCCTCCGAAAATGACCGTGTTGAATATGATAGTTTCAATTTTGGGGTGAATAAACTCAAAAGATAAAAGTTCTTTTTTTGACGGTACTGGCTGCATGGGCCGTCTGAAAAAAAGTGTATAAATTTGATATGAGGGTTCATTTCTTTTGCAAGTTTGATAACTGGTATCAAGTGTGCCCAGATGGCATTCGGCTCATGGCAATTGTTATCTGAAACAGATACAAGTGATTGGGATAGATTTTTCCAAAAAATTACACCACAATGTAAAGTGATCGTGTTTTTGGAGGCACCAAAGTGCATTGATTGGACTTCTTCACTACATTTACATTCAAAATTCACCGAAGTCACATAAAATGAGTATCTCGTCATCTTTCATGTTCTTGATACAATTTCTGTATTGACGTTGTTGTTCAATCCAATTATAGAAATGAGTTTTAAACGCCGGTAGCTCGTTCTGAAAGTTGGTGATGATATCAAGTACAGTTTCTTTTACTTGTTGTTTGGTGGTCTTTTTAGTTGTATATACTTTGTCAGATTTTTCATATTCATGGTTTACCCTAGCCCATTTGAACCATGATATAACAGAATCGAGTTTTTGTTCATCATATGAAATACTCTTACAATCTTTACATTTATTGTACATGCAGTCATAACGTGTAATATCACATGCAACGATGTTCAAGAGCTCCTTTATATTCTTGTAAGTTATGACACGTTTACACTTCAGTGCATTAAACATGTAATCAAAGTTACTGTGCCTAACACATAAGCAGGTTTCTCTATTATTGATACTTGGAGACAGTACATAATAAGGCTTGTATCTGTAAAAGGTGGTGAAGCCGCATGACCCACCGTCTTTTTTATAAATTTTGTATACGTTTTTCACTGTGTCGACTAAGTATCTTATTTGTCATTTTTGTTTGTTTTTGGACCTGGTTTCCTTCTTACCAGCTGTGCTTTTACTTATGTCGTCTCTCAAATAAAAACGTTCTATTTCTTCCTGAGTGAAGACTCATTAGACAATATTTATTGGTCGTTGTAAATTAATCCTATTCCTGATTCTTCCTTTAAGACCTAAAATCTTACTTTCAGGTGCTTTTTCCAATATTTGCGCCTGTTTCCTAATCACGTTTTTAAGTAATTATTTTTCTTTATTTTTCTTACAATTTCTGTACGTACTACGAATTGATATTTCCATTATTTCTTGTCTTGCTTTCAATTTATCGTTTTCTGTGGTCAATAAATCAAATTCGGTTTCATGTTTTTTTTTTCATTCGGCATAATTTCTTTCTCAGAGTCTGTATTGTTGTATTATATTGACGAATCGTCTTTAAAGCCTTTTTATAGTTATTTAACAATTTTCGGTACCTAATTTTCAATGAATGTGGAGCTGAAGTATTGGATGCGTCACGTGATTGCCCTGATTGTGGATTCGGTTGAGTGTTTTTGTTTTCGTTTTTGTTCTCTCCAGAGTTTTCTTTTTCTATTTTCTCGTCCTCAGTGAGCTCTTTAATCTTCTTTTGGTGCTTTTTTGTCCTCGTAATTCCTTCTTCTTAAATTCTTCATATTTTCCAGGTTTTGTTTGATTTTTTCTCGGTACCGTTTTGACTTTTCTGCAGCCGTCAAGGGCATATTTAAGTCTAAAAACAATAGTGAGTTATCATAATGTACCCCGTACGTAAAATCTCAAATTTTTGTGAAAAAAATTATATAGATTTACAAAAAGCGTTGCGTGAAATAATTGTCAAAATAAATGTGATAACTGTTTATAACATATATTTTGACGATCAATTCACGCAAAAAACAAAAAGATTTTCATTCAGGATACCATAAAAATTGAACACTAAATGCAGCCATTTCAACAATATAACGTAATATATATCGTTATTTCACTGTTATTTTTCTAATGTTATCCTGATTGGAGTGTTTTGAGCCGAAATACCTACTCGAAAAATCTTGTTTGATTTACACACGAAATTAAGTAATAAGCAATTCATTTAAAAAATTCGAGGCATTTCATAATTATTTTATTCATACTTATTTATTTAGACTTTAGAACACTAATTAAAACAATGACTATGAATCGACCTTTAAGGATTCCATTACGTCACTTTTGAGTTCCATTCATGCGATAGTAGCGTTAATGGAGATAACGTAATCATGCCAATAAAATTTTCAAATGAATTTACTAATTAGTTATCAAACTTTTGTTCAATATAACTTAACATTTCAAATAACAATAAATTTACATGTTTAATAGAAAATAGAATGAAATACACATGAATACGTTAACTTGAGGATAATGAAGTCGGGCTTTCGAATTGCATTTGTCTCATTTTTAGTTTTTCAACACCTGTATTTTTTTACTCATGTTTTACAAAATAAACATCTTTATATTTATCTCAACATCTTGTGAATTTTTTTTAAATTAGATGTTCACAAGTCCAAGTTGACACGCTATTTCAATTCGATTAGTCCTTGTACCGAATACGAATAGTAGATTATATTTGCTAACTATCCAAAATTATTGAATAAAACTATATGAAACTCATGTGAAAAAAATATTTCCACAAACGATACTCGTTTGTGGAAATATTTTTTTCACATGAGTCGAGACGACCACTTCGATTACGTTTTGTTGGCGAACTGGCTGTCAAAAATTAAATATGGCAGCCACCATAGACTAATAATGTTGCTATATTTGGGAAAATGTATTGAATTGGCAGTATTTTTTTTGGAAGTCGTTGAAAATGCGGTCACGTACGCGGAAATTCCATCAAACGCTATTTTGCAGGACAACGCAAAATCTGGTATTTTAAAATAATTTTCTACCGTAACATGTACATTTTAAGATTTAAAATTGAAGTTACGGTCATAAATGACCGGTCAAATGCAAAAAGTTTGAATAATAATATAACAAGACCGTATTATGTGACTCTGAAGTTGACACAGTAGATGTGGGACATGTCAAAAACATCGACCTCATTTTACTTATTTTGATTTTATTTTTGATTTATAACAGATTCAGACCTTATTTTTATTTCATTTATGAGACTATATGTTACTTAATTGTTAAAATAAATGATATGTAATAAAAACTTTTATAAAATTTGATAATTTATTCTGAAAGTGGTCGGACACTGACTTTTTTCAAGGTACAACTTTTTTGGAAAACGCCCCTATGGACGAACAGAGAAATCACACCTACAGTCATTGAAGTAATATATACTTACGTACTAGAATAGCTTTCTCAAACAAAAAATGTTCGCGCGGTGGTTTTTTATCATAGAATAACCCTAGGTAGAATGACCCGTAGGTAATAATAGATTGTATTGTTAAATAGGTAAATTATATCGAGAACAATATTTAAATTTTGTCATTTATTTTGTATACTTTATTTACTTATTTAATAGAATATTACATGATATTATATCACAATTACATTTTAATGTCAAATATAAAAAAATAATGAATACATGTTTAACAAAACTTATTTAAATAACATTTAAATTACAAATATGTTTATTTAAATTAGAATAAGTCGTTCATAAATGGCTGGGTACACGAGGTAAAAATGGACGAATTTATTCCACTTTGACTTTGATGTGGAAATATAAAAATAGAATAAAAGAATAATAAGCCCTAAGAATAATATTTTTAATTCCCGAAACGTCGGGAATTAAAAATAAAAGTAATTAAAAGGAAAAATAAACGCGATAAAATCCGTAAAAAAAGTTTTAATCACGTGTAGTGTTCGCGTAAATATAAGAAATCATTAAGCAGATTTAAACATGAAAAATTTATCCTAATTATAATAACTTATATGTTTCTACAAAAAAAATGTGTATAATAATATATTCGTCCTATACTTAAGTACCCACAGAAATGTCGCTTCTGTACATATTAATTTCATAATCTATATTCAATGACACGAGCTCAGACGAAATAAAAACTCTAGAGTTTTTATTTTGTCTGAGGACACGAGATGGGTGTCTTAGGAATAATTTGTTTTATTATTAATCTATAATACTTTTTTATTGATTAAGTATCTTATTAACCAATGAAAAGTAATTCCTTGGTTTTTACTGATTTTTTTATTACTTGACATTATTTATTAGAGATCGTTTCTTTGGCGGGGATCGAACACGGGTTCGATCCCCGCCGGTACCAATGAAATTGTTAATTACAATTTTAAGTGCTGATTTACCACGTGCTCGGCGGTGAAGGAAAACATCGTGAGAAAACCTGCACGTCTGAGAATAAGAAAATAAAATATTTCGAAGACATGTGAAGTTCGCCAACACGCATAGGGGCAGCGCGGCGGACACATCCTTGCCCTAAAATCCTCTCAGAAATGAGGGGAGGCCTGTGCCCAGCAGTGGGACGTATATAGGCTGTAACTTTACTTTACTTCACTTATTACTTTACTGACATTTCTTGAATTATTCGTACAATATCTAAGTACACACGACGGCATATTTTTATCAAGGGATTTTTTTAAATCAACACAACACGTGTGTGTGTGTGTGTGTGTGTGTGTGTGTGTGTGTGTGTGTGCGTGCGTGTGTGTGTGTGTGTGTGTGTGTGTGTGCGCGCGTGTATGTGTTCTTGTGTGCGTTTCACTTTATACTTTCCATCATGTGTTCTGTATCTTTGTAATGTAAATGCGATTGTACCTATAAAAATTAAACTTCAAGCAATAACAAATGAAAACTTTATGATTAAACACCGTAAGGCGCTCAATATCTATGATAAAGTCCAATATCAATTGTTAAAAGAGCAATTTTTTAACTCGTTAACAAGCTTACAGTATCTTGAAGTCTTACTGTGGTATGCTTAGATTAGGGTTCAATTTTGTTAATTATTGGATCTCAAGCAGATGGCAGCACCCGTCTATCTTCTCTATTTAAATTAGGATGTTGTTTTTTTTAATTTCAATATTCTCGCGTTTCATCCTTGGTGGGAATCTGTGTTTTTTGCGAGGATGTGTGGTTTATCGAATCTGATGTAAAGGTGGGGACGATTATGAACATGTTCACAGACTGCAGACTTCCCGGAGTTCCGTGTTCTCTCGTTCTGCGTAGATCGGACCAAAAATTAATATTTAAAAACTGAAAGTAGCGGGCTAACTATTACATTCGGACGTCAAATATCTCAGCGACCATGGGTGCTGTAAAGCGCCCGAAATGTCGAGAATTTAAAAAAAAAGGTTAAAATAAGTTATTAAACACAATAAAATCCGTGCATATAGTTTTATTCAATAATTTTGGATAGTTAGCATATATAATCTACTATTCGTATTCGGTACAAGGACTAATCGAGTTGAAATAGCGTGTCAACTTGGACTTGTGAACATCTAATTTAAAAAAAATTCACAAGATGTTGAGATAAATATAAAGATGTTTATTTTGTAAAACATGAGTAAAAAAATACAGGTGTTGAAAAACTAAAAATGAGACAAATGCAATTCGAAAGCCCGACTTCATTATCCTCAAGTACACTGTTACTGTTACAGGACCGTGCTTTGTGGCGTTACTTGGAGGAGGCCTATGTTCAGCAGTGGACTCGTGAAGGGCTGTAATGATGATGATGATGACACAGTTAGGATCCAATAGGAGTTCACATTTTAAAACCCATTGCCAATGTTAGGGGTATATATATATATATATATATATATATATATATATATATATATATATATATATATATATATATATATATATATATATATATATATATATATATATATATATAAATATATATATATATATATATATATATAAATATATTTACATATACGAAGACATCGCATAGGGTGTTATAAAAACTTATTGACATCGGAAGTATTCCAAAAACTGCAAAAACAGAGGCCAAAGTTTATCAACGCACTGTAATAAATGTAAAATAACATTGTCTCCAATGTTTTTCTGCAGTTCCATTGCACAAATAAAGCCATTTTCTTATTTTTTTCAACTACCGACACATGATAAAAAAATGAAATGTTTTCCGATTTTTTTATTAACTGGTGCTCTGTTGACAAGTCCTGACAAATAGAGCAAGCTAACTCTGAAGTTCATGAAGTTAGAGCTCAAAGAAAGAGACAGGTGCGTGTACCATTCACGGTACACGGAAGTGACGAACCAATGCGCCGTGTACTGTATTGGGTGCACTGGACAGGTAACGTGTTAATTTAGATACACCTACAACATAGTCTCAAACAAAATTCAGACCCGCAAAGTAGTTCACAAAAATTAATTACAATACAATAAAAAATATAATAGCTCTCTTAATAAATAGTGCAATGGTAAAAACAATAAATAAATGGTCTGGATAATAAATTTAGAAGTGAACTTACAGAAGTTAACAAAGTATAAATTAAAATGTTATTTCCTTAACAAAAATTTGCTGTTATCCCCATTTTCGTTATAAATAATATTGTAACAATGTAGACGAAACGGCACACAACACAAACCTGTGTGGTTTTTTGCTGTGCCATATAGCAAATTTATAAGAATATAATATATCTAAAAATAAAAAAATACCGATATTGTCTTAGCTCGATAGTAAAGTCTGATAAAATTCAAAGTAAAGTCTATAGATCTCAGCCTAAGACAGCATTTATCAAAGAACTAATACCCAATGATTTTATATTTTTCAGTGATTAATAAATATTGGACGGATCAACTCGGCTGGGCAGTGTTGTGTGTGAAATTACGAAACATTTTCTCATCAGGTATACCTCAAAACTTGGAAACGAGATTGTACAACCAGTGTGTGTTGCCAATGATGACTATATTGAGTGCTGGCCGTTGCGGCGGTTGGTATTTAAAATAAGGCAACAACCAGTCAAAAAAAAATTTATATATTGGTAAAAGAAAGGTCGTGGGCGTGGTTCCGATAATTTAAAAAAAAATGCCCGTCTGGCTTCACTGGCGGGGTCAGGTACTCCCCTATGTGGCCGCGAGGTGGTCGAGCAGGGCCGGGGGGTTGGACTGTTCACGGGGAGCGCCGTGGGCAGCTGGCTGTGGCGGTGGCGGCGTCGAGGGGAGGCCTAGGCCCTCTTAAAAAGGACGACCGCCACGGTTGTAGTCGTAAAATTGCACCCTGGAAACAACGTCGTCCACATTTAGGTCCAGGTAATAAAATGCCGCCGATTATGAACCCCCGGTATATCGCAGGCTAGCAGTAGATGGGAGCACAGAGAGTAGCTGGCGGGTGTTCATAATCAGAACGGAGTTACAAGGCGGAATGGAAGGCAAGCGTCATAGCGGTGAGGCGCAAATTAAAATACACATGAATTAAAATTACGGCAAGTGTAAAATACTGTTTAAATGTACCAGGATAACTAATTTAGGCTGTGCATTGGTTGAAACATGATGGTGACTTGCGATATTTGATCGCGGTGCGAAATGTATGAGACGCCATTTTGTAACGGTACTTTTTCCAACGCGCACAGCGGCTACATACATTACTTACATGCAAATAACACTAATAACGTGGCAATTAAATAGCTAAAAGCAAATAGCCTGGCATGATCAATTTACACTACCTATAAAACACTTTCACTACTTAAAACTAGGTAACGTTTCAACACTTACCCTTACGGGGTGCAAGACGATACGGAGGTCTCGGTGACGAGAATTAACGAAAAAACTATACGGCCACAGTGCCGGAATTATTATATTATTTTAAACTTTTTCCAAAATGGGATTAAAATTTGCAAGCGCGTACGAGGACACAAAGCAGAGCTTGTGAACGCGGCTGCAGTGGTAGTGTGCGCCTCCCAGGGCGCTCGGGCGGAGAATGATCGGGAGCGCGACGCCGTGGAATAATACCGGCCGGGTAAAACTCTTTTTTTTTTTTTTTTTTTTATAGGATAGGGTGACAAACCAGCACACAGTCCACCTGATGGTAAGTGGTTGCTGTGGCCCATAGACATTCACATCTATCCTCGATTACGAATCAAAATGCAGATGCGTTGTCACCCGTGAGGACTAAGATGGAATGCCTCGTTTCCAGTAAAAGGGTCTCCGGTTCTCTACACTCACCATACGAAATACAGCAGCATTAAGCTACTATTTCACGCTGGTATTCTGTGAGAGCGTGGTCCCTCCCCGGTCGAGCCGACCCATTCGTGCTACAACTATACTTCTAATATAACTGCAGCATGGCTCTACCACGTCCAAAACTCTGACGCGAGAGTTGCAAAGCGCATAGAGTAACGAAGTGTCAGGGTGTTTGTTCGAAATACAATATTTTAATATTTGATTTATTATTTAATTCGTTCTTTTAGTTTACTGATTTGTTTTATTAATAGGATACCTAAGTTAATTATAGAATTATTTTTGTTAATAACTTTTATTTTCTTTTTATTTAGTTTATTAAATGTTTATTTAATTTTAATAAACCGTTTAATTATAATTATGCATACATGTACGTGCAACGTTACAGTACCCCGCGCGCTACATAAGGATTTTATTACTCTTAATTAATAAAATCCGCTCTAAATTGTTATGTATTCGCATTATCCTTTTATACAACATCTCTCATACTTCACGCGATTATATCAGCGTCAACGAACATCAATAGGGTAGTTGACGCATCCTGTCATTTGGCAAGCTGTTCCAGCATCGGCTAGACTGGAAGACCCATACGAATACCTAGAGCTAAAGATGTAAAAGTGTGACCAGGGTAAAACGAGCACCATGTATATATATAAATATAACGCTAGTGTATTCCTAAGTAACAAGCAGAACACATGCAACTTAATTAAGTGTACTTGTAGGTGTAACATGGAGATCTTGTGATATTGCAGTGATGGTTGCTAGCCCATATCCCACAACACACTACTACCCTATCCCTTAGTCGATTTTTACGACACCCACAGGAAGAAATGGGGTGGTGCTATTCTAACCCGACACCACACGGGGAAGTACACACTTTAAAAAAAAAGTGTATACATATATGACTAAGTATTGTGTCCTGTTAATTTCAAATCCTTGATGTGCCAGGTGCCAATATCTTTCCCAGACATGTCAGCCAGGATGTAAACTAGGGGTGACTTTTTACCGATGACGCGACATTTAATAAATTTTGGCGCAAGTTTTTTACTAAAGAACTTATCCTTATCACTTAAAACATATGTGCGTTTCATTACAGTGTCACCAATGTTAAATTCCATAGGCTTGCGCCGAAGGTTATAGTGGGTTGAGTTTTTAGCATGAGCATGCCACAATTTGGCCTTTACAGTATCGAAAACTTCCTTAAGACAACCCAAATCTTCCGCGTAGATGTCACGGGGAAGGAATAAAACCTCATCGCCTAAATCGTTATCTAAATAATGCGAGCCACATGTAACGAGCTCCCTGCCGAACACCAGGAAGGATGGAGTGAAACCAGTCGCCTCACTCACCGAATTGTTGAGGGCGAACTGAACCTTCGGAATATATGTATCCCAACTGCGATGATCGTTGTCCACGAAAGTTGAGATACACGTGATAATTGAACGATTATGTCGTTCTACCAAATTAATTTGAGGGGTGTACTTTGGCGTGAAGAACACGTTAGGGACCTTATAACGATGGAAAAGTGACTCAGTGACCTTCGAAATAAACTGGCTGCCATTGTCCAAAAATATGGTCTGAGGGACACCATGGACGAGGAAAACAGACTCTTCCAGTAACTTCGTGACTGTAGTGGCAGTAGCACTTCTTAATGGGAAAATTAGGCAATATTTCGAGAAGCAGCATGTGACTACGAAGATATAAGTGTTCTGCTTCCTAGTGACAGGCAAGGGGCCCATCAAATCAATTGAAATCATTTGAAATGGCCTAGAACACTGCTTCGGGCGGCCCATTTCTCCCAAGGTTTGGTGATTTTGAGCCTTGTAAGACAAGCACTTCTCGCAGGAGGCAACGAACTTCACCACGTCCTGGTGCATACCAGGCCAAAAGTAGCGCAAGGCAATACGATGGTATGTTTTAAAAACGCCGAGATGTCCAGCCGTGGGTTCCGCATGATTCTCGTTGATCACCTGCTCGCGAAGCTCAAAAGGTACAACCTCCTTCCATAAGAACTCGGATGAAAGTGAGTGATTATTCTTGGTACGCCTGAATAACTTGCCATCCTTGATAATGAAATTCGGGAAAGTTTGCGGCTTAGAAAGGCAAGAATTATAAATATTTTTGTACCAAGAATCCGATGTCACCATGTTCGAACCGGAAGTACTAATCGCCGAGACGGGAAGAGCTCTAGAGAGGGCGTCGGGGATCACATTGTCCACACCCTTACGATGCTTGAATTCTAAATGAAATGAGGACAATCTTACACCCCAGCGAGCTAATCTACCGGTAGGGTTCCTGAGAGACAGAAACCATTTTAACGCACTGTGATCAGTATAGACAGTGAATGGCCTACCGTTCTCCAAGTAACACCTCCAGTGCTCCAGGGCGATGACGACAGCTAATGTCTCACGCTCCGTTATACTGTAGTTCCTCTCTGCTGCTGACAACGACTTGCTCATATAAGCAACGGGGTGCTCCTTACCATCTATAGTCTGCGTCGGCATCGCACCCACGCCGTAATTGCTGGCATCGGTGTGTACTTCGAATGGCTTATCGTAGTCAGGGCAGGAAAGAACAGGAGCGGAAACTAAACACTCCTTAAGTTTCTTGAAGGCAGCATCAGCTTCGGCAGACCAGACAAAAGGTGGTCCGCCCTTCTTACTCGAAGTTAACTTGTTTAATGGGCCTGCAATGGTACTAAAATTGGGGACGAAACGACGATACCAAGTAGCAGTCCCGAGGAAGCGCTTAACGTCCTTACGACATGTAGGTGTCGGGTAATTGAGGATTGCTTCCAACTTCTCAGGATCGGTACGTAAACCACTACTATCAACGACGTAACCCAGGTATTTGAGCTGACTGCGGAAGAATTGACATTTCTCTAGGTTTACAGTGAGGTTGGCCTGTTTCAGCTTATTAAGAACCCGAAGTAACAGGGAAACATGGGAATTGAAGTCGTTTGAGACGATAATAATGTCGTCTAGGTATGCAAAGACTTTGAGGTCAAATTCCCTAAATAACAGATCAACCAACCTTTGCTGTGTAGCCGGGGCGTTAGTTAAACCAAAAGCAGTGCGCTTAAAACGATAGGTACCGCGATTAGGCAAATAAAAAGCAGTCTTGTCCCGGTCCTCCTGTGCTATAGGTATCTGCCAAAAGGCTTTGGATAAATCGATACTAGATAAGTAGCGAGCATCGCGAAGATTATCCAAGATCTCGGAAATGTAGGGTAGACTATAGGCGTCGCGCTTCGTGATGGAATTGAGCTTGCGGCTGTCGAGGCAAAACCGAGGCTGACCGTTTTTCTTCGTAACAATGAGAACTGGTGATGACCAAGCACTTTCGCACTGCTCAATTACGTCCAGAGCCAGCATCTCGTCGACCTGTTCGGCAAGGATCCGCTGCTTCTCTGGAGACAACCTATAGTACCTTTGACGAACTGGCTCAGCATCTCCCGTATCAATACGGTGGGTGACCAAACTCGTCTCGCCCAAACCCCGACGTTCGGCGGAAATGTCGCAAAATTGAGAAATGATGTCATCCGCCACTGATCTCTCCGAAACAGTTAAGTGGTCATACGCTTGTATGAAAGTGGTAGAATCGGTACTAAGGCTAGCATTCAATACTGCGGCATTAGAAAATGTAATGCTTGAGAAATGTCTAGGAAAAATGTTAAACTCGCGCCAAAAATCGATCCCCAACACGAGATCAATATTGATGTCTGGCACAACAAATGACTTAATTATATGGTACTCATTCTCAAAGTTTATAGGGAGAAACATATAGCCAATGCTGGTCATAGATTGACCCCCAGCAGCCGTGACTGTAATTAAGTTGTCCCTATGCAGCTGTAAACCCCGTTCCTCTAGCTTCCAATAAGCTTTATCACCTAAAATGGACACAGCTGAGCCTGAATCTAAGAGGCCAAATAGCTTAAAATCATTGATTTGTACACAAGCGTAAGGTCTAGGATCCTGCAATGGTTTGTCCAGCAGAATTGTATCAACTTTATAAGAATTGAAGAAAACGTTAACAGCGTTAAGCCAGCTCTGCCAATCCTCTTGGTCAAACTTGGGTGGCAGGACTTCAGTACAATTCTGCTGGTCTATCAGTTTTTTGAAGTGCCACACTTCGGACAGTCTGGTGACTTGACGCCTTCCTGGCCACAAACAAAACAAAATATTCTATCCCTATTTGCTTTGCACTGACGAAGGTTGTGGGTGTTATTACGACACCTCGGACAATAAGGAGACTTTTGGTACTGCTGTTGCACCGCATGCACATAATTATCATTTTTAGTATACGTTTTATTACCTGTATTGTAATTACTGTTGCTTTTATTGTAAAAGTTATTGTAAGGTCTTTTATTGAAACTTTGGCCGCTGCCTTGATTAAACCTACTTGCAGACTGACCAGCGTAAGCAAACTCTGGCGCCAGTGTTCCTGAAGAGACCTTCGGAGGTTCGTGGAATCCCACTAGGCGAGCCTGAATGTTCTCGTAATTACGACAGAGCGAACGCAAGGTGTCGAGG
The DNA here is from genome assembly GCA_036936625.1 of Parnassius smintheus behrii. Lineage (NCBI taxonomy): Eukaryota > Metazoa > Arthropoda > Insecta > Lepidoptera > Papilionidae > Parnassius > Parnassius smintheus. Next base: position 38,183,390 of record JAUPFT010000020.1, on the reverse strand, counting down.
TCTGAGATCTTCGGGACAGAAGCTAAGGTGCTGGCGTAGCATGGGCGGATGTTATGTAAAATTATCTCAAGTTTGTCTTCGTTAGACAGGCTCTTGGACAAACGTGAGAATAGCCCAGTCATAATAGAAGTGTAAATAGTTATATTTTCAGACTCGCCCTGAGTTCTGGCCCGAATCTCCGACAAGAGTCTGTAATCATAATCGGCCTGGTCGAAATCCTCTCTGAGAAGGGAAACTAACTCGTCCCAATTAGATACCTGGTCCCGAATGGCACGATACCAATGCAAGGCATCGCCGGTAAAAATCTCAGCGCAGTAAGACAGCAGTTTTTCCCCCGGTATATTCCTCGACTGGCTGTATTCATTGATGCGCTGGATGAATGCACGAACGCAAGATTTGCCGTCGAACTTAAACTTAGTGAACTCACTAGCCACGCCGCGCTCACAAGTTACGTTAACGTTGAGAGGTAAAGCAGCAGTAGACTGAGGGTCTCTAGATGCCAGAGAAGGGGTGGAATCAGTAGCAGTAATAGCATTATAGCGTTCCAAAAGTTGCCTGTATTCCGAAACACACGTATCCACCACCCCTTGCTGGGTCGTGCTATCACAAACTATACGGTTGAGTCGATGATGGAGGTGGTTAATGAGGTTGCGAGCACGAAGCAACGCATTCCCATCGCTAGGCGCCTCGATATATGCTCTTAGCTTAATTAAAGCATCGCTGACTCCCTTTAAATCATCGCCGACAGACAAAACGCTCTCGAGAATGTCCTTCGAAGGAAAGAGTGGACCTAATTTAGCTATCTGCTCGCGTAACTCTCTGACTGTGTCAGCCGGGGTGGCACCTCTAATGGCAACTTCGTATTCTAACTCCGACTTTTGCAACGATAGGAATTTAACCGGGTGCGCCATTATAACACGCGTATAACCGCAAAGAGGTAAGTGTTGAGTCGTTGCTGACTTAATCTACTCCGTTCCGTTACAATTACAATATCAGGTACTAAGAACGTTCTGGTTGACTAAAACGATTGGCGTATAAAAGAAGCAGTAAAAAGAATAGAGCAACTGCCACCAAAATAAAAGAAGCAGCGCAACAAAAAATTAAAATACGCAACTAATATGTACTCGAACAATTAAATAAAACAACAACAAGATAATAATAATATGCCTAAGAATTAAAATAAAAAACAATTGATTGAATAATTTAAAATACTACCAACGCATGCGTGACTACTGAACTAGAGTTCTGCAGCAACAATAGGGAATAGTTACAATTCATAAAATTTCAATAATAATAATATCACAGAAAAGAAAAAACCACGAGATAAAAAACCTACTGCAGAATAGAATAGTAATACCTCGGAACAATATTAATTTTACCCTATCACAGATTACACAGTGACCACTCTGCACGCTAACTACTCTGTACAATGATAGAACGTAAACAACATAGGGTAGTGCACGGCATAGAGTGATTACGAAAAGTTGTTCGAAACTAAACAAATTCTTAGTTAGGAATTAAAGTTTATGATCTCTCAAATAATAAAAGTAAATAATTAAATCAATTGAAATTCAATAAAATTCCTAAAACAAACACAAAAATGAAATTCGTACACATTAGTTGCTGCAACCAAAAACAAAAAAAACAAAAACGTTTCACAAACACAAAACGACACAAACACCAACTAATCCTACGCAGTGAAACCAGACCTTTTTTAACACGTTTATGGGCGCCAGTGCGGCGGTTGGTATTTAAAATAAGGCAACAACCAGTCAAAAAAAAATTTATATATTGGTAAAAGAAAGGTCGTGGGCGTGGTTCCGATAATTTTAAAAAAAATGCCCGTCTGGCTTCACTGGCGGGGTCAGGTACTCCCCTATGTGGCCGCGAGGTGGTCGAGCAGGGCCGGGGGGTTGGACTGTTCACGGGGAGCGCCGTGGGCAGCTGGCTGTGGCGGTGGCGGCGTCGAGGGGAGGCCTAGGCCCTCTTAAAAAGGACGACCGCCACGGTTGTAGTCGTAAAATTGCACCCTGGAAACAACGTCGTCCACATTTAGGTCCAGGTAATAAAATGCCGCCGATTATGAACCCCCGGTATATCGCAGGCTAGCAGTAGATGGGAGCACAGAGAGTAGCTGGCGGGTGTTCATAATCAGAACGGAGTTACAAGGCGGAATGGAAGGCAAGCGTCATAGCGGTGAGGCGCAAATTAAAATACACATGAATTAAAATTACGGCAAGTGTAAAATACTGTTTAAATGTACCAGGATAACTAATTTAGGCTGTGCATTGGTTGAAACATGATGGTGACTTGCGATATTTGATCGCGGTGCGAAATGTATGAGACGCCATTTTGTAACGGTACTTTTTCCAACGCGCACAGCGGCTACATACATTACTTACATGCAAATAACACTAATAACGTGGCAATTAAATAGCTAAAAGCAAATAGCCTGGCATGATCAATTTACACTACCTATAAAACACTTTCACTACTTAAAACTAGGTAACGTTTCAACACTTACCCTTACGGGGTGCAAGACGATACGGAGGTCTCGGTGACGAGAATTAACGAAAAAACTATACGGCCACAGTGCCGGAATTATTATATTATTTTAAACTTTTTCCAAAATGGGATTAAAATTTGCAAGCGCGTACGAGGACACAAAGCAGAGCTTGTGAACGCGGCTGCAGTGGTAGTGTGCGCCTCCCAGGGCGCTCGGGCGGAGAATGATCGGGAGCGCGACGCCGTGGAATAATACCGGCCGGGTAAAACTCTGACGCGAGAGTTGCAAAGCGCATAGAGTAACGAAGCGTCAGGGTGTTTGTTCGAAATACAATATTTTAATATTTGATTTATTATTTAATTCGTTCTTTTAGTTTACTGATTTGTTTTATTAATAGGATACCTAAGTTAATTATAGAATTATTTTTGTTAATAACTTTTATTTTATTTTTATTTAGTTTATTAAATGTTTATTTAATTTTAATAAACCGTTTAATTATAATTATGCATACATGTACGTGCAACGTTACACCGTATGAGGAAGCTCAAGGTCGCTCAGCAAGCTATAATCGGAGATTATCTGCGTGATAAACTTAGAAATAAGGATATCCACAGTTGAACCAGTGAACGACATAACCCAATGGATTAGGAAGCTGAAGTGGGAATGTGCCGGTCATATAGCTCAAAAAACCCACAGCCGATAGGGAGAAAGGGTTCTTGACTGGCACCCAGTACGGTACGGTCAAGGGATACCAGTAGGCGGAGAGTAGGGTGACCCCTCAATAGAAGGAGTAACGACCTGCTAAGACATGCAGAAAGTCTATTGATACAGGTGGTACAGGATTCTATTTTGTGGTATACCTTAGGGGAGGCCTATGTATAACAGTAGATTTGTAAAGGGCAGTAATGATGATGATGATGATGATGATGAAAGAAATATTACAAGATTAAGATATCAAATAGAATTTTGTCTAAATAGTTACATTAAAATTCTTCATCCCTTATTAAAAATTCAGTCAAGAGATTAAATTTTTTCTTCAAATCTATATGGACCTTAAAGAATAACCAATGTAATAAAAAAGAATCATTTGAATTGGTTTAGTCATTCCCATCACTATTCTAGATATTTCATATCATAACATAACAAACTCCAAAAAGGTGTCAGACAGGGCTGTGTGGCTTCCCCTTGGCTGTTCAACCTATTTATGGACCGGTGTTTGCAAACTTTGAAAGATGAAGAATGTGGGTTAAGAATGGGCGAGTTAACCGTCAAATGCCTTTTGTATGCCGATGATCAAGTCATACTTGCGTCATCGGCGGCAGAGTTGCAAATGATGGTTACATTAATGAACTGGGAATTGAAAGAAAGGGGAATGAAAGTGAACGCAAGTAAGACGAAAGTGATGGTTTTTGAAAGAGAAGAAAGCAAAACGGTATGTGAAATAAGAATAGAAGGAGAGTTAATTGAGCAAGTGGATGAGTTTGTGTATTTGGGATGTGTATTTAGCAGGGATGGTAGATATGATAGGGAAATAGAACGACGAGTAAATGCAGGGAATAGAGTGAATGGGGCACTACACTCTATTATGAAGAACTAGAATGTGTCAAAACAGGCACGTATGGTAATTCATAATGCTGTGTTAGTCCCTACTTTAATGTATGGTAGTGAAAGCTGGGTGTGGCAGAAGAAGCACGAAAGTAGAATAAATGCTGTAGAAATGCGGTCTTTAAGGAATATGCTAGGGTTTAATCTGAATGACAGGGTGAGAAATTGCGTGATAAGAGATAAATGTGGTATGCAAGATGATGTTGTGACCAGGATTAAGAAAGGAATGCTTCGGTGGTTTGGTCACGTAGAAAGAATGAATGAGGAAAGAGTGACAAAGCAAATTTATATGGCAGATGTGAATGGCCGAGTCGGAAAGGGACGCCCTAGAAAAAAGTTTATCGACCAAATTGGCGATATTTTGAAAATGGGCCACGTTAGAAGTACCCTTAACCGACGAGCATGTATGCGTAGATATATGGATGTAAAGGAGGCGAAAGAGGTATGTCAGAATCGTGCCAAATGGAAGTCCGTAGTCTCTGCCTACCCCTCTGGGTGACAGGCGTGAGTGTTTATGTTTATGATTATGAACAAACTCCACTCACTCCACTCCAGGAAGTAGGTAGAGAGTAGTCTCTAAGTAAGGCTGTAGAGCCTTCTATTTGGCCTAATTCTGACATACCTCTCTTGCTTCTTTCAAATTTATATATCTAACTATACATGCTAGTCAATTAAGTGTACACATCTTTTAAAAATTCTATCAATATACTTAAAAAAATTATTATTTTGACAACCGTTACTGAGACTCATAAATGTAACTCCTCATACTAGTCATAAAATACATATAAAAAAAGACGTGTGGCACTCGGGGACTGCCGCGGTAAAGCTATTGCATAGCATTTTGTATCAATTTATGCAATTATAATTATTTATTTATTTTATTTATGCAGTATTTCTTTTTCTTTGATGTTAATTCAAGTTACACTTTTTGAGCGTGGTGACCGATAAGAAAACAAATTTTTTTCTTTTATTAAATAAATAAATAATAAATGCACTTTGTTCATTCATATTCAAAACACTTTATATACAAGTACAGCTATTCACTTTTGTACATAAATACCTATACACCTATATACTTTCTCATAAACAGCTGCTTATGTATTCGTCCATTTCGGAGCAGCTCGTCTCGATTCGTGCGAGCTTCGTAGAGTCGTACAATACATCTAGTTGCACGCACACAAACACCGTGTCGAAGACTGCCGAAAAGAAACAACGTTAGACAATGCACGGCCTTCAAGCCACACCTCCGTGCCCGTCGGAGTGGGGAGCGTGAGGTTTTTTCGTTACGGAATTTCTGGATTCGGTCCCCGCGCTCAAGGCCCGCGATAGAAGCTATGCAATAGCTTAAAAACTTTCAAATTTAGAAAATAATTTTCTTCAGCATCCAGTCATGGGTATGATCATATAGCCTTTAAATCTATGATCCAGACCCCAAGCAGTTCTCTGCCTTTTTTATGCGCCCGAAGCAAATATGGGCAACCCTCCGGAAAGCGTTTTTTGTACGTGGTAGAGCCATGCTGCAGTTATATTAGTAGTATAGTTGTAGCACGAATGGGTCGGCTCGACCGGGGAAGGACCACGCTCTCACAGAATACCAGCGTGAAATAGTAGCTTAATGCTGCTGTATTTCGTATGGTGAGTGTAGAGAACCGGAGACCCTTTTTACTGGAAGCGAGGCGTTCCATCTTGGTCCTCACGGGTGACAACGCATCTGCATTTTGATTCGTAGTCGAGGATAGATGTAGATGTCTATGGGCCACACCAACCACTTACCAGCAGGTGGACTGTGTGCTCGTTTGTCACCCTATCCTATAAAAAAAAAAAAAAGTGGGGGAGGGAGGCGGTGAATGCTCATAGCATACCACGCAGCCGGCTGCGTGGTTATGTGGAGACTTTTACTCACTAAACACCGCCTTTTAGGAATTGGCTTAACGATCTGACTAGAGATCTCTACGCCGTATACGATCGCGACCCTCCTTGGCAGAAAGGAGGGCGCAAGCGGTGAAAAGCCGCTTAGAAGAGTGCCTTACTAAGGCGGATTAAGGGATGTGTTACGTAGGCTCGGCCTGAGCCGCCAGGAGGCAGTTCAGGTCAGCCGAAAGCTTGTTGGGGGGAGTTCTCTGCCCAATGGAAGTGCTTATACTAAAGATAAATTTTTTTACTTCTAATAATTATGCACACATGCAAGTCCACTAAGGGAACTCTTATTTTCTCACATCTTCAAAATATTGCCAATTACTATGATAAATTTCTGTCTAGGGTGTCCCTTGCAAATATTGGCACCCACTTCTGGGGCATAAATTTGCTTTTATTTTTTTTTAATTCTAGTCAAAACATCTTTCTGAAAATCACACTTTTCTCTTATCACACAATTTAGAACTCTAATATTCAGAATCAGTTATAAACTACTCAATGAACACATTTCTACAGCATCAATTTTACTTTCACACTTCTTCTGCCACACAAAACTTAGAGTACTATATATTATGGTAGGATAGTCCCTACCATAATGTATAGTACTTTAAGTTGCACAGCATTGTAAGTTCTCATACTCATTGACTTACTCAGCTAATTCCCCCTTCTGTTTTTATTTCACATATGATTTAACTTTCTTTTCTTTTAAAAACCATCACTATCACCTTACTTACATTCACTTTTGTTCCCCTTTTTACTAAATTACCTTTTTCACTTTAATGACCTGTTCATTAATATCACCATTATTTGCAACTCATCCACCCATAACACAAATATGACTTTATCATCAGTGTACAAGAAGCATTTAACAGCTAACTCACCCATTATTAATTTACATTTTTCAGCTTTCAAAGTTACACAATAACTGTCCAAAAATGGTTTGAACAGCCCCAGAGAAGCTACACAACCCTGCCAGATTACCTTAATGGACATCAAACCAGTTTGAGTAGACCCTGTTGATCCTGACACAAGTACTTCTTTATAAAGAGAAGATATAAGCTCAGCACTCAACCTATACCTGTCGAGTGTTTGCATATAGCAACCCTGTCCAGTCTGTCATACATAGGCTATTTCTAAATCCATTAATGCCCAAAAATTTTTCTGGTTTGTGACCAAAGGCCACAACGGCCAAGTAAAACTACTCTTACAAAATTAAATTGTTTGCTTTATAAATGAAAAGTACTCTCTTTTCACTTGGTCGATACAAGCTCCATCACTTGTTGTCTTAATCCTAATTGCCTTTTTTATTTTAATGTATAGTCCTAAAGCAACACGGGTTGAACACAGATTGAAAAAAGTAGCCATACTCAGGCATTCCCTTCTGTCAAAGTATAAGTCCACAGGGTCCATGCGTACATGAGTACAACTGGTTGCAGACACACTAACATTAGACTTAATCTAGTTGCGTGGCTTTTTTGTATTTTTTTATTTATGAGATGGGGCAAACGAACATGCAGTTTGTGGTTGTAGTTTGTAGTCTTTTCTGGTCTGTGATCATGTGCATAAAAAGACCTGACCGCACACCCCATCCTCTTGCAAAATCTAACTTGTACATTCCAAATTTTCTTGTCTAATTCTATCACAACTCTTTCAAACACTCTTATACATGGTAGAGCCATGCTGCAGCTATATTATGGTTGTAGCTCGAATGGGTCAGCTTGACCGAGGAAGGACCACAGTCACAGAATAACACAGAATACTGTTGTGTTTCGCATGGTGAGTGTAGAGATCCGGAGACCCTTTTTTACTGGAACCGAGGCATTCCATCTTAATCCTCAGGGGTGACAATGCATCTGCATTTTGATTCTACATCGAGGATAAATGTAGATGTCTATGGGCCATAGCATCCACTTACCATCAGGGGGACTGTGTACTTACTTGTCACCTTTACAGTTTTCCCACAATGCTAAAAAGGCTAACTCCATGGTAGTTTTAACAGGTAGGCATAGTCGTTTTACCTATTTCTGCCACCATGTAGCAGTAAGTGCCCTCCTGTGTTCAAGCCTAAAGGGTATAGAGCCAGTCTAATTTCAGTTTGTGATAAATTCCATCCTAATCCTTAGAGGTGGCAACATTTTTGTAGCCTTCATTTTAGTTTATTTGGAAGAAGAAAAAAACTTCGATCAACAATACCAACTTGTTGGCGACGCGCCTATAAGAATGTTTCAATTTATTAATTAACCGATTACGAATAACTTCTAACAAGCAAGTTATCGAGCAACAATATTTTAATAGGAAAATGCTTAGTTGAATCTTAAAGAAATATCGAATTAATGATATGAAGTTCTTGGGTTCGACTCCCAGGCCGGAACAGTTTATTGTGTTCTTAGTAATATTTTCTTAATACATTCATATAGGGAATTTTAAGATATAAATTATGTTATCGGATTTGTTCCCCGGTTGAAATCATCTTAATTTAAAGAAATATTAAAATAAAGTTAGAGACCGAATTTGTTCCCCGGTCGAGATAATCGCTGTGCATAAATGGAATCAATGGAAATTAATTGCATAAGTATTGTCTCATGTAAGTTTAATATGTTTTGTATGAAAACAAATGCCTATTTTCAATGTATTGATTCATGAAATATTTTGTCTGTTATCTGATAAGAAACATGATAACTGATAAGAATCTGATAGGAAATAGTTTTCAACGTTAGAGAATTGTGTAAAAGCATTTATTCACCTATTATTGTTGATATTAGACTTTCCATTTTTTCTGATAGTCAATAGCCGTGCAAAAGTTAGTTGTTCAATTAGTGTGAGCTCATAGACGCACGCTAGCCACGTACTTAGGAGGCCAAATATGTAAAATTTAAATATTTGTGTTTTCAGCAATTTATATATGTAATGACTTGTAAAACATTTCAGGTTGATTGTACGTGCAAAAAAGGTGAATTCTGTGTTATTTTTATGTGAAAATTCCAGTGAATAAGTGAAATAATGATAGTTTTGTATAAGAAATTTAAGTGTTTTAATAGTGAAATGTATAGAGAAATTGTAAATTAAACTGTTGTATTAGTTAAGATATGTATAATTTCAAGTGGAAAACATTGTTTTAACTTTCTATGTTAAATATTTAAGAAATTTCAACTTGTTCAATGTGAGTAAAATAGGCACATTTTGTTTAATAAATAAAAGGTTTTTTGTGATATAAGCATGTAACATATATCGTTGTAAAGATATTTTTTTGTGCTATTGTATAAATGTATGTCTTATACAAAATAAATAATTGAGAAAACCGTGAGAGAGTGATAGTACAAATTGATGTAATTAATTTGCGCGAGCGCACAAATGGCGCGGCCCACTTTCGCGTATAGTTCAGGGGTAGCTCAGTAAACGAGTTTTTTTTTTGCAATTCGTTCGTATCATCAAGGATCTCCTAGGTGTGCGTCGCTTGCAGTTATAAGTGGCTGCAAACGACCGCCGGTACGACATACTCCGCCGAACGTTGAGTCCCGTGATTCCGTGAGGCGTCGAGGTCACCGGCCCCTAGGTGATTCTTGGCACTTTATGCGCTCCGTGCATCCAGTGCCTAGTCGCGCATTAAAGTGCCACCTCCGCACTTCCCCCAACCCTTTTAGTATAAAAGGGGTAGGCAGTGCCCAATGTGATTACGCCAACATATTTTACACCTAACCATCCGCGTCGCGCACCGTGCCGAACGGCTGGTATTTTAGACAGGGCCACTAAATAGATTACCTGACTGACTTTAGGTAGGTTAGCAGTATGTCCGATAAGGACAAAGGGGAACCTCCACCTAAACCGAAGCCAAGAAGACCACCCGACCGTCCTGGCGTACTAGATCGTCCAATTGCGTACCGCGATATCTTCTATTCGGAAAGGACTAGAGTAGTGTCCTCCTACTCCCAGATCCCGACACCAAAACCCTCCTCACCGGGTAAGGAGCCCGCACCGAGGACCGCGCTCTCGCCCATCGTACCTGAAGGTACGACTGGGCAGGAACCGTTCCCACAACTCCAGCGGGCCAAGAAGACGTTGAGGAGACATACACCTCCAGAGACAGCAGCATCCCTCCAGGAAAAGAGGTGATGCTTCGGTTCTTCCAACTCCTCGGATTATTCGTCATCCGAGGGAGAATCAGACCACCAACCGGAGAAGCCGATTAGGAGATCACCACCCAAATCGCCATCGCCGACTAAATCCACCCCCCCCCCAGAACACCGGAACAACACACCAGTATGGATGCTGCTGATCTGGAACAGGGAGGAGAGGGGTCATACGGGTGGAGTGCCACCACGTATGCGACCCTAGCGCTGAGTACATCTGCCGGACATTCACCGTCCGCGCCTACCACCAATCCGTTAGGCCGGCCATCGGACGATGGTCAGAGGCCTTCGACCAGCTATGCCCAACTGGTAGCTGCCCCGGCAGTACCAAGGACTAAGACAGCCGAAACGCCAAAGCCGCCGGAAGAATCTGATAAGAGGTACCCACCTATAGTAGCTGAGTGCTTGCCGGACTGGACGAAGCATTTCGAAGTGCTCAATAAGAAGTTGGGCCACCCACCGAATGCTCGTCCGTTCGGTAAGGGGGTCCGATTTACCCCCCAGAGTCCGGAAGAATTCCGGACGGTACAAAAGTACCTTATGGAGATTACCGAGAAAGTACCAGCTATGTCCTGGTACTGTTACACCCCCGAAGAGGACAAGCCCACAAAAGTGGGCATACGGGGACTACCAGTGGGCACGGATCCAACCGCGATAGAGGGGGCTATCAGGGCCAAGGGGTTCCCGATCAGATACGTCAAAGGGATCCCCCCCCCCGTAGAGGCAGACCTGGGTGCCTCTACTTCGCGCAGCTGGACCACCTGAGCCTGGAGCGCCTCAACGAGCTCTACCAAGTCGACGAGCTCCTCTTCATGAGAGGAGTCGTCATAGAGGCCTGGCAAGGAAGAGCGGGCCCTTCACAATGCCACCGCTGCCAGGCCTTTGGACATGCATCCACCAACTGCTTCAGGCCAGTGAAGTGTGTTCGCTGTGCTGGAGACCACATCGCAAGTAACTGCCCAAGGGGTAGAGATGAGGAACCGCGATGCGCGAACTGTGCTAAGAACCACACCGCCAATGATCGCCGCTGCCCAGTCCTGAGGAGGATTGCAAGGAATCACTCTACCGGGACCACTCCCAGAGGAGCCCAAGAGGGTCCAACAAAGTCGTCCCAGGGCCGTGGTCCAGGAAGACGGGTGGACCACAATCAGAGGAAAGGGAAGGCAACCTGCCCCCCCCTCCACCCGACACGGCACCCACAGAAACGGTGGTGCCCACCACTACCATTCCGAAGGCAACCACCGGGACGACTCTTCAGCCCCCCGCTAACGACGCCACAGAGCGCCAAACCACTGGAGTAAGCGGGGGAGGAGAAAGAAGAAGAAGGTGCAGCCTCCTCCTCAGGCAGCAACCTCTACCCCTACCCCAGCGGTAACGATAGCCCAGGCGCAGGTTACCAAGGAGGTCAAGAAAGCCAGAATGGGTAGAGGGCCAGAAAGGGCTCTATCAGAAAATAGAGCCCGCTCTACACAGAGAGCGCCCTCTATCCATACACAGAGAATTGTACACCAACACCCGAGACCAGCGCCAACTCCTGCACCTAGAACACCAACAGCCGGCTTCGAGACTGCCGACGCCATCCAACGTCTGGTTGGCATCGCAATCGAAGTCGGCAGCCAGGTCCTGTCAGACATCAGAGCCGGGACCGATCCTATTACAGCAGTCATGAAGGCGCTGCCGAACCTCCTGGCTCGGCACTATGGAGGAATCTAACCTGCGCCTCCTCTACTGGAACCCAGGTGGAATCCAGCAGAAGCTACAAGAACTCCGCACCGTCGCCCAACAACAAGACGTACAGGTCATCTTGCTGGGTGAGACGAAACTTAATCCGAGCACACGCATAAGGCTGCCTAACTACCGTCTGTATAGGAGGGACGAGGTCACTTCTCAAGGGGCCGCCTACAGAGGGACAGCGGTCCTAGTGAGAAGGGACATCGTCCATCAAGAACTAGACCTACCGGAATACAAAACTATGCGCTCTATCGGCATAAAAATGGAGGCGGCGGGCGAGGAACTTAGGATCTACGCAGCATACCGCCCGCCAGGGACTCCATTTTGCTCCTCAGACGTCCGGACGATAATGGAAGGCGAAACACCGACCATCATCGCCGGGGACCTAAACGCCAAACACCCGGCGTGGGGATCTAGACTGATCAACCCGCCGGGTCATGCACTATTTGAAGACGCCGAAAGACACGGCTATGACGTTTTAGGTCCCGAAGAACCCATTCATGTTCCGACGGATCCACGAAGTCGTCCGGATGTATTGGACATCGTGCTCGCTAGGAACATCAACTACCCGATAGTGGTAGAGGTGCTGTACGACCTGGACTCACAGCACCTCCCGATCTTAATTACCCTTGGCCTAAAGGCGGTGACTACGCCGCCCAGAACAGTAAAGACACGTGTCGACTGGAGGCTCTTCCACAAACACCTGCAGGAGAGACCTCTAGCACACCACCCCTTAAATACAGCGGACGACGTAGAGGCCGCTGCCACGAACATGACAAAGGCAATTCAAGAAGCCCTCAATGCTGCCTCTACGATCGTCCCGACGTCTACCAGAAGGGATGATCTGCCGCGACACATTAGCGTGCAGATCAAGAGAAAAAGGGCCTTAAGGAGACTCTGGGCACGTACTCGCTGCCCGAGAATCAAGACGAAATTGAACACCTTATCGGAGGAACTGTCGGTTGCAGTCCAGGCACATAGAGGAGATGCCTGGGAGCGGCGCATATGGAAGGCGGAAGAGTATGATGCGTCGCTTTATAAACTGAACCGACAGTTAACTAAAGCCAAACCTCCCGTTTGCCCGCTGACCAACAACGCGGGCGAACGTCGTTACGATGCCAAGGGTAGAGCGGATATCCTAGTCGAGCACTTCGAGGAGCAGTTTATGTCGAACCCAGCAAGTGCGGAGTTCTTGGAGCTTCATGCCCAAAAGGAAAGTCGCGTACAGGAGTTCCTGTCGTCGCCCGCGCCGCCTCTTGCTGGAGAGTGGTTCATCTCCCCCGCCGAACTGCGGTGGACAGCAACCCGCCTGCAACCGAGGAAGGCGCCGGGGCACGACGGGATTACCAACGCTGCACTCCGACAGCTGCTCCATAGAGTCCTAGTAGAGCTTGGTCGACTCTACAATGGGATACTGCGGACATCCCACTTCCCGGAGGACTGGAAGAAAGGCAAAATAATCGTCTTGCCGAAACCCGGGAAGGACAGGCGTAGAGCTGCCAGCTACAGGCCGATCACGCTGCTACCACACATAGCTAAACTGCTTGAAAGATTGTTGCTAAGACGCCTCCGCCCTTGCATCCAACCTCGGGTGGAGCAGCACGGATTCAGGAGGGGTCACTCCACAGCAACACAGCTGACCAGAGTGCTGCACCTGCTTGCGGCCGAATACAACCGTGGCCGCACTACGTTGGGCGTCTTTCTCGATATCGAGAAGGCGTTCGACAGGGTGTGGCATTCTGGACTACTTTACAAACTAGAAGAACAGACCAGTGTCCCTCCTGCTATGTTGCGGCTAGTAGCGTCTTTCCTGGCAGACAGGAAGTTCTACGTCTGCGTAGAGGGCGCCGAGTCCGCAACCAGAACCATCAGAGCCGGCGTTCCTCAGGGCAGCTGTTTGTCTCCAGTCCTGTACGCCGCTTATACCAACGACATCCCTACCCTGGCAGGAAGGCTGCAAGAGTGGGAGGATGACGTGGAATTGGCGTTATACGCGGACGATAGCGCTTATTTTACCTCGTTCAGAAGAGCCCACATTGTCACTGCCAGGATGCAACGTCTCCTGGACCTGCTGCCACCATGGCTAGATGAGTGGAGGATGGTCGTCAATGTTGGTAAGACGACCGCTCTGCTCACTCGCCGGCTCAGGAACCTACCACCTCAATTAACCCTCAATGGCCAGCAGATCGCGTACGAGAAGGCCGTGACCTACCTTGGGTGCCGGATCGACCGGGCGCTGCGCATGACTGCGCACGTCGACCTCGTCGTCCGCAGAGCACGATGTGCGCGGGCGATGCTACGTCCGGTCCTGGCATCCAAGTTACCACTTAATACCAAAGTGCGTGTCTACAAAACCTATATCAGATCAATCATCACCTATGCTGCTCCGGCCTGGTACGCGCTTCTGAGCGAGCCTCTGAGGCGGCGACTGCAGGCCCAGCAAATATGGCGTTAAGAACCATCGTCGGTGCGGGTCGCTACGTCCGGAATGACGTTATAGCGGCCAACCTGAAGATAGACACCATACAGGAATTTGTGGCCCGGTTGGCGCGCGGATTGTTCGACCGTGCAGACAACGGGCCACATATACATCTGAACAACCTAGCGCCGCTACATGCGCGCCCTCCGGACGGGCGACCTCTTCCAAGAGAACTCCTCTCTATATCGATTAGAGAGTCGAGTAACAACCCACAATGCCGCTGATAGGCCAACTTTGACTTCACCAGATAACCTTCTTTTTTTCGTAGTCAAACCGACTACGGAAAAACTAACCGATTACGACAAAATCGTTTGACACTTACAATGCCAATAGAAGGCTCCCAGGACCGGTCCATAGTGGTGGACCGCGAGGACAGCACGGGTAATGGGGGCTTACCCCGAGGCCCGAGACCTCCATGTGCCTTAAGGCACGTGAAGAAGACAATTAACGTTGCAATTCGTTCGGGAAGTTCGGGAATCCTACCAGCAGTCAATAAGAAGAAGAAAGAAAAAGTGTAGGGAAGTGATAGGGAAAAGTGATTACTCTCTCACGGAACGGTTTAAAGATAATTGCTGTTTTATTCCCAAGAAATTCATCCCTCAAAATTATACAGTCCACATCGAAGAATTAAGGCGTTGGGACCGGGACGACTTCGGAAGACTCGTAATCCCCGCCTGAACCTATTTTCTGAAAAGGAAGAGGTTATCGCCCTTGTGTGTTACTCCGTTTGCGGAGATCACATACGTTGTTCCCGAACCCAACGTAGGCGTGATAGGAGGCCGGATCGAGAGAAGCCTCGATTCCTCCCTTCTGTTTCTTAGTTGAAGGTTTACAGAGCTAAGTGTTCCTTTTCACAACTAGATAACAGGCCACGTACAAAATCATAGCTAAATACTGTCCGCATGAATATAAACTAGAGATATGAGACAAAAAATTTAAAATAGTTTTAATTTCAACCTAATTACAACCATCGCATATAGTAATAAAGTCAAAAATCTTACGATGATAAGTCACAAAAAAGGACAAAGCTATATAATACTCCTATCACTTGGAAATGAAAAGACATAAATTAAATAACATTAAGTGTGAAATCAACCTTAAGTTATAACAAATCAAGTTTTTATTTTCCCTTTTTTGCCTTGCGAGCTACACTCTCACGTGCAAGAGCTCACGTCTCATGTGCGCTCTTATTTACTGAGATGGATTTCTTGCGCCGACCCGACATCTAGTTGGTATGTTTGATCGAAGGAAAAAAAAATAAAAAGCGAGAAATGGAACTTAGGTTTCTCCTGTCATGTAAAAGTCACCAAGCCAACGTAATCTATCGTAGTGCCATAACTAGATTAGTTTGTATTGTGTGATCTAACATATAAAAAATAATTTTTGATTACCCTTATTTTATGCACTGCCATACCGTTTTGCGGTAAATTTGTCAACCAATTGTCAACAAATAGCTTGCACTTCCGCGACGGTTATAGGCATAGTTGGACCCGGTAGGTGGCCCTGTAGTAGAATTCAAATATCATCCGTGCCCAGCCGGTGCGGATCACTAGTTTATACTTTATAATAAAAAATAAAAACTACACTAGCTATGATTGTCTTATAGCTAAATAATTTGTTTTACCGAAAAGGGAAAGATTAACCTACTTTTTTTAAATGATTTATTAATAGTTTCAACTTACCTTTCAAACTTTTAACAAATGAAGCTTTACGTTTACTTAATAAGCTTATTTTTCGATAACTAAAATGCTGAATTCTTATTCCACTATACAGGTACGTACTATATAATGCAACCCATTAAATGTTCCAATTTAAAAGAAGAACTCTGATCTTCCGTAAAAGTGTAAGTGCTCTTAAAGAAAAGATATAAGAGGTAATGAACAATAGTGCACTTTTTATAGCTAAATCCAAAAAGTTTTAAATTATAATTTTGAAGAATACAAATACAACGCTTAGTTAACAATATGGCCATGGCCAGTGGCTACTTTGTCGCTTCCTTCGCTTACAATTTAGTATATATAAAAAAGTACTCTGTGAATTTAGTGCAATTTAGCAAGGAATATAGCAATCACAGAACACCATTACTCCTAGCAGAGAAGAATGTTAACTCCATATAAAATGAATGGGAACAAAATTCAGTGCCATCTATCGTTGACGCAGATAAAATAAATTGTGCGGGAAAATTTGAATCGCACAAATCAAATTTTTTTCATCGGTCTAGTTTTTGCAAGATTTATTCTATTAAAAAATATGTTTCTCTAAATTAAACATTATTTCTATAAACATATATCTAGAATCGTAATAATTAATTTTAGAAACATATTTCCTAATAGAATAAATCTTGTAAAAACCAGAATCGATCATAGTTGTAAAATAAAGTAAGTAAGCAAGTAAAATAAGATTTATGTTTACAAATTCGTAACAAAAGATACTGAAAAAAAAACAAATATATTTAGAAAAAATATATTAAAATGTTTTTAATTCATTTTAGTTGGTGTATAGGAATTATAGATGTAGCGTAATTTAATATTTTACGAAACTCGTTTAAATTATGCAAAATTCTTACAATACTCACATACAAAATAACTATAATAACATGTAATCAATTTAAATAAAATATAATAAAAATGTTGACAATTTGAGTTTTGTTTTAAAAGAAAAATTTGCCCTTACATCTACTAAAGATGTAAGGGCAAATTAATTATATTAAATTTTATTGATTTATACAGCGGAAATAATTTTAATCTAACTATTCTCTACGTTGCAGTGCCTGGAACATGAATCCGAACTAATAATATAAGTTTGGATTACAAGTATAATAAATCTTAATTTATGTTTAAATAATTCATTAAAAAAAAGATACAGAAAAAACAAATATAACTAAACTACCTAAATTAAATTCAATTAAGTTGGTATGTTGGAATTACAGTTTAAGGCGCAATTTAATATTTTATTATACAATGTTTAAATTACGCGAACTTCTTACAATTTTCACATAGAAAATATCTATAACAAAATATACTCGATTTAAAAATTAAACATGTTGATAATTTGAGTTTTGTTTTAAAAGAAAAATTGGCCTTTACATCTAATATCGTCGTAAATTGTAAAGAGTATTAAATATAATAAAAAAAACTATTGAAGCGCATACAAATATGAACACGAGCGCCCACAAATATGCACAACTCGAACTGTGCCTGAACTCTTTGTTAGTGATGATTCTGATCTGATGATGATTCCAATGTAAAACATGTAAGCTCTGTAGTTTTAATTAAACAAACGTTATATACAGATATAAAATACGCTGTTAAACAATAAATTCAATAACATCATTCAAATGTTTCTGTTATTGATGACATAAAATTATCAGTAACAGAATCATTTGATAAGTGTTGGAGATCCTTCTGCAGTTTTTCTTTCATAACTGATTGTCACGAGCAGAAGATATTGAATTTATTGTTTAACAGCTTATTTTGTATCTGCATAAAACGTTTGTTTTACATTGGTTAGGCATGTTTAATGATTGCCATTTTTCTTTTCAAGGAAGCAGCTGAAGCGGATTCTGCAAATTCTCTATTTTTTATTAAACAGAAGCGTTTTATACACATATGAAATACGCTGTTCACAATAAATTCAACATTTTCTGCTTTGTGACAATCAGTTAAGAAAGAAAAACTAACAGTTTGTTTACATTTATCTTTGACAGTTTTGTTAATGCCATGTGTGTGGCTCTCAGTTTTTAAGATTTCGTTAGAAATTTTTGCACAAGCTGCAAATTTGCAAAACACTCGACAATTCTTCAGACGCATATTTTATAGCCCTTTTATAATCACTGTATTCTTTATAAGTGCTGAATAAATATAATTTACTATCGACATTTTGTGTTGTGAAGTTTTTATTACAAAGTTCACAGGAATGTTTGCTTTTTTTTTTAAATAAAGCCACACACATAAACACAGGCCTGCATTTCTGCAGAGGGATCTCCAACACTGCCATTAAATGATTCTGTTATTGATGACATAAAATCATCAATAACAGAATCATTACTAACAGTTTTCAAGCAAAGTTGGATCTGAGCATATTTGTGGGTGATTTAATAGTTTTTTAAATTTTTTTACAATTGCTTTACTTTCATCTTTTTCACAATTGCCTTTCGTTGGACTATTTAATTTCGAAAATATGGTACTTTTTAAAGCAGCTACAAATTGACGAACTGTTGGGTTGATGTTCGAACCACAGTTCGCTCTTATAGCTCCAAATGAATTTTCTAGAGGGTCTTGTTGAAGAGCCCTGGTTGATATAGAACGAATGTCTTTGTGTTTTTTTGTTAAATTGGAATACAAACGTTTTATACCATTCATTGTCCACAACCAACCCATTATAGAAGGTGGCATTCTCTGGCATCCTATCAATGTCAAAGTTTTAAAGAAATTCTTCATTTCATTGAAAAATTCCCAATGTGGAGATGTCTTCGATATATTCGTGGCATGTGGTTTACCACTTTTTAAATTAGGTGTGCTACTATTGAGTAGGTCAAGTAATTTGTCCATTTTAGAAACTAACTCAGCTGTTGCAAGAGCTTCAGTAGTGAGAACTCCTGAAAAAAGAAAACACAAGTACATAAATACTTGAAATATTAACTAAAGATGAACATGACAAAAAAAAAACATGAATAATGATTATTGATAGCAGACAAGATATAAATACTGTACCGTCTGATATTTTTGAATATAAGCCTGCAGCAACTGAGTGGCTAAACACCTGTGCAGCCAAATTTACGCGCATTTTTTGTTTTGCGTTTGGGTTTAGGTGCTCCTTGTGTAGCTTAGGTGCGAAAACGAAAATTTCATTCTTATGATCCAATTCGTGAAATTCTTGGATGTGACTTCATTTAGCTATACCTGAAAATAAAATACAAGTTAAAACATTTCAAGTTATTTAGTTTATAAAGTACATACAAACTTGAAGAATTTATTAGTACCTTGCCCTTTTGATTCATTTGATTTTATATTTGTTGAAAATTTAATATTATATTTTAACAATATGTTTCTGAAACATTTTAATAAATATGGTGCATCAAAGAGCACAACCACCTCCGTCACATTTATACTGAAGAATGGGGATTCTTCAGTGGCTCCCAATAAGGTCAATGCTCTTCTATTGACACCGTCCATGTCACATACTGTCGCAGCTACATTTAGCCTTATTTTGAGACATGCTTCAATTACCTGAAAAGTAAATAAATTTGCTTCTCGATATTTTGTATTAAAGTATTTTAGAGTTTAATATTTTCATAATGTAATAATACGCAAAGTTCTAAATCGATCTATGTATACTAAATAATATTATAAAGTCGAAATGGATGTTTGTAATGGACAATTTCATAAAAATTTGGTAAGTATTAAATAAATAACCAACGAAATTGCGATTTATGGTACACTGCTAGTGTCATAATATAAAGAAATAATTTCTTTAGGTACATACCTCCTTTATTATGGCCTTTAGCTTATCCGCAGTAACATAGGAGCTGGATAAATAATAGGCAATGGGCTGTTTTGTTTGTTCCCTAATAGACTTTACCATGAACACGAGTGCATGCGTAGCTACCTGGTTTGTTCGACCATGGACACCGTGATCTTGGTAGCCTTCCACCACATCTTCTTTATTATTATATTGTAAATGTTTCCTAATGGACATTTCATCAAACATCAATATGTATTCGTTATTCGAGGGCAGTTGTTTTTTTTTACTTTTTCTCATAAGCTATTAAAAATATTAGCATTGATACCCACATTTAATGAAATTAACCTTAATAACTTATTTAATGTACTAGGTGATGGAAGGCACCAAATCCTTCTTAATAGTCGGTAGCAAGTTGGAGACCTTTTAAATAACCTCAATGCAACTACTTTTTCGTCCAATGTCCACCTCCTGCCTTTAAATTTCTTACCGACATTTTTTAATTGAGCCTGTAGCATCAGCGTAAAAGATGGCGTTAGCCTCTGCATTAGTTTTGCTACAGACTTATTTGTTTCCAAAATGTTGAGGGCATCTCCTTTTCTCATCTTCTGAATAGTTTTTTTCAAATGACAAATTTTTTTACATGTCTTCTACATTTTTGATACAAATAATTTTCTCCATCTGTTTTTTTCACTGTTTCCGTCTGAATTTCTTTACAGACTGTAACCTAAAACAAAAGCATTAACAATTACTAATTTGTGCCTTTTAGCGATTAAGTGATGAGTAGTATGGAGGTATCTACTTATTATGGATAATTTTATGAAGATATTTTAATGGCTCTTTTTAGATATAATCTAAGTTACATGTGTTGGATTTTTTACTTTCAGTTTATACATAACTAGGCATATTCACGATTTCATGGGAATTTCCAAAAATCCTTTTTTAGCAGGAGCTTACGTCATATTAGCTATCAGTGGTTAACATTTCAGTCTAATCCATCCATTGATTTGAGCTGTGCATTAACAGCTCAGTCAGTCAGTCAATAACATTTTCTTTCTAAATATATATTAGACTAGCCTGCCAGGCAGACGTTGTTCTGCCCTTTTCTACGACCCTGTCATGTCCTATTAAGAATCCTTAAATTCGCAAAAAATAAATTGTGGGTTACTCATGGGCAAAAAAAACTATCTCTCAAGTTGGACCAAACTGCACACGGTGTGCAAATTTTATTAAAATCGGTTAAGTAGTTAGGAGGTTTATCGCGGACAAACAACGTGACACGTAATTTATATATAACAAGATATAAATGTAGAGTAGGTAGGTAGGTACTTACTCTGTGATGTTGTGTACTAGAATTTGTAATGTTCTTAAAAACATTACAAAAGGATGGACCTGGTTGACACTCGAGATCTTAAGCTAAAGCTTGATCCTGTAAAATAATATGTCATTTATTAATTACTACTAATGACTAATGTTAGCGAAAAGAGTAGTGTTAGAACTACATATTTTTTATTTTATATTTTTTATTTTATAGGATAGGATGACAAACGAGCACATAGTCTACCTGATGGTAAGTGGTTGCTGTAGCCCATAGATATCTACATCTATCCTCGATTACGAATCAAATTGCAGATGCGTTGTCGTCCGTGAGGACTTAAGTGGAATGCCTTGTTTCCAGTAATAAGGGTCTCCGATTCTCTACACTCACCATATGAAACACGGCAGCATTCAGCTACTATTTTACGCAGGTATTCTCTTAGAGCGTGTTCCTTCCCCGGTCGAGCCGACCTATTCGTGCTACAACTATACTACTAATATAACTGCAGTATGGCTCCACCACGTGTGACACACACATAATATATAATCTATGCTTGGTGGACTATTACAAGATATTATTATTATTATAAAACTTCGAGGTCTTCAGTAAAACAGCTAGTTTATATGAAAGATTAAAATGAATATTAAGTAGTTTTAAAACAATAATCAAGTACATGATGGGATATTCAAACTTTTTTAGCAATTTCATAAGGGTTCCTTTTTTAGTCTTGAGGCCAGTTGAGGCACGGAGCCCCAAAAATGGTAACGGTATTTATGGCTAGTACCATAGCAGTTCAAAGGCCACTTTAAAATTAGGTACAATGCGAGTAGTAGAAATCACAACTGTATCATATCAGTGGGATATTAGCAAAAAGCAGACATATTCATAGCTGAGGACCATTGATTCATTTTGCAATGGTAGTATACTTACTTTGATATCTTGCATTTCAGTAATTGTAGTATTCTCAACAAGGGATGGACCCGGTTGAGACTTGAGATCTAGAGATGAACTTGATCCCAGATATTCTTGCAATGCTATAGTTTGATCCTGAAAAATAACATAGTCAGATTAAGTAACATTTTTCAGACAAAGTTAGGGACAAGAGAAAGAGTGCTACAACAATAACATTTTTATTGAATTAGAATTACATAAATAAAAAGGAATTTCTACATTGAAAAATGCAGAATATTAGCGATCCACGCCTGCTTAGCAAGGATGCTTTCTGGACCTTGACAAAAGCGCCACCTAACGGGGTCAAATGTGAACCTAAACCATCTAATTTTTCTTTTAAGTATATGGATTAAACTTACGATTCTTGGCAACCTGTTTTACATGAAATGTTTTCGTTGGGTCCAAAATTCTTGTTCTTGTTGAAAATGGCCTAATTAGAAGCAGAAATGTAACATATTATTATCAGGTATTTACCTCAAGGGACAGCATCTTATTTTTGGAATATAAGTTTTCTTGAAAATCCAGAGATGACCGTGGGGAATTGGGGAAGCAATATCTCGCCCATGATTCACAGCTGAAACACAAAATAGGTACCTTTGTATTTAAATTTGATTGTACTATGAATTCATAGTGTAATTTCTTCTTCTTTTTCTTTTTGTTTAAACTTTAGCATGTTGTTGTATGTTAAACTGGTTACACAATTAACTTTTATTTTATTTTATTTAAGAACATATTTTTCTCAAATTTGTTAAAAATTTGTAACACAATACATGCTGCGATTGCCTATAATTATAAGAGCAGTTAATCATGTAAAATTTATAATGCTGTAATGTAACCAAACATTAATTGCTGTTTCTTATGTTGGCAATTCAAATAAAACAAAAAGTCATTGGAGTATTTAGACTTTTTTCAATGTAATCAGAGGGGGTATATATAGATTGGATCGATGGTAAAGGTTGTGCTGGATTTATTATCAACCTTGTTTTTTCGCTAATTGTATCATTTGTGCTATCATTGGTGCTTTGCGGTCGTTTGCGATTAATTTGCTCAGTGTTAATCTTATTCACTGATATGGGAGGACGAGGATTACAGGGACACCATCCGGATCAGGAGGGACTCCCCATCCGGATGGTGTTCCCATCACCTCCTCCATTTTATTTAAGGAAATCACATATAAATCTAAACTACTAATCAACACTTATTTTTAAAATCATAACTAACACAAATTAAGATTAATTAATTGAAGCAAATCAACAGTTCAAATCAATCAATTTAAAAAAACGCATAAATTGTACAAAACTTGTTATCTCACTTGACTCCTTTATCTTACTCCTAGTGTAATGTCTTATGGAATTTTGATATAGGGTAATATAAGCGGGTAAGGTTTACAATTCGGTCGCCTGAATTTGGGGGTGGGGGTGGCGTGGGGGGAGGGTGAGGAGTTGTAGAGTCACCCCCTACTTCCACTTTCTGCCGGACGTGTTCAGTTTTTTTTTATTAATTTTTAATAATCTCATTTTGAGGTTATGTTTCGTAATTTTTATGACAATTTTAACCTAATTTATGGAGAGAGAGAGTTGGGGTTGGGGGACGGAAGCCCCACGCCACTTAACGTGGTGCAGTCGACCGAATTGTAAACCCAACCCAATTAAAACTATTTGAAAATATAAGTAATTAAAATTTTGTTACTAATCTTAATATCATATAAACCAACATGTTTGGCTGTATATTACTGAGTTTTGATAAATAATAACATTAAATAGGGTTGCCGAGTTCCTTGTCTATAATGTTAATGTCTAATCGATGTTCTTTCCTACCCATATCTGTTAACAAACAAAGTCGCCAACAACAGATGATTATCAAATGTTTAATAATCAACAGGTTTCCAACAGAACCTAGACTGAAATTATGGCTTAAAAGCATACATATTGTGAATTGGCGTCCGAAACAAAATGATCATATTTGTTCCAAACATTTTGTGACTGTTTTATCAGACATGAGAACTGCACCACTTTGAAAAAGTGCAGTATACGACAATATTTTCTGGTAGTATCAGTACCAGTAAGTATAAAAGTATTAGATTATTATTTGGAATGTTTTTTTATTTCTTTTTTCCTCATTTTCCACTAAACTCAAGGGCCATAGCCAAGTGTCGAAAGGTCGCCTGTTGATGTCAAGCCACATTGGATGTGTGTTAGTGGGCTGCGGCTAGAGGAGATTTCTCTCCCTGTACCGCTGTAGTTGAGGTGGAGTAGTAAGGGAAGAGGAGTGTTGGTATGGCGATTGGTGATGCGCCACTCGACTATCTTTCGCGACTTTGGTGAGGCTACACCACTTGATGTTTCCAAGTGCTCGTTTTTCCCTGGCTCCATTCACGTATCGGTCTCGTGGAGTTCGTAGTGCAGGTGCAGTTATAGGCCGCGAAGGGCAGTGTAGCTTGTGTTTCTGGTGCGCCTTATCTGAGAGAGAAAATGGGGAGGAGAAGTCAGCAACTAAGGAGGGGCTGCCATTGGGCGGCTGGCGCCAGAGGGGTCCCGGATGTGCTTGAAAGCGTTTCCGTGGCCCTGCGAATTTGCGGCGGAGAAAGAACACCATGGGGTTTTAGTAAGTGCGATCTAGAGATTTAATTCTCTCTCAATTGTAGGCATGTTAATAGTACTACTGGTCCGTAGGGTGCACGTGCGGTGTAGTTCCTAAAAAACTGTATCTGCGACTGATCATCACTGCTGGTAATAAGGAGTTGTTTAGTTTGTTGCTTCCTCGCTTGAAAGCTAAGTATAGTCATTCAGAGAGGACACGTAGCCAGCGTTCTTGGGACAATACCACGGAAAGTAGGACTGTATGATGATTTCAGTAATTTTTTAATATTGTAATTTTAATTTCGAAAATGACGTTGTAAATAATTGAACTAACTATATAATTCAAAGTTTATTTTTTTATATTATCTTGCTAGCTCGTACCCGGCGCATTGCTGCCGCAGAAGAAATAATTGTGGAAATATCGTTAAAAATGTGGAACAGTTGTATTGTATAATTAGGAATGATAATACAATCATTGAAATATAATGATATATAGCTTTCTATAACTTTCAAATAAATAGTAAGTATAATACGCACGCCACTTAAAGTCAGTTAATTGTACCATGCTTCGCACAAGTGCAACCAATAAGTTGACTAAGTTTTAACGCAATCTGATGAACGGTATGGCATCGTAGAAAGTACAAACATACATAAATTTTTATATAGTAGAAAATATTTAGCCGTGTAGAAAATATTTAGCCGTGTAGTGGCGGTTGAGAATATCCACTACCCCATATCTTCCAGTGGGTGTCGTAAGAGGCGACAGAGGGAGACAGGCAGGAGATCGGCAGCAGCATCTTCCTGATAACAACAATAACATAATAAAAAACTGTGGTTGCCAACCCGCTCGCCAAGCGTGGCAACTATGGAGAAAATCCCCCCATGAGCAACGACGCAAATAAACGGCCCCCAGTCCCCAGCGGCCCCGCTATTCTTGGCTACGGTGAAGACCATGGTAACGGCGGGGCAGGGGGTGCTAAGAATCTCCGGTGGAGGTTCGGTTGCCACCTAAGACGACTCGACTTGGCAACGTATAACGCACGCACCCTGAGGACTGACGAGAAGATACTGGAGCTGGAAGAAGAGGTGGACAAGTTGCGTTGGCGTATTATTGGATTATCTGAGGTCCGAAGAGAGGGGGAGGACACAGTAATCCTCGAGTCCGGCAACTTGTTCTATCACCGGGAGGGCGACCATCTGTCCCAAGGAGGGGTCGGATTTATCGTCCACAAGTCTCTCGTCAACAACGTTGTAAAGATTGAGAGTGTGTCGACGAGGGTCGCGTACCTGATACTCAGAATCACCAAACGGTATTCGCTGAAGGTCATACCGGTCTACGCACCAACCTCGGCATATCCCGATGAGGAGGTGGAGGAAATGTATGAGGATATTTCTAAAGCCATGCATTCCTCCAAAACCCACTACACGGTGTTGATGGGAGACTTCAACGCAAAACTAGGCACAAGAGAAGGCGGCGAGCTGAAGGTAGGGATAGGGCATTGCCCACTCTTCATAGACATTTCGGCCATGGGTGCCCACATATAAAAGCCTATAGATATGATAATATACAATTAAAATTTGGAGTAGGGCAACGGAACCGTAGAGGCCAGCAGCTGGCTGACTTTATGGAGAAAGAGGGACTCTTTATGATGAACTCTTTCTTCCAGAAGCGGCTCCACAGGAAGTGGACCTGGTCGAGCCCCGACGGTTCAACAAAAAATGAGATTGACTTCATTATGACGACCAGACGCCAACTGTTCAGTGATGTCTCAGTGATCGCAAGGGTGAAACCCGGCAGCGATCACTGAATGGTTAGAGGCACACTGAACCTAAACGTTAAGTTGGAGAGGTCTCGTCTAATGAAGTCAACGCTCCGTCCCTCTCGTGCTCTAATCCAGAATCCCGAGACTTTTCAGCTCGAGTTACGTAACCGCTTTCAGTGCCTAGAAGATTGCAATGTAGTAGATGATATGAATGACAAGCTCGTGGAAACTGTCCATGCGGTCGGAGCTAAGTTCTGCAAGACCCGCCGCAGAAGAACACAAAGACTCTCCGATCTTACTCTTAATCTCATGGCTGTTAGACGGGAGATGAGGCTGCAATCGTCAACAGATTTGACAGCATACAGGAAACTGAACAGACAGATCTCCAAACGCGTGCGGCGAGTCTTACGCAACTTTAATACTGCTCGTATTAAAGAAGCGATCGAGTGGAACCAGGGCTCCAAAGTCTTTGCCAGAGATCTGTCTGCAAGAAAAAGCCAACTGTGAAAGCTGAAGACTGAGTGTGGCAGCATCGTTTCCGAGACACCTGAGATTTTGAGTGAGATTGAGAGGTTCTATGGGCAGCTGTACACATCATCGTTGGAGCCACACGCAAGTGTGAGTAACGATCCAGGAGTCTTACCCGACACTATTCCGATGATATCCCGGACGTCAGTCTGAGCGAGATTAGAGTGGCTCTCCAGCACCTTAAAAACGGCAGGGCCCCAGGCGAGGATGGAGTTACAGCGGAGCTTCTGAAAGCGGATGGAACGCCGGTACTTGAAGTCCTTCAGAAGCTCTTCAATTCCGTCCTCCATGGTGGCACTACTCCGGAGGCGTGGAGCAGAAGTGCGGTGGTCTTGTTCTTTAAGAAAGGCGACAACGCTCTCTTGAAGAACTACAGACCGATTTCCCTTCTGAGCCGCGTCTACGTGCTGTTTTCGAGAGTCATTACGAATCGTCTCGCACGTAAACTCGACAACTTCTGCCTCCTGAACAAGCCGGTTTCCGAAAAGGCTTCAACACCATAGACCACATACATACCCTGCGGCTGATTGTTCAGAAGACCGAAGAGTACAATCTGCCACTTTGCCTGGCATATGTGGACTATGAGAAAGCCTTTGATTCAGTCGAAATTTGGGCGGTGCTACAGTCCCTTCAGCGGTGCCAAGTTGAGTGTCGGTATATCGAAGTGCTGAAGTATTTGTACGGTAGGGCTACGATGGCTATCCGAGTACAGAACCAGAGTTCGAAACCTATCCAACTGCAGAGAGGTGTAAGACAGTGTGACGTTATATCCCCGAAACTCTTCACCGCTGTGTTGGAAGACGTTTTCAAGCTACTGGAATGGAAAGGATACGGTATTAACATCAATGGCGAGTACATCACTCACCTTCGATTTGCCGACGATATAGTCCTTATGGCAGAATCGCTGGAGGACCTTAGCACTATGCTCAATGACCTCAAAGGTGTCTCCCAACGGATAGGTCTTAAGATGAACATGGACAAAACAAAGATCATGTTTAATGTCCATATCACACCTATGCCGGTGGTTGTTGGGAACACTATGCTCGAAGTTGTTGATGAGTACGTTTACCTGGGACAAATAGTCCGACTAGGTAAGTCCAACTGCGACCGAGAGGTCAATCGACGGATTCAACTCGGCTGGGCAGCGTTCGGGAAATTACAACACATCTTCTCGTCAGGTATACCTCAATCTCTGAAAACTAAAGTGTACAAGCAGTGCGTGTTGCCAGTGATGACCTACGGATAAGAGACGTGGTCCTTCACTGCTGGCCGTATGAGGACGCTCAAGGTCGCTCAGCGAGCTATGGAGAGGGCTATGCTCAAAGTTTCTCTGCGTGATAGACTCAGAAATGAGGATATCCGCAGTAAAACCAGAGTGACCGACATAGCCCAACGGATTAGTAAGCTGAAGTGGCAATGGGCCGGCCATATAGCTCGAAGAAGGGATAACCGATGGGGAAGAAAGGTTCTCGAGTGGCAGCCTCGTAGCGGTAGGCGTAGTGTGGGGCGACCCCCCACTAGATGGAGTGACGACCTGGTAAGACATGCAGGAAGTCGATGGATGCAGGTGGCTCAGGACCTTGCTTTGTGGCGTTACTTGGGGGAGGCCTATGTTCAGCAGTGGACTTGTGAAGGGCTGTAATGATGATGATGATGATGAGAAAATATTTTACTGTTTATAGACAGACCTGTAGTTGATTAGAATAAGCGTTATTATAGCAGCTGATTTGTTTTTCTTTATAATACTACAACTAAATGAACGGTTGACAATAAATTATTTTAGAAATTATGTTTTTTATTTTTATTTTGTGTAGATAGTTTAATCTTAATAATTTTAGTTGAATGGTCTAAGGGCTACGATGGCTATCCAAGTACAGAACCAGAGTACGAAACTAATCCAACTGTAGAGATGTGTAAGACAGAGTGACGTAATATCCCCGAAATACTTTACCGCTGCATTGGAAGACGTCTTCAAGCTACTGGAAAGGATACGGTTATGGAGTGTAGAAGTAAGGAGTACCAACTCCCATAGTAGAAGAGTTGAAAAAGTGACCATCTGTAAGCAGTAAATAACAGCTCCAAACCTCTCCACAACAGCGCTGGAGTAGCTACTGTGATGAAATGAACTTAGCAGTTGTCGACGGTTTAAGTGTGGTGCTAAACTGCTAAGTAGCTCTAAAATCTAAAATAATTTTATTCAGTAAATATAACCTGGAAAAAGTCGTCTATCCCACTAATATTTTTCGATGCGTTCTTTACAATTTACCCCGTAGTTATAGTGGCGCCACCCTTATTTAATGATTTTTATGGACACTTTTTAATACACGGTCTGTACTCCTTACTTCTACACTCTATAGATACGGTATTAACGTCCATGGCGTGTACGTCACTCACCTTCGAGTTGTCGACAATATAGTCCTTGTGGTAGAATCGCTGAAGGACCTACACACTATGTTCAATAACCTCAAGAGTGTCTCTCAACGAATAGGTCTTAAGATGAATATGGAAGAAACAAAAGTCATGTGTAATGTCCATGTCACACCTATGCCAGTGGTTTTTGGGAGCACTTAGCTGAACCTCAAGAGTGTCTCTCAACGAATAGGTCTTAAGATGAATATGGAAGAAACAAAAGTCATGTGTAATGTCCATGTCACACCTATGCCAGTGGTTTTTGGGAGCACTTAGCTGAAGTTGTTGATGAGTATTTTTACTTGGGACAAATAGTCCGACTAGGTAAGTTCAACTTCGACCGACAGGTCAATCGACGGATTCAACTCGGCTGAGCAGCGTTCGTGAGATTACAACACATCTTCTCGTCAGGAATACCTCAAAACTAGATTGTACAACCAGTCCGTGTTGCCAGTGATGACCTATGGATCTGAGACGAGGTCTTTCACTGCTGGACGTATGAGGAAGCTCGAAGTCGCTCAGCGAGCTATGAAGAGGGCTATGCTCAGGGGTCCAAACTTAGGAATGAGGATATCTGCAGCAGAACCAGAGTGACCGACATCGACTAATGGATTAGTAAGCTGAAGTGGCAATTAACCGGCCATATATATAGCTCGAAGAACCGAATACCGATGGGGAAAATAGGTTCTCGAGTGGCAGCCTCGTACCGGCAGGAGAAGTGTAAGTCGTTCCCCCACTAGATGGAGTCAAAACCTGGTAAGACATGAAGGAAGTTGATGGTTTCAGGTAGCTCAGGACCGTGCTTTGTGGCATTCCTTGGGGCCTCCCCCAAGGAATGCCACAAAGCCTGTGTTCAGCAGTGGACTTGTGAAGGGTTTTAATGATGATGAATAATAATGGCATTATATTAATATGATACATAAATAGAATGGACGTTACGGGTAGAGTCCATCTATCCATAGAGTGATTCTATTTTTTTTAGGTATAGGTAGGGTCTAGAATTTTTATCGATATAATTTAGTTTACTGTCTTATCCCTATTATTAGTTCCGTGCACTTCTGCTGTCAGCGCCAAAATGGCGGAAATCAAATCGCTTCATCATGTCACGGTTTATAGCCAGTCCATTATACTTGTATATATAGAGGTCAGTGACGTATCACAATTTATTATTATGTCAAGCACCGCACGGTCGACAGATAAGGCAAGGCGTAGTTTTGTTACATTTCACGCATACGTGATGCGTGTACCTGTGTAAGTACACGGCGAGGCATAATGTTACGAATAAAGACCAGAGGGGAAGCTTCCTAACAACGTCAAAAATGTATAGGGTATATGTAGGGTGTGTATGTATAGGGTGGTGTTTTGATGAATGTGAAAAATTTAAGAAAAAAATAACAATATTATAGTATAAAACAACATATGGTTTCATTGTAACTTAAATTAATATAACAAGTATATGTAGGTAGGTATTGTATCTTACACTGAAACTGCAAAAATTATATATTTTGCAAACTTTCATAGTTCTTTCATTATGTCTTATTATGAAATCCTGCTGTAAGTTAAAGCGGCAAATATTGAGAAAATACGTGCATTTTATAATTAAAAACCGCGTGAAACCGTTCGAGGGAATTTTATGGAAATAGGTTTTGTCACAGAAGCTTCATAATAGTGGTAGTGGGCAGTGGCGGTGGTTGTGGTGTTGATGGTGATAGTGGTGGTGGTAATGACTGTGGTGGTGATGATTGTCGTGGTGGTGGTTTTAGTGGCGAAGGTGTTGGTGGTTAATATTTAATATAGCGCATAGCGCCGTATTATAACGTGTTATTTCTCCATTGCGCACAGCGCGTGGTATGTAAGTAGTCGTCAGGGCGCTATTAAATATTAATATCTAGCGGCAACTAGTTCTAGCAGCAGCGCTGTTAAGAGTGGACATGTGACACAAATTTGATCTAGTAGCAAGCTATTCATCGCGCGCGATCCAATTTATTGTTAGACGTTGTTTAGTTCGTATATACTGTATATTTATAAGTGATCGAAGGTTACTTTGAGTCATGACAAATGTACATTGATGGGGACTTATTTGTAGTTTTCTGCAAAAAAATTTTCTACAAAAGTAGCCTAACTAATATTTTTAAATGTAAATAAAATATAGATAGATACAAGTGTATACAATAGTGTACGTAAATAGTTGGTTTTTGTATATGTATATGTACAATCAATAAACTTTTAAATATGCCTTAAATTGATTTATAATTTACATTGAGGTTGAAATAGCGTTAAGGTGAAACCTACAGACTGTTCCCAGCCATTCTCTCGCAAGATGGCGCTGAAGTCAACATTTTTAGTTTATTTGGATTTTTGTGTAATTGGAAAATTATTAAGTCGTAGAAGTAGACTTAGCGGTTATCGGATATTACATTTTATTGGAATGGGTCATATCATTGCCTCAAAATCCACCCAATTCGATATTAATTTTGATTATAACATCTGTCCATATGCTTTCACCGCAAACCAGAACTAAATTCCTGTATAATTTAGCAGACTAAACCAAAATATGCCAACAACTTGATAGTACGGACTGGTTAAACTGTCTCAGAATTGGTACTTTAGAGGAGGCTGTACTCTTATTGTATGATAAGTTAAAAACGTTAATCAATGCACATGTCCCATTCAAAACTGTTAAACCAACTTCCCGATTTCCTCCTTGGTTTAAAACCCCCCTGATTAAAATCTTAAAAGAAAAAATGAAGTACCACTCTAATTATAATAAATATAGAAACACTTTCGATCTTGATTCTTTTATTTTATTAAGGGAACGTGGTAAGGTTCTTAAGAAAATTATGTACGAAGTTTACATTCGCGATATAGAAAATAACATAAGCAAATCACCGAAAGCCTTCTGGAACTTTGTCAAGAGTAAAAAATCTTCAAATTCATATCCTTCTAGTATGAAATTCGGTCAATATTCTTCAAGCAAAGGTGAAGTAATTTGTGATTTCTTTAATCAGTTTTTTAAGTCCAACTTTCTTCACGATTCTAATACAGCCGACTTTAATATTATTGACACAAAAATTGATCAATCTCCTGTCGATATCAATTCCATCGAAGTGAAAGAAGCCGAGGTATTAAGACTTTTAAAGACTATCGACCCGCACAAATCAGCTGGACCAGATGGTATCCCGGCGATCTTCATTGTACGTTGTGCGGGCTCCCTTACTTTGCCTCTGAGCATCCTGTACCGCCGTTCTTTAAAGGAAAGGCATGTTTCCAAATATTTGGAAAAATGTGTTTATTACTCCAGTACATAAAAAAGGACCTAAGGATGAGGTACAGAATTATCGTCCCATTTCTAAGCTCTGTCTATTTGCTAAAGTGCTTGAAAAAATAATTTACAACCAGGTGTACTCTTCTCTTCGTCACACATTTAGTGAAAACCAACATGATTTCTTAAAAAACAGATCCACTGTGTCAAACCTTATTATTTGTTCCGACTATCTAACTAGCTTTATGTCTAAACCAGCACAAGTTGACGTAGTATATACAGACTACTGCAAAGCATTCGACAGAATTGATCATTTATTTCTTTTACGTAAACTCCTTACAATGGGTATCAGAGGTGATTTGTTCAGATGGTTTACGTCATATATCAGAAATCGAAGTCAATCTGTCGTCCGTGGTGGATATTGTTCCTCTACAATCCATATATCGTCTGGCGTACCGCAAGGCTCCATATTAGGTCCTTTGCTCTTTTTAATTTTTATCGATGATATCGATGCGTGTTTTAAAAGTTCCAAAATTATTTTTTACGCTGACGATATGAAAATCTTATGTCCTATTACAGATTTGGAAAGTTGTTCTAGCCTTCAAAAGGATCTCTATAATTTAGAAGCGTATTGTTTTAACAATAAACTTGACCTAAATGTTTCTAAATGTTTTATCTGCTCATTTACTCGTAAACCGAACCGTATAATATATAATTATAAATTACACCGTACTGCTCTAAATAGAACCAGCACTATCAGAGATCTGGGGGTTACCTTTGACTCAAAATTGCTGTTTGACAATCACGTTGATGATATTGTTACAAAGGCTAACAAAGCGCTAGGTTTTATATTAAGATTGTCGGCAGATTTTAAAAGTATAAAAACTTTCAAAATTCTTTATTGTGCTTTTGTACGCAGTCACTTGGAATATGCCTCTGAAATCTGGAAATCTAAATATAATGTATATGTTGATAGGATAGAGCGCATACAAAAAAGATTTTTGCGTTTTCTTCAATTTAAATCAAAAAAGTTTATACCCAACTATATTCTTCGATGTAAAAAAATTTCATATCTTACCTTTATATGAGCGAAGAAATATTGCAGATCTTTCTTTCCTCTCTAAAATTGTTAATGGTGATGTTGATTGCCCTGAACTACTGGGTAAAATAGGTATACGTACCTCGTCATCTAACTTGCGGAAACCTACACTTTTATCGGTACCATACGTGAAAAGTAAATATAGACAAAACTCTTTCATTATTCGATCATGCAAATCTTTTAATGCTGTAGCACGTATTCACACCGTGGATATTGACTTATTTAATTCCAGCGTTCCCCAACTTAGGCGAGCACTTTCTAACAATTTCTTTTCTTCTCGATAGTGTACTGTTACTTACCATATACTTGTACATATCTGTTTTGACACAATGTTGCTTATTATAAAGTATTATATAAGTGAAAACTTGTAAATGGCCTTCATTTTTGTTATAAATATATTATTTTTGTAAATTAGCTGTAAGTTTTCCAGTAAATAATAAATAAATAAATAAATCTGTCACTGAAAATAGTGTCGTTTACACACACAGACGTATCCCTACGTTTACGAAGCTAGAACACTAGATGGCGTGTATGTAAAAAAACAAGTTTTTAATTTTTGTGTATGTGCAGATTGGGTAGGCAGAACTACATAACGCTATGTACGATTGTTATAAAAATAAAATTTATATTTGTTGGCATAAACTATTTAAT
Organism: Parnassius smintheus behrii; assembly: GCA_036936625.1. Taxonomy (NCBI): domain Eukaryota; kingdom Metazoa; phylum Arthropoda; class Insecta; order Lepidoptera; family Papilionidae; genus Parnassius; species Parnassius smintheus. The sequence continues at coordinate 38,149,008 of JAUPFT010000020.1, read as the reverse complement.
TAAATTATAACTTTGGGAAACAAATTATGTCAACATTGATTACAATATAACGCAGTTTTATTTTATTACACTATTGAATTTTTTATCAAAACAGAAGTACCTATTTGAAGCAACATAATTATACTGATACATGCCTATTCACTCAAAACTAATAACACTGATGATTTGTAACAGTAATTATTACAATAATTAGACATTTCATAACCAACACGTAAGAAACTATAATTCATAAACAAGAGATAACAACAAATCTATAACAGAATTTATTTTGTGATAAACCAGGAAGTTTGAAAATAACGTAGACAGAGAAACCTATAGACAAATTGACGCCTTCTTTCGCATTCGCACACGAAAAAGATAGATTTATGCATACGTCTTGCATAGAAATAAAATAAAAATAATAAAAATAAAATAAATAATAAAATTTCCAAATGTCTACAAAAAAGAAGAATCGTTGTATAAATTTCAAAGAGAGCTTAAAAAATATTTAATTGAAAAAAGTTTCTATTCGTTGTCAGAGTTTTTCGGTAAAAAATAATAATTGTTTATTTTGAATATGTATACCTCTTTAATATAGTTGTAAATATTCCAAATGTTTAATATATATATTATATATAATAATTAAAAATGTAAACCTAAAAGTAATGTAGTAGTTTAAGTAAATAAAATAAAATTAGTCTTTCTAAATTGATAAGAATAAATTGGTATATAACATAATATAATATAATATTGCTACGCCCTATCAGGGCTCATGTTTGGCTCTAATATATCCAACTTAAGAACTATTTATGTAACCACATGAACGCAATAAAATGTTTGAGTTTGAAATGAGATAGAGCGGTGTGATTGTTTGTCCCTTTCTCCGTGCCGGTTTTTTTTAGCAACTTTGACAGCGTAACGATTTAAGGAGTTTACAAGTTGGTTTAAGTGAGAAATAAAGTATTTTGTGAGCTTAAGATTGGTGAATCTTGTTCAGTTCAGTTCTTAGAACATTTAATATTTTTATCTAAATGTGTTTAAAAGTCATAAAGATTATTCTATAACCTAAAAATTCGTTATCGTTCTTTCTCACAAGAGGCCACGCCGATCATTAGTCTATAGGTTTCTCTGTCTACGGAAAATAATATTTCCTAATTTCGAAGCACTCAACAAAAGCTTTTAGTAAAACAAAAATATAAATCCTATACCTACGAGCAATTCTTGTGCGTATATATATATATATATATATATATATATATATATATATATATATATAACGGAATCTCGGAAACGGCTCCATCGATTTTCATAAAATGTCGTTTTGTCCCCGTTTTCAGGCAATGAAAAACTGCTACCATATAAGAAGGTAAATTTTAACACTGTAATAATGATCGTAATAGCTAGAGTGGATAACGCACTGTCCCGAAATCGTAGTTCCCTGGTTCGCGTCTTGTCTTAGGATTGATTTTTTTTCTTCCCTTTTTTTTCAAGTTCCCTTCTTTTGTGAGAAAATCAATTATTTTGAGCCCTTTTTGTAGTATTTTTTTAAAAATACGAAAATTTTATTGCACTCATGATTTTTCATTTTAATAACCAGTTCAGTTTTTTTCTATTATGTCGGTAAGATCAAAAAATATTCTTCATATTTTATCAATATGTATTTTTCATCTAAATATAACTTCCAAAACACACGATTTCCAAAAAAAAAAACCGAGTAATGCTCGGTCATCCAGGTACTATACAATATAATATATACAAATCTTCCTTCAATTCAATATGAATAGGGTTGCGTTCGGAACACAAGATCTAGAACACTAAAATGTACAAAAATTTACTTATCTTTTTATTTCAATGTTATCTTTATATTCCTAGTAGAATTGGCCGACGAATAAGAAAAATATAACTCAGATTAGAATAAGCTATTTATTTATAAACGATAAAGCACGGAACAGAAAAAAAAGGATTTTATGTAACTGAATTATATTTGTTTCTGGACGCACCGTAAGGTATGACGTTGTGACGAGTGAACTTGAGCTCTACAAAATATAACAAACTAATAATGTGTGTCTGTCTGAAACTGTTTGCAAAATGCGTAAAGGGTGTTTAATGTAACCCGGCAAAACCATATTTAGCAAATGTTTGCAAGTTTAATTTTGTGACTACTTTGGTAGTTTACCGATTTATAATTATTGTATTTATTGTTGACCAAAAACATATTCAAACACATTCATATATGAAACACTGACACGTATGACGTAGGTAATCAGTATTGTGACCGTAGACAGAGAAACCTATAGACTGATGATCGGCATGGCCTCGAGTGAGAAAGGACGATAACGAATTTTTAGGATATACAATAATCTTTATGATTTTTAAACACATTTAGATAAAAATTTTTATTGTTCTAAGAACTGAACTGAACAAGATTTACCAATCTTAAACTCACAAAACACTTTTTTCTCACTTAAACCAACTTGTAAACTCCTTAAATCGCTACGCTGTTAAAGTTGTTTAACAAACTGTAGAGTTTGCTAAACAAAAAACCGGCACGGAGAAAGGGACAAAGAATCACACCGCTCTATCTCATTTCTACGCAAGACGTATGCATAAATCTATCTTTTTCGTGTGCGAATGCGAAAGAAGGCGTCAATTAGTCTATAAGTTTCTCTGTCTACGATTGTGACGATATTTCAGAAAAATCACGGGCCAGCCTGCTGTTAATAATACTACCGAAAACATAATTGCGTTTTTAGAATAATTAATTACTATACCTACGATACTTACTTACTTACTTATCGTCACGCACAATCCCTAACGGGGTAGCCAGAGAGAACAGATCGCCAAGTGTCACGATCCTTACATACCTCTTTCGCTTCTTTCAGGTTCATTAACTTCTTCATACATGCACGTCTAGGTATCCGAGTACTCTTGACCCTCCCCTCTTCGAGCAATTTGCTCACATGGTCTTCGAAAGTTAGTCTCAGTCTACCTCGACACCTTTTAATATTTACTTTCGCTCTATATATTTTCTTCACCATTCGGTCTTCACTCATTCGTTCAACGTGCCCAAACCATTGGAGTACGCCCCTATCAATTTTTGTGATAAGGTCATCTTTCAATCCTGCCATATTGCGAATCTCTTCGTATACCTACGATAAATTACAATATAGTCTCAAATATATACTAGAGTAATATTGCAATTCGAATCAATGAAAACGTACATACAAAACATGTATAATACACATGAAATTCCGCGCGCAAATCATAGCGCGTGACAATCGAAATCAGAATATTGTTGCGCGGCTAAGTACATCTGGCACTAGCGCCATCTAGTGTCGGGTAACAGAGCCAGGAGAGAGCTTTCCAGAAAATACATGATTAGTCTTTCAACCGACAGCGCCATCTAGTATAGAATTGAAGAACTAAGCTTATTGGGAGCCCCACACTCGAACTTTCTGCGCTTGGTCGGTTGGCGCGCGTATTTACTCGAATATTCTGGAATATTCTTGATGTTTTCGTGGAAGAGCCCTATATAACGGCGCTGCAATACGCGATCGGGGAAGTATTAAATTTGGCGAGACAAGCGAAGCTTCGGAGCGGAATAAAGTGAATCAGTGTGATTAATTATTAGTGTTTTAACTTTAATTAGTGTAAAGTGAATTAAAGAGTTAATTTTGGTAATTCTATCGGCAATTTTTATTGTCACGAACCCTAAGCTCCTAACAATTGGTGTCAGAAGTGGCTTCAAATCATGCCGATTTTACCGAAGGAGGAATCGGAGGGTGTCCGTACCCGAAGTCAACGCCAGCAGGAGACGGACCAGAGGAGATTTGGTGGTGCAACGCCGCAGACGTCAGAGGGCCAACTGCCAGCCACGGAGGCTGCGGGCCCGTCAGTAGCTCCTACATCTGCAGCACCTGACTTAGGTGCTCTGATGGCGATGCTAATGGAGCAGCTGCAGCGCGGACGGGAGGAACAGGCCCATCTGTTGAAAATGCAGCAGGCGGAACAGGCTCGCCGACAGGAGGAACAGGTCCGTCGGTTGGAAGAGCAGCTGCGGGGCGGACAGGATGAACAGGCCCGCCGACAGGAAGAACAGGTCCGTCGTTTGGAAGAGCAGCTGCGGGGCGGACAAGAGGAACGGGCCCGTCGGTTGGAAGAGCAGATGCTCCTCATGAAGGACCTTCACGATAGCTCCGGAAAAGAGATACAGGAGGTGAAGCATAAGGTTGCTCAATATGACAACCGCCTGTCGGAAGCTGAAACCCGAATCGACCAAGTAAACAATCGGGTTGACAACGTAATGGCTGACATGAAGAAATCACTGGAAGAACTCAAACTGGTGGATGGAACTACAGCTCGCCTAGTAGCTACTACACCTTCGCTACGTGGGTTCAAAGTGCCACCGTTCGACGGGACTTCTTCCTGGTCAGCCTACAAAATCCAGTTCGAGGCTGTTATGAAGGCGAACGGCTGGAATAAGTCAGGCCATGACTGCTCTCACACTAGGCCTGCGCGACTAGGCCTTAACAGTTCTGGAAGCTCTCGGTGAAGAAGTGACATACGAGCAGCTCCTTGAGGCATTGGAGGCTAGATATGGCGACGCTCACCTGGAACACGTCTTTCGAGCGCAGCTTAGAGATCGCGTGCAATGCAACAATGAAAACCTGCAGCAGTGGGCTCTAGAGGTGGAGAAGCTGGTGCGAAAAGCATACCAGTCTGTACCTGCGCTCAATGAAGGGAACCTGGCGCAGTGCTTGCAGTGGTTGCAGCAGCTACAGTTCGCGACTGCAACAAGGGATACAGCCCTAGGTGCTATGGCTGTGGGGAAAGGGGCCATCAACGATCCAGCTGCCCTAAGCGAACCCTAGAAAGGGAAGGTGAACGATCTCAGAAGGGAAGTGCGGCTAACATCACCGCCCAGCAGCAGCCGCGATACGACTTTACTATCAGACATCTCAGCGGGAAATCTCACGGCAACGCAGATGCATTGTCAAGAAGACCTTGTCCTGAAGATTGCAACCATTGTACTAGGCAAGAGAGTAAGGAAGTGGTATCCGTGAGGATGCTCAGGACAGACCACCTCAGCTACGAGTGGAAGGACAGCTTACTTGTGCATGTAGCACAGCAGGAAGATCCGGACATCAAGCCGATTCTGGAATGGATAAAGGCCAGTGCTCCCAAGCCCAAGTGGAGTGACGTCTCAGCGATGAGTTCGACCACTAAAAGCTATTGGGCCCAGTGGGAAAGCTTGCTGCTTCAGGATGGAGTTCTGTGTCGTAAATGGGAAAACGTTCGGGGAGACAGCTGTCATTTGCAAATGGTTGTCCCTAAAGCTAAAATACCGGATGTTCTACAGCTGTACCATAATGATTGTTCAGGAGGCCATCTGGGAGTTAAACGAACTCTACTGAAGATCCGAAAACGGTTTTACTGGGTCCATTGTCGAAACGATGTCGAGGACTGGTGTCGCAAAGTCGTTTACAAGTTGTGCGGCTGTAAAGGGACCTCAGACTCGTAGTAGAGGTGCATTGAAGTTATACAATGTTGGTGCACCATGGGAGAGAATAGCCATTGACGTGGCGGGACCGTTTCCGGAGAGTGAAAGCGGTAACAAGTATTTCATGGTTGTGATGGATTACTTCACTAAGTGACCAGAAGTCTTCGCTATTCCAAATCAAGAAGCTTCAACAGTTGCGGATAAGCTAGTTCATGAAGTCTTCTGTCGTTTTGGAGTACCTTTAGAGATTCACAGCGATCAAGGAAGGAATTTTGAGTCTCAAATATTCCAGGAAACTTGCCGAGTTATGGGTACTCACAAAACAAGAACGACTTCTTATCACCCGCAATTTGATGGAATGGTAGAACGATTTAATCAGACATTGGAAAGGTACCTAGCAAAAGTTGTAGACAATCGGCAACGAGATTGGGACAAGCACATACAACCGTTTTTGTTGTCATATCGAAGCGCTGTTCACGAAAGTACAGCAGTGACACCAGCTTTCGCATACTTTGAAAGAGAATTACGGCTGCCTGCAGACCTGATCACCGGGATACCACCTGATGCCCCACGCAGTATAACCGATTATGCAAATGACTTGCGGAACAAAATGAATGACATTTAAGAGCACGTCAGACAATCGGGCCAGCAAATGTCTGAGAAGATGAAAACCCGGTACGACCGCAAAATGAACAATAAAGGCTTCGACGAAGGTTCACTAGTGTGGTTGCACAATCCAGTCCCCAGCAAAGGGAAATCTCCTAAGTTTCAAGCTAAATGGGACGGCCCGTACCGGATTGTGACCAGGATCAACGATGTAACCTACCGGATACAGAAAGGCGCAAGAGGGACTCCTAAGAACGTCCATGTGGATCGCCTGGCGCGTTATTATGGGGCCGATAATGCTCGGGACGAGCATGTCTTAGGAGGGGGCAGTGTTGCGCGGCTAAGTTGACATCTGGCACTAGCGCCATCTAGTGTCGGGTAACAGGGCGAGGAGAGCTTTCCAGAAAATACATAATTAGTCCTTCAACCGACAGCGCCATCTAGTATCGAGTTGAAGAACTAAGCTTTCTGGAAGCCCCACACTCGAACTTTCTGCGCTTGGTCGGTTGGCGCGCGTATTTACTTGAATATTCTGGATGTTTTCGTGGAAGAGCCCTATATAAAGGCGCTGCAATACGCGATCGGGGAAGTATTGAATTTGGCGAGACAAGCGAAGCTTCGGAGCGGAATAAAGTGAATCAGTGTGATTAATTATTAGTGTTTTAAGTTTAATTAGTGTAAAGTGAATTAAAGAGTTAATTTTGGTAATTCTATCGGCAATTTTTATTGTCACGAACCCTAAGCTCCTAATAATATTATATTTTATAACAAGTCAAACAAGTGAACGTACGTAAGTTTGGCAACGCTTTTATTTCGTCAATTCAAGGTTAGGAATACGTTAGTACCGTAGACTTCTCTGTATACGGTTAGTACTCTTATCAGTTTGTTGTCAGGAAGGACGGCAACGTCGCTTTACCAACGACTTTTGGTATTTATGTTGCCACACAACGATAATAAATAATAAAATTGTTTACAAAAAAAACATAGGTGTCTAAGGCCATTAGTTTTATGTTATTTTATACTGTTCTTTTAACGGTTGGAAAGGAAATTAACCAATTATTGAACTTAAGATATTGATTTATCAGAATTATTTAAGATCACTTGGATGCCATCTAGCGTGCCAATGTTTAAACGTCGCCTTTCGTTTGCTTGTCAAGTCACGCACACTACTAAAGTGTCAAAATTTTCCGGGATTTCACTATTGTTTTTCTCAGTATATAATGTAAGTTATTGCATATAAAGGTCAGACGCGTACACATTTCATTGTAGAGAAGTGATAAAATGATTAGTTTTAAAGAAAGATTGTCAGTGTTTAGTGTATATTTTGGTTAAAAAATGTATGGGCGGACGGTCGACGCATCCACCTTAACATCGGTTGTAGAAAGTCTTGAGGCTGAAAAGTATGAAAGAGTGTTCATTGGTTTTCTTTACCGCTTTATTTTATTTTAGTCCAAAATTCAACTTATTACGTAATAATGTTCTTATATAGCACGCGGTCTATCCAACGAACGACATATAAATTAATAAAAAAGTGTTTAAAAAAAATTGCCGGTTTCCTACACGCTTTCTTAATTAGTTATTGTTGCCTCAGCCAGTATCGGAATCCTCGGCGTCAACATATCGAGTAACGTTCAGTTTCGTGGTCACTTGGAAGAGAAGGCCAAACTGGCCCCTAAAATGCTTAGCGTGCTCAGCAGGGCGGGACAGTATTTCATGCCGGTACCGCCTGCAACTTTACAAGGCGCAGGTTCGGCCGCACATGGAATACTGTTCCCATCTCTGGGCTGGAGCTTCCCAGTACCACTTGACCGCATCCAGCGCAGAGCGGCTCGAATCGTCGACGACCGAGTGCTTTCCGATCGGCTCGATTCGATGGGGAGTGCTTTGAGGAATTGTTTGGATTAATCCCAGCCACCAAATTTCGTGAACGCACTACGCGGCAAACGTCCCGATACCATCCATACCATCTGGATGCTTGGCGGTCCACCACTGTACGTTTCACAAGGAGTTTTCTTCCGCGTACGAAGTCTCTGTGGAATAGTTTACCACAGGCGATTTTACCGGACCGATACGACCTGGGGACCTTCAAGAAGAGCTTACTCCTTTCTCAAGGGACGGCAACGCACCCCCTGGTGTTGCGGTTGATCATGGGCGGCGTAGTCACTTAACATCAGGTGAGCCGCATGCTCGTTTACCCCCTCTTCTATAAAAAAATATAATGTCTTATTTTATAATAAATAATCTCCCAAACTTAGCTCCAATAGTAAAAAAAAATTGATTTATAAAATCACGAAATATTGTGCTTTCATTTATTTAAATGCGCACGACTAAAAGCCCTTTCATTTATACTCTTTACAGCTCTGTCTTCACTTTTTTATTTTGTCTGAAGTAGACACATTCGTGTATAGCTGCAGCGTGAGCGTGACTCTCATCACGTAACAAGTGGAAAAATTAAAAATTTTGTAAGTATAACTGACTTCAATATTTATAAAATGAGAATATCATAAATTAAGTAGAAGTCAATTTCATACGCATTTTGAAGAATAACTCAAAAACTCATGAACTCAAAAACGCATGAGGACCACTAGCTTTCAAATAGGTAATAAAAGAATCATCAAAATCGGTTCACCTAGAAAAGTTCTGAGGTAACACTTTATCTGAATTGAGAACCTGCTCCTTTTTTGAAGTCGGTTAAAATTAAAAATAGGGACAGTCAAGGTTATAAAAAAGGAAGTTCACAGATTCATTTTATTTAAAACAAAACTTTCTATTCCAAAATGTTGCATTTGTTTTTAAATATTAATAATAGTAGGGATAAAAGTTAATGAATGATACAGTCAGGCTCAAACTGGGAAAATTAATATATTCTTATGTTTAATATGCAGTAAAATAATAACTTGACGATTTAAAATACATATTTATATTATTATTAGTGTAAGGTAAAACTAGTTTTTTCTTTGGACCTTCTTGTCAGTGCTTTATTTTAATATATATTATATAATAAGACCTCTGTTTTTATGAAATAATTACTTAAAAAAATCACAGTATGCCACTGCTAAGAAATACATTTTAAACAAACGAGGAGCGAATATTGGTTTATTACAAAAAACAAAACACTAGCAATGTAATTCGACCACCAATACTATCATAATATTAGAAAATTCTTGACAACTTTAAAGGGTTCTTGTTTTTTAATGAAACAATTTAAAGAAAAATAAGTTAAACATAAAACAGAAAGATTTCGAAGTTTTGAGCCATGCCAAATGCACATTGATGGGGACTTGTTTTCTCGCAAAAAAAAAAAAAGATAATTTTCATTAATTTAAAATAAGCACGGCTTTCGTCCATGTTTCCTAGCTTGCTACATATTTATTTATCTATGATGTTTCCCGTTTAGTCGTTTTACAACAACTTACCCTCGGACTCTCACGATCGGGTTTTTTTAGCGGCGCTACTCTAGAAGAGCTCGCCACAGGTCTATAAAATTAGCCCAGGTTTTGGTTTAGTGTAATGATAAATTTTTTTTACTATTAAAGGAAAAAAGTACAGAGAAAATTTTGGAATTGGATGAAAACTTATTGCATGCATGTTTAGTTACAAAGTGAGACTATTGCTCGTAGTGTGCAGAATAATGATAAGTCAGAATTAAATAATTACGACTGATGCAAAAGTGGGTTTAAATATTAATTATATCAATTTTTAAACGGACAACGGTCAACATAACCTAAAAGTCGTTATATTGGAGTGTTTTGGCAGTGATCAGATCACAACTTATGTAAAATAATACTTATTGGCCATTTGTGTTAAAACGCAAAAGGATATTATAATAAAAAATTCAATAAGTTCTTAAAAAGAAAATTATTATAATCAATAGTGTGAAAGGTCCATAGCTGGTAACTGCTACAGATGGCCACACTATACTATTTTTTCATAGTTTTAATTAACCTTATTACTGACAACTTTCCATGTTTGCTTCAATTATTTTTTCGAAATAACACCTATAATAGCGCTTAATAGCTCTAACCGTTACAATATATTTCAGTGTAGCCATTTATTTATCATGATTAACTAAAATGATGTCTAATAATGTTTAAACAAGTATGACATTTTATAAAATGTTAAAAGTTCCGTTCAATGCGTCTACAAGTCACAGAGCACAGTATATGAGAGTATAATATGCACTATGGAAATGTATAAGAACATAATTAATAATTATTCAAACACTATGACGACAACATCAAAGACGTGTGTAGTGTATTGTGGTCACTGACCTCCATTTATACTAGTAAATACGCTGGGCTGTCTATCCAGTACAGCGTACTTGTATGTTTAGAGGTCAGTGATTGAGGTTATAATAAGTGCTCTTAAGCTGTCTAAGGCGATAGTTTAGTTAAACACCTCTACGTCATTAACTAACGCGGCGCTAGAGTCGTGTTGAAATCCCCGCTGCTAACGACAGGTAAACTTAAAAACAATTGAGAAAGATTTATACTTCTATGTAACTCGAAATCAAATCTAAAAATATGACTTTTATATAAACAATACAGCTTAATTAGGTAAATACAATTACAGTACATTAAAGTATGGTGTTCGTACCTACGACATGCTGCACTGGCCACATTGTCAGAAAACTTAGCAGTTGAAACACGTCGCAATAATTCAGCTTGACACGGGCCGCGGGCTAACGGGAGCCGCGTTTGAGCTGTATTATATGTCGGCAAATCATTATTTATTGCTTCTTTTAATATTTGAGTAACTACTATGTACGAAAGTGTAAAAAAATAAAAGACGACGGTGAATTGCAATACTTTTTCGTTACTCTAATTCATATTTAACCTACTACAAAATCAGGATAATCCAAGACAAATACGTACGCGACGTCTTGCTGTAAACAGAGCGAAGAGTAGAAAATCGCACGAACTTAGTCGCTATAACTCTTTGATGTGCAGCAATTTACCGACAGTCACGCGAAGGGCATTCGAGTTTGTCTAAATGATTCGCGATATGACGAATCGTTAAGTTTTCTGACAATGGTGGCCAGTGCAGTTCGTCGTAGGAAGGAACACTAAGTTTCATAATGAAAACGCGACGCGAATCTTTGCACGACTATGTGGCGCTAGCATAAGCATGAACCTCTTCTGCGCTACCCACTCCTTCCAAGCTTATTTTATAAACTATCAACGAACAGAATATTATCTCATATCATCGTAATATTAATTAGGATGATATGAGATATTATTCTGTCGCAGTATAATAAGCAACGTTTAACTATATTTAGCGTATTCTACCAAAAACTACGTTAGAGCATACGTATTCTTGATAAGCTCCTATAAATGTGTAGAATTTGTGGAAAACATGAACATATTCTTCTGAGAAAGGCACCTCGTTAAGACAAGCGAGCACATTGCATATTTCTTGAAATAAATTGGGATTTCTCCAAAGGGTTAAGATATCTATGTTGTCTTCATGCAAAAATCTTTTTTTATATAAGTTAATTTGCTTTTCTGTCAATTCAAATTGTTTTCTATGTAATTTCCATTCACCAGTGCAAATAATGCAGTTACAAACATTCTCGAACAGTTTAAATGATATACAATTTGGTGCATGAGATTCATCGTCGTATACTAAATAATGGCCCCTAAAAACAAAAGATATTTAATTAGAATCTCAACAAATCAGTTGACAATAACGACAACCTCGGGCAAGGTGAGGTGGTGTGGTGATGGGTAAACACAGTTAAACGTCAGCTCAGGCCCAGACGATATGCGACAGAGTTGACAGATTAGAACATGTAATTGCGTTTCTAACAATCGTTTATAACAAAATTATCTATTCGGTTCGGTCGGCGTACACTTTTTTTATATAAGAGTGATTAACGAACAAGTAGTCCGCCTGTAGCAGATGCTGCGGCTTATAGGCATTTACGTCTATTCTCTATTAAGGAACAAAATGCAGATACGTTGTCATCTCTGAGTACTAAGATGAAATGCCTAGACTCCAGTAAAAAGGGTATCCAGTTCATACACTCGCCATACGAAAGCAATAGGTTATTATTCCACGCTCGTCACATGAAACACATCAGCATTAAGCTGCTATTTCACTCTGGTATTCGTTCCTCTGTGAGATTCATCTTCTCATCATCATCTGCATCTAATCTGAAAGTGCGGTTCCTCGGCCGAGCATACTTATTCGTACCACAAATATTATACAGCTGCAACATGGCTCTACCACGTACAATGACTTGATTAATAACTTATAAACCTTACAAAAGGCTTCTTAATGCTATTGCACGATAAAATGGACATTCGTGTCTCTCTCGTGTCGCGAAACACGTGTCGTATTATCATCGATGGTGTCTTTTCTAGAATAGTGGTGTTGGGAGTAGTGGTGCTGGGAATAGTGCACGCAATTGAGGGAGGGCGGGAGGTGCTCTTCAAACTAGGGAAGACACATCATTTTATTTAATTGAGCGGATGGTTACAAAGTAAATATTAATATCTTTACGATAAGAAAATGCTACTGGCCATCTCCTGTTTCGATTGTCTGAGTCCAATCTGATTCTGCCTCTCACTCAACCCTCTCAGTACCTTACTGGAGGACTCCGGGAGGGGATTTCAGCTACGGAAAGGAGGGACAAAAGTGGCCCACCTTTTCTATATGGATGACCTCAAGTTATTCGCCTCCAGACGCTCCCATCTTATGGAATTGCTAAACATCACTTGTGAATTTAGCAATTCCATTAGAATGGAGTTGGGGACGGATAAGTGTGCGGTCCTCCATGTTGAAAGGGGAAAGGTTGCTAGCTCTGAGGGCATAGACTTATCTATGCCCTTAAATTTACGCGAACACTACATATTGAATAAAACTAAATTTACGGATTCTATCGCTTTTATTTAACTGATTTTACTTATTTTTAATTCCCGACGTTTCGGGTGCTTTACAGCACCCATGGTCACGAGGAGACTGTGACCACGGGTGCTGTAAAGCACCCGAAACGTCGGGAATTAAAAATAAGTAAAATCAGTTAAATAAAAGCGATAGAATCCGTAAATTTAGTTTTATTCATTATCTATGCCCGTCAACTTAAGGACCCTTTCCGAGGCTGAAACATACCGATACCTGGGTATGTCACAGACTATCGGTATCGATGAGGCTGGTATGAAACAGTCAGTTTGCGACGTGTTTTATGCACGCTTGACCAAAGTGCTTAACAGCCTTTTGTCCGGTGTGAATAAGACACACGCTAATAACGGTTGGTTCATGCCTGTCCTCATGTATACCTTTGGCATACTCTGGTGGACTCAGACTGAATTAACGCCCTCGATAGAAAAGTCCGCACTACCATGACGTCCCATAGGATACATCATTCGAGATCATCGGTAATGAGGCTGTACTTTCCGCGAAAGCATGGTGGGCGTGGCTTCTTGTGTGCGCTCACTATGCATAATCGCGAAGTGTGCAGCGTCCGTAATTACTTCCTGGTGAGATCGGATGATCCATTCTATAAGGACGTTATTTCTTGTGATAAAGGACTTACCCCTCTATCCTTAGCCAACGAGCAATGGCAAGACCCGACAGTGCAGAGCGATGGCAAGACCCGACAGTGCAGAGCATTTCCGACCGGGAGACCGTATTTAAGGAGAAGGAGCTCTACGGGAGGTTCTACAAGGCTCTAAATGAGCCTTTCGTAGACACAGTAGCCTCCCTCCACTGGCTACGCTTTGGTGACCCCTTCGGGGAAACCGAGGGTTTTGTGTGTGCAATACAGGATCAGGTTATTAAGACCAATAACTATCGGAGATACATCCTAAAGGATGGCACCGTCGACATCTGTCGAGCTTGTCGCCATCCCGGTGAGTCACTTAGGCATGTCATCTCCAGTTGTTCGGCGCTTTCTAACTCTGAGTACTTGCACAGCCACAACCTAGTAGCCAGAATTCTTCACCAGGAGCTCGCTCTGAAATACGGTCCCGTGAATCGGAAATTGCCCTATTACAAGTACTTGCCGGAAGCCGTGCTCCAAAATGATCGTGCCAGACTCTATTGGGACCGGGTCATCATCACAGACAGGACTATTCTTGCGAATAAGCCTGATATTGTGCTGATGGACCGGGAACAGTGCAGGATATTTTTGGTCGACATTACCTTTCCGTATGACGAGAATTTCGTGAAAGCCGAAACAGATAAGCAAACAAAATATCTGGACCTGGCTCACGAGGTGACCGACATATGGGGTGGTCTGCCGACTGAAATTATTCCTGTAGTCGTCTTTGCAAACGGGCTAATCTCAGTCAGCCTCTCGGGTCATCACCTGAGAGAGTGAGAGAGAGAGAGAGAGACGTAGTCCCAGCCGTCTCAGATGTGAGACGGCTGGGACTACGTGGCGAACCGCTTCAGGCTCAAATGCAGAAGGCGGTGCTCCTCGATACCGCCCGCATCGTCCGCCGGTTTCTTTCCCTCTCCATCTAACCCTTGGCCGTTTGGTTTCCTCGCTGCCGAGGGCCTCCATCTGGTTGGGATTTTATTTATTTATGTATTTTATATTTATTTTATTGATATTTAAATATATTTATCTTTTCATATTATTTATTATTATTTTATAAGTATATATTTATAGAATCCAAACCAGATGAGAAACTATACAGATACCCCTTAATAATAATAATTTATTTATTTCTCACCACAAACGACATGGAAGATACATTAGTGTTACATCTCTATTTTAACAATATTATGTTTTTTTTTTATAGAAGAGGGGGCAAACGAGCATGCGGCTCACCTGATGTTAAGTGACTACCGCCGCCCATGATCAACCGCAACACCAGGAGAATTGCGGGTGCGTTGCCGGCCCTTTAGAAAGGAGTAAGCTCTTTTTTTGAAGGTCCCCAGGTCGTATCGGTCCGGAAAAATCGCCGGTGGTAAACTATTCCACAGAGAGGTTGTACGTGGAAGAAAACTCCTTGTGAAACGTACAGTGGTGGACCGCCAAGCATCCAGATGGTGTGGATGGTATCGAGACGTTTGCCGTGTAGTGCGTTCACGAAATTTGGCGGCTGGGATTAATCCGAACAATTCCTCAGAGCACTCCCCGTGATAGATGCGATAAAATACGCAAAGAGATGCAACATCTCTTCGCAGCGCCAGTGAATCGAGCCGATCGGAAAGCACTCGGTCGTCGACGATTCGAGAGGCTCTGCGCTGGATGCGGTGAAGTGGAAGGAGCTGGTACTGGGGAGCCCCAGCCCAGAGACGGGAACAGTATTCCATGTGCGGCCGAACCTGCGCCTTGTAAAGTTGCAAGCGGTGTGCCGGCATGAAATACCGTCCCGCTCGGCTGAGCACGCCAAGCTTTTTAGAGGCCAATTTGGCCTTCCCTCCCAAGTGACCACGAACTGCACGTCACTCGATATGTCGACGCCGAGGATTACGATACTGGCTGAGGCAACAAGGGGAGTACCTTGAAACTGAGGGGATATGACAAAGGGGTTCTTTTTAGCGGTTAACGCGCAAACTTGTGTCTTCTGGGGGTTAAACTGGACTAGATTTAGTCGTCCCCAATCCGAGACTCTGTTCAGCAAAGACTCGACTTCAGACACAAGTTTGTCCCGGCACTCGGAGACGTTTTCCCGAGAAATATTGGCTCGGCCGGTGTAAAGAGCATCACCAGTGCTGTCATCCGCATAGCAATGAATGTTACGGGTATGCAACATATCATTGATATGCAGAAGAAACAGCGTTGGCGATAGCACGCAGCCCTGTGGAACACCAGCATTAATAGGCTTGCAATCGGAGCTTGCACCGTCTACAACGACCTTGATGCTCCGATTAGCAAGAAAGCTGGTGATCCAATCGCACAATTTCTCGGGAAGCCCATAGGAAGGGAGCTTCGAAAGAAGCGCTTTGTGCCAAACCCGATCGAAGGCCTTCGCAATGTCCAAACTAACGGCCAATGCCTCCCCCTTGAACTCTACTGCCTCCGCCCATCTGTGGGTGAGGTAGACCAGAAGATCACCAGCTGACCGACCACGGCGAAAACCGTATTGGCGGTCACTAATCAGCTGGTGATCCTCAAGGTACCTCATGAGCTGGCAGTTTACAATGGACTCCATTGTTTTGGAGAACAAGGAGGTGATGGCGATTGGCCGGTAGTTGGACGGGTCTGAGCGGTCGCCTTTTTTAGGGATCGGGTGGACGAAAGCCGTCTTCCATGATTTTGGGACTACGCCTAGGGAGTAGGAGTACCGGAAAAGACGCGTTAAAACCGGTGCCAACTCTGGAGCACACGTCCTCAGCACAATTGGGGGGATTCCGTCAGGCCCACTCGACTTGTGGATGTCCAGGGAGAGGAGTGCTTTGCGAACCGAGCGCTGTGTGAACTGCACTTCCGGCATGGAGCACTCACACCGCGGGATGGTCGGCGGCGTACTCCCCCCGTCATCGAGAGTCGAGTTAGACGCAAAGAAAGAGCCTAGAAGATCGGTTTTCTCCTTTGCAGTATGGGCCAGTGAGTCGTCCTCCCTGTGCAGAGATGGAAGAGATGGCTGACAGAAATTCCCCTGGACAGCCTTGGCGAGAGACCAGAATGCACGAGTTCCAGAAGGAAGGCGAACTAGTTTCTCGCCAATTCTGCCTATGTGCTCTGACTTTGCCTTGGCAATGACTCTTTTGAAGGACCTAGAGGCGGAATTATACTTCTTTTTTAGAGCGCTGGTGTTTACATCCCGGGACGCTGATGCATCAACCCAGGCTTGGTAGCACTCCTGCTTATAGCATGATGCTATTTTACAGGAGCGACCAAACCATGGCTGAGATTTGCCTCCAATGGGCACCACAGAGGAAGGAATAAAAAGTTCCATACCCTGAAGTACCACATCAGTAACATAATCCGCAACAACGTTGGGATCATCCGGCGAGAAGCAAACCCGCCCCCAAGGGTAGAATGCAAAGAAAGACCGCATCCCATCCCAATCGGCTGACCTATAGTGCCAAACACGGCGGCAGCCTGCAGAATGCAACCGCGATTTCAGCGTGAGTGGCACAACACTCCGGACCAGACAATGGTCCGAGGAGCCTAAAGGGGCGTCGACGGAAATCTGATATCCGTCCGGGTGAGAGGTCAGCAGAAGGTCCAACAGGGAAGGTGCATGATCCTCCACATCTGGAATCCGCGTAGGCGAAGTAACCAGTTGTGTCAGACCATATGCCAAGGAAAAATCATGAACAGATCTCCCCGCATGATCGGTTAAACGTGAACCAAGCCATTCGGCGTGATGGGCGTTAAAGTCGCCGAGGATCACGATCTCTGCGGAGGGGATCTGCTGTAGCAACGAATCTGCAGCCATTTGGACTTGGTCGAAGAGTCGGTCTGTTTCAGCATTACCGCTATGGGACCTATAGAGGCACCCGTAGACGCGTGGATGGTCGTCGCTGTCTACGCGTAGCCAAAGGATGGACAGGTCCGAACCTTCAAGTCTGCCGAGGCGTCGAGAACAGATGTCCTCTCTGACGTAAACGCAAACTCCAGCCCGAGGCACAAAGGAGTGTTCCAGTTTGTACCCCGGGTAGGAGAGATACGAGACATCAGCCGGAGAGGACACCTGCGTCTCGGTCAGAAAGAGCAGAGCCGGCCTCGCCGTCTCGAGATGGTAGTGGACGGCGTTTAGGTTAGAGTGAAGTCCCCTGATATTGCAGAAATTCACGGACAGCGTGGCAGGGGTCGCCTTGGTCTTGTTGCTCCATTTGCCCCGAGCCTAGTATAGCTAGAGCTATAGTCTTGAGCGGAATTTTGCCCCCCCCCCCCCCAGAATACGCGGGGCAGCCTGAGCACCCACGCTCAGAAGTGGAGAAACATGTCATTCATGGGAGACCGGTGCCCGTGTAGGTTCAAAGACACATATTCGTATACATGTCACCAGCCCCCCCCCCCGAATTTACTTGGCAATAAGTATAATATTATAAAGTAAACTATAATATTATTGTTGAACAACTATCAATAACTGGTAATATGAAAAAAAAAACAAGAAAATATACTTACATGTGAGAAACAGTTAACTCTGATCCCTTTTTTATAGGCTTCAATGCAATCAACGACATTTTTTTATTTAAATTGATAACAAATAGATTTGGACTGCAAGAGTTTTTTAATTTACTAATAAGAGAATACCACCCGTAACTTGGAATTGGATCTAAAAATGTATTTCCATTTTTGATATCTGTTACGCGATGATTGACTGGTGTGGGAGGAGCGTAAAGATAAAAGTACATCATGATTCTTCCCAGTGCTTTCTTAGCAAGTTTCCTTTCATCAATTGACCGAGGCAAATAGCAAGATATTCTTTCTAAATGATAAATAACTGTAGCACATAAAAAACTAGCTATATACATTGATCCATGTACGAAGAGCCGATTATCATTAAAATTAAGTACTGAGAACTTGTTATTGACATCATATATTTCCTGTTCTGAACTGATGCGTATCCTGTCAGCACCAGTGCAATGTGAAGATGAAATCACCTTTTTCCATGACCCACACATTTGGACAAATTTCAAAGTGCCTTTTATCATCAATTTCGTCTTGGGACAAAAAGCTATGCTTTGAATAACCTCCATAATTTGACATTCGATGTTATGGTACTCTTTTAAGCATATTTCTTTGCATTCTTCACTACAAAACAAAACTAAGCAACAACCTTCACATGGCATTAGGTTCAAAGACCTTTTATGGCAGTAATGGCAAGAAAATAGTACATTTTCCTCGCTATTACAACTCACAAACGAATCTTCTAAAATCAGGGGAGTTCCCACTTTAATATCTTTTGCTGCAACTACTTTAAAAGCATCTCCTTTTATAACTTCTATGTCAGAACTGGCGCAAGGTATAGGAGTATTGAATTTAACATCAAACTTAAAATAATCTCTAAAGTAACCAGCAACCAAATTTACAGACAGATTTTCCATTTTACTTCTTTTTGTAGCTTCCTTTTTCCTCTTAATAAGCTTACTTTGAATGTCTGTGGGGCAACCCAGTTTATAACAAGTTTCTATGTCAATTAAACAAGCTCTAAATTGTTTCAATTTAAATAAGATTGCTGATCTGTTGCTATAAGCAAGTTTTATCGCTCTTGAATTTTTTGGCGCAAACATCATAGCTCTATTGTAAAATTCCAATGCTCTGTTTAAATTTCCTACTTTAAATGCCATATTACCTTCTTCACGATATTTATCAGATCTTTTCTCACATTTGTTTTCTTTTTCCATCTTTGGTAAACTGCCACTTTCCTCAAGTACATGGAAAGCAGCCATAACTACATCAGAGTAATCACCGCTACTCATTGTTGCGTATATTTTATTATCAAGACCATGCTGCTTCATATAAACAATTAAGTTTTCGGAGAAAAAAAACATCTTGCTTCTGAAAACAGTATTCAGTTAATTAAACATTGGTTATAACTTTTGTAAATTTACTAAAATCTGCATAAAATATTCAGTTTTAAATAATAAAAATACAAGTAAATTATATTACAACAATAAAAATAGATAACATTTATAAGTATTAATAATTGTGAAATGTTTCAAAATATTTCAGTTACATTGTGTCCGTACAATGCTAATGCGTGTTGATAGTAACTGGTAATGTTTGATTTTATAAGAGAACTGCCTAAGACGTACATCCCATAGTCATACATATACCACCAGACCGCCACACATATGTATGTGCGTTGGTCAGGCGAATGACTACCAAAGTACTGTTACAAAATGTAACAGTCCCATATTAAGTATAGAAAATATTTCGAAGACACGTGAAGTTCGCCAACACGCATTAGGGCAGCACGGCGGACACTTCCTTGCCCTAAAACCCTCTCAGAAATGAGGGGAGGCCTGTGCCCAGCAGTGAGACATATATAGGCTGTAACTCTACTTTTTACAGAAGTTGCATTTGATGATGACTGCTTGGCGACGTTTAATAGCCCATATAGTTATTATTAATTAGATAAATCACACGCAAGCTAAATAATAATAAAGTGTCCGTATTACTTTGCATCTTTTCTCCTTCCTACGTTACGGCAGACTTTCCGTTGTTACTAAGGGATGTCAATAAAAAGTAACAAAATACATTGCGAAATATTAATTGATATGATCGACTGACCATATTTTCGCACATATGCGAGTTCTGCGATTCCTAACGCATGCAACATGCAACAAGACCGTCGGGAATCGCGATGCTTGGCTCGGAAGAAACGGTAGATAGTGCAAACAACAAATAAACTTGAAATACGATTCCTAACAGAAATGTAATCGTATTCTACTTAGTTAAAAAAAATTGTTTGTAAACAAAGTTTTAATTTCTGTGTTTTGTGTTATTATAACTTAAGGCCGAATACGAAGAGAACTGGCGAAAATTAATGTATTTCTCTTGACTAGAACTTTGACCTGAAGTAATTCTAAGCTTTAAAACATTTTTGTAGGTTTGTTCGGGTCCTTCACAATGTCACCGTCATTTTAAAATTTTAAAATAAATGAATATACCAACAAATAAAAGAACGTTAAGAAATGATATATAAAATTATTGTTCTTCCAAAACTCTGAATTTTAATTTAGGAAAAATTCTTTTACGTAAAAATGTTTGTATTGTGATTCCGAAGGTACCTGCTATCTTTATTTTCGATACAAAATATTATTTATTAACATAATTCGTTTTAATTAAAAACACCTAATAATAATTTCGTATATTGCCAGATAAAAGTTTGCCGTAATAAATTACCAGGCGCTTCGACGTGTGACGTAAGGTAACAACAGTCGATGTGTCTGTAGCGAAAATCGTAAATTTATTGTTTTATACGCGTTTATGTGTCTATAAATGTAAATATGGGTAGGAAAAGAAATAAATGTTACCTAAGTGGTAAAACAAAGAGAGTTTATCGCATGAACGCTGCTCGTATGTTGTATTTTGAGGTTAATACTTATATTTTTGTAAGGTAATTTTTTGTTTGAGGCTGCCTAATAGGTTGCATTTTTACTCATTTACATTAGCCAAACTGATCATTTATACTTTTCTAGTTTCAAGTGAGAAACTCTAAAAATGTAAAATAGACCCAGTCGGAAAAGAATGTACAGAGTAGTGCAAGCACAGAGACCGCAAATAATGTCAGTCAGTCAATGTATTGTCCGAAAGCATGTGGTAAAAGTACATAATTAAGAAAAACCGAAATACTTCGGATGTGAAGTGATTGACCAGTCGGAGTAGTCCTGTGAGAATTTACATACACAGTACCTATCCCCACTATGGGGCAATCACCGACTTTTTAGTTTTTTTTCTTTATTATTTATGCAATTTGCATTACGGCATCTTGTAAAACTCACAAGAACAAACATTTTCAGTTATATGAGATTCTTTACGTACGATGCACCAATTAATAAAAAAAATCGTTATCAATTCAATAACTTTTCGAACAATATTTTATAACGAATAAAGTACAGAATTTATAATCTATAGGAACTAATATTATAAATAAGAAAAATTTATTTAAGAAGTAAGCTCTCTGCGTTGTTCATTACTCTGCATCTGAGTTAGTTCAGTCAAATATAATCAAAGCCCGTACGGCTTTGATTATAGGTATTATACATGTCTATATAAACAAAGCGTACGTACTGGCGGCGCTTGGTTTGCTGCGAAACTAGCAAGGTCATTCGCGTCGTATTGGGCCTTAAAATGTTTTACATACAAAAGGCAAACTAAATTTTGTAATAAAGTTCGTAGGTATTCACGTTTCATAACTTCCTACTAAAATCCTACGGTACTTAAAGAATAATATCTGAAACATTTTGTTGGTCATTTAGCGTCTATCCACGCAACATTTATAGTAGGAACGACGCTTTGCCTTTAAAATTTAACAAATAGATCGGTAATATACACAATATATATATATATATATATATATATATATATATATATATATATATATATATATATATATATATATATATATATATATATATATATATATATATATATATATATATATGTGTATATAACACGTAACATAATTAACGCACTTTGAGAAAATAGTTTGTTCAGAATCGATTCCTATCATACATATAGGTAATTTTTTATCCCAAAAATAATTAAAACTACGTAAACTACAGTGTATAGTAACAGAAATGGACCGTAACTTAAGGACGCGTTTGCAAATCAACCAAAATTAGGGTGTTTTTCGGTAGATTTTGTGACAAAACTAAACCAAATCAAATATAAGTATAAACTACCATGTATAGCTTGGTTCTTCATCTGCAAACTTCTGTAACTCTTTTGTTGAAAATAGTAGTTTTTTATATTGTAAAAACGAACTTTCGTTGCCATTTTCTACAAAATTAACGATACCGGCTTGTGTTTCGGCACATGTTTTGGTCTATTATCAACATATTTAAAAAATTTAAAAAATACTATAAGATGGCAGACATATTCAATTAAAAAACCCTGAATTTATTTTTTATCAAAATGTCACAAATAGTCGTAAAAAAAATAAAAACTGATGCACATTTTTTCACATATTTTGCTAATACGGATGAATCATAATCTATTGCAATAAGGGCTATTTTATTGTTGGTGCCTGCTTTGATTTATTGTACAAAGATTTCGATGAAACCACAGTCCGCGCTCGGCCGCCGTCGTGAGTGGACACTGTATCGCCTGTTTGCAGCGGCTCATTCTGAAAAGATCGCTGTACATACACAAAATATTAGAAAAAAACAAATTGGAAACATAAGTACTTGACAAGTGATAAAATTATTATTTTTATACTCACAGTTTTTTATTTAGCAAAAAATAAGTAGGATATATAAACTTACCTACTACTGCAACTCCTGGACTAGCGGAACTAGGTGTGCCGAGTTTGGGCTCGCTTTGTTGGTTATGATGAGACCTTACCGCCGGACTTGATGGAGTGACCTGAAGGTGTAGTTCAGTGATTACAAGTGGAACTCCTAGACTTGTAGAACTAGGTGTGCCGAGTTTGGGTTCGTTTTGTTAGTTGCGATGAGACCTTACCACCGGACTTGATTGAGTGACCTGAAGGTGTAATCAGGTGGTTACAAATGGAACTCCTAGACTAGTAGAACTAGGTGTGACGAGTTTGGTTTCGTTTTGTTAGTTACGATAAGACCTTACCACCGGACTTGATGGAGTGAAATTCGGCACACCTAGTTCTACTGGTTCAGAAAATCCAGCAGTAGTTACTGAATTACCCCTTCAGGTCACTCCATCAAGTCTGGTGGCAAGGTCTCATCATAACTAACAAAACGAACCCAAACCCGGCACACCTAGTTCTACAAGTCTAGGAGTTCCACTTGTAATCACCGAACTACACCTTCAGGTCACTCCATCAATTCCGGTGGTAAGGTCTCATCATAACCTACAAAACGAACCCAAACTCGGCACACCTAGTTCTACCAGTCTAGGAGTTCCAGTTGCAATCACCGATTTACACCCTCAGGTCACTCCATCAAGTCCGGAGGTATGGACTCGTCATAACTAACAAAAAGAAGCCCAAATTCGGCACACCTAGTTCTACACGTTCAGAAATTCCAGCAGTAGTTACTGAATTACCCCTTCAGGTCACTCCATCAAGTCTGGTGGTAAGATCTCATCATAACTAACAAAACGAACCCAAACTCGGCACACCTAGTCCTACAAGTCTAGGAGTTCCACTTGTAATCACCGAACTACACCTTCAGGTCACTCCATCAAGTTCGGTGGTAAGGTCTCATCACAACCTACAAAACGAACCCAAACTCGGTACACCTAGTTCTACCAGTCTAGGAGTTCCAGTTGCAATCACCGATTTACACCTTCAGGTCACTCCATCAAGTCCGGAGGTATGGACTCGTCATAACTAACAAAACGGAGCCCAAATTCGGCACACCTAGTTCTACTCGTTCAGAAATTCCAGCAGTAGTTACTGAATTACCCCTTCAGGTCACTTCATCAAATCTGGTGGTAAGGCCTCATCATAACTAACAAAACGAACCCAAACTCGGCACAACTAGTTCTACTAGTCTAGGAGTTCCTGTTATAATCACCAAATTACATCTTCAGATCACTCCATCAAGTCCGCAGGTAGGTAAGGTCTTATTATAACTCACAAAACCAGTTCAAAGTCCAGAGTTAACATCTCACTACCAGTAGAAGGCTTTCAGTGCCAAGCAGTCTCTGGAGCAGGTATTCGTATTTCGTATCGAAGTATATTTCTGAGGTAGGTATAAGAAATGAAAAACAAATTCAATCTTTCAAATTATCAAAATAATTTCATTTGACCACGATTCCCACAGCCAACCGTGCGTACACTAGTGTGTGTGTGACTTTTGTCAATGTAGTAGTGCGATTCTATACCTATCAATTTTGTAAACGCGTCCTTAAGTCAATAAGACTTTGAGTGCAGTTTTATTTGTATTATTACTAATTCTGTCATTCAATAAAAACGAACGTTATTTCAAGCACGTTAAAGTCTTTGCGTTCGTGGATTTGTACTGTGACCACAACATTCATCTGGAATTAGTAAAATAATAAACATAAAAATGTTTAACTAAAAATGCAGTGTATGTATTATGATTATAAAATAATATACTAATTGGGGTGTCTGAGGGTGTGCGTTAATTACGTTACATATTATATTAAATATATATATATATGATTTTTAAATTACATTAAAACTTTTTGACTATTTTATCCTACACTTAAATACACTAAACACTAAACAAAAACTATTTCAACAAGTATTTACAAAAAATGGTTTACGAGAACAGCGTTAAAAAAACTTTAACATTCAATCGCCTACAACACGCTAGCCTCGACTGCGTATTTTACCCTGGGTGTCTCGCTATTGTAGATAATTATTTCACGCAGGTAGCAAGAGTGACAGAGGCCTACTTGAAGCCCCATATATAAAAGACGTAATATATATATATAATAGTATTCATAGGCGAAACACGTGTCGTACTATCATCGATGGTGTGTCTTTCCTAGAATTGTGGTGTTGGGATTAGTGCACGCAATTAAGGAAGGGCGGGAGGTGCTCTTCAAACTAGGTAAGACACATCATTTTATTTCATTTAACGGATGGTTGCAAAATAACTATGAATATCATTTAATTTTATTTGTATCTATTTTTTTATTTCTTTTGGTTTATATATCTTTAAGTTTATGTTTCAATGAAGTATTTATAAACTAAAAGAAATTAAAAATGTGTATATATATATATATATATATATATATATATATATATATATATATATATATTATAATAATAATAATAATAATAATATTCCACAGCTATCACACAACGTCATCTAGTCCCAAGCTAAGCAGAGCTTGTGTTATGGGTACTAGACAACTGATAAACATACTTATATATTTCTAAATACATAAATATTATAGATAAATTACACCCAGACACAGAACAAATGATCGTGCTCATCACACAAACATTTGTCCTGGGTGGGAATCGAACCCACGACCTCCGGCTTAGCAGTCAGGGTCACTAACCACTAGACCAACAGGCCTGTCAAATATATATATATATATATATATATATATATATATATATATATATATATATATATACATATATAAATATAAACATAAACATAACATAAATATATATATATATGTATATATATATATATATATATATATATATATATATATATATATATATATATATATAAATATAAACATAAACATAACACTATTTAAGGAACTTTCTTCCAGAAATCGGTAGTGAGGAGTCGTTTGTATTATGCAGGAACTTGGAGTACGTAGGATTTGAAGTTCGTTGACCTATTAGACTTCAGACGCTGCAAATGTAAAGAGATCGGTTCCTATATGGGGCATCGGCTTCGTTCTTCCACAAAACGCAGGTCGTCTTCTCCCGACATACTTTTGTCCAAAGGGGAGATGTAGAGATATATGGTGAGCTCCACAATAAGCAGAGTTGTACTTGCGTTTATTACGGCGGTCCCACGCTGGTTACAGACGGGTCTCGACCGAAGTCTCTTCTCAACAAGAGTAAACCCGTAATTATCTGTCTTGTATCGGGTCACCACAGGAACTGATTCTATACCCACATTCTTTCGTTTTCGACCACAAGACGGTGCCGGTTGTGAAGATTTTTGGGCAACATTCGCAAACGCAACAAGGGAAGGCCCCTTGTTGGCTTCGGCGGAGGAGCACTAAGTGCTCCAGGGCTGAGGTGGTGATGAAACGACGACCGAGGTCACCCTAGTTTCACGGTCATCAACACGCTCACAGAAGGTATCGCGTGAAATATGACTACAATTACGGTTACCGCGTGTAATATTTACATTATGAGACGATGGTGATTTGGCAGATATTACAATTATGTTGCGCATCATAGTGACTTCGTTTCTCAGTTCTGTTGCGGCTCGTTTCGATTCCTCGAATTTGAAACGGATGTCGGTGACTTCGGTTTTCAACGTGGTGATGTCTTTCAACAATCTGGTCACGTCTACGTGATCGAACTTCACGCATGGCATCTTGTTGAGATCACGCGCAACGAAAGGTGGAATGTCAATGTCAGAAATCGTAATAATAAGACAAAAGAAATAAATTAGCAATTACTTTGAAATAATACTAGTTTTAACGGAATTTATCGCGTATATTTAACTTTTTTACCCGACGTTTCGAGAGCTTTACAGCACCCATGGTCACGGGAAGGACTGAGATGTTCAACGTCCAGCTGTCATAGTTAACCGCGGTTACGTCCCTCGACGCTCCGGGAAGTCTGCAGTCTGTGAA
Source organism: Parnassius smintheus behrii (assembly GCA_036936625.1). Taxonomy (NCBI): domain Eukaryota; kingdom Metazoa; phylum Arthropoda; class Insecta; order Lepidoptera; family Papilionidae; genus Parnassius; species Parnassius smintheus. Next base: position 38,122,114 of record JAUPFT010000020.1, on the reverse strand, counting down.
CATGTACAAGATCGCCCCCGTCACTATATCAGATTTGATAGACCACAAATCCTCGCTAAAGAACACCGATTCCTTCCAAGGATGATTCGCGAGGCTATTGAAATCAAAAAACATCCTAATTTCAATAGAGAAGATGGCTGGGTGCTACCATCTGCTTGGGATCCTATAATAAATAAAATTAAATCCCAACCCAAGCATACAACTGCAAGACTCCATAATACCACAAGCTCATACTGTGTAGATCGGAACAAAAGTTAAAATTTTAATCTATCGTAACCGCGGTTAACTATGACAGCTGGACGTTGAACATCTCAGTCCTTCCCGTGACCATGGGTGCTGTAAAGCTCTCGAAACGTCGGGTAAAAAAGTTAAATATACGCGATAAATTCCGTTAAAACTAGTATTATTTCAATGTGTAGTGTTCGCGTAAATATAAGAAATCATTAGCAATTACTTCCCAAACAGATGTCGCCACATCTTACCGTATTATAAACAATACAAAGTACAATGATATCTAATGTTTCACATTACACTGCTTGGCCAGTTTGTCACCGTCGCGTGTGTCGCGTATTACGGTTGAACAAAAGCAGCAATGGTAATTGTACAATACGAAAGTAATTATTGAGTTTACAAAGGTAAAAATCATAGTAAATGTATTCATCTATATGTAAATTTAATAAAACAATGATGATTAGTAAATAATCAACTAACTGATGAAATGTTATGCCTTTATTAGTTGAATTACACGTCCTTGATGAGTTTTTACAACTGATTATGCTGCAATTCACAATTATAATAACAAAAATTCACGTACGACGTTCCCCGCGCAACCAAATCGCCAAATGGTGAACTATGTTCGTCAACACATAGTAGCGGCGACAAGGTCACGCGTCTATGCGACTTCTATTGTCTTATTATTACGATTTCTATGTAAATTCTGCATCAGACACTCATACCTGCCCCCAAAGTTGATGAGATCGGTTGTTGTTCCTATTGTTAAAAATAAATCAGGAGACATATCCGATGAGACCAACTATTGACCGATTTCATTAGCTACCATCACAGCAAAGGTACTTGACGGTCTGGTTGAGAGACAGCTCAAGCGTCAACTGGTTCTGCACGACGCTCAATTCGGTTTCAGACCTAAACTTTCAACTGAGTGCGCATTCTGGCTCTCAAGCATACTTTTAGGTATTGTATGGATAGGAAGACACCAGTTTACGCAGCTTTTCTTGACTTATCCAAGGCGTTTTGACCTGGTTAGGTATGAAATCCTTTAAATTCTAAATCAAGATTTCCTTTGAAAACTACAAAATTCAGGTGTGCCTGGTGAGATTATGAATATTCTTAAATATTGGTACAGCCACCAGACTAACCAGGTTAAATGGTTAGATCAGCTTTCTGATGCGTCGGGTACGGGGACAGTGTGGCTTGACCTTCCCGACACTTTTTAACTTGTATGTAGACGAGTTGATTGCTGGGCTTAGCAGCGCCATTGTCGGCTGTACCCCGGGTAGAACACCTTGCCCGGCGGGAGATATCCCCTTTTCCTACTACGGCCACAGTGGTGACCACCCAACGTGATTTGAACACGCAACCAACAACCTTCGGAAACTTCAAGCTTCATCATCGTCATAAAATACCCCACCCATTCGCTGCCGAGATATCGTCTGCAGTCTTCATATCCTGCAAGCCATCTAGCTTCACAAGGTTCATCACAGCACTGGAATAATAATGTTTCCTGTTCCTTCAAGCTACACTCTGCGCTACAGTGTTCAGCACGGCTCTGAGCCTTACTGCTCGCCTCTGCTTCACGGCACTCTCGCAGATTACTTGCCTTCTTCTCGACTCACCGCAGACTACAAGGCAATCTCCTGGCACTTGCACATTCGTCGGCAACGAGGCTGCACTATCGACCTCCGGTCTGAGCAGGAGGGTGATGTGGCGGCGCTGTCGTCGCGTCGTAAACGAAACACACCGAAGCCTAAATCACGCTATCAATATTCCGAATCAGAAACAGTATATATAGAACATCTCCGTACTATCACACGGAGTGTTGGCCGCTCCCTGGGCAGAATACCTTGCCCGACGAGAGATCTTCCCTTTTCCTTCCACGGCCATAATGGTAACTGTGTAAACAGCATCAGTTACGTGGACGACATGGTGTTGCAGAGTTCGTCAGTTGCTGCTCTAAAAGGGCTGATGTCGATATGCGAGGAGTATGCGAAAGCCCCTGGCCTTTTGTATAATGTTAGAAAAAGCAAGTTGATGGTTTTTAAAAGCTAGGACCCGTAAGGTGATGTATGTACCGCCTGTTAAGCTTAACGGTAGCGAACTTGTAAGGATGTCATCCTTCAAGTATCTCGGTCACGTGGTTACCGAGGACTTGAAGGATAACAAGGATATTGAAAGGGAAAGGAGGGCGATAGCAGTCCGCTGCAACATGTTTGCTCGCAGATTTGCACATAGCAGTCCAGATGTGAAAATAACACTATTTAAGGCGTACTGCCAAACACTTTATACGTGCAGTCTATGGGTTAACTACAATAATTTACAATATAATATTGGTCTGAGAATGTTGGGGCAAGCGAATAACATCCCTGCTGCGCACGGTGCGGCGGAGCACCAACTCCGTTCTCAGAGTTATCAGTGAAAAGCCTGACTTCCCGATACTGCGGCATTGGGTGATGAGTTTTAAGACCAACCCCCACCCAAAATCACTTGTATTTTTAGTACCTATAAAGAATCGTAAAATGTTTAGAATATTATGTTTAAATACATGTATAAAGTATAATCTAGTTTTATTCTGAAATTAAGGACCATGATAAAATGTCTAGACAGAAGAGTTGCAGGTTGTTTATGACTGACATAAAAATAATATTATAGGAATGGTGTAATTATGCGAAACATATATTGTACTAGATGATGACATTGTCCTTAAACCACGGATTAGCAAGACTTTTTTCAACACTAACAACTGGATAAGCATCTTACAAGTCAGTTGTTGGCACTGTGCTTTATTCAAAGATTATCGTCGGTTTCATCAAGCAACTCGGCGTCATCATTTTCGCGCACAACGCACAGAATCTCGATCTACCGATCGATCGTCGCGTGAAGATGCGTGAAGAACAAACATTGTGCGTCTCTAGGTTATTATTGCTCAGATTAGGTTCATGCTTGTGACATGAATTTACATGTACAGGCAAGCCAAAGTCACAATACATGCCGCTTTTGAGTTTATAAATCGCGCGTTAGACGTAAAAACATGAGTTATACAAATTAATATATAAATCTATGCGAAAAATAAATACTCGTGATAATCTTACTACACCCTCTCCCCCCCCCCCCCTTTTGAGCCTCACGTGATTGCTTAATGGACGGCCCCTTAGGCTTTGCTAAGCGCACACTCAACACGACTAGCTCTATAAATTCTTTCATCAAGTTATTCCGTCGGCCGTCGGCCGACGTATTGTGTTTCCACGTACCGTACGCACGGTGCACCTTACACTATGGGTATAACTAAATCTTCAACGTGTAATAAAAATATAACGAAAAAAGTTCTCGGAATAGTGTGTAGTATGTATGAGAAGTGTCAACGGTACTCATGAATCATCATCATCATCATCATCATCATCATCATCATCATCATCATCATCATCATTACAGCCATTCACAAGTCCACTGCTGAACATAGGCCTCCCCCAAGTAACGCCACAAAGCACGGTCCTGAGCCACCTGCATCCATCGACTTCCTGCATGTCTTACCAGGTCGTCACTCCATCTAGTGTGGGGTCGCCCTACACTACACCTACCGGTACGAGGCTGCCACTCGAGAACCTTTCTTCCCCATCGGTTATCGGTTCTTCGAGCTATATGGCCGGCCCATTGCCACTTCAGCTTACTAATCCGTTGGGCTATGTCGGTCACTCCGGTTTTACTGCGGATATCCTCATTTCTGAGCCTATCACGCAGAGAAACTCCGAGCATAGCCCTCTCCATAGCTCGCTGAGCGACCTTGAGCGTCCTCATACGGCCAGCAGTGAAGAACCACGTCTCAGATCCGTAAGTCATCACTGGCAACACGCACTGGTTATATACCTTAGTTTTCAGAGATTGAGGAATACCTGACGAGAAGATGTGTCGTAATTTCCCGAACGCTGCCCAGCCGAGTTGAATCCGTCGATTGACCTCTCGGTCAAAGTTGGACTTACCTAGTCGGACTATTTGTCCCAGGTAAACGTACTCGTCAACAACTTCGAGCATAGTGCTCCCGACAACTACCGGCATAGGTGTGACATGGACATTAAACATGATCTTTGTTTTGTCCATGTTCATTCTAAGACCTATGCATTGGGAGACACCATTGAGGTCATTGAGCATAGTGCTAAGGTCCTCCAGCGATTCTGCCATAAGGACTTTATCGTCGGCAAATCGAAGGTGAGTGATGTACTCGCCATTGATGTTTGTTATGGAGAAAGCTAAGGGTCTGGTAACTCACCGGTTTTCGCCTTCCACTGCCTCACGCTGCTGGGGCTCGGCGAGATGGCTGGCTGATTAGGTGACTCGAAGGGATATAACCCTGTCTCTCCGAATAGAATATTCCACAGGTCCCTGGCACAGTATCTTCGGGAATTGTTTAGTACTCGTTGTAATTTAAAAAGGGACACACACAATAATTGTTCGAAGGAGCAAAGTTCATGACGCTTCGGCGTACGGCGCGCAAGCGACTCCGCCGTTCGGCCAATCAGACGCAAGCAAGCTTCTAGCGTTAAAAGGGATTGTTACCAGACCAAGAATTCCATAAATCCCTATCAATTTAGTAATTGTTGCCACTCGAAAATTTATAAGAAAATAACTATATGTACAAATAAATATTAATTTAAAAAATATGGTTCCAGTACGGAACATGCCGCTCACCCTAAAAGACGTGAGGCTTTTAACAAGTCTAAACACAAAGTAAAGTATTGAAGGGAAAGCATCGTTAAACTAACTGAACAAATAAAATATGAAACTAGAGAAGTTAAATATGGAGCTATGGGTTAACCTAAATTATGAACTAGGTTGGACATTCGTAATTCACTTTATTCCATTGGAACAGGGCAAATTTTTACGACCGGACGCTTAACAAATTTGTTTCCTATTTGTAGAGTTACTACGCGAGTAACACTATCAGTGCCCGGATGTAATGCGTGAACTCGAGCGAGTCTCTATTGTAAGGGAGGGAGATTATCTTCTCGCAGCACAACAATGCTACCTTCACGAATGGGAGTACCCCGATCCGAAAACCATTTGTTTAATTGTTGAATTTCATGAAGGTACTCATGACTCCAGCGCTTCCAAAAGTGTTGAACATTCTGTTGTATCCAGCGCCACCTAGTAAGCCTACTGGCATTCGTATCGGTTGGATAAATATCCGGGATAGCAGTAAGAGGTCCACCTATTAAGAAATGAGAAGGTGTTAACGGCAGAGGGTCGATAGGATCTGCACTTAACACACAAAGTGGGCGTGAATTTAACACTGCCTCGATCTGACACAACAATGTATGCATTTCATCATAAGTCAGGGTATTCGTACCTATTACACGGTAAAAGTGATGTTTAAAGCTTTTAACCCCTGCTTCAAACAAGCCGCCGAAATGTGACGAATATGGGGGTTGGAAATGCCATGTAATGCCTTGTTGTAAGGTTTTGTTATGAAGCTGACTCTGAACTGCGTCATCCCGTAAAAATTGATATAAACCCTTAAGATAGTTGTCGCAGCCGGTAAAATTTTTGCCGCAGTCTGAGTAAATGTTGGTACAAAGGCCTCTGCGAGATGTGAAACGTCGTAACGCTGCCAGAAATGCTTCTGTAGACAATTCGGATACTATTTCTAGATGAATCGCTTTAACACTCATACATACAAACACTGCGACATAACATTTAACCACCTTCGCGTTTCGCACCTTATTAGCGCGCACGTAAAATGGACCAGCAAAGTCTACCGCTGTTTTGAGAAACGGACGTTCCGGCTTCAATCTCACCGCCGGCAACGGGGCCATGCGTGGTTGGGGATACACAGGACGCGCACGAACACAACGAACACACCGATGCAGACGTTGTCTAATAACGTCGCGACTTGAAATAATCCAGTATTTCTGTACAAGTTGATACTGAATAAATTGCGGACCTGCATGTAAGTGAGTTATATGGGCGTCGTCAATTAATAGGAAAGTTAAGGAATGTTTTTTGGGTAATATCATTTGGTGTTTGGATTCAAATGGCAGAAGCGATTTATGTAGCCGTCCACCTACACGTAAGATTTGATCTTCATCGATAAATGGATTTAATTTTCTAAGTTGGTTAGAAGGAACCTTCCCTTGTGAAATATAATTAATCTCGTCATGAAAACTGTAATGTTGAACCTGGCGAATAAGTCTTTTAAGACAGAATCTATATTCAGAAACAGTGATATGGGGCGGATATGTATATTTTGGTTTTAATTTGTTCACTCTATGTTTTAATATATTATAAAAACGAAATACAAACGCTGTAACACTAATAAGTTTCCTTAATGAAGAAAATTTAGGTATGATTTCGACGTCAAGAAGTTGTGCCACTGCTACGCGAGCTATCGCTACAGGTAGATTACGTTTTTCGTTGTTCGTTTTAAAAATCACTCCTTGAACAGGCCACTGGGACTCTGTCTGAGAAAGCCAGGGTGGACCGAAAAACCACACGGTATTATTTTTAGTGAATACTAATGGTAACATTCCGCGTGATGGTGCATCTGCCGGGTTGTCAGCAGAGGGCACATGTCTCCACTGAGCAGCAGGAATTATAGACAAAATCTCGCTTGTCCTATTCGAAATAAACGTCTTCCACTCGTAAGGTGGTGAGCGAAGCCACGCCAAAACGACGGAAGAATCACACTACGAGCATATGATCACATTTATGTGATCATATGCTCGTTTCACCTTGACTATAAGATGGGCTAATAATAAAGCTGCCATAAGCTCTAAGCGAGGGATGGACAAACAAGGTGAAATGGGTGCAACTCGTGATTTCGCCAGTAACAAATATGATTTGATTATACCGTTTTCTATATGACGGACATATACACATGCAGCGTAGGCCTTCTCCGAGGCATCAGAAAACCCGTGAAGTTGAATAATACTTTCGCGATGAGTAGGAAATATGTATCTTGGTATGGTGATGTCGGATAAGGACATCAAATCCTGAATGAAGCTATTCCAAGCATTGATAATTTCAATGGGGGGAGGAGCATCCCAATCGACCCCAGAAATCCACAACAACTGACCGGGGATAGCCATCCCAAAGGATCGTAGATCCTTGCGATCTGTGAGAGAATAGCTCTCTTAGTCACATTTTGTATAGAAACGGAAACACTAAAACTAAATTGATCAGACTGGGGGTTCCACTGGAGGTCCAAAACCTTCGTTTTCGTATCCCTTTCCATGGATGCAACTGGGATTAGTTCCCGCTCACCGTGAGAAACTGGTGATTGTACCGCCGCGCGTATCGCGGGCGAATTACTGTGCCATTTTCGGAGTTCGATGCCTGCTGATTGACAAATACCTATCAGCTCTTGTTGAAGGACAAGAGCCTCAGCCTGGTCATTTGCGCCACTGACAATATCGTCGACAAAGACCTGGTCTCGAAGTACCCGAGAAGCTCGAGGAAATTGTTCAGCCTCATCAAGAGCGAGCTGTTTTATAACCCGAAGAGCGAGGTAGGGAGAAGAGCTAATCCCAAACGTCACGGTACGAAGACGATATTCACGTAATAAATTATGTGGTGAAGTGCGCCACAGAATGCGCTGGTAGTCCCTATCAGACTCTTGAACTAAAATGTTCCGATACATTTGTTTTATATCGGCTGTAAGCGCGATACAATGTGTACGAAATTATAAAACAACGTCAATAATATGCTTATGCATCTTAGGACCCGTTAAAAGAATATCGTTGAGGGAAATGCCGTTTGAACTTTTACATCCAGCATCAAAGACTTCGCGAGTCCTTGTCGTCTCACTAGCTTCTTTAACCACGCAATGGTGGGGAATGTAATAGGTCGTCCCATTCTTGGGAGGACTATCAACCAGCTCCATGTGGTTGAGATCCATATACTCTTGAAGGCACGAGTGATACTCGCCCTTAAGGGACGGGTTTCGCTCTAATCGAGCTTCAAGTTTTAAAAATCTAGAATGCGCAATATCCCGCGACTCACCAAGAGGTGGTGCATCGGGTTTAATCGGCAGAGCAACCACGTAACGACCTGTTTCGTCACGAGTATGTGTGTGTGTAAATATAGACTCACATAAACTTTCCTCAGGAGTGAAGATTTTCTCTTCCTTCTGTAAAGATTCTAACTCCCAGAACCTACGGAGGTCAATGTCATCGGAGAATGAGCTAAAACAGACCCGGATGGGAGGTGAGGTATTCGATTTGAATGCGAGGTTGCCCAACAATAAATAACCAAAGATACTATTCATAGCTATCGGTGAACCGGGCTCCCCCTTAATTACGTTACTTAATAATACATGGGATAGTATATCCGCACCTAGCAGCATTTCAACGGGCTGCGGTAAATGAAAATTAGGATCAGCCAGTTTAAAATTTTTTATATGTGACCAACCCGTATACGGTAAGGGCACGCTAGGCGTGCGCGAAATAAGTTTTGGCAAAATTAATGCTTCAACCGGAATCGAAGGTTGATCCATTCCTGTGGCACTTATGCACACTGTAACTACACCCCTAGGGTAAACTGGCTTATTTTCCCCAATACCTAATACAGGTAGGTATACGGGCACTTCGCCGTTTTAAACCTAACTGATTTGTACACGATTCAGTTATAAATGAAGCCTGGCTACCCGTGTCGATTATACATCGGATCGTAGACCGCTTTTGTTTGTTTATGTAAACATAGACGAGCGCCGTAGATAAGAGTACAGTTTTAGCACACATCGAGTGCGCATTGGACAGCGCGCGCGCATCAGAATAAGGCGTAGAATTCATCGACGTCGTCATTGCTACCCGAGTATCATCTGATTCTCGCTCGACTACGTGATCCGCGGGAGAGATTGAAATAGAACTACTATCCTCTACAATTACCGGTAACGCTTGAGATTCAAAATGAATCAAACTATGATGACGCCTATGACACGCACGACAAACATAAATGGACTTGCAATTTTTAACATCGTGCCCCAAATTCAGGCAATTAAAACAAACATTTTTACCCTTGAGAAAGGTGTACCTATCTCTAGGAGACAAGTTTAAAAATTCAGGACATTTAGTCAACGAATGTTGAGCTTCACATTTCATGCAATGCTTAACCTTATTTCCTTGCCCGCACGTGCGAGAATCGTTTGAACAGTTCGTCGAATTCACCTTGGTCGCGAGTACTCGACGCGCCTTGCTGTCGCCGCCGTCGACGCGCATTCTCGTAGTATTCGATGACGCATAAGTTTTTCTTAACTGCCCACTTTCGGAAAACTCACAAGCCGAAACTTCCCGCTCAATGAATTTTATGAGATTGTCTACTTGTGGAATATCTGATGGCTTACTTAAAGATAATTCAAAACGTTTACGAATGCTAATTGGTATTTTACGTAATAAAATACTGTACAATAAAAAATTCCATTCCACTACAGGAAACCCCATAGCTTCTATTGCCCTTATATTTTCTTGGTAGATATTCAGAAGATTACGTAACGAAATAATCGACTTTTCAGAACAACATTCAATATCCAAAATGCGATCAATATGTTTAGACGCAATTGAACGCTTATTGTCGTAACGTGTGATTAAAGTGAGCCATGCCATTTGATAATTGTCGTCGGAGACAGGAATCGACTTAATTAGATTGTATGGTTCATTTTTCAAGGTCAACAATAAGTACCTAAATTTTTCTGCATTCGTGTAAGCATCATTGTTGTGTACCAACGCACTGAATAAATCAAAATACGATAGCCAATCGGTTGAATCGCCGGAAAATGACGGTAATGGCAAAGTGGGTAACTTGTTAAGCGTACATATTTGAGGTTGATGAAATTCTCTAATAGTACTTTCATGAATCATGCGACTTGTGCGCCTATTCTCCTCTTCTAAACCTTTTATCTTGTTTACATGGGAAATAATTGCATAGTAATAGTTGTTAAACTGTTTACGAATGGCTAACTGTTCCTCTTTGTCAAAATTCTTTTGTTTCAAATAAGATTTTTCTATCTTTGATTGAATTTTACTAAACTTACGTTGTTGGGAAACGATATCTTTTGAACGCGCAACAAATTCATCTCTGTCAATTTCTAAAGTATGCTTTACCTCCTCTAAAACGATATCGCGTTCGAAAATGTCGTGGGAATGCAACGATGATTCCGCCATGGTGTATTGTAAAAAGGTAACGAAATGAAATATGAAATTAATGTAATTAACGAGTTACAACAAACCCGAACAATAAAGAAAAATGCGGCTCGAATGATCAAAAAATTATTATGTTATGGAGAAAGCTAAGGGTCTGGTAACTCACCGGTTTTCGCCTTCCACTGCCTCACGCTGCTGGGGCTCGGCGAGATGGCTGGCTGATTAGGTGACTTGAAGGGATATAACCCTGTCTCTCCGAATAGAATATTCCACAGGTCCCTGGCACAGTATCTTCGGGAATTGTTTAGTACTCGTTGTAATTTAAAAAGGGACACACACAATAATTGTTCGAAGGAGCAAAGTTCATGACGCTTCGGCGTACAGCGCGCAAGCGACTCCGCCGTTCGGCCAATCAGACGCAAGCAAGCTTCTAGCATTAAAAGGAATTGTTACCAGACCAAGAATTCCATATATCCCTATCAATTTAGTAATTGTTGCCACTCGAAAATTTATAAGAAAATAACTATATGTACAAATAAATATTAATTTAAAAAATATGGTTCCAGTACGGAACAATGTTAATACCGTATCCTTTCCAGTCCAGTAGCTTGAAAACGTCTTCCAACGCAGCGGTGAAGAGTTTCGGGGATATAACATGTCTTACACCTCTCTGCAGTTGGATAGGTTTCGAACTCTGGTTCTGTACTCGGATAGCCATCGTAGCCCTACTGTACAAACACTTCAGCACTTCGATATACCGACAGTCAACTTGGCGCCGCTGAAGGGACTGTAGCACCGCCCAAATTTCGACGGAATCAAAGGCTTTCTCATAGTCCACGGTCTTCTGTACAATCTGCCGCAGGGTATGTATGTGGTCTATGGTACTGAAGCCTTTTCGGAAATCGGTCTGTAGTTCTTTAAGAGAGCGTTGTCGCCTTTCTTAAAGAACATAAGTAGTGCCGCCATGGAGGACGGAATTGAAGAGCTTCTGAAGGACTTCAGGTACCGGTGTTCCACCCGCTTTCAGAAGCTCCGCTGTAATTCCATCCTCGCCCGGGGCCTTGCCGTTTTTAAGGTGGTGGACAGCCATTCTAATCTCGCTCAGACTGACGTCCGGGATATCATCGGAATAGTGTCGGATAAGACTTGCTCTTGGATCGTTACTCACACTTGAGTGTGGCTCCAACACTTGAGTGTGGCTCCAACGATGATGTGTACAGCTGCCCATAGAACCTCTCAATCTCACTCAGAATCTCAGGTGTCTCGGAAACGATGTTGCCACACTCAGTCTTCAGCTTTGACACTTGGCTCTTTCTGGCAGACAGATCTCTGGCAAAGACTTTGGAGCCCTGGTTCCGCTCGATCGCTTCTTTAATACGAGAAGTATTAAAGTTGCGTAAGTCTCGCCGCATGCATTTGAAGATCTGTCTGTTCAGTTGCCTGTATACTGTCAAATCTGTTGACGATTGCAGCCTCATCTCCCGTCTAACAGCCATGAGATTAAGAGTGTGATCGGAGAGTTTTTGTGTTCTTCTGCGGTGGGTCTTGCAGAACTTAGCACCGACCGCATGGACAGTTTCCACGAGCTTGTCATTCATATCGTCCACTGCTTTGCAATCTTCTAGGCACTGAAAGCGGTTACGTAACTCGAGCTGAAAGGTTTCGGGATTCTGGATTAGAGCACGAGGGGGACGGAGCGTTGACTTCATTAGACGAGACCTCTCCAACTTAACGTTTAGGTTCAGTGTGCATCTAACCATTCGGTGATCGCTGCCAGTTTTCACCCTTGCGATCACTGAGACATCACTGAACAGTTGGCGTCTGGTCGTCATAATGAAGTCAATCTCATTTTTTGTCGAACCGTCGGGGCTCGACCAGGTCCACGTCCTGTGGGGCCGCTTCTGGAAGAAAGAGTTCACCATAAAGAGTCCCTCTTTCTCCATAAAGTCGGCCAGCTGCTGGCCCCTTCAGGTCCGTTGCCCTACTCCAAATTTCCCTACCTTCAGCTCACCGCTTTCTCTTGTGCCTAGTTTTGCATTGAAGTCTCCCATCAACACTGTGTAGTGGGTTTTGGAGATATCCTTATACATTTCCTCCACCTCCTCATCGGGATGTGCCGAGGTTGGTGCGTAAACCTGAATGACCTTCAGCGAATACCGTTTTGTGATTCTCAGTATCAGGTACGCAACCCTCGTCGACACACTCCCAATCTTTACAACGTTGTTGACGAGAGACTTGTGGACGATAAATCCGAAACCTCCTTGGGACAGATGGTCGCCCTCCCGGTGATAGAACAAGTTGCCGGACTCGAGGATTGCCGTGTCCTCTCCCTCTCTTCGGACCTCGGATAATCCAATAACATGCCAGCGCAACTTGTCTACCTCTTCTTCCAGCTACAGTATCTTCTCGTCAGTCCTCAGGGTGCGTGCGTTATATGTTGCCAGGTCGAGTCGTCGTAGGTTGCAACCGAACCTCCACCGGAGGTTCTTAGCACCCCCTGCCCCGCCGTTACCATGGTCGCCACCGTACTCATGAATGTGCGAAGTTATCTAACAAATAGCTGGCGCCTCTTCATAACGCTCCTGGTCTCGAGTAAAGCTGCACCGAATGCTTATGCAATGCGTCCGTAGATTTTTTCCTACAGCATTTGTTCCTACTGACGAGTGTGAATATGAGGAGAAAGAAACGGTTTCATCCCTTAGCAAGGACGTCAGCTTCGAATTACTTCATAAGATAATATCAAGGTGAAAAACATTTTTAATAAAGAATTCGGAAACTTCAAGAGAGAATTCGAAATATCGCTAAATTTCTTTGGTAAGCAAATATCGAGTATGGAAGAATGTGTCAAGGCAAAAATGCAGAATTAAGGCGCTTGAAAAAAAAATAACGAACTTCTAAATAAAAATAAGAACCTGGAATTCCGAGTGTCCTGTGTCGATACTAAAACGTGGCTTTGCAGAAACCACAAGACATTATAAAATCAGTTGCCACCAAGCTTAAGGTTGAATTCGAAACCGTAAATTCCACGTGTAGCATGCTAATTCGTAAGGATCATCCGTGTTCTCTAGTGGAATTAAAAAGTACTGAATCCCGCGAACAATGGATTTTAGCGGCTAATCAGGTGTCTCCTACAGTTGATGACGCTGTACCTAACGCATTCCACGAAATGGGTAAGAGTCCAACTTCCACTCGTAAAGCACTCATTCTGTACAGCAAAATGTTATTGTATAATGCAAAGAAAAATCTGCATCCAACATTTGAATTTACATGGGGTAAAATGGTAATGTTTTGCAAGGAAAACAACGGCAAGTAAAATGCATCCGATTAGATCGACGTCTGAAATTGTATCATTAACTAAATTCAGTGTAATAAAGTGCTACTTACCAGTATTTATTTTTGGTAGGTCTTTATTTATTTACAATATTTACGCGAATACCTAACGTATATACATATAATTAGTTGAAATACAATCATTTTTATTAATACCTAATAATGATGGATAATAATAATATATCCGAATTTGAAATAACTGAATAATTTGACTTGTGTTGAAACTATTTAAAATTCACGCATTGGACTTTAATTCGCATACATACGAGTCGATAATATCTCTATTAAAACACCGTGTAATAAAGTAATCGCCTTGTGTGCGCCTATAGACCTCCTTCCTGTAATAAACAGCTGTTTATAAAAGAAATGACAATATTATTAAATACCTAATTTCCAGCACTTTGTTAATGTGTTAGCCACTGGAGATGTGAACATGGAACTAAAATTATTATCAAATATCACAGATAAGTACTTAAACCTGCTGGCAGAACGGGGACTGAAGTGTGGTATCACTAGGCCCCCGTCACTCGCTCTAGGCCACGCGTTATATGCCTACCGTTCTGCGTATCGTCCACGATACAACCGACATAGGGCCGCCGCACGCCCGTCTGAGCACGGTGCGAGCGCTGCGCACGTTTCCCGAGTTTACTTGTCGAAATGCCAAAACCATATGTTATTATTGTGCAGTGGATGGGTGTAAAAGTCAAAAAACTAATGAAAAATTGTCTTTTTTGCATTGACTCACGTATCAGAGTATTTATTATATAAATGTAGCAAAAAAAAACATAACTTATATGCTTTGTTACAGGAAAACCCTAATGTTAACGAAACAACACTGTATACTAATTTAAAAGCTTAAAATAAAGATTCATCTTTTTGTGGTAGGCTAAAAGTCCTACCAGAACCGTTTAATAATTATAATGAAGGAATTAGAAAGAGCATTCTTAAATAATTTTGACGTCATAATGAATCGGCCTGGCAGCACCGTGTTGCAAATTTTACAAACCATTGGTTTTCTTCCTGTTTTCGTCACGGTTATTTATTAAAATTATTTACGCAATTTAGGAAACTTCAGCGATAAAATTTAATAACCGGGAATTAAGAGAAGGAAAAAAATGTCTAATCATTTTATAAAACTCAAACATATTTGATTGACAAATAAAAAATATTGTTATTATGTAATATGTATTTCGCAACATTCGTTTTATTACAATAATCATCATAGGTACAACCCTAGCGCATTCGTCAGACGACGCGCCTGCACGTGAGTCACACGGCGGGCAACACAATCTCGACTCTTCGTACGCGTACTTATGGTACATTTTCTTCTCGCTATGAGCAGCAGATATTATTATTAAGATTTTGTATGCTATTATAGCGTAGGTATTTTCGCTATTGTATGGGAGTGATGTATCCGTTGGTAAACTATTTATTAATCTGTTGTATCACCGATTGTACATATATTGAAAAAAGATTAAGCTAAACTACACAATCTTGCATTGATCACATTGTGAGCGCCCACACAAGATCCTTGCACGGCCGCGGTACTGGCGGATCATTGCTAAACAGTGGTCGCATGATGTAGTATCCATGAATCAAAAAAACTTAACTGTATCGCAAGTAAACAAATACCTATATACGACCCTGTAATAATAACCGAGTAATTATATACGGCGGATTGGTCTCATATTGATGGCATGCAGTCACCGTAGCAAATATACACTTTCATTAAAGATATTTTAATGATGCATATTCAAGGGCAAGAAGAACCATTAATAAAAACTTGAAACTGTATCGACAAGCGCCACGGATTAATAAAAAAAATTGATTTGAGTGATAAACGTGATGAGCTATTTAATAAATGGAAGAAAGACCTGAATAACATAGTATTAAAATTAGTAGAATACAATTGAATGACAAGGTAAACAAGGTAAGTGAATATTACAAAAAACCTCATAATAAAAATGAAATAATTACAAATTTTGCTAAGTCAAAAAAGTATGGCAAATTTTAAATGATGTCGCTGGTAGGACTGTAAAATCAATAGATGAGGTAATATAAACAGACCTTTACATCATTACATCTTTTTCCAAAAGTAATATATTTTGCCAAACTGAATATATTAAAATATGATCAAAACAATTGACTTGTTAATGTAAATAATTGTAGCATGAACTTTAAGAAGGCAACGCCAGATAGTGTATAAAAATTAATTAATAAGTTAATTACCGGCAAAGCCCCAGGTTTTGATTGTTAGAATGAGAGATATCAATGCCAATATAATTTTAGAACCACTAGCTAAATTTATAATTACCTGTATTAAAAGCAGAGACGTATCCAGTTGAACTTAAGGCGGGCTGTGCTAGACTAGTCCATAAAAAAGTAATTCTGATGACACAAATAACTATAGACCAATTACTTGAACATCATGTATTTATGAATATGTCCGTAATCAAACACATGAGTTCTATCAAAAAAGTAATATTTTAAGCTCTAGCTAATTCGGTTTCAGGCCCGGTAAGAACACTGCAATATGTCATCGGAATTTACAGATCAAGTTAATTCATAGATAAATCAGAAATTACTTGTTCTAGCTCCTTTTATTGATTATTCTCGTGCCTTTGATACATTAGATTACAAAGTTACAAAATACAGGTATTCTTGGACCTCTTTTAACTTGGTGTAAAAACTATCTGAATAATAGACGCTACCGTGTTAGGATTTGTGAAAGCTACAGCACATAAAAGTAACCGGAGGCACAGCTCAAGGTTCCGTCCTTGGACCATTGCACTTTATAGCCTATGTCAATTACATGAATAATATCATTAGACATTGCACTATCAATACAATTTTTTACGTGGTAGAGCCATGCTGCAGTTATATTAGTAGTATAGCTGTAGCACGAATGGGTCGGCTCGACCTGGGAAGGACCACGCGCTCACAGAATACCAGCGTCAAATAGTAGCTTAATGTTGCTGTGTTTCGTATGGTGAGTGTAGAGAACCGGAGACCATTTTTACTGGAAACGAGGCATTCCACCTAAGTCGTCACGGATGACAACGCATCTGCATTTTGATTCGTAATTGAGGATAGATGTAGATGCCTATGGGCCACAGCAACCACTTACCATCAGGTGGACTGTGTGCTCGTTCGTTAACCTATCCTATAAAAAAATACGCTGATGATTCGCGTATGTTTGTGGCTGCTAAAGATGTCAATGACGCCCTGCTCTTGTTACAGGATGATTTTGATACATTAAATAAATGGTTCCATGCCCGCGGTTTGATATTAAATTCTCAAAAGACCAAACCAGTCCATATACACTCACCAAACTTAAAATCTCACAGCATATTAAAACATAAAATCATCGCGCATAATAATCATAATTGACTTGAATTGAATCATAAGTGTTCCACGATTGAATTAGTTACATCGCATAAATATTTAAGCTTAGTAACACTGGTCATCACTAGTCTATGCCACTCTGGTCTATAACATTAGTCATGCCACACAAATTCTGATAGCTAATATTGTTTTTGCCACCTACCCTCAACAGCAATAGTTTTATTTCGATTGGCCTCAGATTTCTTGTGAGGTGTTGATTCGTATAACCAGTACTACAGTGATAAACGCAAACAAACGGTCGCGAATAAACAGTCGTTAAATTAATTGTTTTCATATTAGTCTAAATTTAGTGATTTATAAGTAATTGCCGTGGTTGTGTGAATATTCCGAGAAAGTGTAATAAAAATTCTGACTCCGATGACTCCTCTGACGACGATGAATCTGCGTTAAAAAAAAACCTCAAACAAAACATACTTGATAACTCAAGAAGACCTAAACAACTTAGTTCGTGACTTGAATTTGTCAAAAAAGTAGTCAGAACTCTTCTTCCAGAGTTCCTTCTCTTCCTTTCTTCCCTTCCTTTTCTTTTCTGACTACTTTCCTTCATTTAGACCATCATGAAACTAAAATAAACAATTTTCCAGATCGTGACGAACACTTCAGATCATACTATTCTCAAGATGGAGACTTGGTGTAATGTAATGATATAAATAAATGGGGTGATGGAGATTTGAATTGGATCCATCTAATTGGCGTTTATACATTGACTTTTCTAAAATTAGCTTAATAGCAGTTTTACTTAATAACAGAAATGTATTTTCTTCTGTACCTCTTGCCCTTACTTATTACTGCTATTACTTGAAAAAATCATAATAAATACTCTTTCAAAATCTGTGGTGATTTCAAAGTATTTGCCTTGTTACCCGGACTTCAGCTTAGTTATACCAAATTCTGCTGTTTGCTTTGTGAATGAGATAGTTGAGACAAAAGGAACCATTATCACAAAAAGCATGGCCTATGCGAACACCTTTAAGCCTTGGACAGAAGAATGTGAAATATTTACCTCTTGTTGAGCCGTCTTAAGATCTTCCATAATTGCACATTAAATTAGGCCTAATTAAAAAATGTTAAGGCGATGGATGGCAATGGCAGCAGATTTTTATATAAAAGAAAAATTCCCTAAAATAATTGACGCAAATATAGAAGAGGGTATTTTCGTTGGACCTCAAATCAGGGAGTTTGTTGCAAATTTTCTAGGTAACAATAAAAGTGAGAGGTACAAAGAGTAAGAGAGTTGTTGTTGGCTTATTGAGCATTGGGTTGCAACATATCACATCTTGATTTTTTTTCATGAGGATTTGGGAGCTGTGAGCGATGAGCACGGGGAGAGGATCCATCAGGCTATTTCACAGATGGAAAACGCTGCTAGGGCAAATGGATCCCAAGGATGTTGGCCGATTACTTACTTATTAGGTTTACCAGAAAACAAAATTACATACAAAGCCAATACTATATTGATACTGAAAAACTGACTGCGGTTCGAGCGATACGTAATTTAGGCGTTATACTAGACAGCGAATTAAGATTTACCAACTATATCGATAGCATAATCACCTCAGCACGCTCGCACTTATAACGAACTGTCCTCGAAGATTTCTGGCCTCGATATTACTTGTGATAATTTAAATTAAAATTAATCAATTTCTTTAAAAATAATGAATCAATTAATTAATAAGTATAATATTGGAATTGTTTTTGTTTTCTATTATGTGATTAATGTAATTTAATATGTTAATGAAGTTATCTATAATATTGTTAAATAATTCTATTTCTTTTTAATAATTTATTTATTCAATCTTTTTAATAATTTTTTTTCTTATAATCCTTTCATTTACTAAATAATCAATACATTTTGTGATTACCTATAAAAAGAAATACAATTATAATGTGCTTAATTTGTTATGAAAATGATCTTTGTATTACTGTTGTAATTTCTGTTGGTAATCCTAATAAATAAATAATAAAATAATAAATAAATAAATTACTGCTCGATGTTGAAAAGGGACCATCCAGGAACTAAAATTGCCAGAATATCCTAAATCGTAAATTCATAATAGAACTTTTTTGTTTCGGACGGTCATTTCTATTTGTTGAAATATTTAAATTACATCACTCAATAAAATTCTTGGCCAATAATTTCTTTAGTTACTCATTTTTACTAACAGTGATCCATCAAAGTAAAAAATATGAGTGAAGTTCGTGTGGCAAGACAAAGTTCAAGTTTTGTAAGCCAGTGTAATAGACCATAAATACAATTGGCACGTACATATAAATCATGTATGTGATGAGCTTAAAGCTATTTTGGCGAATATGTTTATAATTATAAAGCGATTAAACTTTCGAGTTAAAATGATGCTTTATAACGCTCTTGTTGATTCAGTCATAACTTATGGGCTAAGCAGCTATAGACGAACAGACAAATCACACCTACAGTACATTTATCAACTACAACTTAGGATTTTAAATGCGATTTTTTTTTATAGAAGAGGGGGCAAACGAGCATGCGGCTCACCTGATGTTAAGTGACTACCGCCGCCCATGATCAACCGCAACACCAGGAGAATTGCGGGTGCGTTGCCGGCCCTTTAGAAAGGAGTAAGCTCTTTTCTTGAAGGTCCCCAGGTCGTATCGGTCCGGAAAAATCGCCGGTGGTATACTATTCCACAGAGAGGTTGTACGTGGAAGAAAACTCCTTGTGAAACGTACAGTGGTGGACCGCCAAGCATCCAGATGGTGTGGATGGTATCGGGACGTTTGCCGTGTAGTGCGTTCACGAAATTTGGCGGCTGGGATTAATCCGAACAATTCCTCAGAGCACTCCCCGTGATAGATGCGATAAAATACGCAAAGAGATGCAACATCTCTTCGCAGCGCCAGTGAATCGAGCCGATCGGAAAGCACTCGGTCGTCGACGATTCGAGCCGCTCTGCGCTGAATGCGGTCAAGTGGAAGGAGCTGGTACTGGGGAGCCTCAGCCCAGAGATGGGAACAGTATTCCATGTGGGGCCGAACCTGCGCCTTGTAAAGTTGCAGGCGGTGTGCTGGCATGAAATACTGTCCCGCTCTGCTGAGCACGCCAAGCTTTTTAGAGGCCAATTTGGCCTTCCCTTCCAAGTGACCACGAAACTGCACGTCACTCGATATGTCGACGCCGAGGATTCCGATACTGGCTGAGGCAACAAGGGGAGTGCCTTGAAACTGAGGGGATACGACAAAGGGGTTCTTTTTAGCGGTTAACGCGCAAACTTGTGTCTTCTGGGGGTTAAACTGGACTAGATTTAGTCGCCCCCAATCCGAGACTCTGTTCAGCAAAGACTCGACTTCAGACACAAGTTTGTCCCGGCACTCGGAGACGTTTTCCCGAGAAATATTGGCTCGGCCGGTGTAAAGAGCATCACCAGTGCTGTCATCTGCATAGCAATGAATGTTACGTGTATGCAACATATCATTGATATGTAGAAGAAACAGCGTTGGCGATAGCACGCAGCCCTGTGGAACACCAGCATTAATAGGCTTGCAATCGGAGCTTGCACCGTCTACAACGACCTTGATGCTCCGATCTGCAAGAAAGCTGGTGATCCAATCGCACAATTTCTCGGGAAGCCCATAGGAAGGGAGCTTCGAAAGAAGCGCTTTGTGCCAAACCCGATCGAAGGCCTTCGCAATGTCCAAACTAACGGCCAATGCCTCCCCCTTGAACTCTACTGCCTCTGCCCATCTGTGAGTGAGGTAGACCAGAAGATCACCAGCTGACCGACCACGGCGAAAACCGTATTGGCGGTCACTAATCAGCCGGTGATGCTCAAGGTACCTAATGAGCTGGCAGTTTACAATGGACTCCATTGTTTTAGAGAACAAGGAGGTGATGGCGATTGGCCGGTAGTTGGACGGGTCTGAGCGGTCGCTTTTTTAGGGATCGGGTGGACGAAAGCCGTCTTCCATGATTTTGGGACTACGCCTAGGGAGTAGGAGTACCGGAAAAGACGCGTTAAAACCGGTGCCAACTCTGGAGCACACGTCCTCAGCACAATTGGGGGGATTCCGTCAGGCCCACTCGACTTGTGGATGTCCAGGTAGAGGAGTGCTTTGCGAACCGAGCGCTGTGTGAACTGCACTTCCGGCATGGAGCACTCACACCGCGGGATGGTCGGCGGCGTACTCCCCCCGTCATCGAGAGTCGAGTTAGACGCAAAGAAAGAGCCTAGAAGATCGGCTTTCTCCTTTGCAGTATGGGCCAGTGAGTCGTCCTCCCTGTGCAGAGATGGAAGAGATAGCTGACAGAAATTCCCCTGGACAGCCTTGGCGAGAGACCAGAATGCACGGGTTCCAGAAGGAAGGCGAACTAGTTTCTCGCCAATTCTGCCTATGTGCTCTGACTTTGCCTTGGCAATGACTCTTTTGAAGGACCTAGAGGCGGAATTATACTTCTTTTTTAGAGCGCTGGTGTTTACATCCCGGGACGCTGATGCATCAACCCAGGCTTGGTAGCACCCCTGCTTATAGCATGATGCTATTTTTCAGGAGCGACCAAACCATGGCTGAGATTTGCCTCCAATGGGCACCACAGAGAAAGGAATAAAAAGTTCCATACCCTGAAGTACCACATCAGTAACAGAATCTGCAACAACGTTGGGATCATCCGGCGAGAAGCAAACCCGCCCCCAAGGGTAGGATGCAAAGAAAGACCGCATCCCATCCCAATCGGCTGACCTATAGTGCCAAACACGGCGGCAGCCTGCAGAATGCAACCGCGATTTCAGCGTGAGTGGCACAACACTCCGGACCAGACAATGGTCTGAGGAGCCTAAAGGGGCGTCGACGGAAATCTGATATCCGTCCGGGTGAGAGGTCAGCAGAAGGTCCAACAGGGAAGGTGCATGATCCTCCACATCTGGAATCCGCGTAGGCGAAGTAACCAGTTGTGACAGACCATATGCCAAGGCAAAATCATGAACAGATCTCCCCGCATGATCGGTTAAACGTGAACCAAGCCATTCGGCGTGATGGGCGTTAAAGTCGCCGAGGATCACGATCTCTGCGGAGGGGATCTGCTGTAGCAACGAATCTGCAGCCATTTGGACGTGGTCAAAGAGTCGGTCTGTTTCGGCATTACCGCTATGGGACCTATAGAGGCACCCGTAGACGCGCGGATGGTCGTCGCTGTCTACGCGTAGCCAAAGGATGGACAGGTCCGAACCTTCAAGTCTGCCGAGGCGTCGAGAACAGATGTCCTCTCTGACGTAAACGCAAACTCCAGCCCGAGGCACAAAGGAGTGTTCCAGTTTGTACCCCGGGTAGGAGAGATACGAGACATCAGCCGGAGAGGACACCTGCGTCTCGGTCAGAAAGAGCAGAGCCGGCCTCGCCGTCTCGAGATGGTAGTGGACGGCGTTTAGGTTAGAGTGAAGTCCCCCGATATTGCAGAAATTCACGGACAGCGTGGCAGGGGTCGCCTTGGTCTTGTTGCTCCGTTTGCCCCGAGCAGTTGTAGTCTTGAGCGGAATTTCCCCCCCCCCCCCCAGAATACGCGGGGCAGCCTGAGCACCCACGCTCAGAAGTGGAGAAACATGGTCGTGGATGCTCAGCGAGGGATTCTCCAGGGGTGCTGGTACCCTCCTGGGGTAGTCTATCATTATTTAATTCCGCTACCATGTTGATGGGGGGGGGGGGATTTGGGCCTTGGGCCTCCGGCCACCTGTACTCATCAGACGAAACGCGGAAGCAGAGCTTCCACTTCACGCCGGTATTCTGTGAGATCGTGGTACCACCCCGGTTTGAGCCGCCCCATACGTGCAACAGCAAAGCTGCCGCGTGGCTCTACCACTGATTGTACCTATAAAAATTAAACTTCAAGCAATAACAAATGAAAACTATGTTTAAACACCGTATGGGACTCTATATCTACGATAAAGTCCAATGCAATTCTTTAACTTGTTAACTGTCCGCATACAGAATATTTCGATAACCCCAGATGTCCCAATTTGTTTTTGTAATATTCTGAAGCAAATTGATTCAATATGACTAATTTTGGATAATGACTTCTTAAATTTACGCGAATACTACACATTGAATAAAACTATATGTACGGATTTAATAGTGTTTAATAACTTATTTTTAATTCCCGATGTTTCGGTTGCTTTCCATCACTCAGTCACGTGGGGTATTGAGATGTTTGACGCCCCATGACATTGGGGATAACTATGACATTGGGACGTCAAACATCTCAGTCCCCCCGTGACCATGGGTGCTGTAAAGCGCCCGAAATGTCGGGAATTAAAAAGTAAGTTAAAATAAGTTATCAAACGCGATAAAATCTGTACATATAGTTTTATTACTTTACGTTACGTTTTATTAGAACCTAAAAGAAGGCTCTTATGTAATAATCTGACGATTTAGATGTGACCCAAACTCGCGACCATTATTAGAATGTGCTAATAAAAATCGCCATTTTGAAATACTCGAGCGCGTCAGGTTAAGATATATATGGTTCATTTATATACCCTAAACGTGCTGTCTCATAATCTGACGATTATCTGGAGGGATTCGCCTAATCTGACAATGAAAAGAATTTTTTTGTATTTTTTTTTCAAATCTTTTAACTTAACAAATTAAAGAAAAAAATAGCACGCAAATAAATGAAGTACAAAACTTTTATTTATGAGAAAATAAGTATAAAAAATATAAATTTTTGAGATTTTTTTTCAGTCATCATCTTCGTCGGTAGAATCATCTTCCTCTTCTGGCTCGATTTGATCCTCAGATTGTGTATCTGTATTCATACGGTTTTGGCAATTGATCATCCGCAAACCAGATCATTTGGTATTTTTCGTCGACAACTCTCCACCCAGTCCGTTGGCAACAGATCAATAATTTTTGCTTTATGGACATTACTCCACAAGCATGCAATCAATCTTGTGCGTCGTAACACTTGTTGGAATAACTCCGATTGACACGGTGGCAAGTTGCACGCATCGTAATTCCGGATACTCAAGAAGAAGGGTTGAGACTTGTCTTTAACCTTGTCTTATTGAAGATAACAATTCTGGCTTGATTAACATCGCTTAACTTCTTTAACCCGTACAGGTGGCAAGTAAAAGACTGTATAATGTGAAACGAACCCTGCACATTGTGCTCCTTTGATCCCAAATCCAGAAATGCATTTCGAAAAGTTTCAGAAGTCTTCAGAAACTGTAACGGTTTTTCCCTCGTCGGTACAATGCTGGGATAAAATTGCAACCAGTGAATGCATGCAAACCTGGAAGTGCCTTCGAAATTTTTGGGCTAAGTTTATTTTAGAGAGCGGATACGTCGATGTATCGGCGTGCATTGCCAATTCCAAGATCCATCCAGATTTCTACTGTTGCTTGCAGATGTTCCATATTTGCCAACATGATCACCAAAATATCAGTATCCGATGTTCTGATAGTAATAGTAGAATCTTCTTTTTATTGGCAAGCAATAAATGCTATCTTTGTATCCGCTTCTTCGTGATCAGCGCAAGACAACTAATAATTAATGATGCGCGTTACTTTATTATCAGTAACAGAATATTCATAACATAAATCATGTATTATGTAAATAACTTTACTACCGATAATCGCTGCCATCTCCTGATCAGCCCAATGATCGATGATAAACTTAACAATAGCTTGCTTAAAATTTAGATTTTTTAAATCTTTTGTAAAATCTGCTGTTCTCATTTGTTGAGGGCCGGGGATATGAAATTCCTTGTCGTCTACGTTGCCTCTAATAGAATGCTCGTAATCTTTGATTGAGGGTGTGAAGTAGCGGTCAAATACAATGGCAATTCTACTTGCTGTATTATTAATTAGGCATTGCAATATTCTCTTTGACACACCTCCAAAAGTACGAGGCATTTCTTTGAATGTATTCAAAAAAAGAAGTCATTACAATCACAAGTCACAATAACAAGATCAATTTGGGATGGCGGTTGCTCCATATCTTCGACTAGTTTTTCTAACTCATGAATGAGTACCTACTTACCAGTCCTATTTATCGAGCCATCTATATGGCACAGTGATAACGGCATAGGAGTTATGGCAAAACAAAGAACTTTCTCCAAGTTTATACTCGTGTCAAGAGATAGAGCTAATAATCGACCAAATAAATCCCGTTGCAATTTTACTTCATGTACTTTTCCACCAATTGTCATTTTTTTCTTCAAGTCAGCTTTCAAGTCTGCACAGTATTTTTTTATTGGCTGGTGAAACCTGTCAAAATTTAAATTACATTCCATTATAAATTGATCTCGTAGAAATGTACCACCAGACACTGTCTTCAGTAAACAGTTCGAAATTTCTAAAGGGGCAGTTTGCCCTGTTGACATGTTAAATAACTGATTCTTATCGATTGAAAGAGAGAATGGATTAATGCTCTGCAGAACACTGTTCGAAAAAGATTTTAATTGAATGTGTTGTTTTTTCACTCTGTCTGGGTGTAGATCCGCAGCAACATCATGGTAGTTTTTGTCAAGTCCTGCACGAGCAAGTACATGAGATATGTTTCTTGTTCGAGCCCCATGATTCTTAGCCCAACGCTGTCTAGCAGCAATTGAATTTGTAAGATAAACTATTCCAGTAAGACGACGAGCAGCATCACCATTTATCGTCTGCTCTGATGTTAAGTCTACAGGAATTCGTGAGAAAGGCTTCGTGGTTCTTCTGATTCCAAACAAACCCTTAGCCATTTCAGTTCGGAGGCCTGGGTGAGTGTTATCTACGTGGTGGAGTAAATTAATGTAGTACACTACCCATCGACTATAGTTGGATTGATTGTAGTAGAAAAATAAGCAGACGATCTTCGCAATGATGTATAAGTACAAATCTAAATCCCCAACTCTAATACTTTTGATAAATAAATGGTAAAGATTTACAAAATCGATGTAAATTGCGTAAAATTGCGCTGTTTTTCCGTGCTTACTGTCTAATGTGTCTTCGGTGTATTCCTCATAAGATTGAATGAGACGTTGTGTTTCCGCATGCTGAACTTGTGGAGAGACTACTTTGTGAATCAAAAATGTGGTAAGATATTCTAACACTGATTCCCCGACCGTCAATTGCTTGTTCACATTCAGTCATGATATTGCTCAGTCCACAATCTTCAATAAAAGTGCCAATTAACTTGAAAAAGCCATTTCAATATGGAAGGCCCCTAATTGAATAAAAATTTTGTCAAATATAGGAGATTCTTGAGCTTGAATGCAATACGAGTAACTAGTGCGAGCAATAGCTAAATCATAGGTTATCTGTATATAGGGTGCTTGACATTCATTTGCAATATCCTGACTTAATTCTAGAGTTTATAAGACAGTTGAATTGTTGGTCGGAGATTCATTTATGGGAGTAAGATACGAAATTTTTTGAACTCGCGAATCGTCTGTTAGAATCTTGCTGTGAAATCCGACCCACATTGCCACATCGAATTTTCCATACATATGTAATAACATTCACGTAACTTCTAGCTATTTTGACACACTCAGTGTCTGGAGCTTTATTAAGCTCTGAGATATCTAGTTGACTCCAGTTGGTAATTTTTAATTTCTTGGTAAATGGATGTATTTCATAATTAACTTCTTCAAAAGTCCTGCGTTTTCAGGATGTTGTTTTTCTGGTGGTGACGGATAATTCTGGAAAAATACCACGCGCGATCTCATCGGTTATTGAATTTTCATGTACAGAAGGGCTAGAAGATTCCTCCGACACCAAATCCGGATTTTGCACGATATTCTGATAAATAATCCCCACTGTATCATGCACAGTATCTTTGCCATTCATGGTTTCCACGAAACGGTCGAAATTGTCGAATGCAACACAGTATTCAAGTCCGGGCGACGTAGAATATCTTTAGGAGATACGTAGCCGCTATTAACCGTTGAAAATGTCAGCTCAGTTTCTAGCTCTTCTAGAGTTGTGTAAGAACAACAGTGCCCATATTTTGACAATATGTTAAAACTTTCTTACTGTTGCATAAGCTCTTCACTGTCAGACCTAGGGGTAATGTGCTTAGATGTTTTAATGTTGTGGCCAGGAGCTGCTTAGATCAGATCTTGTCCAATGGAAAAAAATAGAAAGTTCATTTTCATTTTTTCTACTTGCACGTTTCTTTTTGGACATATCACCCCAAATGAGTGATTCCAAAAAGCTCGGGCACATTATCGCATTCTCCCATCATCAAACCTTCCGCCGTACAATTTTCAGGCAAATTTCTTCTGGTTGAGTTAAGTATTTCTTCTCGAAGTTGCGTTGCAACTGACCGAACGGTTTCTTTTATTGCCATCGTTTTAAATAAATCCTTATAGGTTAAAAGAGTAGCGGAAAATGGAGCAAGAAACTTTCTCTTTTCAGCGTAAATAATCTTAAGTTTTGTCAAAAGTTTCCATTAATTTATCTGTCCTGGTGGCGGTCTGAAAACGAAGACAGACAGACAGACAGACAGAAGACAGCAAACAATATTGCTGTTCCAACAATTTTTGACATTTTTTTATGTAGTCAAAAAAGAAGCATTCATTATTCTTGACCACTCGTTCTTCTAGCATACCACAAAGAATAGTATACGCAGTATTGTTCATTTTTTTCCTTAGGAATTCGCTATCGTCATTTTTAGGGTTCCGTAGTCAACTAGGAACCCTTATAGTTTCGCCATGTCTGTCTGTCCGTCTGTCCGTCCTCGCTTAATCTCTGTGACCGTTAGCACCAGAAAGCTGAAATTTGGTACCAATATGTGTATCAATCACGCCGACAAAGTGGTAAAATAAAAATTGGAAAAAAAATGTTTTATTAGGGTAGTATATGTAAAGTGGGAAGTGATTTTTTTTTAATTTCAAACCTAACGTGTGATATATTGTTGGAAAGGTATTTGAAAATGATTAGGGGTTTACTAAAATCATTTTTTGATAATGTCAATAATTTCGGAAATAATCGCTCCAAAAGTAAAAAACAATGTGTCCCCCCCCCCTCTAACTTTTGAACCATAAGTTTAGAAAATATGAAAAAAATCTGAAAAGTATAACTTTATAAGGGCTTTCTAGGAAAATCATTTTGAACTTGGATGGAAACAACAGTACCCACTACAGTTGCAGGAGCGCGGAGCGCTGCTGGAGCGCGAACATAATGGATACCCACCTTTAAACTCACAAGTGGGAACACTTATTGTGACGGACGGGAAACTACGGAACCCTAGACTGAGCGTGGTCCGACACGCTCTTGGCCGGTTTTTTATAAATTTCTCGTAAGTTTGATCTTTGTAACATTTATGTCTGAATTTTCTGAGAAAGAACTTAGCTTTTCCAACATCAATACATCATTTTGTTCCGTGGCCGCGCTTTTTAAAATCTCTATAGTTTTTAATCTACTGACAGCTAAGCGAACTTCACGACCATGATACCGTTTACGTTGTTTTTCGCAAATGAAGCACGTTTGCGAGGCAGCAGGATCGTTGTGAGTGACAGGTTCGTCGGTGTTGCATTAATCATTGAAATCCTTGTTGAAAAACTTGTGACTCTGAGCACTCTCCAGCAACTGAAAAATGTGACTCTGAACATTCTCCAAAAGCTGGAACATTTGATTCGGAGCTATTCTCAGCAACTTCCAATGCATTGTCATACTCCACTTCACTTTGCCGCTGTTGTGAATACTGAACATCTCGCGGTATTTTTATTGCTGTAAATAATTTGTAGCACTGTGCGTGGTATACTATTCTCGAATGTAGTACGGGATTTTCGGAGAACCGGTTTACTCCGACGATATTCTAATACATTACATTTTTGTAACGTATCTAACGTAAATTTGACAGTTTTTTGTAAATTAGTTTCACCACAAAACACACACTCTACATTAATGTCACTCATAGTAAATTTTTTTAAATTTTAATTCACATATTAAACATCAAAATCGCAAAATAATTTCAGGCGTTACAAATACGTTGTAAACAAAACCATCTGCGCGATCAGCCGTCATGGCGTCATGGCAACAGAACCCAAAGTGGGGACGGAGTGAGAGTCATAGATAGAGAAAGAGTGAGAGAGGAATAGAAACACGGGATGGAGAATACCGGCATCACGTAGCTGCTAGCTGCACGCATTAAACTTTATCGACAAAGTTTTTACAAGTTTGTAACCCACCATCTTCTTATCGTCAATCGAAAATTGTCAGATTAGTGGAATATACCCTTTTTAGGATATAACTAACTTACCCTACCTTAATCTGACGCGCTCGAGAATTTCAGATGATCAATTTTTTTTTGCTAATCTGATCCTTTATCCTTGACGCGCGGCCACATATACGGGACTAATACTCGGTGGAGGTATTTAATGGGGTACTAAGTACTCTCCCTGTATGTTAATCTGCCGCGCTTAAGTAAATCCCAAAATCCCCTCTTGGGCTTCCCTACTATAAATGTTAAATAAACTTATCTACAATGTTTTTCTGAAGTTTCATTGCGCAATTAAAGCCATTTTCTTATTTTTTTTCAACTACCAACACATGAAAAAAAATGAAATGACGGAAAAATTATAAATTTATTTTATGAATATTTTAAAATTTGAAATTGCAGCTGCTATTCTAAAACAAAACGAAAAAAAAGGTATTTAATGAAAATATGGTATTTTTTCATCTATTTTACAGTAAATTTACAACTTAAAACCTCTTTATTCTAATTTTATGATGATGATTTTATGAATTTTTACTTTATTGGCACAACCTATTATTAACAATCATGTAAAAATTATTCCAAAAAAAATTATTCCATTTTGATAGGACATTCAGTTTAAAAGTTATAACAATTTATTTAAATCGGGTTAGCAGCTGCAATTTATAAAATTTTCATAAAAAAATTTGTAACTTTTTTTATAATTTTTCCGTTAATGAAATTATATGTAGTTTCCCTGGTTTTGATATATTATGCACTTTATAAAGACTCACACTGTATATTATGGTAGGATAGTCCCTACCATAATGTATATAGTACTTTAAGTTGCACAGCATTGTGAATTGTCATACTCATTGACTTACTCAGCTAATTCCCCCTTCTGTTTTTGTTTCACATAACTTAACTTTCTTTTTTTTTTCAAAAACTATCACAATCACCTTACATTCACTTTTATTCCCATTTTTACTTACTTACCTTTTTCACTTTAATGATCTGTTCATTAATATCACCATTATTTGCAACTCATCCACCCACAACACAAATATGACTTCATCATCACTGTACAAGAAGCATTTAACAGCTAACTCACCCATTATTGATTTACATTTTTCAGCTTTCAAACCCAGCATTTATCGACAGTTACCCAGTAACTGTCCATAAATGGATTGAACAGCCCCAGAGAAGCTACACAACCCTGCTAGATACCTTATTGGATACCAAACAAATTTGAGTAGACCCTGTTGATCCTAAAACAAGTATTTCTTTATAAAGAGAAGATATAAGCTCAGTGCTCAACCTATACCTGTCGAGTGTTTGCATATAGCAACCCTGTCCACTCTGTCATACATAAGCTATTTCTCAATCCATTTAATGCCCAAAAATTTTTCTGGTTGTTTGAGGAGGAGGCTTTATAAATGAAAAGTACTCTCTTTTTACTGGCTTGATATTATGTCATTCATGGGAGACTGGTGCCCATGTAGGGTCAAAGACCCATATTACAGGTCACCAGGCCTCCCCAAATTTACTTGGAAATTAGTATAACATTATACAGACATTACTTATGTTATGGTTATGAATAATATCATATAGAGCGATTTATCAGTTTGGATACATAGAAATAAAAAAAAATATATAAAACAAAAATAAAAACCATGTATGTTTGTAGCGTAAGTATGAGTTTATGACTGTTAACACGTCTGCGTGTATGTCTGTACATATTTATGAGATAATTTGGACTAATTGTTCAGTATCTGTATATGAAAGAGTTTGAAGATATTCCACGAGTCAATTTTTACATGACCATCTGTTGACTTCATAAATAGACAATTTTTGGTGTAATTTATTATATAAATACAGACTCATAAAAGTGAAGAATTTTCTAGCAAAAGATATGAAGAAAGGCGCTGACTGAGCTACCATACGCTTACGGTTGCAATGTGCCTTTTGAGTTATTTTTGAAATTGTATGTTGTCTTAAAACTACATGTAGCACAAATAGTTGTCGAACTGTAAGAACTTCGCTAATTCTATACAAATCTAAAGTTGGATATAAGTAAGGTTTAAAATGGATAACTTTTAAGTGATCTTCGTGCATGCTCTAGTTCAAATAGTGTTTTGGCTGCTCCACCCCAGACTTCAATTCCGTATGTTAATAAAGATTGACACAAGGCATAATAGGCCAATTTTAGGCCATCTCTATTAGTAACATGTCTTAATTTTTTAAATATAAAAATCAATTTACGCACTCTACCACATAGTGTTTTAATATGAGAATGCAATTTTAAGATATTGTCAAATAATATGCCAAGATACTTGATACTATTAGTCTTCTCCAAAACGGGACAGGAACATTGAATGTTGGGATTACCACAACAGTGAGCAATGATTTTAGGCACGTCTCCAGGTAAGAATGCAAAGGAGGAAAACAGCAGCTTAATACTGCTGTGTTTCGCATGGTGAGTGTATAGACCCAAAGACCCTTTTTTACTGGAACTGAGGCATTCCATCTTAATCCTCAGGTGTGACAATGCATCTGCATTTTCATTCTACATCGAGGATAAATGTAGATGTCTATGGGCCATAGCATCCACTTACCATCAGGTGGACTTTGTGCTTACTTGTCACCTTTGCATACAGTTTTCCCACAATGCTAAAAAGGCTAACTCCATGGTAGTTTTAACAGGTAGGCATAGTTGTCTTACCTATTTCTGCTACCATGTGGCAGTAAGTGCCCTCCTGTATTCCGGTCTAAAGGGTATAGAGCCAGTATAATTTCAGGTTATGACAAATTCCATCTTAATGCTTAGAGGTGACAACATTTTTGTAGCCTACATTTTAGTTTATTTGGTAGCTTACCAAGACTGTTGCCACTTCAGTTTTACAAGAAAAAAAGCGAGAAATTGAACTTAGGTTTCTTCTGTCAAGTAAAAGTCACCACACTACCGCGAAGGTTATAGGCATAGTTGAACCCGGTAGGTGGCCCTGTAGTAGAATTCAAATATCATCCGTGCCCAGCTATTTTATAATAAAAATAAAAACTACACTAGCTATGATGGTCTTAGAGCTTAATAATATGTTTTACCCAAAAGGGAAAGATTAACCTACTAATTTTTTTTAAATGATTTATTAATAGTTCCAACTTACCTTTCAAATTTGTACCAAATGAAGCTTTACGTTTATTTAATAGGCTTATTTTACGATAACTGAAATGCTGAATTCTTATCCCACTATACAGGTACGCATGTAATACAACGCACGGTTTATTAAAATGTTCCAATTTAAAAGAACTGTGATCTTCCGTAGAAGTGTCAGTGCTCTCAAAGAAAAGAGATAAGAGACAATGAACAATAGCGCACTTTTATTTTTTATAGCTGAATCTGAAAAGTTTGAAATTATAATTTTGAAGAATACAAATACAACGCTTAGATAACAATACGGCCACTTTGTCGCTTACACTTTCGATTTCCTGTGTTTCTGTGATTTCCAACCCATAGATAAGCGTAACTTGCTACATATTTATTTCTCTATGGATAAGCGATATATCGTAGACAGAGAAACCTATAGACTAATGATCAGCGTGGCCTCGAGTGAGAAAGAACGATAACGAATTTTTAGGTTATACAATAATCTTTATGACTTTTAAACACATTTAGATAAAAATTTTAATTGTTCTAAGAACTGAACTGAACAAGATTCACCAATCTTAAGCTCACAAAACACTTTTTTCTCACTTAAACCAACTTGTAAACTCCTTAAATCGCTACGCTGTTAAAGTTGTTTAGCAAACTGTAGACTTTGTTAAACAAAAAAACGGCACGGAGAAAGGGACAAACAATCACACCGCTCTATCTCATTTCTATGCAAGACGTATGCATAAATATATCCTTTTCGTGTGAATGCGAAAGAAGGCGTCAATTTGTCTATAGGTTTCTCTGTCTACGCGATATATACTGTTTCCTGTCCACAAACCAATAAGTGCTAGCGCGTACTCTTATTAGTTTGTGCATGAAGGTTAGAGAACAGGAGAACGAGCGCCGTAGAAAATAGTGTCCCAGAAATATTGACACCATCAGTAAGGCGCTGCGATCAATAAGTGCAGTCAATAAAAGTCATTTTCTGTTTATTTTTCCGATCAGATGCTCAACCACTTGCACATCCACGCACAATAAAATATTTCTCCATTTTTAATGTATCTTTTTGTCAAAATTTACAAAATTACGGAGCATGAAAATTTTCTACGAAAAAATGAAATGAAAATTTGTACATTATTCAACTAACTTCACCTACTTGTACTCATAAACAGCTAACTTCGCAGTCACCATTGATTTATATAACACTAGATCAGTAAAAACCGCGCCAAAGCGTTGCCACTGCACATATGGCCACAGCCATATGCCTAGCCTAGCTAACGTCAGTTCAGTGTTCAATGTGACGCCGACAGAGTTGAGCCGCGACAAAAAATGGGTAAATGCGTAGTGAAAGAACGCCATTCATGGTCACAAAAACATACAAACAACACATAATTTTTAATTCTTGTTTTCATATAAACGTAAAAACCTCAAATAATTAAATAAAATTATGCAATATTGGCATTTAGGTTCAATGTTGCCACTTTTCCGCATTTGTGATTATCCTACGTTAATGGGAGACTATATAATTAATGGAGTAAGTTAATATTGTTACGTTTTAACTTTCATACAAAATAATTATTTATTCTTATTTTAATTTATTCATGAATTATCTATTAAATATATTTTATTACCTACTTATTTTATATTAATTATAATTTCGTATAAATTTTGTATTAATTTTAATTTATTACCTATTTTATATTGTTTGATTTATTAGTACAATAAAATACATATAAAATATGTTTTATTTCATCATTAGGTTTACTTCTATTCTTGCTCTAAGCTTTGTAT
The DNA here is from genome assembly GCA_036936625.1 of Parnassius smintheus behrii. Classification (NCBI taxonomy): domain Eukaryota; kingdom Metazoa; phylum Arthropoda; class Insecta; order Lepidoptera; family Papilionidae; genus Parnassius; species Parnassius smintheus. The sequence goes on along the minus strand of JAUPFT010000020.1, from coordinate 38,087,932 downwards.
TCTTTTTTTTTTCTAAGGGGACGCAATAAAAATTTGAAAATAAAATATAATACAAGCTAAATACAAGTCAGTCCCTAGCGATTTCAATAGAGAGAAGTATAGATTAGTACGGAATCGTTGCAACAATCTGTGTAGAAAAGCACAACGACGCCATATCCATGAATCAGTACAAGATCCTGATCCTGCTAGGGTCTGGAAATTTCTTGAGTCCTTAGGAGTTGGGAAATTACGACAAAATCTCACACACCATAACCTTGATCTCAATCAACTTAATTTGCATTTCTCATCTTCGTCTTGCATTAACGATAAAGCAAAACATAATACTTTAGATTCTCTTTCAAAAGCTCCCACTCCGGACATCCCTGCTTTTAATTTTAGCCAATTTTACAGTTGTGATGTTAAGAGAGCCATAATGTCCATCCATTCAAATTCGATTGGTAGTGACTGCATTAGTCGGAAAATGGTCATCCCTCTCATTGATCTCCTTTTATCTATAATCACGTCTATCCTGAATAAATCACTGAATTCTGCTTTTTTCCCTTCAGCTTGGAAAGACGCATTTGTAGTTCCTCTTCCGAAAAAGTCAAATCACTCTAGTTTTTCCGATTATAGACCTATCTCTATTTTGCCTTTCTTTTCCAAAGTTCTAGAACGTCTTGTGCACAATCAATTAAGCACCTATCTTTTAAAAAACAATCTTTTAAATCCCTTGCAATCCGGTTTCCGTCCTGGCCATAGTACGACTACTGCAATTTTACAAATCACTGGTGATATTCGGTATGGTATGGAGAAACAAAAGCTTACTATTCTCACGTTGCTTGATTTTAGTAACGCATTTAATACTGTAGATTTTGATATCTTGTTAAGCATCCTACGCTCTCTCAACATATCTCCAACTGTAGTTGACTGGTTTCGAAGTTACTTGTTTGGTCGCCGACAGCGAATTCAGATGCAAGAGGTTTTCTCCACCTGGATTACTACAGCTGCTGGTGTACCACAAGGTGACGTGTTGTCTCCTCTCCTTTTTGCAATTTTCATTAACTCTATAAGTCATAATTTGTCCTCTTCCTACCACTTGTATGCTGATGATCTCCAAATCTATACTCAGTCCTCTCTTGAAGATCTATCTAAAGCGGTTGACACTATTAACGCTGATCTGACTTATATTTCGAATTGGAGTAAATGTTATGGTTTAACGATTAATCCTAAGAAAACTCAGGTCATTGTCATCGGTAGTTCTAGATTAATTGGTAAAATTGACTGGACTTCCCTACCCCCTTTTATACTAGACTGCACTCTAATCCCTTACAGTAATAAGGTTAAAAACCTGGGGTTGTATCTTGACTCCTGTATGTCTTGGACCTCACAGGTTAATGAGGTCAGTAGAAAAATGTTTGCTGCGTTAAGACCTTTACGTAGATTACGTAAGCCAGCCCAGTCTCTACTTCTGCTTATCCTTGACTATGCTGATATTTGCTATCTTGACATTACCGAGGAGCAGCTTAATAAGCTTGAGCGCATTCAAAATTTATGCATTAGATTTATATTTGGGCTTCGCAAATATGATCATATCTCCGAATTTCGCAAACAGCTCAAATGGCTCCCGATCCGCCTTCGCAGGAATACTCACATTCTCTCCGCGTTGTATAGTCTGCTGTTTAATCCTTCTACTCCGCTTTATTTAAAAAACCGTTTCCAGTATCTTTCTCTTACCCATAATCGGTTCCTACGATCCTCCATCAATCTTTCTCTCTCTACACCTTTGCACTCTTCTTCCTTTTTCAAGAAATCCTTCACCGTAACCGCTGTGCGATTGTGGAACTCCTTACCTCTCCATATTCGTCGTGCTAAATCTCTTCACTCTTTCAAAATTCTTGTTAAATCGTATTATTTAAAACGCTATTAGATAAATTACTTTACCTCTCTCTTACTCTTTTCATTTAATCTATTATATGATATTTTATATATATAACTTTCACTTACTTTTATTTGTATGTATTATTGTATTTTTTTTATTATCATTTTGTATGCCCTCCTCTATTTGTAACTTTTGTTTGCATCATTCCTCTGCGCAAAGGTTGTCTGGAAGAAATCACTTTCAGTGATAAGACCGCCTATTGTACATACTTTAATTAGTTTTAAGTGTATTGATGTTTCTGTATTGTGGTGTACAAAAAAGAATAAATAAATAAATACTTTTTAATATAAAAACAATTAACTGCATCATAAAAAACCCATTTTTATTGCATATTTTAGGTAAAATTTCATATAGTAAGCCACACCAGCCTGCCAATGCATGTTTGTGTGTCTATCTTTATCTAATCTTAGCAACGGTATTGTTTTCGCAACTTGTGTAATTGAAATAGATATATGTTTATTTAAAAAAATATTGGTTTCAAAGCTACGTCGTTGCGTTTGGATAGTGGTTACACTTTTTTCGACGCGCGGTAATGTGGTTTGCTCCTCTAGTGTTGTGTAACTCAATGGCAGTCACTACTCACCGACGTCAGAGCCGCTATGTATTCATTCTCAAGGACAGGCGGGCTGTGCTTTAGTACGTAGTGAACGTTCTCCTGTTCTCTAGCCTTCATGAGTTTGTGCATTCCTCTATGAGTTTGTGCATGCTATTGTATTTTCTAAGAAATTTCATTGATGGTTAAACTACCGCCATCTAGAAATTACTTTATGAAACACTTAATACTTTTTAATTTGTAGTTGCTCTGGCATCTTGCATTTTTAGCTAGAGTGCGCGCAAGATAACTCTGCGCGCGGCCAAAATTGGAACTAATCGTGTGCCGCCATCTTACTGTTTATGGCAAGTGTCTAAACAGAGTGGTAGGTGTCCTGTTTTTATTCTTTTTTGCAGTAATTAATCGTTATCATTATGCCGAAAGTGATTAAAAGTGCTGGCAGGGATGTTATTTTGAAGGTCAAACGTGCTTGTGAAGAAGAACGAGACAATAACGGGCCTATAGTACCGTTTTCCAAAGTTAGAGCCCGCGTTGCATATTTAACAGGTAATTTTTAGGGATCCCATTACAATAAAATTCCCCAATTTTCTCTATTTGTTCCTTTTTATTTCCTCGTGTCATTAATATCATGTATTTATAATGCATTGTTTTTATTTTGTTTTAGGTGTTTCTGAACGCACCGTCACCCAGATAAGTCAAGAGGGTAATATAGCAGAAGCTTCATCTTCTAAAATTGTGACGCCGGGAAAAACTAGGAACCGAAGGAAAAAAATTTATGATTTAGACGATTTCGATATGTGCGCTATAAGGCATTTAATTCAATCATTTTACGTCGTGAACAAGGAGATTCCTACCATAAATAAACTTTGGTTGGAATTGAAAACTGATATTGGTTTTAAATATGGCAGAACATCGTTGAGGAGTATTTTAAAGACTATGGGCTACAAATACAAAAGGTGCCAGTCTAAACGAAAAGTATTGGTAGAACGCAGTGATATTGCAGCTTGGAGAGCAAAATATATTCTGAGGTTGCGCAAGAATCGTCAGGAAGAAAATCGACCGGTAATTTATGTTGACGAAACGTATATACATGCTTCATACCACCTTCAAAAATGTTGGCAACCGAAGGAACAGCCTGGTATTCTTGCTTCTGATAGCGTCGGTGCAAGATGGATAATAGCCCATGGTGGAGGTAAAACTGGGTTTGTTGAAAACGGACTGCTGCTGTTCAGGTCTAACTCCAAATCGAATGACTATCATGACGATATGAATTCCGCTAACTTCATGCGGTGGATGAAAGAAAAAATTGTGCCGAATCTTCCAACGAATTGCATTGTAGTGATGGATAATGCGTCATACCACTGCACACAGATCAACAAGGCGCCTACAATTGGCAATACAAAAGCAGAGCTCCAAGGATGGCTTACGAGAAATGGTATTACATTTGAAGACTGTTGGACAAAAGCGCAATTATACGAATTAATTAAAAAATACAAAGGAGACCCACAGTACGAAATAGATCAAATGCTAAATGAATATGGACATGAGGTTCTCCGTTTGCCGCCTTACCACTGCGATTTAAATCCCATAGAAAAAATTTGGGCAATAGTAAAGATACACATTGCAGAGAAAAATATCACTCAAGCTCCTAGCGAAATAGCTGCTATTACTGAGGCGGCGTTTAGAACAGTAACGACAGAAGAATGGTTCAACGTATGCCAACATGTAGAAAAAATAGAAGATAAATATTTCCAATCAGATAGGCTGATGGATATGGAAATGGATGAATTTGTAATAAATGTTACAGGTGACACATCCGAGTCATCTGATGAAGACTCTAGCATGGATTCTGATGAAGATATGCGAATGGAAGGCGTTGATCCACTGCAGGACCTTACACCAAATTTATAAATAATAATAGGTATTCAATAAAAGATTTACAAGGTTTCCTTGGACTTTTTATTTCGTTCTTTATAATAAATATTATAATGCTATTTCAGTTGTTTCAAAATACCTTTTTGGAAAAATTTATTATAGACAAAATATCAGTAGTCATTAATCTTAGTATTAGTCCTTTTTATACACGCATATAATAGGTACCTGTAATTGTGTAAAAAAATAGTTAAACTTGTGTAGTGAGGTATCAAACTTATGAAAGTTAAAATCAAGAAATATATTTATTACGCGGATCTTAAACAATAAATATGGGGTTTAAAAAATTATTAGGTCTTTGTAAGTTTAGGCTGAACATTACAGTTTTTTTAATTGAGATTTGGTAATCAATTAGGTAATTTATGTAATTTGATATAATTATACAATTCCAGTAATAAGATTAAACGAAGGAAAAAATATTAGTTAAGCTGGCAACATTAAGCACGCCATCAGTCGCGCGCAGAGTTATCTTGCGCGCTCTACTTTATGTAAATCACGTTACGTTAGTAGTCTCATTAGTTTCTGATGTAAATCAATCAAGATAGTGTGGCCGCCACAAAAATTAAGCATTATTGATAATAATTCTAATGACAGGTATAAAGGAAATACTAAAAAGGAAATCATATTACAATCATACTACACACCTCTTCACTCGGCTATGGATCTAATTAGATCATACAACAACGTACGTTGGCTCTAGTACGGGTCGAATTAGATCAGATAAGATCAGAAGTACTGCCTTATGAAAAAATTATTTTTTCCTTTAAAACAAAACCAAAGACAATATGCAATAGATAATAGTATCAAAGACAAAGATATGCTCTTTTATTTTAAACCATAACCTGGCAATGTTTCTTAGAAAAAAAAAAGAAATCACTCTGAACTTTCGGCGTTCCACGTGTGGCTTTGATGAAGGTGCTCCGTCTTTTTTATAGAATTTTATATTTGTGTCTGGACTAAAAACGAAAGTATTATACTTTTTTATATTCCTTGTAATATAGTAAACACGTAGATATATAATTTGTGGTACAAAAAGTGAAAAGTAAATTGCCAAAAGTACTTCAAAATCCGGAAGGCGCATTTGGGCGGTTGGGTCATAAATGTGTTATTTTTCAAATTCTCATTTATTTTTAGTGTAAAATGTAAGTAAAAATAGTTTTCTTACATATTTCAAATATCATGACGTTGTATTTATTTCAAATTCACACAAAAATATTTTAGAAATATTGTTCGAAATGTCATACAGATAAAATATTATTATTTTTTTATTTTTTTATATTTTAATATTTTGGTATGAGTAACGAATGGAAACACATAAAACATAAAAATATACATATTTCCAAACATTTTCATATAAATTTCTCCAAAAACAAAAGTGTAGAATTCAAATTAGTAGTAATTTTGTCATTAACTCAATAGGGTAATTTATGTATTTTATTACAATTTCTAGCAACCAAAAATAATTTTATTCGATAGTTTATACATTCAACAAGAATTCCTGTAAGTTTTATCCATAAATATTGTATCAAAGTTAAAATATAGCAAAATTTGCAATATAGCAAAAAATTTCCTAACTTACAAATTTTCCCGCCATTAAGGTCCTGAGGGAACGGGAGTATAACATGTCGCGCGCTGTCAGAGTTAAGTTAGGTTATTGTTATATGTTATTGTATTTATTAACTACGTTAAAAATATCATCATCATCATCATTACAGCCCTTCACAAGTCTACTGCTGAACATGGGCCTCCCCAATATATGCCACAAAGCACGGTCCAGAGTCGCCTGCTGCGTGTTTCAGTCGACTTCCTGCGTGTTTTACCGGGTCGTCGCTCCATCTAGTGGGGCGTCGCCCTACACTTTGCCTACCGGTATGAGGCTGCCACTCGAGAACCTTTTTCCCCATCGGTTGTAGATTCTTCGAGATATATGGGCGGCACATTGCCACTTCAGCTTACTAATCCGTTGTTCTATGACGTTCACTCTGGTTCTACTGCAGATCTCCTCATTTCTAAGTTTATCACGCAGAGAAACCCCGAGCATAGCCCTCTCCATGGCTCGCTGAGTGAATTTGAGCGTCCTCATACGGTCACCGCTGAAGGACCACGTCTCAGTTCCGTGGGTCATCACTGGCAAAACGCATTGATTATTCCGTCTCGTTTTCAGGTTTTGAGGTATACCTGACGAGAAGACATGTCGTAATTTCCCGAACGCTGCCCAGCCGAGTTGAATCCGTCGAGTGACCTTTCGAACGAAGTTGAACTTACTTAGTGAGACTATTTGTCCCAGGTAGACATATTCGTCAACAACTTCGAGCTTAGTGCCCCCAAACAACTACCGACATAGGTGTGACATGGACGTTACACATGATCTTCGTTTTGTCCATGTTCATCTTAAGACCTATCCGTTGGGAGACAGTATTGAGGTTACTGAGCATAGTGCTTAGGTCCTCCAGCGATTCTGCCATAAGGACCATACTATCGTCGGCAAAGCGAAGGTGAGTGATGTACTCGCCATTGATGTTAAAACCGATTCCTTTCCAGCCCAGTAGCTTGAAAACATCTTCCAATGCAGCGGTGAGGAAAAGACATATCGGTGTTACTAAATTAATTCATTTCGTCTTCCAAAATAATAAATTAAAAAAAATCCCTTCATAGTTCTAAATTCAAGTTAGTTTTTGTAATTGGTGCAGTGACAAATATAATAAAGACTTATAATATAATATGTTAATTTCAACCCTGTAATTTTTATTATGGTTTGTAGTAAGTTACTTTCTACATTATGTGCAGACAATATGGAATTGTATAATATCTTACGTTTTGGTGTTATTTTGTTTTCAAAATATTATCTTGTTGAAAATTGTGAAATAAATATGTTAACAATACTGAAAATCTTTCTTTTTGCGTAAGTCCTTCAATTTATCGAGAGTATTTATGCCGATTTCTAAGTAACAAACAATGTTTTATTGTTATTTAGAAATTGACAAAGTACTTAATAAAAGTAATAATATGAAAGGAGTATAGTATAGAGGTAATATATATATAATATAATATCTATAGATATGTATAGTTGAAGTAGTAGTTAACATACTAGCTTCCAGGCAGCGCTGTTGTTGCGGCAAATTTTTACGTTAGAGATTCTTATCTATTTCCGTTTATACACTCTAATCTATGACTTTGTGTGCTAGCGCAATCCTGAGCGGGTTCCATATCCATATTCTCCACAAAAATACCCCAACATTTGCAAATACGAGAGTGTAGAAGTGTAGAGCGAATATTGGTGTATATTAGTTTGTCTACATTGGTTGATATTGGCCGAGTCTCCATTCCGTGTCGGTAACATCAAAAGGTTCTCGGGTAGTTTTGCGTTTTGGCAAATCTTATTCATACCCGCCATATCGCGAATCATTCGCGTCTGTCGGCCGGCAGTTGTTATAGACGGCGCACGTTCTTTGCATTTCTGTTGATTGTTAAAGTCAGTAAGTACGTAAAAATGGCGAGTTGGACTCACGACCTCACACGAACTCGAATTGAAATTTTTGGAACTATATATTCAATTTTTATTCAATTATATCATCCAATAATATGGTACCCAAAAATTCGTGACCACAAAGATCGAAACAAAGTTGAGGATGCATTGAATATTATGAAAGAGAGATTTAAAAACTAAGAAAGAGTGATTGATGTCTACATATAGATATAGATTAGAAGGATTATAACTTTGAAAAATTTAGTTGAAATTTACTTCACTATCCAAGTATCTACTTACATACCTATACCTACTTGTATTTTGTATTTAAAATATTTTAAGTTATAATAACACAAAACACTGAAATTAAAACTTTGTTTACCAACACAATTTTTAACTAAGTAGAATACGATTACATTTCTGTTGGAAATCGTATTTCAAGTTAATTTGTTTTTTACACTATCTACCTTTTTCTTCCGAGCCAAGCATCGCAATTCCCGACGAATGGCCTTGCAAGTTACATGCGTTATGGTGGCAACACACGGTCAGTTAAAGCAATCATTCAAACTGATATTAGTTTGAATAGATTTAAGCCAAAGAAATTTTCACACATACGGTTAGTTCAACTGATCATTCCAACTGATCAGTCGAAAGTTCCTTAAAATAGTGATATTATTTAAAATATCGTATTTTTTTAAGACAACAAGCAATTTAGCAGGGATGGGAGATACGATAAGGATATAGAACGACGAGTGAATGCGGGAAATAGAGTAAATGGGGCCCTGCACTCTATTGTGAAGAGTCAAAATGTGTCGAAAAAGGCACGTATGGCAATTCACAATGCTGTGTTGGTCCCTACTTTAGCGTATGGTAGTGAAAGTTGGGTGTGGCAGAAGAAGCACGAGAGTAGAATGAACGCAGTAGAAATGCGGTCGTTAAGGAGTATGTTAGGGCTGAATCTAAATGACAGGGTAAGAAATTGTGTAATAAGAGAAGAGTGTGGTTTGCAAGATGATGTTGTGACCAGGATTAAGAAAGGAATGCTTCGGTGGTTTGGTCATGTGGAAAGAATGAATGAGGAAAGAGTGACAAAGAAAATTTATGTTGCAGAAGTGAATGGCAGAGTCGGAAAGGGACGTCCTAGGCGAAAATTTATCGACCAAATTGGCGATTTATTGAAAACGGGCCAAATTAGGAGTACCCTTAACCGATGAGCATGTATGCGGAGGTGTATGGATGTGAAGGAGGCGAGAGAGGTGTGTCAGGATCGTGCCAAATGGAAGTCTGTAGTCTCTGCCTACCCCTCTGAGTGACAGGCGTGAGTGCTTATGTATGTTATGTATGTACAACAAGCAAATAAATAAACTGGGAAAAAATTAATAGAATAAAATAAAGTACAGAAGATTGGGTAGTAACAGATTAAATTATTTACGAGATAAAATAAAAAATTAAAACTTTTTATTGAAAAAAATATCGACTGTCGATACTCATATTTTAACGCTTAGCCCACCGCGCGACAATGGTATCGCCCCGCCCCTGCGTCGAGCATTGAGTGAACGCGCTAATGCTGGTGCTACACTAACGGCAAACGTCAATGCCTACAAGCGCAGCAAGTATTGCTTTAAATTTAACGCGAGAAAGTTGGCTACACTTGAACGCCCCACGTCATTAAGTTTCAATGCCGTTGAATGGCGTTAAAGTTGGCGTTAATGTTCCTTGAAGATTGTTTATATTTGTTAAAAATGGTTCTATAAAAACCCATTAGGTTTTCCTTCGCCTTGCTAGTTCTTCGATAGTTATATTAAAAGATAATAATTGGATAATTCGTCGCAAAGCATCATTTCGCACTGTACGATTCTTAAAACTTTTGAGTCTCGGATACCACAAACATGGCTCTCGAGTGTAGAGCTCAAAGATATTATGAGTGATCGGGAATAAGAAAAACCACATGTACGGTATAGCTAAATTGTATTTTATTGTTTTTCGAAGTATTCTCCGTTTTATTTAATGCACTTTACCATTCGTGCAAATCAGTCTTTAAAACAGTAATTTTAGTCTGAAGTTGATGTTGAAAAATTGCTGATTTGTACGCTTCCACAGTCGCTTCGGGGTCTTCAAATCGTTGACCGCGTAATACATCTTTGATTGTAGGGAATGTAAAGAAGTTTTTGCTCAGGTCAGGACCGTACGGAGGATGGCTTTTCAGGCTCAACGTTTTCCTGCGTCAAAAAATTATTTATCTTCCGAGTCGTATGGGAGCTCGCATTATCGTGATGTAAGATGATGCAACGTTTCGAGTTATTTTTTCGTAGTTCGGCTATCATTTCTGGCAAACAAACCGTGATATACCACTCAGCGGTAACCGTTCTGTGTTCCTGTAAAAGAATTGTAACAGCATGCCCCTTTTCGAGACAAACGTAGCGACCATTTTCTTTGACACGCTGCGGGAACGAACCATTTTCGTTGGTTTGACCTCGTCTTTGAAGACCCAAACTGCTGACTGATGTTTTCTTTCAGGTTCGTATGAATAAATCCATGATTTGACCTGAGACGATATTATAAATGGCATTTGACTTCCCTCCGTTGAAGCGTTGCAGAGTACGAGGCACCAATCTACACGAGCCGCCTTTTGCACTTCGGACAAATTGTGGGGAACTCAGTGGGAAACTAGCTTTCTTAAACACAGCTCATTATGTAATATCGACTCAGCCCGAATCTGCTCATATGTCACATGACGGTCATCTAATATCATCGCACAGCTGCGATGTTTTCAGGCGTGACCGCTGTTCTTGGTCGACCTGCAGAAGAAACAGTGCTGAGCGACACACGGACGCGTCGGAACTCGGCATACCAGCGGTATGTTGTCGTTTGAGTCGGTGCTTCAACATTATTAATCGAAGCAAGTTCGCTGAGACATTTATCTTGAGATAAGCCGCGACGAAAATTGTGATAAATTATTGCACGGAAATGTTCACGCGTGAGCTTCGTTTCTGTTAACGACGTGTCAACTTTAAACCAAGATAGTTTTCGTTTTTAAAAAAAATTTTTAGTTGTTTGAATGTCATTAAGATTCTAAGAGGCCAGTATTCAAATTCTAAAAAAGGTTTTATTGTAACTCAATCCGAAATATTCTACTCCCGATCATTTCCGTATAATATACTGCGTATAGAACAAGATTGTGAACTCTGAAGAAGTTGAAAACGTAAAATGTATTCTATGTTATTGAAATAAAGTCTACTTTCATAAAATATTAGGCTTAACGGAAAAACGAGCTGCGCGAGATGCCTCACCACCCAAGCATACATTTCTTAATACAGGTGACATCATCTTGCAAACCACACTTTTATTACACAATTTCTCACCCTGCCACTCAGATTCAGCACTAACATACTCCTTCATTCCTCTCTCGTGCTTTTTCTGCCTCACCCAACTTTCCCTACCACATGCTAAAGTAGTTACTAACACAGCACTGTGAATTGCCATATATGCCTTTTTTGACATATTCTGACTTTTCACGATAGAGTTTAGAGCCCCATTTACTTAATTTCCTGCGTTCACCCGTTGTTTTTAATAAGGATTTATTATGATTATGATTTATTAAGAAATTTCTGATACAAATTTAAACATTCATTTATTACAAAAATATTTTTATCCGAAAATAAATGATATATTCATTCCATCTCATCCGATTCTCTCTATAAAGTGTCTAAATAGGCATGAGACAGAAATTATTAAATATATAGCGACATTTTTTTTTGTACTGCTCTAGTAGTGAGGCAAGTGAATAAAGCTCCCCAGCGCTTCTCAGTTCTTCTTCCGATGGTGACTTGCATCGGCCCGAAGTAGTCTACGGCCGTGCAGGAGAACGGAAACTGATGATGCTGTAGTCTCTCGCTTGGGAGGTCTCCCGTCGGGGGTATCTCTGGTGAACTCTTCTCTGTCTTGCACCATTGACAGCTGTGTGCGACCGCCTTTACAGTTGCTCTTAGCCCCAGGATCCAGAACTTTTGACGAATCTCGTTCATTACTGTAGCAGTGTTTCCGTGAAGGAATTTCTTATGATAGTATTGTATTATTAGACGGGTTATCTTTTGTTTCCCGTCTAAAACGATAGGATTCATTCTTCTTTCGTTTTGGTCGTGGAATTTCATTGTCCTGCTTCTTAGTTTGATAATTCCATCGTCTCCAACGTAAACGTCGATTTTCTTGAGTTGACTTGAGTTTTCTAGAGGTTTTTCTGCCTACAATTTTCTTATGTCTGACGCGAAACTGTCGTTCTGGCTTATCTTCATTAATAACTCTTCGCCCTTCTATAGGTGTTCTTCTTCTAGGGGTAGATATAGTCGCTTATTTTCATTTTTGTTGGCTGATGAGTTTGAGGCGTGTGCTTCTTTCTTCTGGGTTTTCTGTTGTGGTTTCCAAGGCTCATCCTTCTGGCGCATGGCGGTGTTGGTCGCTTTACGGCTCTTCTTTAATAGGTAGTGTGCAAAGGCAACCACTCTGGCTGTAGTGCGCAGCAGTCGCTCCCAGCTCGAGAACCTTTCCGGATTCAAAAGTATGTCTTCTGCTGCCATTGTTGCCAACACCTTTTGTTTGTGCTTTTCTTCTGGCATAATACTCTCTGGTTTGAAGTCGTGAAACGGCCATTCTTCTTCTGGTTGACGGAGAAATGACGGGCCTTTGAACCATCTGGCGTTGTGGTCGAATTCGATTGGGGTTCCTCTCGTGGCGTCGTCTGCTGGGTTCTCCTTAGTTGGTACCCATCTCCAGTCTTCTAGCTTGGACTTCTCTTCAATCTCTGCATGTCGGTTGGCCGAATGTTTTGTATTTTCTTGGTTGCGACTTTATCCACTGCAGTACTGTGCTGGAGTTGGTCCAGTAAATCTTTTTCGATATTTCGAACTCTGACTCCTCTTCAATTGTGGCGGCTATTCGGCGTCCGAGTAAAGCTGCTTGTAGCTCTAGTCTCGGAATTGATACTGGTTTCGTCGGTGTTACCCTTGCTTTGCCGGCGATCATGGAGACATGGACTTTTCCTCCGGGCTCGACTATTCTCCAGTAGACTACTGCTGCGTAGGCTTCTTCACTCGCATCGGTAAATGTATGTAGCTGTCCTTTTCTGCCATTGGGTGAGATGCATCTTTGGATCTTCAGCCTTGATAATGTTGATACTTCTTCTAAATATTCATACATATACATTCAGTATACATTCAGGCTTCCTTTTGTTGTTCGTTAATTGGTTCATCCCAGTCTATTTTCTTTCGCCAGATATCTTGTATTAATTTCTTTCCTTGTATTAGGACCGGTGTTGCAAAACCCATTGGATCGAAGGTGGACATCACTGCGCTTGTGACTTCTCTCTTTGTTGGAGTTCTTCTGCCATCTTGCAGATGCTCCGACGTGTTGCGTATCCCGACGTTGAAAGCTAATGCATCTTTCTTAAATTTCGGAAGACTTCAGAATCAAGAATCCTTAAAATATTGAGACTGTTCAAAGTAATTCGCAGTCACAGTATCATCAACTTTTTATTTTTCTTTGTTTTTCTTCTTCACTCAAGCATAAAAAAATTATTGCCAAACCGATCTTTTGTTGCTTCGAAAGACAAGGAGCCATATTTAGCTCTTCTTTACGCTTTGAATGCCGTAGAGAACTGACAAGTTGAGTCAACCACCCGACCGTGTAGAATGAATACAAAAATCGGTTGACCCGACCCAGGCCACGATGGTCGACGGTTGGTCCCGATCTTGTAGAAGGCCTTTAAATATTACTATACTCTTTGGCGCGGTTACGTAGTACTATTATTTATTCTGTGGTGCGGCGGCAAGGTGACATTGGAGTTTTGGCGGGAACTTGGCCGTTGACGGACTGTCGCTCTTGCTTGGTCGCTTAATAAATAACGGTTGGGTTGGATTTAAAATCGTTTGGCAGAAATTTGGGGGAGTAAGGTGTTTTATTTGGTAGAGGTTTGGTCCCCGATTACAGTCATACCACTCACATTAAAAGGTAACGCACCGTTATCAAAAAAAAATAAAAACTATTATAACCTTACCTTACCTAAAATTACTACTTACTTACCTACTAACTACTAATTACTTACCTAAAATTTATACGTGGTAGAGCCATGCTGCAGTTATATTGGTGGTATAGTTGTGGCACGAATGGGTCGGCTCGACCGGGGAGGGACCACACTCTCACAGAATACCAGCGTGAAATAGTAGCTTAATGCTGCTGTATTTCGTATGGTGAGTGTAGAGAACTGGAGACCCTTTTTACTGGAGGCGAGGCATTCCGTCTTGGTCCTCACGGGTGACAGCGCATCTGCATTTTGATTCGTAGTCGAGGATAGATGTAGATGCTTATGGGCCGCAGCAGCCACTTACCATCAGGTGGACTGTGTGCTCGTTTGTCACCCTATGCTATAAAAAAAAACCTAAAATGCGTAAAGTATGGAAAGTGATACATTTATTATTATTAACTGACTTTACGGCTCTGGGTTCTAGCCATTCTGAGAAAAAATTAAATTGTGAAAGCTGGCTGTGGCGGGAGCAAAGGCCACCTGACTTTGTAGATATCTGATCTGATCGAATCTGTCTGTACTAAAATTAAATCAGCACGCCCCGAATCGTACAGCCCCAATACGTAGTCTTGTCTGCCCTATTACTAAAGTGTTTTTATAAAGCCGTAGGCGTGGAGGGAGGGCAGCCTGTCGTAGTGTTCTTATTATGGTATTATATATTATATTTATAATTTAAAGTAATTATAAAAGCTAATATATTGGTGTTTTGTTGAGTGCAAGAGCGAGCAAAGCGAGCTTGGGACTTAGGGCACCCCGACTCGGATAGGTTAGGTTAGAAGGGGATGGTGGGGTCGAGTGACAGAGCGAAGCGAGCGAATAGAACCCGCCTTTTTCTTCGTGGTTATTTTTGTAAACCACTCAGAAGTAGGAGCCCCACTTTGCGGGGCTCCGTCGACCGGTCTTCCCTCGACTGCGCTACGTGGTGCTTCCGTCCCCCAACTCTCTCCCTTCGTAAATCAGGTTTATAGTCAAAAACATTACAAAAACATAACCTCAAAATTAGATTTTCAAAAATTTATGAAAAAAACTAAGCACGTCCAGCAGGATGTGGAAGTGGGGGACGACTCTACAACTCCCCTGCCTCCCTCTCCACCACCTCATGATTCATTTCGAGTTATCATTTTGAGGTTAGTTCTATGGGATTTTCTTTTTGATTTTTCTCGAGAACGGTGCGTTACCTTTCAATGTGAGTGATATTATCATAATTGGGGACCAAACCTCTACTGAATAAAACACCTTACTCCCCCAAATTCCTGCCAAACAATTCTAAATTTCAACCTAATATTTTGAAGTGGATTTTAATTCGTAAAAGTAATGTGATATTGTGAATAAAGTGTCTGCGCGTGTGAACTATTGGAGAAAACGAAATAAGTGCTTTCATGTTGATATAAACCTCAAGTTAGTTTGAACGCTTGGGCGCCTTATAAACTTGAGTGGTTGTCGTCATAAACAGTCCGTTGGGTTGAACTGTCGTCAAAATCTCCCAAAAACTTCGCAATGTGACACATCAGCATATTGTGACGAAAAAAATATAAAATGAAGATTCTGAAAGAAATGATAGACTTAGAAGGGCTAGAACCCAGAGCCGCAAAGACAGTTAAATAAAAAAGGTGACATTTTGAGAATCCAAATGGATTCCTTGAGCTTTTTAAGGTTGATAAAACTAGGTTGGTAAACAAGCACACAGTCGCTTATCTGAAGGTAAGTGGATGTTATGGCTCATCTTCATTTATCACTTATTAAGCATCAAATGCACATGCGTTTTCACCCCTGAGGACTAAGATGGAATGACTTATTTCCAGTAAAGGATAGTAGAGTACAATCACCGTACGAAACCTACACCGGTTGAGCCATCCATACGTGCTACAAACATGATATAGTTGCAGCATAGCTCTACCGCACTGACGTTACTGTACTCAGTCTCCTGACTGTAACTAAAGTTGGTAACAATTATATTTGTATTCTTCGTTATCAACTGACAATGACTAGGAATACATATACCTAGTTGTGACCGGTACATTTACGGTAACATCTACAGAAAAAAGTTTAAATAAAATACAGACATACAAAGATAATTATTCAAGTACCATTAAAATAATTAATAGAAATAATGTTATTATAAAATTATCGAATTCTGTCTTTATTTTCATTTTGCAATTTGTGTTCATACTTAATTCTTTTGTTCAAAGAAACTTCTCAATGATCAATTTTACTTATAAGTACTTTTGTTTGTTTATCGAATCCTGATCATCCAGAGATTTTACACCATTATGTTGAGAATGTAAAATTGCAATACAATTTTTACGCTTAAGTTTGTTTTTCAAAACTTTTACAAAGCTTTAATAATATTGTAAAACGATATTGTTACGAGCTTGAGGTTCATGACAATAAAAATTGCCGATAGAATTACCTAAATTAACACTTTAATTCACTTTACACTAATTAAAGTTAAAAACACTAATAATTAATCACACTGATACACTTTATTCCGCTCCGAAGCTTCGCTTGTCTCGCCAACTTCAATACTTCCCCGATCGCATCTTGCAGCGCCTATAAATATAAATTAGCACCGAAATATCCGGAATATTCAAGTAAACACGCGCAAGGTACCGAGAGTTCGGGTTTCAACTTCCAGAAGTTTAGTATTCTTCGGTTTGAGACTAGATGGCGCTGTCGGTTGAAAAACCGACAGCGTTAGTGATGCAGCATTAGTGATGTCATTTTCTGGAAAGCTCCCCTCGCTCTCGTCTCTGACACTAGATAACGCTAGTGCCGTCGACTTAGGCGCGTAACACTGCCCCCTCCTAAGACATGCTCGTCCCGAGCATTATCGGCCCCATAATAACGCGCCAGGCGATCCACATGGACGATCTTAGGAGTCCCTCTTGCGCCTTTCTGTATCCGGTAGGTTACATCGTTGATCCTGGTCACAATCCGGTACGGGCCGTCCCATTTAGCTTGAAGCTTAGGAGATTTCCCCTTGCTGCGGACTGGATTGTGCAACCACACTAGTGAACCTTCGTCGAACCCTTTATTGTTCATTTTGCGTTCGTACCGGGTTTTTATTTTCTCAGACATTTGCTGGCCCGATTGTCTGACGTGCTCATAAATGTCGTTCATTTTGTTCCGCAAGTCATTTGCATAATCGGTTATACCGCGTGGGGTATCAGGTGGTATCCCGGTGATCAGGTCTGCAGGCATCCGTAATTCTCTTCCAAAGTTTGCGAAAGCTGGTGTCACTGCTGTACTTTCGTGAACAGAACTTCGATATGACAATAAAAACGGTTGTATGTACTTTTCCCAATCTCGTTGCCGATTGTCTACAATTCTTGCTAGGTACCTCTCCAATGTCCGATTAAATCGTTCTACTATTCCATCAGATTGCGGGTGATAAGAAGTCATTCTTGTTTTATGAGTACCCATAACTCGGCAAGTTTCCTGGAATATTTGAGACTCAAAATTCCTTCCTTGATCGCTGTGAATCTCCAATGGTACTCCAAAACGACAGAAGACTTCATGAACTAGTTTATCTGCAACTGTTGAAGCTTCTTGATTTGGAATGGCGAAGACTTCTGGCCACTTAGTGAAGTAATCCATCACAACCATGAAATACTTGTTACCGCTTTCACTCTCCGGAAACGGCCCCGCCACGTCAATGGCTATTCTCTCCCATGGTGCACCAACATTGTACAACTTCAATGCACCTCTACTACGAGTCTGAGGTCCCTTTACAGCCGCACAACTTGTACATTTGCGACACCAGTCCACGACATC
This sequence comes from Parnassius smintheus behrii, assembly GCA_036936625.1. Taxonomy (NCBI): domain Eukaryota; kingdom Metazoa; phylum Arthropoda; class Insecta; order Lepidoptera; family Papilionidae; genus Parnassius; species Parnassius smintheus. The sequence continues at coordinate 38,070,213 of JAUPFT010000020.1, read as the reverse complement.
GTTTCGACAATGGACCCAATAAAACCGTTCTTGGATCTTCAGTCGAGTTAGTTTAACTCCCAGATGGCCTCCGGAACAATCATTATGGTACAGCTGTAGAACATCCGGTATTTTAGCTTTACGGACAACCATTTGCAAGTGACAGCTGTCTCCCTGAACATTTTCCCATTTACGGCACAGAACTCCATCCTGAAGCAGCAAGCTGTCCCATTGGGCCCAATAGATTTTAGTGGTCGAACTCATCGCTGATACTTCGCTCCACTTAGGCTTGGGAGCATTGGCCTTCATCCATTCTAGAATCGGCTTGATGTCCGGATCTTCCTGCTGTGCATGTTGTAAGCTGTCCTTCCACTCGTTACTGAGGTGGTCTGTCCTGAGCATCCTCATGGATACCACTTCCTTACTCTCCTGCCTAGTACAATGTTTGCAATCTTCAGGACAAGGTCTTCGCGACATTGCATCTGCGTTGCCATGAGATTTCCCGCTGCGATGTTCGATCTCAAAGTCGTATTCTTGCAGTAGTTCAATCCACCTCGCAACTTGTCCTTCTGGATGTTTAAACTGCAATAGCCATTTTAGTGCAGCATGGTCAGTTCTTAAGCGAAATTTTCGTCCCAGAAGATATTTGCTAAAATGCTGCAGCGACTTTACCACAGCTAGCAATTCGCGTCTTGTGACACAATAGTTCCTTTCCGGTTTTGACAACGACTTGCTGAAGTATGCTATCACAACCTCTTGGTCACCATTCCGTTGAGACAACACACCGCCAAGTCTTATATCACTTGCGTCTGTGTCAACTATAAATTCTTTGCTTGCATCAGGGTATCCCAAAATAGGTGTTTTGCACAAACGATCCTTGAGCTCCTTGAATGTGATATTGCAACTTTCATCCCAGCAGAAATGTCGCTTTTCCTCGGTTAGCTTGTGCAGAGGTTTGGCTATATCTGCAAAGTTCTTCACAAATCGCCGGTAATAGGAGCACAAACCAAAAAATGCTCTAACCTGCGTCTTGTCTTTTGGAACCGGCCAATCCTTGACAGCGGCGATTTTCTCCGGATCCGTATGGATGCCTTTTTCCGACACTACATACCCAAAAAAGTTGACATGCCGTTTGAATAGTGAACATTTCTTGAGACTCAACTTGAGGTTGGCACTCTGAATCTTCATGAGCACGCGTTCCAGGTTCTGAAGGTGTTCCTCAAACGTACGGCCCACGATGATGATGTCATCCAAGTAGACTAGACAGGCATCGCCAATTAGCCCAGTAAGTACAAGCTCCATCAGCCTTTCAAACGTTGCTGGAGCATTGCACAACCCAAACGGCATTACTTTGAATTGCCACGGACCCTTTCCCGTCGAGAACGCAGTTTTCTTCTTGTCCTTAGGGTCAATTTCAACTTGCCAGTAGCCACTTTTTAGATCCAGCGTGCTAAACCATTTTACTCCTGTAAGCATGTCCAGCGTGTCATCAATTCTTGGCAAGGGATAGCTGTCCTTCTTTGTAACATCGTTCAGACGGCGGTAATCAACACAGAACCGCATGCTGCCATCATTCTTCTTTACCAGCACCACGGGTGAACACCATGGACTAGATGAAGATTCTATAACATCATCCTTCACCATTCCCTCAATCATGGTTTCCACTTCCTTTTCACGTGCTACCGGCAATCTTCTTGGCCGCTGACGGATAGGCAATTCCTCTCCTGTGTTTATTTTGTGTTGAACTAAGCCAGTCTTTCCTATGTCAGCATCGTTTGATGAGAATACATCGGCGTACTTGAGTAACAACTTCTTCGCCTTGACCAATTCGTTCGGGGAGAGAACACTGCGACAGTCTTCCAAAAGTGTGGTCACTCTCGTTTCTGAATCCTTGCTGGGGGTCCCACTCGATATATATTGGCACCGACGTAACCAATCCACTTCCTCACAAGTACCAACTAGTGTGCCTTTTTCTATAATCTGTTCCCGGTCACAAAGGTTCAGCACACGTACTCCTGAGATGTCAGTGGTCCTGATCAAGGTTCGAGCTACTTTCTATGGAAGGTCACTGTTTACCCTTTCCACAAGTACACAACGGTGAGATTGCCCTGCGTTTCGAGGAAGACTAACCGGAACAATCGTTTCCGATCTCGGCGGAAGAACAATCTTCTTAATGCTGTACACGTTCCCTGGTACCATAAAAAGTCCATAAAAAGTATTTCCTTCCATAAAAAGTTCCTCCTGTCCACATTTCAAAACACCTTGCTTAACGTCGATCTCACAACAATTATTCCTCATAAAGTCTAGGCCTAGGATGCAGTCGTCCATTATATCAGCCACGACGACATTATGCAGATAGATCACGTTGCCTAGCTTCAACTCCATCTCCTTCTCTCCACGGACGGGTATACGCTGACCGGTGGCTGTTACCAAATTATGGCGTTCTCGGTTGTATGTGGAGTCCCCAATGAACTGACTTATTAGTTGGGAACTAACAACTGTGCGAGAGGCTCCAGTGTCTATGGTCAGTTTACACGGTATTCCGTTGATCTCGCCCTTGATGATTAGGCTGTTCCCATCGTGTGAGATCGAGATCCTTGGGGCTCTTTTAACATCAGCCAGCACACGCCCCGCAGTTCTGGCTTTTACTCGTTTCCCTGCTGCTGCTGGGCGGTGCTGTTGGCCGCACTACCCTCCTGAGATCGTTCACCTTCCCTTTCTAGGGTTCGCTTAGGGCAGCTGGATCGAAGGTGGCCCTGTATCCTTTGTTGCGGTCGCGAACTGTGGCTGCTGCAACCTCCCTGACGCGATGGGAACGATGATCCTGCCGCACGGCTTCATAATATTATAAAAGGTTATAAAAGTAAAATTCAATTAAAATTCCTGAAAGCTAATGAAGTTACCTTTCGAATGATACCCTCAAACCACAACATTGCCATTGGCCTGTTGTGTTAAAATAGTATTTGAATTATATTTTTTTTCGGATGTGCGATTTTTTTGACGCCGAGTGTATTTACCGTTGGTGTATTTTGCCTGAATGCAAAAATACAGTAAATAAGTCTACATTTTAATTTGGCATGCTTTAATGTTATCCCGCAATGTCCTGACGACAACCTCGTTCGAAGGTTGCAATATGTGTCAAAGCCAAAAGTGTTGGTGTTTTTCTCTTTCACACCTAAATCATAATAAAATACATGAAATATTTATATATAAATAGTTAATTTACCTCATAAATAATGGAACCAATCCTGTAATGCAGAACTAAAGCTATTTCAGCCAAGTTGGATAATGCAGATGCTCTGATTAAGGGATCATCATCTCTACAACCAGTTAACATTGTATTCAGTAAAAGCGTCTTGTGAATGATACACATATCACCTATAAATAAAGCACAATATTATGTTTTGATGATAATGCTTACATGGCTTTTCTGGACGCCACTGGGATTTATCTAATAATAAATACTTTAATAAACTTGATTTTTTCTTCACATTTATTTATTGTCTCCTAGTCAACCTTGGGGCAGAGAAAACACAACAAGAGGTTGCAGAGAACATTATATATATATATATATATATATATATATATATATATATATATATATATATATATATATATATATATATATATATATATTTATCAAACATATACCCACACATATATGGCAATCTGTTATAAGATACATAATATCCTGATTATACTAAAATAGAAATAACTAATAACTATATTGATGACGAAGCTTATACTTTTGAACCATCTTTAGAAAAGAAGCCTAAACACACTGGCAGATTGTTTTTTAATCTATTTATCAAGAAGTTCCAAATAAAGCAAAAACATTGTCACCTCATTATAATGTTATATATGTCGTGGATTGATGGCGCCATAGTGCTACAAGCAGCGCCATCTAACAATTAGCTTTGCGAATCAATAATATCGTTACCGGAAACGCAAGCGCGCCCTACCGCTTGGACACGATCGTCGGTAGAGGGGATGCAGCGAGGGCTAGAGAAGGGACGGAGTGTTGAGGCAGTTGGGTTCGGACAGCCGGAGCGGACGCTCGCTACCGACGCACGTGTTTGTTTCTCGTGTACAACCACTAGTCTAAATAAAGTTATTTTTGATTTAAATCATCTTTTGTTCGTGTGCCCACATTTACATAAAACCATGTCGGAGCGTGAAGAAAACCCGATACTTCGCATCTCGGCCACCCATGACGCGACATCAGAAGTGGGATAAAGTTCTTATCGCCCACATATAATCTTAGAATAGTTGACAGCTCACTGGCGCGAAAGCAGCGACACGGTGGCACGAACGCAGCGGCTCGCTGGCGCTGGTGTGACGCAGCATCTCGCTGACGCGAATGCAGCGGAACCGCTCTCTGAAGCGCGTTTAGCTAGGTAGCCTACGTCCTGTGTTATGATGTAGCAATGTGTTGACGTTTGCTATGTCAGAAATCCCAGCGGTGTGCTGATGAATACCGGTGAGTCGTACCCATTTTATTATGATTCTGGCGACGAATGCTCTCTCATCAAAGATTGTATTGCGTCAAGGCTTAGTGGCAAGCGAGTAAATAATTTTGTAAATTTAACCGGAATTAGTCATTTTAGTGTGCAAAGTACCCTACAAATTTTATCCAAAGTTATGTATTATGATTAACGATTTGAGATATTATTTCATGTTGTACCTGATAGTTGTCTTAAAAATGATATTTTAAGTGACCGCTGATAATGATAATTTGGATGAGATTAGAGAGCACGCGACACAGAATATCAAAAAAAAATGCCAATTATGATAAAAATCGATTTGACCGAAATAAGGCTCGGGTTTGTAAATTAGCTATCAATGATTACGTTTTAATTGAAAATGAGGAGAGGAATCAAACGAAATTAGATCCCAAGTTTAAAGGTCCTTTTAAGATTATCGATGTGTTAGATGGGGATAGATACCTACTAAAAGGCGCTTGACTCTAAGCGAACCTACAAATACCCCCATGATCGTGTGAGGAAGGTCCCCGACCACCAAGTTCCTCGAGAATTAGACGTCACAGTTGATGACAGCGATAGTGAAACCAAATCTAATTAAGAATGGCATGTATACTCATACTCGAAACTTTAGACCGCACCTCATGAGTAACATGTGGCGATGGGTCTGTAGGAAATCGTTGGTGCGATTTCTGTCTGTGTTGGTACACAGAGCCCCTCATGTGTTGTAGCATATTTGGCGGCAGATATGTAGGGAATCGTTGGTGCGATTCTGGCATATGTGGCGGCAGATATGTAAAGAATCGTTGGTGCGATTCTGGCCTGTGTTGGTGCACAGAGCCCCTCATGTGTTGTGGCGTATGTGGCGGCAGATATGTAAAGAATCGTTGGTGCAATTCTGGTCTGTGCTGGTGCACAGATTTCAATGAAAGTTTCACGAGTTGAGTATTCATTGCTTATGAATTATGGTAAAGAGTAACGAAATTGTCAGAATTGCCGTGTTGGAACTTGTTGATCGGGCCTTTCACAATAAATCATGTAGTGCAGGAAGCACTGTGTAAGAAGCCCTAATAATAGGGCTTTGTCAATCATGGCAGTTGATTACTGTACTTAGATTTAGGAGAAATAAAGTACCATCTGGAATCAACCTCGTTTCCGTTGGCAGGATAGCCGAGCTAAGTTATTCTCTGAGCATATTTTGTCCACAGGCACTGCACCCGAGGACGGGTGCTAGTCAGGGATGGCCGTGTCGTGGATTGATGGCGCCATAGTGCTACAAGCAGCGCCATCTAACAATTAGCTTTGCGAATCAATAATATCGTTACCGGAAACGCAAGCGCGCCCTACCGCTTGGACACGATCGTCGGTAGAGGGGATGCAGCGAGGGCTAGAGAAGGGACGGAGTGTTGAGGCAGTTGGGTTCGGACAGCCGGAGCGGACGCTCGCTACCGACGCACGTGTTTGTTTCTCGTGTACAACCACTAGTCTAAATAAAGTTATTTTTGATTTAAATCATCTTTTGTTCGTGTGCCCACATTTACATAAAACCATGTCGGAGCGTGAAGAAAACCCGATACTTCGCATCTCGGCCACCCATGACGCGACATATATTTAATTAAAGAGCTAATACAAATTCAAATTTAAATGAGGTACACAAAAATACATTTTGAGGATTAATAATAGTGCTACAGAAAAGTTAATGTTCTACCCTCCATACTAGTTTGCACTGTATTATAGCAGGCGTCATCTTCCTCAAGCGCAACAATAGTTAATAATGTTACGAGCTTGAGGTTCGTGAGAAGAAAAATTGCCGATAGAATTACCTAAATTAACACTTTAATTTTCTTTACACCAATTAAAACTTAAAACACTAAAAATTAATCACACTTATTCACTTTATTTCACTCCGAAGCTTCGCTTGTCTCGCCAACTTCAATACTTCCCCGATCGCATCTTGCAGCGCCTATAAATACAAATTAGCACCGCAACATCCAGAATATTCAGGTAAACACGCGCAAGGGGCCGAGAGTTCGAGTGTTGACTTCTAGAAGCTTAGTTCTTCGTTCCGAGACTAGATGGCGCTGTCGGTTGAAAGATTAGTGATGTCATTTTCTGGAAAGCTCCCCTCGCTCTCGTCCCTGACACTAGCTGGCGCTAGTGCCGGATACATGACGTCGACTTATTCGCACAACAATAATAATGCATATTATGCCTAGTTCACATTATTCCAGTCCAATAATCCAGAAAATCAATCCAGTTCAGTGCTCTACTGGGTTAAAGTATAGACATCGGTACTAGAGTACGGTGGTAGTACCATTTTCCACTGAAGTTAAGTACTTGGGCGTAATAATCGACCAAAAACTAACGTGGAACTCTCACCTTAGCAACGTATGCTATTCTTCTTTAAGCGTTAAGTGTTGATAGTTTTTAATTTTATGTCTGCATGTAAATAAAATTTGTATTGATTGTAAAATAATGATAATAGTATAATATGACGTAGAGTTTATTACATATTTAATCGTTGATTTATTTTAAATATTTACGTTAATTGTTGTTTATATTTGCGTGTGTGTATTTATTTGAGGTTGAGTTGATTGTAAAACTATGATGTACAAATTGTGTTAGAAATAGTATACAGATCATTCTGTTTTATATAATTTTTGCAATATATATTAATTGTTAACACCAACACTTTCATTTTTTATTTCACCCCTTAGAACTTTAGACGTGTGTAATGTTTCACTTTATCCATCCGTTTACTGCTATTGTTGCAGGACCAAGTGGATGCGGGAAGTCAAATTTTGTAACAAATTTCATAAAATCAGTTACAGAAATATGTAATTGCGATTTTAATCAGATCACATGGTGCTTTGATGAAATGCAACCTTTATATAACTTACCAAATGTTAACTACCATCAAGGAATTCCAAATGTTAATATGTTTGATGGTGAAAACCCACGTCTTGCTATTATTGATGATCTAATGAGAGAGTCCGATCGAAGTATTGTGATTATATTTACAAAAGGTAGTCATCACAGGAAACTTAGTGTATTTTATTTAACAGAAAATTTATTTCATCAGGGTAAAGGGCAAAGAGACATATCCTTAAACTCAAGTTATATAATATATTTTAAAAACCCTCGAGATAAAACTCAAATAAGATATTTAGCACGAAAAGTGTCACCAGATAACCCAAAATTCATTGAAGATGCCTATAGGGATGCAGGGTATATAAGAAGCCGTGCGGCAGGATCATCGTTCCCATCGCGTCAGGGAGGTTGCAGCAGCCACAGTTCGCGACCGCAACAAAGGATACAGCTCTAGGTGCTATGGCTGTGGGGAAAAGGGCCACCTTCGATCCAGCTGCCCTAAGCGAACCCCAGAAAGGGAAGGTGAACGATCTCAGGAGGGTAGTGCGGCCAACAGCACCGCCCAGCAGCAGCAGGGAAACGAGTAAAAGCCAGAACTGCGGGGCGTGTGCTGGCTGATATTAAAAGAGCCCCAAGGATCTCGATCTCACAAACCCACGATGGGAACAGTCTAATCATCAAGGGCGAGATCAACGGAATACCGTGTAAACTGACTATAGACACTGGAGCCTCTAGTACGGTTGTTAGTTCCCAACTAATAAGTCAGTTCTTTGGGGACTCCGCATACAACCGAGAACGCATTAATTTGGTAACAGCCACCGGTCAGCGTACACCCGTCCGTGGAGAGAAGGAGATGGAGTTGAAGCTAGGCAACGTGATCTATCTGCATAATGTCGTCGTGGCTGATATAATGGACGACTGCATCTTAGGCCTAGACTGTATGAGGAATAATTGTTGTGAGATCGACGTTAAGCAAGGTGTTTTGAAATGTGGCAGGAGGAACTTTTTATGGAAGGTGCGTTACCAGGGAACGTTCACAGCATTAAGAAGATTGTTCTTCCGCCGAGATCGGAAACGATTGTTCCGGTTAGTCTTCCTCGAAACGCTGGGCAACCTCACCGTTGTGTACTTGTGGAAAGGGTAAACAATGACCTTCCATAGAAAGTAGCTCAAACCTTGATCAGGACCACTGACATCTCAGGAGTACGTGTGCTGAACCTTTGTGACCGGGAACAGATTATAGAAAAAGGCACACTAGTTGGTACTTGTGAGGAAGTGGGTTGGTTACGTCGGTGCCAATATATATCGAGTGGGACCCCCAGCAAGGATTCAGAAACGAGAGTGACCACACTTTTGGAAGACTGTCGCAGTGTTCTCTCCCCGAACGAATTGGTCAAGGCGAAGAAGTTGTTACTCAAGTACGCCGATGTATTCTCATCAAACGATGCTGACATAGGAAAGACTGGCTTAGTTCAATACAAAATAAACACAGGAGAGGAATTGCCTATCCGTCAGCGGCCAAGAAGATTGCCGGTAGCACGTGAAAAGGAAGTGGAAACCATGATTGAGGGAATGATGAAGGATGATGTTATAGAATCTTCATCTAGTCCATGGTGTTCACCCGTGGTGCTGGTAAAGAAGAATGATGGCAGCATGCGGTTCTGTGTTGATTACCGCCGTCTGAACGATGTTACAAAGAAGGACAGCTATCCCTTGCCTAGAATTGATGACACGCTGGACATGCTTACAGGAGTAAAATGGTTTAGCACGCTGGATCTAAAAAGTGGCTACTGGCAAGTTGAAATTGACCCTAAGGACAAGAAGAAAACTGCGATCTCGTCGGGAAAGGGTCTGTGGCAATTCAAAGTAATTCCGTTTGGGTTGTGCAATGCTCCAGCAACGTTTGAAAGGTTGATGGAGCTTGTACTTACTGGGCTAATTGGCGATGCCTGTCTAGTCTACTTGGATGACATCATCATCGTGGGCCGTACGTTTGAGGAACACCTTCAGAACCTGGAACGCGTGCTCATGAAGATTCAGAGTGCCAACCTCAAGTTGAGTCTGAAGAAATGTTCACTATTCAAACGGCATGTCAACTTTTTTGGGTATGTAGTGTCGGAAAAAGGTATCCATACGGATCCGGAGAAAATCGCCGCTGTCAAGGATTGGCCGGTTCCAAAAGACAAGACGCAGGTTAGAGCATTTTTGGGTTTGTGCTTCTATTACCGGCGATTTGTGAAGAACTTTGCAGATATAGCCAAACCTCTGCACAAGCTAACCGAGGAAAAGCGACATTTCTGCTGGGATGAAAGTTGCAATATCGCATTCCAGGAGCTCAAGGACCGTCTGTGCAAAACGCCTATTTTGGGATACCCTGATGCAAGCAAAGAATTTATAGTTGACACAGACGCAAGTGATATAGGACTTGGCGGTGTGTTGTGTCAACGGAATGGTGACCAAGAGGTTGTGATAGCATACTTCACTAAGTCGTTGTCAAAACCGGAAAGGAACTATTGTGTCACAAGACGCGAATTGCTAGCTGTGGTAAAGTCGCTGCAGCATTTTAGCAAATATCTTCTGGGACGAAAATTTCGCTTAAGAACTGACCATGCTGCACTAAAATGGCTATTGCAGTTTAAAAATCCAGAAGGACAAGTTGCGAGGTGGATTGAACTACTGCAAGAATACGACTTTGAGATCGAACATCGCAGCGGGAAATCTCATGGCAACGCGGATGCAATGTCACGAAGACCTTGTCCTGAAGATTGCAAACATTGTACTAGGCAGGAGAGTAAGGAAGTGGTATCCATGAGGATGCTCAGGACAGACCACCTCAGTAACGAGTGGAAGGACAGCTTACAACATGCACAGCAGGAAGATCCGGACATCAAGCCGATTCTGGAATGGATGAAGGCCAGTGCTCCCAAGCCCAAGTGGAGCGAAGTCTCAGCGATGAGTTCGACCACTAAAAGCTATTGGGCCCAATGGGACAGCTTGCTGCTTCAGGATGGAGTTCTGTGCCGTAAATGGGAAAATGTTCAGGGAGACAGCTGTCACTTGCAAATGGTTGTCCCTAAAGCTAAAGTACCGGATGTTCTACAGCTGTACCATAATGATTGTTCCGGAGGCCATCTGGGAGTTAAACGAACTCTACTGAAGTTCCAAGAACGGTTTTATTGGGTCCACTGTCGAAACGATGTCGTGAACTGGTGTCGCAAATGTACAAGTTGTGCGGCTGTAAAGGGACCTCAGACTCGTAGTAGAGGTGCATTGAAGTTGAACAATGTTGGTGCACCATGGGAGAGAATAGCCATTGACGTGGCGGGGCCGTTTCCGGAGAGTGAAAGCGGTAACAAGTATTTCATGGTTGTGATGGATTACTTCACTAAGTGGCCAGAAGTCTTCGCCATTCCAAATCAAGAAGCTTCAACAGTTGCAGATAAACTAGTTCATGAAGTCTTCTGTCGTTTTGGAGTACCATTGGAGATTCACAGCGATCAAGGAAGGAATTTTGAGTCTCAAATATTCCAGGAAACTTGCCGAGTTATGGGTACTCATAAAACAAGAATGACTTCTTATCACCCGCAATCTGATGGAATAGTAGAACGATTTAATCGGACATTGGAGAGGTACCTAGCAAGAATTGTAGACAATCGGCAACGAGATTGGGAAAAGTACATACAATCGTTTTTATTGTCATATCGAAGTTCTGTTCACGAAAGTACAGCAGTGACACCAGCTTTCGCAAACTTTGGAAGAGAATTACGGCTGCCTGCAGACCTGATCACCGGGATACCACCTGATACCCCACGCGGTATAACTGATTATGCAAATGACTTGCGGAACAAAATGAACGACATTTATGAGCACGTCAGACAATCGGGCCAGCAAATGTCTGAGAAAATAAAAACCCGGTACGACCGCAAAATGAACAATAAAGGGTTCGACGAAGATTCACTAGTGTGGTTGCACAATCCAGTCCGCAGCAAGGGGAAATCTCCTAAGCTTCAAGCTAAATGGGACGGCCCGTACCGGATTGTGACCAGGATCAACGATGTAACCTACCGGATACAGAAAGGCGCAAGAGGGACTCCTAAGATCGTCCATGTGGATCGCCTGGCGCGTTATTATGGGGCCGATAATGCTCGGGACGAGCATGTCTTAGGAGGGGGCAGTGTTACGCGCCTAAGTCGACGGCACTAGCGCCATCTAGTGTCAGAGACGAGAGCGAGGGGAGCTTTCCAGAAAATGACATCACTAATGCTGCATCACTAAAGCTGTCGGTTTTTCAACCGACAGCGCCATCTAGTCTCAAACCGAAGAATACTAAACTTCTAGAAGTTGAAACTCGAACTCTCGGTACCTTGCGCGTGTTTACTTGAATATTCCGGATATTTCGGTGCTAATTTATATTTATAGGCGCTGCAAGATGCGATCGGGGAAGTATTGAAGTTGGCGAGACAAGCGAAGCTTCGGAGCGGAATAAAGTGTATCAGTGTGATTAATTATTAGTGTTTTTAACTTTAATTAGTGTAAAGTGAATTAAAGTGTTAATTTAGGTAATTCTATCGGCAATTTTTATTGTCATGAACCTCAAGCTCGTAACAATATCGTTTTACAATATTATTAAAGCTTTGTAAAAGTTTTGAAAAACAAACTTAAGCGTAAAGATTGTATTGCAATTTTACATTCTCAACATAATGGTGTAAAATCTCTGGATGATCAGGATTCGATAAACAAACAAAAGTACTTATAAGTAAAATTGATCATTGAGAAGTTTCTTTGAACAAAAGAATTAAGTATGAACACAAATTGCAAAATGAAAATAAAGACAGAATTCTATAATTTTATAATAACATTATTTCTATTAATTATTTTTAATGGTACTTGAATAATTATCTTTGTATGTCTGTATTTTATTTAAACTTTTTTCTGTAGATGTTACCGTAAATGTACCGGTCACAACTAGGTATATGTATTCCTAGTCATTGTCAGTTGATAACGAAGAATACAAATATAATTGTTACCAACTTTAGTTACAGTCAGGAGACTGAGTACAGTAACGTCAGTGCGGTAGAGCTATGCTGCAACTATATCATGTTTGTAGCACGTATGGATGGCTCAACCGGTGTAGGTTTCGTACGGTGATTGTACTCTACTATCCTTTACTGGAAATAAGTCATTCCATCTTAGTCCTCAGGGGTGAAAACGCATGTGCATTTGATGCTTAATAAGTGATAAATGAAGATGAGCCATAACATCCACTTACCTTCAGATAAGCGACTGTGTGCTTGTTTACCAACCTAGTTTTATCAACCTTAAAAAGCTCAAGGAATCCATTTGGATTCTCAAAATGTCACCTTTTTTATTTAACTGTCTTTGCGGCTCTGGGTTCTAGCCCTTCTAAGTCTATCATTTCTTTCAGAATCTTCATTTTATATTTTTTTCGTCACAATATGCTGATGTGTCACATTGCGAAGTTTTTGGGAGATTTTGACGACAGTTCAACCCAACGGACTGTTTATGACGACAACCACTCAAGTTTATAAGGCGCCCAAGCGTTCAAACTAACTTGAGGTTTATATCAACATGAAAGCACTTATTTCGTTTTTTCCAATAGTTCACACGCGCAGACACTTAATTCACAATATCACATTACTTTTACGAATTAAAATCCACTTCAAAATATTAGGTTGAAATTTAGAATCGTTTGGCAGGAATTTGGGGGAGTAAGGTGTTTTATTCAGTAGAGGTTTGGTCCCCAATTATGATAATATCACTCACATTGAAAGGTAACGCACCGTTCTCGAGAAAAATCAAAAAGAAAATCCCATAGAACTAACCTCAAAATGATAACTCGAAATGAATCATGAGGTGGTGGAGAGGGAGGCAGGGGAGTTGTAGAGTCGTCCCCCACTTCCACATCCTGCTGGACGTGCTTAGTTTTTTTCATAAATTTTTGAAAATCTAATTTTGAGGTTATGTTTTTGTAATGTTTTTGACTATAAACCTGATTTACGAAGGGAGAGAGTTGGGGGACGGAAGCACCACGTAGCGCAGTCGAGGGAAGACCGGTCGACGGAGCCCCGCAAAGTGGGGCTCCTACTTCTGAGTGGTTTACAAAAATAACCACGAAGAAAAAGGCGGGTTCTATTCGCTCGCTTCGCTCTGTCACTCGACCCCACCATCTCCTTCTAACCTAACCTATCCGAGTCGGGGTGCCCTAAGTCCCAAGCTCGCTTTGCTCGCTCTTGCACTCAACAAAACACCAATATATTAGCTTTTATAATTACTTTAAATTATAAATATAATATATAATACCATAATAAGAACACTACGACAGGCTGCCCTCCCTCCACGCCTACGGCTTTATAAAAACACTTTAGTAATAGGGCAGACAAGACTACGTATTGGGGCTGTACGATTCGGGGCGTGCTGATTTAATTTTAGTACAGACAGATTCGATCAGATCAGATATCTACAAAGTCAGGTGGCCTTTGCTCCCGCCACAGCCAGCTTTCACAATTTAATTTTTTCTCAGAATGGCTAGAACCCAGAGCCGTAAAGTCAGTTAATAATAATAAATGTATCACTTTCCATACTTTACGCATTTTAGGTTTTTTTTTATAGCATAGGGTGACAAACGAGCACACAGTCCACCTGATGGTAAGTGGCTGCTGCGGCCCATAAGCATCTACATCTATCCTCGACTACGAATCAAAATGCAGATGCGCTGTCACCAGTAAGGACCAAGACGGAATGCCTCGCCTCCAGTAAAAAGGGTCTCCAGTTCTCTACACTCACCATACGAAATACAGCAGCATTAAGCTACTATTTCACGCTGGTATTCTGTGAGAGTGTGGTCCCTCCCCGGTCGAGCCGACCCATTCGTGCCACAACTATACCACTAATATAACTGCAGCATGGCTCTACCACGTATAAATTTTAGGTAAGTAATTAGTAGTTAGTAGGTAAGTAAGTAGTAATTTTAGGTAAGGTAAGGTTATAATAGTTTTTTTTTTTTTTTGATAACGGTGCGTTACCTTTTAATGTGAGTGGTATGACTGTAATCGGGGACCAAACCTCTACCAAATAAAACACCTTACTCCCCCAAATTTCTGCCAAACGATTTTAAATCCAACCCAACCGTTATTTATTAAGCGACCAAGCAAGAGCGACAGTCCGTCAACGGCCAAGTTCCCGCCAAAACTCCAATGTCACCTTGCCGCCGCACCACAGAATAAATAATAGTACTACGTAACCGCGCCAAAGAGTATAGTAATATTTAAAGGCCTTCTACAAGATCGGGACCAACCGTCGACCATCGTGGCCTGGGTCGGGTCAACCGATTTTTGTATTCATTCTACACGGTCGGGTGGTTGACTCAACTTGTCAGTTCTCTACGGCATTCAAAGCGTAAAGAAGAGCTAAATATGGCTCCTTGTCTTTCGAAGCAACAAAAGATCGGTTTGGCAATAATTTTTTTATGCTTGAGTGAAGAAGAAAAACAAAGAAAAATAAAAAGTTGATGATACTGTGACTGCGAATTACTTTGAACTGTCTCAATATTTTAAGGATTCTTGATTCTGAAGTCTTCCGAAATTTAAGAAAGATGCATTAGCTTTCAACGTCGGGATACGCAACACGTCGGAGCATCTGCAAGATGGCAGAAGAACTCCAACAAAGAGAGAAGTCACAAGCGCAGTGATGTCCACCTTCGATCCAATGGGTTTTGCAACACCGGTCCTAATACAAGGAAAGAAATTAATACAAGATATCTGGCGAAAGAAAATAGACTGGGATGAACCAATTAACGAACAAAAAAAGGAAGCCTGAATGTATACTGAATGTATATGTATGAATATTTAGAAGAAGTATCAACATTATCAAGGCTGAAGATCCAAAGATGCATCTCACCCAATGGCAGAAAAGGACAGCTACATACATTTACCGATGCGAGTGAAGAAGCCTACGCAGCAGTAGTCTACTGGAGAATAGTCGAGCCCGGAGGAAAAGTCCATGTCTCCATGATCGCCGGCAAAGCAAGGGTAACACCGACGAAACCAGTATCAATTCCGAGACTAGAGCTACAAGCAGCTTTACTCGGACGCCGAATAGCCGCCACAATTGAAGAGGAGTCAGAGTTCGAAATATCGAAAAAGATTTACTGGACCAACTCCAGCACAGTACTGCAGTGGATAAAGTCGCAACCAAGAAAATACAAAACATTCGGCCAACCGACATGCAGAGATTGAAGAGAAGTCCAAGCTAGAAGACTGGAGATGGGTACCAACTAAGGAGAACCCAGCAGACGACGCCACGAGAGGAACCCCAATCGAATTCGACCACAACGCCAGATGGTTCAAAGGCCCGTCATTTCTCCGTCAACCAGAAGAAGAATGGCCGTTTCACGACTTCAAACCAGAGAGTATTATGCCAGAAGAAAAGCACAAACAAAAGGTGTTGGCAACAATGGCAGCAGAAGACATACTTTTGAATCCGGAAAGGTTCTCGAGCTGGGAGCGACTGCTGCGCACTACAGCCAGAGTGGTTGCCTTTGCACACTACCTATTAAAGAAGAGCCGTAAAGCGACCAACACCGCCATGCGCCAGAAGGATGAGCCTTGGAAACCACAACAGAAAACCCAGAAGAAAGAAGCACACGCCTCAAACTCATCAGCCAACAAAAATGAAAATAAGCGACTATATCTACCCCTAGAAGAAGAACACCTATAGAAGGGCGAAGAGTTATTAATGAAGATAAGCCAGAACGACAGTTTCGCGTCAGACATAAGAAAATTGTAGGCAGAAAAACCTCTAGAAAACTCAAGTCAACTCAAGAAAATCGACGTTTACGTTGGAGACGATGGAATTATCAAACTAAGAAGCAGGACAATGAAATTCCACGACCAAAACGAAAGAAGAATGAATCCTATCGTTTTAGACGGGAAACAAAAGATAACCCGTCTAATAATACAATACTATCATAAGAAATTCCTTCACGGAAACACTGCTACAGTAATGAACGAGATTCGTCAAAAGTTCTGGATCCTGGGGCTAAGAGCAACTGTAAAGGCGGTCGCACACAGCTGTCAATGGTGCAAGACAAAGAAGAGTTCACCAGAGATACCCCCGACGGGAGACCTACCGAGCGAGAGACTACAGCATCATCAGTTTCCGTTCTCCTGCACGGCTGTAGACTACTTCGGGCCGATGCAAGTCACCATCGGAAGAAGAACTGGGAAGCGCTGGGGAGCTTTATTCACTTGCCTCACTACTAGAGCAGTACATCTAGAGCTAGTACCTTCTCTCAGCACTAGCTCAATGATCATGGCTCTCCGACGAATGGCAGCCAGAACCGAAAACCATATTCAGCGACAACGGAACCAACTTCGTCGGAGCCAAAAGGGAACTAGAAGAGGCCGCACAAGAAAAATGTATCAAGTGGAAGTTTATCCCCCCGGGAGCTCCGAATATGGGAGGTGCCTGAGAGAGACTTGTACGAACAGTCAAGACGGCGCTAGCAGTAGTCCTCAACGAGAGAAGCCCGCCCGAAGAAGTACTCCATACACTAATGACCGAGGTTGAACACATCGTCAATTCGAGACCCCTCACCCCGATCAGCATGGACTCAGAAGATGAACAAAGCCTAACACCGAACCACTTTCTGCTGGTGTGATCATGCGGAGCGATGGCCCCGGGAGAATTCAGTGACATGGAGCTGATCTGAAAGACAAATTGGAGGATCACCCAAAGACTCGCAGACCATTTCTGGAAAAGTTGGATCAAAGAATATTTACCTCCCCTGATGCCAAGAAAACTTGAAAAGAGAGAAACCAAAGACCCAAGAGAAGGAGACATCGTGCCGACAGTGGACGCTACGTTACCACGAAACTCATGGCCTCGCGGAGAAGTTATCAAGACCTACCCCGGACCAGACGGAAGAACCAGAGTGATGGATGTGTGGACATCTGGAGGAATACTTCGCCGCCAACTCGACGTGTCATCGTGCTGGTACGAGCGGAATCGCCGCCTCCGGAATGTTAGCGACGACAAGTGAATTTAATCATTTACTTTCAATTTATTCTTATTTGTGATATAAAACTAAGTGTAAAGACTGATAGTGTTAATAACAAGAAAGTGAATTAACTACTTATATTAGCTTCACCTCTTATTTTAAAATTACGTAACGAAAGTTAGTAACCAAAGTCTGTAACGAAAATGTGAATCTAATTGCTTATTTAGGTTTATTTAGAATGTTAGAAACGTGATATAAGTCTAGTTACTTATTAGAAATTTCTCTTATTATAATTTAAAGAGCTGTATTAGAAATATTAACATTTAAGTGTAAATTTAATGATTTGTTTAATTCTTTTTCTTTAAAGTAATTTAAAACGACAATATGTCAATTAATCACTTTTTAATCTAATTTCTTATTATAAAATAGCTTTTAATTTAATGAGAAGTTAAAATGTATTCTGTATAGAATGATAAGCATTGTGCATTCCTGCCGGCTGCCGGCGCTACTTGAATGTTAAGCGGAAAAAGCTTAGCTACTACGGAGCTAAACCGTAGGAAGACCGCGCCACTATTTTTATTTTTTATTAAGAGTTTTATGAATATTCGAAATAATAAAGATAAGTTATCTCTACTGCCAGGAATGTATAAAAACATTGTAAGGTATGTTTTACCACACATATTAAAGAAATTTGTAAATTTCCTTTAGAAAAGGTCGTTCTGCGCTCTGATTGGTCGACGGGAATCATTAGTGCCGTGTGCAAATTCATTAGTGCCGTGTGCAAATTTTATTAATTCTGATTGGTCATAGCTGCCTATAAAAAGAGGCGTTTTTTGTGGTAAAACATTCCAATTCCGGCAATGTAAGAATAAAGCATCAAGAAAATAAAGAAGAAGAAACTCTGAAAAAGTGTAATTTATTGCTCATCTAACTGCTACTGCATGCTCTCCAGTTAACATCCCGCCAGCATAACCCGCTCCATTACTAACATTCTCACACACGAGCATCAACACTTATACATTGCTAAACAAAATTATCTAGTTTAGCTTTTAACGCATGGTGACTTTGTGTCCAATAAATTTTAGTGTTTCGCTTTTTCCATAAGCCCTTAATCTTAAATTTAAAAAAAATTGTCGCTATATATTTAATAATTTCTGTCTCATGCCTATTTAGACACTTTATAGAGAGAACCGGATGAGATGGAATGAATATATCATTTAATTTCGGATAAAAATATTTTTGTATTAAATGAATGTTTAAATTTGTATCAGAAATTTATTAATAAATCCTTGTTAAAAACAACGGGTGAACGCAGGAAATTAAGTAAATGGGGCTCTAAACTCTGTCGTGAAAAGTCAGAAGATGTCAAAAAAGGCATATATGGCAATTCACAGTGCTGTGTTAGTAACTACTTTAGCATGTGGTAGGGAAAGTTGGGTGAGGCAGAAAAAGCACGAGAGAGGAATGAAGGAGTATGTTAGTGCTGAATCTGAGTGGCAGGGTGAGAAATTGTGTAATAAAAGTGTGGTTTGCAAGATGATGATACCTGTATTAAGAAATGTATGCTTTGGTGGTGAGGCATCTCGCTCAGCTCGTTTTTCCGTTAAGCCTAATATTTTTTGAAAGTAGACTTTATTTCAATAACATAGAATACGTTTTACGTTTTCAACTTCTTCAGAGTTCACAATCTTGTTCTATACGCAGTATATTATACGGAGGGCCCACTGAAATGATCGGTAGTAGAATATTTCAGATTGAGTTACAATAAAACCTTTTTTAGAATTTGAATACTGGCCTCTTAGAATCTTAATGACATTCAAACAACAAAATTTTTTTTTTAAAAACAAAAACTATCTTGGTTTAAAGTTGACACTTCGTTAACAGAATCCTCTTAGTAGTCTGTGACAGAAACGAAGCTCACGCGTGAACATTTCCGTGCAATAATTTATCACAATTTTCGTCGCAGCTTATCTCAAGATAAATGTCTCAGCGAACTTGCTTCGATTTATGATGTTGAAGCACCGAGTCAAACGACAACATACCGCTGGTATGCCGAGTTCCGACGCGTTCGTGTGTCGCTCAGCACTGTTTCTTCTGCAGGTCGACCAAGAACAGCGGTCACGCCTGAAAACATCGCAGCTGTGCGATGATATTAGATGACCGTCATGTGACATATGAGCAGATTCGGGCTGAGTCGATATTACATAATGAGCTGTGTTTAAGAAAGCTAGTTTCCCACTGAGTTCCCCACAATTTGTCCGAAGTGCAAAAGGCGGCTCGTGTAGATTGGTGCCTCGTACTCTGCAACGCTTCAACGGAGGGAAGTCAAATACCATTTATAATATCGTCTCAGGTCAAATCATGGATTTATTCATACGAACCTGAAAGAAAACATCAGTCAGCAGTTTGGGTCTTCAAAGACGAGGTCAAACGAACGAAAATCGTTCGTTCCCGCAGCGTGTCAAAGAAAATGGTCGCTACGTTTGTCTCGAAAAGGGGCATGCTGTTACAATTATTTTACAGGAACGCAGAACGGTTACCGCTGAGTGGTATATCACGGTTTGTTTGCCAGAAATGATAGCCGAACTACGAAAAAATAACCCGAAGCGTTGCATCATCTTACATCACGATAATGCGAGCTCCCATACGACTCGGAAGACAAATAATTTTTTGAAGCAGGAAAACGTTGAGCCTGAAAAGCCATCCTCCGTACGGTCCTGACCTGAGCCCAAACTTCTTTACATTCCCTACAATCAAAGATGTATTACGCGGTCAACGATTTGAAGACCCCGAAGCAGCTGTGGAAGCGTACAAATCAGCAATTTTGTCAACATCAATTTCGGACTAAAATGACTGTTTTAATGACTGATTTGCACGAATGGAAAAGTGCATTAAATAGAACGGAGAATACTTCGAAAAACAATAAAATACAATTTAGCTATACCGTACATGTGGTTTTTCTTATTCCCGATCACTCATAATATCTTTGAGCTCTACACTCGAGAGCCATGTTTGTGGTATCCGAGACTCAAAAGTTTTAAGAATCGTACAGTGCGAAATGATGCTTTGCGACGAATTATCCAATTATTATCTTTTAATATAACTATCGAAGAACTAACAAGGCGAAGGAAAACCTAATGGGTTTTTATAGAACCATTTTTAACAAATATAAACAGTCTTCAAGGAACATTAACGCCATTCAACGGCATTGAAACTTAATGACGTGGGGCGTTCAAGTGTAGCCAACTTTCTTGCGTTAAATTTAAAGCAATACTTGCTGTGCTTGTAGGCATTGACGTTTGCCGCTAGTGTAGCACCAGCATTAGCGCGTTCACTCAATGCTCGACGCAGGGGCGGGGCGATACCATTGTCGAGCGGTGGGCTAAGCGTTAAAATATGAGTATCGACAGTCGATATTTTTTTCAATAAAAAGTTTTAATTTTTTATTTTATCTCGTAAATCATTTAATCTGTTACTACCCAATCTTCTGTACTTTATTTTATTCTATTAATTTTTCCCAGTTTATTTATTTGCTTGTTATCTTAAAAAGAAATGTAATTTTGTGTAGTATAATCTCTGTGGCATTAAAATGACTATAATCTAAGGAACTTATAACAACTTTACTATCTGTGTGTTTTGGCGGGAACTTGACCGTCGACAGTTTTTTGCTTCTGTTTTATCGCTTAAACAATTGTTTGAAGTGGATTATGATTCGTAAAAGTGATGCGATTTTGTGATTTAAGTGTCTGCACGCGTAAACTATTAGAGAAAACGATGAAACAAATGTTTCGATGTTATTATAAACCTCAAGTTATTTTGATCGGTTAGGCGTCTTATGAACTTGAGTTACTGTCGTCATCGACTGTCTGCTGGGTAGACAGTTTACTCCCGTTCTGTCAAAAATAGCTGTAAAATATTTATTTCTTCAGCTACATCTGTAGCACCCGTGCTTCTAAGCATATTTAACAGCAGAACATACGAAACAACGAGTATATTTTTGAAAACTCGTAAGGAAAAATATTGTTACACATAATCGTCAATTTTTAAATTAAACAATAATTAATACAAACTATAATCTAACATTTTCATACATTTATAATTTAATTTCCTTAATAAATATAATAAATGAACTAAACTAAAATGACTTACGGTTGTTTTTTGAAATAAAGCCGATATGTCGATATTTTTTTCGATTTATAAAACTCCGATTTTGACTTACTGTATATTAACTTACGATACGTAGTACTATTATTTATTCTGTGCTTACGATATATATATAAGTCCAACACTGATACATTTACAATTATCAATATATCAAAAATACGATATTTTAAATAATACCACTATTTCTAGTTATATTTAAAAAATATAACTAGGAAGTTTCGACTGATCATTTGGAATGATCAGTTGAACTAACCGTATGTGTGGAAATTTCTTTGGCTTAAATCTATTCAAACTAATATCAGTTTGAATGATTGCTTTAACTGACCGTGTGTGGCCACCATAACGCATGTAACTTGCAAGGCCATTCGTCGGGAATTGCGATGCTCTGCTCGGAAGAAAAAGGTAGATAGTGTAAAAAACAAATTAACTTGAAATACGATTTCCAACAGAAATGTAATCGTATTCTACTTAGTTAAAAATTGTGTTAGTAAACAAAGTTTTAATTTCAGTGTTTTGTGTTATTGTAACTTAAAATATTTTAAATACAAAAGACAAGTAGGTATAGGTATGTAAGTAGATACTTGGATAGTGAAGTAAATTTCAACTAAATTTTGCAAAGTTATAATCCTTCTAATCTATATCTATATGTAGACATCAATCATTCTTTCTTAGTTTTTAAATCTTTCTCTCATAATATTCAATGCATCCTCATCTTTGTTTCGATCTTTATGGTCACGAATTTTTGGGTACCATATTATTGGATGATATTGATATAGTTCCAAAAATTTCAATTCGAGTTCGTGTGAGTTCGTGAGTCCAACTCGCCATTTTTACGTACTTACTGACTTTAACAATCAACAGAAATGCAAAGAACGTGCGCCGTCTATAACAACTGCCGGCCGACAGACGCGAATGATTCGCGAATATGGCGGGTATGAATAAGATTTGCCAAAACGCAAAACTACCCGAGAACCTTTTGATGTTACCGACACGGAATGGAGACTCGGCCAATATCAACCAATGTAGACAAACTAATATACACCAATATTCGCTCTACACTTCTACACTCTCGTATTTGCCAATGTTGGGGTATTTTTGTGGAGAATATGGATATGGAACCCGCTCAGGATTGCGCTAGCACACAAAGTCATAGATAAGAGTATATATACGGAAATAGATAAGAATCTCTAACGTAAAAATTTGCCGCAACAACAGCGCTGCCTGGAAGCTAGTATGTTAACTACTACTTCAACTATACATATCTATAGATATTATATTATATATATATATTACCTCTATACTATACTCCTTTCATATTATTACTTTTATTAAGTACTTTGTCAATTTCTAAATAACAATAAAAACATTGTTTGTTACTTAGAAATCGGCATAAATAGGTACTCTCGATAAATTGAAGGACTTACGCAAAAAGAAAGATTTTCAGTATTGTTAACATATTTATTTCACAATTTTCAACAAGATAATATTTGAAAACAAAATAACACCAAAACGTAAGATATTATACAATTCTATGTTGTCTGCACATAATGTAGAAAGTAACTTACTACAAACCATCATAAAAATTACTGGGTTGAAATTAACATATTATATTATAAGTCTTTATTATATTTGTCACTGCACCAATTACAAAAACTAACTTGAATTTAGAACTATGAAGGAATTTTTTTTTAATTTATTATTTTGGAAGACAAAATGAATTAATTTAGTAACACCGATATGTCTTTTCTTCACCGCTGCATTGGAAGGTGTTTTCAAGCTACTGGGCTGGAAAGGATACGGTATTAACATCAATGGCGAGTACATCAATCACCTTCGCTTTGCCGACGATAGTATGGTCCTTATGGCAGAATCGCTGGAGGACCTAAGCACTATGCTCAGTAACCTCAATACTGTCTCCCAACGGATAGGTCTTAAGATGAACATGGACAAAACGAAGATCATGTGTAACGTCCATGTCACACCTATGTCGGTAGTTGTTTGGGGGCACTAAGCTCGAAGTTGTTGACGAATATGTCTACCTGGGACAAATAGTCTCACTAAGTAAGTTCAACTTCGTCCGAGAGGTCACTCGACGGATTCAACTCGACTGGGCAGCGTTCGGGAAATTACGACATGTCTTCTCGTCAGGTATACATCAAAACCTGAAAACGAGACGGAATAATCAATGCGTTTTGCCAGTGATGACCCACGGAACTGAGACGTGGTCCTTCAGCGGTGACCGTATGAGGACGCTCAAATTCACTCAGCGAGCCATGGAGAGGGCTATGCTCGGGGTTTCTCTGCGTGATAAACTTAGAAATGAGGAGATCTGCAGTAGAACCAGAGTGAACGTCATAGAACAACGGATTAGTAAGCTGAAGTGGCAATGTGCCGCCCATATATCTCGAGAATCTACAACTGATGGGGAAAAAGGTTCTCGAGTGGCAGCCTCATACCGGTAGGCAAAGTGTAGGGCGACGCCCCACTAGATGGAGTGACGACCCGGTAAAACACGCAGGAAGTCGACTGGAACACGCAGCAGGCGACTCTGGACCATGCTTTGTGGCATATCTTGGGGAGGCCTATGTTCAGCAGTAGACTTGTGAAGGGCTGTAATGATGATGATGATGATATTTTTTAATGTAGTTAATAAATACAATAACATATAACAATAACTTGCTTAATGTAATATGATTTCCTTTTTGGTATTTCCTTTATACCTGTCATTAGAATTATTATTAATAATGCTTAATTTTTGTGGCAGCCACACTATCTTGATTGATTTACATCAGAAACTAATGAGAGTACTAACGTAACGTGATTTACATAAAGTAGCTAAAAATGCAAGATGCCAGAGCAGCTACAAATTAAAAAGTATTAAGTGCATAAAGCAATTTCTAGATGGCGGTAGTTTAACCATCAATGAAATTTCTTAGAAAATACAATAGCATAGCAACTCATAGAGGAATGCACAAACTCTGGCTACGCGTAGACAGCGACGACCATCCGCGCGTCTACGGGTGCCTCTATAGGTCCCATAGCGGTAATGCCGAAACAGACCGACTCTTCGACCACGTCCAAATGGCTGCAGATTCGTTGCTACAGCAGATCCCCTCCGCAGAGATCGTGATCCTCGGCGACTTTAACACCCATCACGCCGAATGGCTTGGTTCACGTTTAACCGATCATGCGGGGAGATCTGTTCATGATTTTGCCTTGGCATATGGTCTGACACAACTGGTTACTTCGCCTACGCGGATTTCAGATGTGGAGGATCATGCATCTTCCCTGTTGGACCTTCTGATGACCTCTCACCCGGACGGATATCAGATTTCCGTCGACGCCCCTTTAGGCTCCTCGGACCATTGTCTGGTTCGGAGTGTTGTGCCACTCACGCTGAAATCGCGGTTGCATTCTGCAGGCTGCCGTCGTGTTTGGCACTATAGGTCAGCCGATTGGGATGGGATGCGGTCTTTCTTTGCATCCTACCCTTGGGGGTGGGTTTGCTTCTCGCCGGATGATCCCAACGTTGTTGCGGATTCTGTTACTGATTTGGTACTTCAGGGTATGGAACTTTTTATTCCTTCCTCTGTGGTGCCCATTGGAGGCAAATCTCAGCCATGGTTTGGTCGCTCCTGTAAAATAGCATCATGCTATAAGCAGGAGTGCTACCAAGCCTGGGTTGATGCACCAGCGTCCCGGGATGTAAACACCAGCGCTCTAAAAAAGAAGTATAATTCCGCCTCTAGGTCCTTCAAAAGAGTCATTGCCAAGACAAAGTCAGAGCACATAGGCAGAATTGGTGAGAAACTAGTTCGCCTTCCTTCTGGAACCTGTGCATTCTGGTCTCTCGCCAAGGCTGTCCAGGGGAATTTCTGTCAGCCATCTCTTCCATCTCTGCACAGGGAGGACGACTCACTGGCCCACACTGCAAAGGAGAAAGCCGATCTTCTAGGCTCTATCTTTGCGTCTAACTCGACTCTCGATAACGGGGGGAGTACGCCGCCAACCATCCCGCGGTGTGAGTGCTCCATGCCGGAAGTGCAGTTCACACAGCGCTCGGTTCGCCAAGCACTCCTCTCCCTGGACATCCACAAGTCCAAGTCACTTTGCTGAACAGAGTCTCCGATTGGGGACGACTAAATCTAGTCCAGTTTAACCCCCAGAAGACACAAGTTTGCGCGTTAACCGCTAAAAAGAACCCCTTTGTCGTATCCCCTCAGTTTCAAGGCACTCCCCTTGTTGCCTCAGCCAGTATCGGAATCCTCGGCGTCGACATATCGAGTGACGTGCAGTTTCGTGGTCACTTGGAAGGGAAGGCCAAATTGGCCTCTAAAAAGCTTGGCGTGCTCAGCAGAGCGGGACAGTATTTCATGCCGGCACACCGCCTGCAACTTTACAAGGCCCAGGTTCGGCCGCACATGGAATACTGTTCCCATCTCTGGGCTGGGGCTCCCCAGTACCAGCTCCTTCCACTTGACCGCATCCAGCGCAGAGCGGCTCGAATCGTCGACGACCGAGTGCTTTTCGATCGGCTCGATTCACTGGCGCTGCGAAGAGACGTTGCATCTCTTTGCGTATTTTATCGCATCTATCACGGGGATTGCTCTGAGGAATTGTTCGGATTAATCCCAGTCGCCAAATTTCGTGAACGCACTACACGGCAAACGTCCCGATACCATCCACACCATCTGGATGCTTGGCGGTCCACCACTGTACGTTTCACAAGGAGTTTCTCTCTGTGGAATAGTTTACCACCGGCGATTTTTCCGGACCGATATGACCTGGGGACCTTCAAGAAAAGAGCTTACTCATTTCTAAAGGGCCGGCAACGCACCCGCAATTCTCCTGGTGTTGCGGTTGATCATGGGCGGCGGTAGTCACTTAACATCAGGTGAGCCGCATGCTCGTTTGCCCACTCTTCTATAAAAAAAAAAACTCATGAAGGCTAGAGAACAGGAGAACGATCACTACGTACTAAAGCACAGCCCGCTTGTCCTTGAGAATGAATACATAGCGGCTCTGACGTCGGTGAGTAGTGACTGCCATTGAGTTACACAACACTAGAGGAGCAAACCACATTACCGCGCGTCGAAAAAAGTGTAACCACTATCCAAACGCAACGACGTAGCTTTGAAACCAATATTTTTTTAAATAAACATATATCTAATCTCATTTACACAAGTTGAGAAAACAATACCGTTACTAAGATTAGATAAAGATAGACACACAAACATGCATTGGCAGGCTGGTGTGGCTTTAAAAATGGGTTTTTTATGCTGCAGTTAATTATTTATTTATTTATTTATTTATTTATTTATTTATTCTTTTTTGTACACCACAATACAGAAACATCAATATAGTTAAAACTAATTAAAGTATGTACAATAGGCGGTCTTATCACTGAAAGTGATTTCTTCCAGACAACCTTTGCGCAGAGGAATGATGCAAACAAAAGTTACAAATAGAGGGGGGCATACAAAATGATAATAAAAAAATATAATAATACATACAAATAAAAGTAAGTGAAAGTTATATATAAAATATCATATAATAGATTAAATGAAAAGAGTACGAGAAAGGTAAAGTAATTTATCTAATAGCGTTCTAAATAATACGATTTAACAAGAATTTTGAAAGAGTGAAGAGATTTAGCACGACGAATATGGAGAGGTAAGGAGTTCCACAATCGCACAGCGGTTACGGTGAAAGATTTCTTGAAAAAGGAAGAAGAGTGCAAAGGTGTAGAGAGAGAAAGATTGATGGAGGATCGAAGGAACCGATTATGGGTAAGAGAAAGATACTGGAAACGGTTTTTTAAATAGAGAGGAGTATAAGGATTAAACAGCACACTATACAACGCGGAGAAAATGTGAGTATTCCTGCGAAGGCGGATCGGGAGCCATTTGAGCTGTTTGCGAAATTCGGAGATATGATCATATTTGCGAAGCCCAAATATAAATCTAATGCATAAATTTTGAATGCACTCAAGCTTATTAAGCTGCTCCTCGGTAATGTCAAGATAGCAAATATCAGCATAGTCAAGGATAGGCAGAAGTAGAGACAGGGCGAGCGTAACTTTAGTTGCTGTGGGAAGGAAATTACGTAATCTACGTAAAGATCTTAACGCAGCAAACATTTTTCTACTGACCTCATTAACCTGTGAGGTCCAAGACATACAGGAGTCAAGATACAACCCCAGGTTTTTAACCTCATTACTGTAAGGAATTAGAGTGCAGTCTAGTATAATAGGGGGTAGGGAAGACCAGTCAATTTTACCAATTAATCTAGAACTACCGATGACAATGACCTGAGTTTTCTTAGGATTAATCGTTTAACCATAACATTTACTCCAATTCGAAATACAAGTCAGATCAGCGTTAATAGTGTCAACTGCTTTAGATAGATCTTCAAGAGAGGACTGAGTATAGATTTGGAGATCATCAGCATACAAGTGGTAGGAAGAGGACAAATTATGACTTATAGAGTTAATGAAAATTGCAAAAAGGAGAGGAGACAACACGCCACCTTGTGGTACACCAGCAGCTGTAGTAATCCAGGTGGAGAAAACCTCTTGCACCTGAATTCGCTGTCGGCAACCAAACAAGTAACTTCGAAACCAGTCAACTACAGTTGGAGATATGTTGAGAGAGCGTAGGATGCTTAACAAGATATCAAAATCTACAGTATTAAATGCGTTACTAAAAACAAGCAACGTGAGAATAGTAAGCTTTTGTTTCTCCATACCATACCGAATATCATCAGTGATTTGTAAAAGTGCAGTAGTCGTACTATGGCCAGGACGGAAACCGGATTGCAAGGGATTTAAAAGATTGTGTTTTAAAAGATAGGTGCTTAATTGATTGTGCACAAGACGTTCTAGAACTTTGGAAAAGAAAGGCAAAATAGAGATAGGTCTATAATCGGAAAAACTAGAGGGATTTGACTTTTTCGGAAGAGACTTTTTCGGAGAACTACAAATGCGTCATTCCAAGCTGAAGGGAAAAAAGCAGAATTCAGTGATTTATTCAGGATAGACGTGATTATAGGTAAAAGGAGATCAATGAGAGGGATGACCATTTTCCGACTAATGCAGTCACTACCAATCGAATTTGAATGGATGAACATTATGGCTCTCTTAACATCACAACTGTTAAATTGGCTAAAATTAAAAGCAGGGATGTCCGGAGTGGGAGCTTTTGAAAGAGAATCTAAAGTATTATGTTTTGCTTTATCGTTAATGCAAGACGAAGATGAGAAATGCAAATTAAGTTGATTGAGATCAAGGTTATGGTGTGTGAGATTTTGTCATAATTTCCCAACTCCTAAGGACTTAAGAAATTTCCAGACCCTAGCAGGATCAGGATCTTGTACTGATTATGTATCTTGTACGGATATGGCGTCGTTGTGCTTTTCTACACAGATTGTTGCAACGATTCCGTACTAATCTATACTTCTCTCTATTGAAATCGCTAGGGACTGACTTGTATTTAGCTTGTATTATATTTTATTTTCAAATCTTTATTGCGTCCCCTTAGAAAAAAAAAGAATACAAAGCTTATCAGATGAATAGAAGTAAACATAATGATGAAATAAAACATATTTTTATATGTATTTTTACTGTACTAATAAATCAAACAATATAAAATAGGTAATAAATTAAAATTAATACAAAATGTATACGAAATTATAATTAATATAAAATAAGTAGGTAATAAAATATATTTAATAGATAATTCATGAATAAATTAAAATAAGAATTATTTTGTATGAAAGTTAAAATGTAACAATATTAACTTACTCCATTAATTATATAGTCTCCCATTAACGTAAGATAATCACAAATGTGGAAAAGTGGCAACATTGAACCTAAATGCCAATATTCCATAATTTTATTTAATTATTTGAGGTTTTTACGTTTATATGAAAACAAGAATTAAAAATTATGTGTTGTTTGTATGTTTTTGTGACCTTGAATGGCATTCTTTCACTACGCATTTACCCATTTTTTGTCGCGGCTCAACTCTGTCGGCGTCACATTGAACACTGAACTGACGTTAGCTAGGCTAGGCATATGGCTGTGGCCATATGTGCAGTGGCAACGCTTTGGCGCGGTTTTTTTTTTTTTATTTTTTTTTTTTTGCGCCCGAAGCAAATATGGGCAACCCTCCGGAAAGCGGGGGAGGGAGGCGGTGAATGCTCATAGCATACCACGCAGCCGGCTGCGTGGTTATGTGGAGACTTTTACCCACTAAACACCGCCTTTTAGGAAATGGCTTAACGATCTGACTAGAGATCTCTAAGCCGTATACGAACGCGACCCTCCTTGGCAGAAAGGAGGGCGCAAGCAGCGAAAAGCCGCTTAGAAGAGTGCCTAACTAAGGCAGATTAATGGATGTGTTATGGAGGCTCGGCCTGAGCCGCCAGGAGGCAGTTCAGGTCAGCCGAAAGCTTGTTGGGGGGGTGAGCGCGGTTTTTACTGATCTAGTGTTATATAAATCAATGGTGACTGCGAAGTTAGCTGTTTATGAGTACAAGTAGGTGAAGTTAGTTGAATAATGTACAAATTTTCATTTCATTTTTTCGTAGAAAATTTTCATGCTCCGTAATTTTGTAGTTTTTGACAAAAAGAAACATTAAAAATGGAGAAATATTTTATTGTGCGTGGATGTGCAAGTGGTTGAGCATCTGATCGGAAAAATAAACTGAAAATGACTTTTATTGACTGCACTTAGTGATCGCAGCGCCTCACTGATGGTGTCAATATTTCTGGGACACTATTTTCTACGGCGCTCGTTCTCCTGTTCTCTAACCTTCATGCACAAACTAATAGGAGTACGCGCTAGCACTTATTGGTTTGTGGACAGAACGTGGACAGTTTGCTCTCTGAAGGCGAAAAACAGACTCGTGTGGATTGGTGCCATGAAATGCGTCTACGTTTTGAAAACGGGAAATCTAGGGGTGTTTCAGAAACCGTTACTGGTAACAAGACATGGATCTATCAAAATGATCCGGAAAATAAAAGGCAATCATCGGTATAGGTCAACTCAGAAGGACAGTTACCGACAAAACTGTAAAGACTTCGTAACATCGGCAAAAAAAATGGTGGCTAGTTTTGTTCGCGGAGCGGATATTTGCGACGTCAATGCTGGAAAATTGTTGATCAGTTAATTCTGAAGGGTATACTACAGTTGGATTACCCAAAGCTTTCAAGCTGTGCGGGAGAGAAGACCTAAGACTGGACCTCTTCACATACCTCCCTTAGAACAAAAGCATTTATTGAAGAATCTGGTGTTGAAACTCCAAGTCACCCACCCTGCAGCCCTAACTTAGCTTCTTCTAATTTCTTTTTGTTCCCAAGAGTTAAAGAAAAAATAAAAGGCAAGTTCTTTTCAAGCGCCAAAGATGCCGTGGCTGCCTACGAAGAAGCAATTTCCGACCTGTCAGATCAAGACTGGCAAAAGTGTTTTCAGAGTTGCTTTAGGTGAATGGAACTATGTATAGAGCATGATAGAATATATTCTGAAAGATGTAAAATAAATATTAATAGTATCTAGAATACTTTTTGTATATATCTCAAAAGTTATTGAGTGTCCTACGTAATAGCTCTGTTATGTTTACATTTTATACTATTACTAGCTTGCTAGGCAGACGTTGTTCCGCCCTTTTCGAAGGCCCTTTGTCATGTCCTATTAAAAATCCCTAAATTTGCAAAAAAAATTGTGGGTCAATCATGGGTAAAACAAATATCCTATCTCTCAAGTTGGACCAAACTGCACATGGTGTGCAAATTTGATTAAAATCGGTTAAGTAGTTTAGGAGTCCATCGCGGACAAACAACGTGACACGTAATTTATATATATTAAGATAAGATTATCAATAAAGTTGGCTGTACAAATAGAACTTGCTAGGTATCCTTCACTTTGAATGAAATCGACGTCAAAAACTAATCGAGCGTATTACTAATAAGTGAGTTTTTTAATGCCCTCATATTTGTCTATTTGTTATTTTTCAAATATGGATTTTTGGGTGTTGGTTCATCTAAATACTAAATAAAATAAATTTTTTATTCAATTTTCTCCAAAGCCGGCAAATTTGTGTACCACTATTAAGAAAAAACGATAGATATCAGGTTATAAACTTACTTGTGGAATGAGTAATCCTGAGGATTATACTTTTTGTAAGAGTTATATCCTGGTACAGAAAAAAAAAACTATTGTATTATATGCATATAATAACTACTTATCACTTAAGTTCACTTATGAAATTGCTAAAATGTATTCGGGCACAGTTCACTGCGCCGTTATGTACCGGTAGCTAATAAGTTTTTAGTCTCGCTGACAGCTTCACTTGCTTTCTCTTTCTAACAGTAGTAACGAACGAAAGTACAGTAAGGCGCGCTAGCTCTCTTTTACTACCTAGCCCAATCTATGTAGTTTATACTAGATCTATGGGCATAACATTCCCAGCATAGTGTAGAGTAATATATACAGAAAATACCTAGTATGGAGTGTAGAGGTAAGGAGGGAGTGTAGAGGTAAGGAGTACAGACTCTGTATAAAAAAGTTTCTGTAGGAACTTTATTTTAACAGTCGTAGAGCCACGCAGTAGCCATAGCTGTTACATGTATGGGCCGGCTCAAACCGGGGTGGTAACACGACCTCACAGAAGACCGGCGTGAAGTAGAAGCTTTGCTTCTGCATTTCGTCTGAAGAGCGCAGGGGGCCAGAGGCCCAATTCCCCGTCCCCCTTAACATGGTAGTGGAGTGAAATATAAGACTACCCCAGGAGGGTACTATCACCTCCGGTGACGGAGAATCCCTCGCTGAGCATCCACGCCCAAACTCCCGTTCTTTTGCTGAGCGAGGGTGCTCAGGCTGTCCGTTGTATTGGGGGGGGGGGGGGGGCAAATTCCGCTCGCGGCTAAATCTACTGAGGGCAAACTGAGTAATAAGGCAAAGGTGCATCCTGCCACGCTATCCGTGGATTACTGTAACATTCACAAAAGTGGACTTCATTCGAAGCTCAACGCCGTCCACTACCATCTGGAAACGGCGAAGCCAGCCTTGCTCTTTCTAACCGAGACAATGTGTCCTCTCCGGCTAATACTTCATATCTCTCCTACCCGGGGTACAAATTAGAACACTCTGTTGTGCCCCTGTCTGGAGTTTGCATGTACGTCACAGAGGACATCTGTTTTCGACGCTTCAGCAGCCCTGAAGGTACGAACCTGTCCATCTTATGGCTACGCGTAGACAGCGACGACCATCCCCGCGTCTACGGGTGCCTATATAGGTTATGATGACATATATAGTATAACATATATGCCCATAGCGGTAATGATGACACAGACCGACTGATCAATCACGTCCAGATGGCTACAGACTCCGTGCTGCAACAGGTCCCATCCGCAGAGATTGTGATACTTGGTGATTTTAACGGCCACCATGCTGAATGGCTTGGTTCTCGTTTGACCGATCATTCGGGTAGATCTGTTTATGACTTTGCTTTGGCTTATGGTCTGACACAACTGGTTACCACGCCTA
The DNA here is from genome assembly GCA_036936625.1 of Parnassius smintheus behrii. Taxonomy (NCBI): domain Eukaryota; kingdom Metazoa; phylum Arthropoda; class Insecta; order Lepidoptera; family Papilionidae; genus Parnassius; species Parnassius smintheus. Next base: position 38,037,154 of record JAUPFT010000020.1, on the reverse strand, counting down.
CGCGGGTCCCAGATGTGGAAGATCATGTACCCTCCCTGTTGGACCTTCTGCTCACCTCTCATCTGGACGGATATCAGGTCTCGGTTGATGCCCCTCTTGGCTCCTCGGACCATTGTCTGATCCGGAGTACGGGGTACACTTACCTTCCCATCGTGGTTGCGTACTGCAGGTTGCCGCCGTGGCATTATAGGTCAGCCGATTGAGATGGGATGCATCCTACCCTTGGAGGATTTTGTATCCTACCCTTGAAGGCGGGTTTGCTTCTCGCCGGATGATCCCAGCGTTGTTGCTGATTCTGTCGCTGATGTGGTGCTACAGGAAATGGAACTATTTATTCCATCATCTGTGGTACCTATCGGAGGCAGAACCCAGCCTTGGCTTGGTCGTTCCTGCAAAATTGCATTACATCATAAGCAGGAGTGTTATCAGGCCTGACCTCGCGCATTGACGTCTCGGGCTGTATATACCAGCGGTCTTAAAAAGAAGTACAATATTATTTAATGTATTATATGTATGTATTATATAATTTATTTAATCTTTTGACATATATGTACAATAAAATTTTATTATTTTAAGATATATTTGCACACCGGTACAACTCTCGGTAGAATATTATTGAGACTTACTCTTATACTAAATACCTGTATTACCTAAATATTTTATTCTGAAAATAAAGATTTTGACTTTCACTTTGACTTTGAAGTATAATTCTGCTTCCTGGTACATAAAATGTGTTATTGTCAAGGCAAAGTCAGAGCACATCGGCATAATTGGCGAGAAACTTGTTCGTCCTCCTTCGGGAATACATGCATTCTGGTCTCTCGCCAAGGCTGCCCTAGAGAACTTCTGCCAGCCATCTCTTCCATCTCTGCACAGGGAGGTTGACTCCCTGGCCCATTTCGCAAAGGACAAAGCCGATCTACTGGGCTCTCTCTTTGCGTCCAACTCGACTTTTGATGACGGGGGGTATACACCGCCGACCATCCCGCAGTATGAGTACTCCATGCAGGATGTGCTGTTTACCCAACGCTCGGTGCGCAGAGCACTCCTCTCCCTGGACATCAATAAGTAGAGTGGGCCTGATGGCGTCCCTCCTATTGTGCTGAAGACGTGTGCTCCGGAGTTGGCATCGGTCTTAACGCGTCTTTTCCGGTACTCCTCGTACTCCCTAGGCGTAGTCCCGAAATCATGAAAGACAGCCTTCGTGCACCCGATTCTTAAAAAGGTAACCGCTCTGATCCGTCTAACTGTAGGCCTATCGCCATCACCTCCTTGTTCTCTAAAATAATGGAATCTATTATTAACAGCCAGCTCATGCGGTACCTTGAGGATCACTAGCTGATTAGTGACCGCTAGTACGGTTTCCTTCGCAGTCGCTCGGCTGTTGATCTTCTGGGTTACCTAACTCATAAATGGGCTAAGGCAGTAGAGTCTAAGGGGGAGGCGTTGGCCGTTAGTTTGGACATAGCGAAGGCCTTCGATCGGGTTTGGCACAAATCGCTTCTTACGAAGCTTCCTTCCTGTGGGCTTTCCGAGAAATTGTGCTATTGAATCACCAGTTTTCTTGCTGATTGAAGTACAAGGTCGTAGTAGGCAGTGCATGCTCCGATTACAAGCCCATTAACGCTGGTGTTCCACAAGGCTGCGTGCTATCACCAACGCTGTTTCTTCTGCATATCAATGACATGTTGCAAATCGGTAGCATTTATTGCTACACAGACGACAGCACTGGTGAAGCTTTATACACCGGCCGTGCCAATATTTCTCGGGAAAACTTCGTCAAGTACCGGGACAAGCTTGTGTCTGAAGTCGAAACTTTGTTGAACAAAATCTCGGACTCGAGGCGACTAAATCTTGTCCAGTTTAATCCCCAGAAGACACAAGTTTGCGCGTTTACCTCTAAAAAGAACCCCTTCGTCGTTTCTCGTCAGTTTTAAGGCACTCTCCTCGGTGCCTCAGCCAGCATTGGAATCTTTGGCGTCGACGTATCGAGTTACGTGTAGTTTCATGGTCACTTGGAAGAGAAAGCCAAATTGGCCTCTAAAAAGCTTGGCGTGCTTAGCAGAGCGGGGCGGTATTTCATGCGGGCTCACCGCCTGCAACTTTACAAGACGCAGATTCAGCCGCACATGGAATACTGTTCCCATCTTTGGGCCGGGACTCCCCAGTGCCACCTCCTTCCATTTGATCGCATCCTGCGCAGAGCGGTTCGAATCGTCGGCGACCGAGCTCTTTCCAATCGTCTTGACTCACTAGTACTGCAAAGAGATGTTGCATCTCTTTGAGTATTTTATCGTAACTATATACTATAACTCTGAGGAATTGTTCGGACTAATTCCAGCCGCACAGTTTCACCATTGCACATCGTGACCTAACTCGCGATACCATCCACACCATCTGGATGACTGGCGGTCCACCACTAAGCGATTTAAAAGAGGTTTTCTTCCTCGTACAACTTCCTTGTGGAATCATATACCACCAGAAGTTTTTCCGGACCGATACGACTTAGGGACCTTCAAGAAAAGAGCATATTCCTTTTTAAAAGGCCGGCAGCGCATCTGCAATCCCCTGGTGTTGCAGCTGTTCATGGGCGACGGTAATCACTTACCATCAGGTAAGCCGTATGCTCGTTTGCCCCATCTCCAATAAAAAAAGGAAAGCGCTAAATTAGGGTGGCGCTACTGTAGCTACAGTCTAAATTTTAAAGAACTTTTTGTAATTTTTTATTGCACAAACTTTCGCCATATTTCTTTTTACAATAATTATTTTATTGCTTTCAAAATTTTTATTTTCAAAATCAATCACAACGTATTTTACGGTGATGTATCATTCTCTGTAGCTACTTGAGTGCTGTTGTGGAGAGTTTATGAACTGTTATTCACCGCTTATGGATGGACACCATAGAGTACTTTTTGTATACCTGATGGACACATTTTCAACCATAGACAGAGAATCCTAGGATTCTCTGTCTAAGTTTTCAACTATTCTGCTATGGGAGATTGTCCACCTTTCCTCTTTTCTCCATGATACCTAGGAAACCCCAGGAAGCAGGGAGTTTTTGCGGGAACTTGGCCCTTGACGGATTGTTGCTCCTGTTTTGTCGCTTGAATAATGGTTTGAAGTGAATTTTGATTCGTAAAAGTGGAGCGATTTTGTGAATTAAGTGTCTGCGCGTGTGAACTATTAGACAAAACGACGAAACAAGTGCTTTGATGTTGATATAAACCTTAAGTTATTTTGATCGCTTGGGCGCCTTATAAACTTAAGTGGATTTCGTCATCAACTGTCCACTGGGCGTAGACAGAGAAACCTATAGACAAATTGACGCCTTCTTTCGCATTCGCACACGAAAATGATAGATTTATGCATATGTATTGCATAGAAATGAGACAGAGCGGTGTGATTGTTTGTCCCTTTCTAATGTCGATATAAACCTCAAGTTATTTTGATCACTTAGGCACCTTATGAACTTGAGTGGTTGTCGTCATCAACCGTCCGCTGGGTTGAGCTGTCGTCAAAATCTCCCAAGGGCTTTGCAATGTGACGCATCAACATATTGTGAAGAAAAGAAAAAAAAAGCGCGGGAACCTTGAAACTGGACCGATAAATCTATATGGATTGAAAAATAAAGATTATAATATAAAGAAGGCTTGGCTTTAGCCTTTGTGGTTTTTGAAAATATGAAGAATTAAAGAAAATAAGACCTGGATTTGGACTTTATGGATTTTGAAGAGATGGAAAGAAGAAAAATAAGACCTGGTTCAGGCCTTTAGACTTCAAAATTATATATATTGAAATTAAAAAAAAGGTAAGGCTGTATGGCTTAGTTCCTCTGCCTGTTCTCTCGAGTGAATAATAAAAACAACAACAACACTGATCACTGGGTGCGTTTGGCAGAAAAAAGCGCTAGCAAGCGCTTATAAGCGCTAAAATAGTTTTCGGCCAGGACACGATTGCTACTTCAGTAGCGCTGACACAATCCGCCATTTTGCTTATTTAATTTGTTTGTTTTGAAGTAGAGTTTATCAGTTGTTTTGTGCAATATTAGTTTTAAGTAATATAATGACATGAATAAACATATACATGCTATTAAAAAATCATGATCGGTAAGTTTTTAATATTAATACTTTACAAACATATACTTAAATTAGGTTAGATTCCCCGGTTAAAACTAACATCGTGTCCTGGAGGAAAATAGCTACTTACGATTTGACAGCGCTTACCACTTACGATCGCCATTTTGCTTGCAAGCGCTTGCTAGCGCTTTTTTCTGCCAAACGCACCCTGGTTCACTGGGTCAAAAACTAGCTTGCTACATGTTTATTTATCTATGGTCAAAAACAAACAAACTCAAAACAATTTTATAAAATGTCTCAGAAGCGACAAAGTAAAAATAATGAATCACTAAATAACACAGACTTGAAAAGTGCTGTAAAAGAATGTGTTCGATACCTTTTCTGTCGTGAAGGTAGCAAAATTCCTATCAAAAGAGCTGAAATTTTAAAGCATTTGCAAAGTGTTTGTGAAACCCCCTCTAATCAAGTAAATAACGTGATAATAGAAGCCAATAATGTGCTGAAGGCGGTCTGTACACTGTTTTTTTCTTAATTTTTAAATTATTATTAGTGAAAAACTTTGCCTTAACAATATCTACAATTGATTTGAAGGTTCCAACCATTATGAGGTATATATTTTTTTGTTGGTATATTCAAATGATAGTGAGACTTAGGGTAAGGTTTACAATTCGGTCGCCTGAATTAGGGGGTGGGGGGTGGTGTGGGGGGAGGGGGAGTAGTTGTAGAGTCACCCCCTACTTCCCCTTTCTGCCATATGTGCTTAGTTTTTTTTTTATAAATTTTTAAAAATCTCATTTTGAGGTTATGTTTCGTAATTTTTATGACAATTTTAACCTGATTTATGGGGAGAGAGAGTTGGGGGACGGAAGCCCCACGCCAATTAACGTGGTGCAGTCGATGGAAGTCCGGTCGACGGAGCTCGCTTTGCGAGGCTCCTACTTCTAGAGTGGTTTACAAAAAAATAACCACGAAGAGGATGACGGGATCTATTCGCTCGCTTCGCTCGCTTCTTCGACCCCGTCATCCTCTTCTAACCTAACCTGTCCGAGCCGGGGTGCTCCACATCCAAGGCTCGCTTTGCTCACTATTGCACTCGATATAACACCAAAATATTAACTTTTATAACTACTTTCATTTAAAAACATAATTTATGGCTGCCACCATTTGTAAGAAAGGATCTTTGTGATATTTAGCAGTATTCCGCCGCCACAAATATTTCACTATTCACCAAAATTCTCAAACTCGGAAGCAACGGCATGACGAAAAGCTGTCAACAAAATGGCCGGTCTAGCGATTAATTTTACATATTTTTAAATTGATTCAAATCGAAATTGGATGAGTCGATTCACAAAAAATCGATATGTTAAGGATCGATTTCGCAAAAATCGATCTTTTTTTGATTTGCGTTAAAAGTTTATATTTACAATATCAAAAGGTACAATAAAGTACCAATAACATTGAATGATTGAATTATAAACTGTAATTCTTTACGAGTTTGGGTACATTCAACTAATTGTAAATAATTTTACAAATCTTAATAACTGAAAAAGATTCCATCTCGATTCTCTAGGGTGAAATATCAATTCACTAGATCGATTCAGTACTATATATCGATATGACATTGACGGATGAAAAGTCAAAAACGTAATTAGTTAGCATAATTAGTCATTTACCAATATTTTTAAAAAATTATTAAAAATACTTCGACGATGCTCCTGCAGCAAAAATCGAGTGGGGATGCTTCAGGTAATCCCCCTTGACCCCCCCTCCCACAGTGACAGAATCTTCAAATTCAGGCGACCGAATTGTAAACCCAACCCCTTATCCGCTTCCGTTTAATTATTTGCTAAAGCTGAAATGAAATCTCTTGTATGAGACTTGGGAAACAAAGTGGCTAGTTTGCTCACAACTGTGGAGGTAGTCATTATAAATACACAAATAAATACTAAATAAAAAATTAGGAAAAATTCTTCCTTAAATATTAAAAGAATCAAATCAACCTTGTAATTACTTTATGTAAAAATCTCATTGTCTTTTCATTGCTGCAAAAAGGTTCAATGCAAATGTTGCATTACAGTACTTGCACTGGATTTTGTTGTTTGATACACTCCCAATGATACGAGCCGTGCTAGCTCAGATGGTTAGCGCTCGCTGTAATTTCACAGTATGCGAGCAAACTGGGTTCGATCCCCACCGGCACCAATGAAATCGTTAATTGCAATTTTAAGTGCTGATTTACCACGTGCTCGGCGGTGAAGGAAAACATCGTGAGGAAACCTGCATGTCAGAGAAATAAAAAAAAATATTTCGAAGACATGTGAAGTTCGCCAACACGCATTGGGGCAGCGCGGTGGACACTTCCTTGCCCTAAAACCCTCTCAGAAATGAGAGGAGGCCTGTGCTCAGCAGTGGGACGTATATAGGCTGTAACTTTACTTTACGTGACGAGCAATTCTTGTATATATATATATATATATATATATATATATATATATATACATATATATATATATATATATACCGTTGTCCTTGAAACCAGTGGTTTGGTTTCACTTATAGAACGTAAATTCAATGAAAAAAAACATTTTTTTAAAAGTCAAATCTCATTTTTTCCTTAGAATTATTTCACCCTAGGCATATATAAAATTCCAGTCAACATATCGTAGCGCAGGGGTCTCGCGAACAGCTGAGCGGTCAAGGCCATCAGCCGACAGTCCATAGCGTCACTGTTTCAGTTTGTCAGTCGGTCGCTGCTTCGGTAGCGAATGTACGTGTTTATTTAAATTATAAGCGCTCCGCGCGGCGTGCCGCGTAGTTTTGTGCGAGTGTGTTTTAGTTTGTAATTATGTCGTACACAAACGTGCAGTGGACCGAAATGGTCCGACTTTATGCGTTAAGTCACGACAATGTGAACGAGGCTCGACGAATGTATGCAGAATTATTCCCTGGACAACCTGTGCCAAATCGTGAAACTTTGTTGGCGGCCACGCAAGGGTTACGTAGCTATGGACAGTTTACCGTGCCGGTTCATGCTCAGGGGCGTGGCATCCAGCAGCTGCCAGTTACCCTTCAACAACGTATCTTGGATTTCTTCGCGGAGAACCCAGAGGAGAGTACCAGGCAGGCGGCCTGTATTTTCGGTGTTTCTCACTGGACAATTTGGAAAATTCTGCACATTGATCGTCAACATCCGTATAATTTTCAGCCGGTTCAGGAGTTAAATGAAAACGACCACATACCGCGGGTGGTATTTTCGCAATGGCTTATTCAAAACTTCGATAACGTTTCCATTTTATTTACGGACGAAGCAGTGTTTACAAGGTCGGGCATTTACAATGTTCGTAATGATTAATTAAATTCGTTACGATTATTGTAAAAGCTGATCAAAATGGGATTCATTTACGAGGATTTTATTTAATAGGTAAGTGTAAATAGTCAATCAATCAGGCTACACATCAAGCTATACAAATCCAGTTTGTCTTGTCCTCGCTTTGTATGATCTTTCCGTACAATGATCGGTCAGCTTAAGCTTCAAATGCCCTTTGCGTTCCAGGGCCGCGGTATCTTGCTAAGACAGTCCCGGGACCCCGGGTCCTTGATTGGACGGCGTGCTACCCATTGGATTTGCATAGCTTAGTGTGTAGTCGTGTGCATAACATTATGATTAACCTTTTAAATACGCCAAAAATCCTACCTAGTGATTTACTATTATTAATGTTTAATTTTCTTTGTTGTTAAATCTAACTTACATTAATTTGGACTTGTCACGCAACACAAAGGGTAGGAATTTTTGACTGTACTAAGTCAGTATGAAAGTACGAAGGAAAAGTTACATCATAGGTTATGTGTACCATTGTGTTTTGAAATGTTGTGTAGGTAGCAAGGGCGAGCGGTGATCATTACAGTGATTACGTCACTCGGCCGCATAGGGTCCATGAATTTACGGACGGTGTCGGACAGAAACTATTGTAAATTTATGAAAGAAAAAAGCGTTTTTTTTAAATCAGATAAATATTTTTATATTAAAGCCAACTACCTACGGTTTCAGTGACAACGGTGTTTACACTTACACACTGTATATATATATATATATTATATATATATATATATATATATATATATATATATATATATATATATATATATATATATATATATATATATAATCGGCATCTCGGAAACGACTCCAACGATTTATAAAAAACTGCTACAATATCGTTACAGTAAGAAGGTAAATTTTGACAGTTTGTTAATGATTATAAATAGCTTAATTGGTATATTGGGCGGTCACAAAATCTTAATACCCTGTTTCGAGTCCTATCTTCAAACCGACTTTTTTTCATTTTTTTTTCAAGTTCCCTTCTTTTTTTAGAAAATCTATTATTTCGAGCCCTTTTTTAGTATTAGTAGTAATAGTATTAATAGTAGTAATTGCACTCATGATTTTTATTCAAATAACCAGTTCAGTTTTTCTATTTTGTTGTTAAGATCAATAAATATTATTCGTATTTCATCAGTATGTAATTTGTATCTTAATATGATTTCCAAAACACACAAATTAAAAAAAATAAACCGAGCGAAAAATACCGAGCAAAGCTCGGTCAACCAGGTACTAATTATTATACTTGATGTCAAAAATACTTTGTTATTCTTGGATTTAAACTTCAAGGTGACGAATAACCACACAGTTCACCTGATGGTAAGTAGAAGCTATGGCCCATAGACATCTACATCTATCTACTAAGTATTAAGAATCAAAATTACAATGCATTGCTACCCTTGAGGTCTAAGATAGAATGTTCATTTCCAGTAAAAAGGGTTGCCAGTTCTCTATATTCACCATATTTTTATATTTATATAAAAAAATAAAAATTTTAGCCACAGAACCCACATTAAAATATTTCAGGCTCAGACGTAACCATTAAACTGGTAGCATTAATAAGTTGCATGTTGTATAGTGAAATATGTTGAGCCAAAAATGATCCAGAGTGGACATTGTAATAAAACAATATAAACGGGCATAAAAAAAATCTTTTTGCTTTTGTAGTCTGTTAAAAGAATTTGTACTATCTGACAGGTATATGGATACAAATTGATACAAGTAGATGCAAAGAGTGGGGTACAGTATATTGTGGTACTAAATGAAGAATGCAATTCTTTACATTCAACTGTCACAGACCCCCAACAGCGAAGACTATTAGTGGCAGCACTTACACATATATATATGTCTGGAGGACCTGTAAAAGAAGGTTTGTAAAGCTTAGACATTTATAAATATGTATTAATTATCACCATCATCTTTACTGCTCTACAAAGAACACCACAAAACTCGATCTTGAACCACCTGCATCCATCAATTTCCTTTGTGCCTTACCTTGTCATCACTCCATGTAATGGAAGACCATTCTACACTTCACTTATCTATGTATGAGGCTGTCACTTTGAAACCTTTCCTCCCCATGACGTCGTTTCTTCATGCTATTTAACCTGCCCATTGCTACTTCATCTTTCTTACTTTTTATAGTATATACTTACTTTTTGTCAATTCTTTAAATCATATTGTAAATGCACATTAGTTAACTCTGCCACATTTGAAAGATTTTTCATTAAACAGAATTGCCATCTTGCTCTTTCATTTGCCATCATTTTAAAACTAAAAAAAACTCATTAATTTTCTTGCCATAAAATTCTGCTACTACAGAATGCTAGGCATGGAAGTGGTGCCACCCCTAACTAAGATGTCATAGCTAATTTCTTCAACTTACCTATGAATTTATTTATCATATGAATATACTATCTACGACTGCCTCTTGTGGTCTAGTGATCGTAAATGCGACTGCTGATCCTGAGGTTCCAGGTTCGAATCACGGGCAGGCCAAAATCAATTACTGGTTTTTTGTGTTAAGAAATAACCACTAGTAGCCTGGAGTCAGAACGTTGGCGGAGTTTCACCCTTGTGCCTCAAAAAGTATGTAAAGCTGTTGGTCCTAACGTTTGGTTGGCAGTTTAAGTTTATATGAAGGAGTGCAAAAAGCTAAAATTTACATATAATATGTGTTAAAATATGTTAAATTTAATAAAATGCATTGTGTATGTTCATACTGCTAATGTCAAACACATTATTGTTCTCCTCCATCCTGATCCTGGATGCGGCAGGAGCTCTTGAAATAATGAAAATAAAATAATGAAAAAATTTAAGGATCTAATAAAAATGTTATATTGAAAGATAAATGTAAAGCACTAATGTGTAAAGTTATATTACAGTATTGTGCTTTAAACTGATATGACTGATTGTGTTTTGTCTGTTCAAAAATCTATTTTTTGTTAGGCTCGGGCTATTTTGTACTTTTGCATTTCGATTTACAGTAGAACGCTACACACTTGTTTCAATGAAGCTTAATGCAAAATAATGAATTGATCAACAGATGATATGTGGAAATTCCTTGCTGAAGCAGGCTTGCTGGAAGAAAACGATTATGCTGGACGCAAACTCTTAATAAACACAATGACAAGACAAATGTACTTACAATATACCAAGGTGAGTTATATAAAAATAAATTTTATGATTTATTTATTTGAAAACTGTTGTTTTAACCATAAAAGTTACAAAGGGCTTAAAGCCGGTTTTTTTTAATAGGAAAGGGTAACAAACGAGCACAGTCCACCTGATGGTAAGTGGTTGCTGTGGGCCATGGATATCTACATCTTTGATTACGAATCAAAATGCTGATGCTTGTCACCCGTGAGGACTAAGATCAAATGCCTCGTTTCCAGTTAAAAGGGTTAAAAAGGCTCCGGTTCTCTACACTGACCATATGAAACTCAGCAGCATTAAGCTACTATTTTACGCTGGTATACTGCGAGATGGTGGTCCTTCCCCGGTCGAGTCGATCCATTCATGCTACAACAATACTAACTGCAGCACGGCTCTACCATGTGTAAAGTTAATTACCATTTCATGAATGAATGAATAGACTAGAAGAAGGGAAAGACAAGTATTTTTTTATAGAACGGTGACAAACAAGCTCACTTTGTGTGATAGTCAGTGGATGCTGTGGCTCCCATAGACACCTATATCTATCCTAAATTAAGAATCTAAAAGTATAGTTAAAACCTCTGTGAACTAAGATGAAATTTCTCTTTACAAGTAGAACAGCTCTCAGGTTTTTAACAAAAACCATACAAAACAGCAGCATTACTACTGTTTTGACGAAAACCTGAGAGCCACTGACATCGGAGCGTTAGTCACCTCAGCCCTCTGTGACCATGGGTGCTGGAAAGCACCCGAAACATCGGATATTAATAAAATAAAATAAACGCGATAAAATCCGTAAAAGTAGTTTAATTCAATGCGTTTGCATATGTATAAGAAATCATTATTAAGATTCATTCAAAAACATATTAATTGCCCTGTTTATCATTGTTAGCTTCATTAGAATATTCATCATCAACCAATCATGATCCCTCTATATTGAAGTCATCATCATCATGGTCATCTATATCTCTATCATTATTGTCAATTTCACTAGTGGCTTCTTTTATAAAAACAAATCAATAAATTAAAAAAACAAACAACAATAGAATAAAATCAGAAATTGAAGTAATGTAAAATACCTGTATTTTGCTGAAGCAATTCACTGTTAAAACCCGGTAATTGGTCACCATCAAACCGGTGAAACTGATAGTTACTTGTTGTCTTCCCATGTCCACCGATGGAGTAAAAACAATTAAACCAATATTGGTAAATATTAAAAGTATACTTGGGAAAAGTACAAGTATATTGTACAAGTAATTATTCAAATAGTTCCTACTTTTAACTTTGGAGAGATAACTCAATCGCTCCAAAGTACGAGCATAGCACCGTCGCGCTCATGCTCACTGCTGAATGTTTTTGGTGTCTGGGGGATGTTCGGCCCTTACTATTGGTCTGACTGAATAAATATATATCTAGAATAGTCCCTTGAATAACGTATATAAAAACCAGACGTTAGAATATAAGTTAAATTGTAAATATTTTTTTGGTAGCTTTAAAGCGTATAGCGGAAGTTAAGGCCCACGAAAAGTGTCGGGCAATGTTTAACATTATTTTTAATCATATTTTATGGAATATGTATAAAAATCAACCATTAGATAATAAGTTAAGTTGTGTGTTTGTTGTGTAAAATTAACCTGTGAATTGGCCGTCTAACCAAATGAACCAATATGCTGGCATTGAATCCACATAAACACTACTCGTGGTCCCACATTTTGTCCTTTAGAAAATAAGTTATGTCTGGGGGCACTGTGCTTATTACTCTATAACATTTTTTCATAGTTATAATAATTAAGTAATATTCATAAAAATCGATAAAATTTATAAAAAATTGCATGCATAAGTTAATAATTTTATAATAATGTATCGTTGAAAACTGGCTTTGTTAACGAAAGATTTAACTTTGGTTATTTGCATTCTTTGTAATTACCGCTGTTTTATTAACTCGCTTTCCTGTATGTCTGTTCAGGTTGAATTTAATAATAGTTTTAAACTAACTTTCCCTTGAGATTTTGAACATATTTGTAGCCAGAATCGGATGACAATGTAAGGATATGAAAAAGAAAGTTGTATTCCATTTTTAAAAATGAACTTATTTATCTAAAGCAAGTGCCCTGTCCCTCAGCTACCGCAAGTAATTTAAAGTATGATTATTTTTATTTCAGGTTGGAGATGGTGAATTAGCAAGAAATGTTTTCGAGTGGGGGCAAAGGGCGATAGAAGAAGTACCTAAAATGTATCTTCTCAAGAAAATGGCTGAAGTATGTATTCTACGACCACCTATCACGTGTCGTGGTTGTATATCTTGGATATTTTTTAAAATAAAACTGAAATGGTAACATGCGATCTTACAGCCAGTCAGTAGTACAAAGAAGGTTCTCAATTAACCGATTCGTTGCGACACCAATTTTCGACAATTTTTAGCTGTGGCGGCGAACAAATATTTCGTGACACGCCTTCGTGTCAAACGCCATAGAAGTTGATGGCGCCTATTGTGCCATTAGCCATGTGTAAAAATAATGTTCTTTTTAATGCTTTTTTCACTTGTTTAGACCTGATTAAGTTTAGTTTACATCAAACATCAGTTGGATACTTCAGTGATTAAGTTTTTAGTGGTTAGCTACGTGTTTTCCTTGAAATGGAGAGTAAGTGACTTTTTATGCAGAGATTACAAACCTTTTGTACATTTTTTTGTTCTATAAAAATCATTTATATACTTAATATTATATAAACGATTTTTATAGACAAACATACATACATACACACTCACGCCTGTCACCCAGAGGGGTAGGCAGAGACTACAGACTTCCATTTGGCACGATCCTGACACACCTCTCTTGCCTCCTTCACATTTTATAGACATTTTTTCACGCCTTTTTATAGACCTATATATATATATATATATATATATATATATATATATATATATATATATATATATATATATTCATTTATATATAGGTATAGCTAAATCACGCTGAAAAGCCTTGGTTTTTATTAAATTATGTTTTCACTTAATAATAACGTTTGTAAATATCGAACAATCCACAAGAACCTTAAAAGCCAGATGCGCCGGCACTGTACGTCGGCAGATGAATAAAAGACTATTTATTAGCGAACTTTTTTATGAATGAAGGCGTTCTAACGGTTTCAAGCAAAAATAAACTTTCTACCATATCACAAAAGCACATGGTATTTCGTAGGTCCATTCGGCCATATGATAGTAATAAGACGACAGTTCAACCATTTTAAGTGAAACTAAACAATGAGACAATCGCATATTTTTAACAATAGAATTGTTTTCCAGAAACTTGTTTACAACTTGAGTTTGTGAGTGATCGCAATGAGTGCTATTATTTGTTATTAATTAGAGTATTTTCCACAAATGATTTAAAAAACCCACTCATGAAAAGAGTACCATCTACAAGTTAAAAAAAGTTGTCAACCAAAAAAAATTTCAAAATATCCAAAAATATATCAACATTATTAAAAGTTAAGTTTTTGGACTGAGAAACTTTCTGGCTCAACTGCAGCTCGGATTAATATTTACGAAAATATACTACGCGTTCATTTCGCGTTTGCCGTCGTAGACCGTTACGACGTCACAGCTGACGGTACCGTAGAAGAAAAAAGTCATCATGTTTATGTTTTTTAGTATTCATATTTTCAATAAAGTTAAATAATAACGTGTTCGATGAAATAAAATATTTTTTGAATGATGATGATGATGAAATAATAACGTGTTCGATAAAATAAAATATTTTTTTATAGTTTTATTTTACATTTTAAATATCTCTTTCGTTGAGTTCTTGCAACCTATCGCTTTCCCAATATTGTTGCCGTAAACGGTCAACGTGGTTTACCTCTTTTTTCCAGTCCTCTACAGAGATACTATTAATAGCTTCCAGAGTGAGTTTTTGTAGTTCTTTTTCAGACTGGCTTACATTTTTATCGGTTACTTTTTGCTTCACTAGATTCCACACGTACTCGATGGGATTCAAATCACATTGGTACGGTGGTAGCGTAAGACTTCGTGTCCATGACTTTGGACAATTTCGTCAATTTCATATTTTTTGGTAGGCTTCGAACGACATACTACATAGTATAATTCTCGCTTCGTCATTTTTGGGTCAAAGGATATACCATTTTCCTGCAACCATTTTTGCATAACTTCTTTGCGTGCCACTGAAGTCGGTGGTTTATCAATCTGGCGGCTGTGATACGGTGCATTGTCAAGTACAAGAATGCTATTGGGAGGTAAGTTGGGTAGGAGTTTTTCCTGTATATACTTTTTGAAATTATTTGCGTCCATTTCATTATGGTAGTCCCCTGCAGTGCTTTTGCATTTATAAAGGAGTTCGGCACCTTTGACAAAACCGTTCTCGCTGCCAGCATGGACCACAATCCAACGTTGTCCGGGATTGAAATTCTTTTTTACACTTGCATCAGTTGCATTTTGCTAGCATTTTGAAACGGTATAGTGGCTGTGTATTCACGTTTCATCCAAATATATGACTGGTTTTTTATGGACTCCCTGTTCATCATTTTCACGTAATCTCCGCAAGTAACGTGCTCTCCATGCTGCTATCTCCGGTTTCTTAATAAGATATTGTCTTATATTTTTACATTTTGTAAACTTATATCCAAGATTCGTTTTTATAATTTTCCAGAGAGTGACTTTTTGCCCAGGAAAATTGAAGTCTTTCTTTGCTTCTGCTAATATCTTGCGCAGCGTAGGAACTTCCTTTTTAACTGTGTAGAAACGGTCAATTATGTTTCGAATCGAGCACAGCATGAAATCATCTATTTCTAACCTCTTTGTGGCTATTTTCTTTTTTCTCGGTGACGTCAATTTTATTTCTTGTGTACTTGAAGTACTGGGCTCAGGTGAGCTCGTTTTAATTTTTTTTGCTTCAGTCTTTATATTTCTTAAAGTACGTTCAGATATACCAGTGGCGGCCGCAGTTCTCTTGATAACGTTATCGAATGATTTTAATAGCGCCTGGTACTTCTTTTCATTTTCCAACAACTTAATTTCTATTTCCGACGGTGCATCGGGCTGTGTGAGCAGTGTGCTGCCACAAGTATCACGTGAGTTTTCATTTTTTAATCTGGCAATACTTTTCATAGCTACGACATCGTGAACATCATAAGGCGTTATCAACTGCTTTTCAACCTTTTGTTGTTCAAAGAATGTCATTATCTTATATAATAAATTGCGTTCGCCACTGTGCAAGACCTTTCCTCTTTTACCCATTGTAACAGAACAAATTAACGAATATCAACACAAACAAAAACAAAAAATCAACAGTAACAAAAACAACAGCAAAAACAGTAACAAACTAGAGAACGTACGGGAGCATAAAAAACGGACGTAAGTACACTTCGACGTTGCTATCGGTACTAAAAGGGCGACGGTTGAGGCGAGGAATGAGGGGGCGCGGCGGGAGGTAACGGCATTCTTGAAGTGAACGACTAGTAATTTAAAAAAATAATAGGCAGTAATACCAGTATGAAAGTGGATAGATATAAAAGTAACAGGAGGTCTAAGAAAAGAATGGTAAGAAAAGAGCGTAAGAAAGGTGTGGATGAAGAGACGACGACTAATAAAGGAGAATGGAAGAGGAAGATACGCCATGCCGATCCCAAATAACTTGGGCACTTATTAATTTTCAATTTTCGAAAGTATGACCATATAGCCACGTATCGGTCTCAATTAAAATGGTTACCTATTCGTCAACGCCGTAGTTTGCGCGCACTCACCATCCTTTATTCTTTCCTGATGTCTACAACTTCCCCTTCCTACTTATCTCCTTACTTTCAGTTGCTTAGCGCTAGTCACGAGAGAAACCACTCTACGAACAATCTTCTTCTCCTATGTCCCTCCCATAGCTCTGGACTTACTATATTTACCTTCATTTAAAAAAAAATTTTCGTCGTATAATTTAACAAGTAGACCAAATTGGCGATACATTAAAAATGGGCCAAATTAAGAGTACCCTTAACCGACGAGCATGTATGCGTAGGTATATGAATGTGGAGGAGGCGAAAGAGGTATGTCAGGATCGTGCTAAATGGAAGTCTATAGTCTCTGCCTACCCCTCTGGGTGACAGGCGTGAGTGTTTATGTGTTATAATTTAACTAAAATTTGTTAGATTTATTTTTATTTCGGTTATTAAATTTAAATTGTGATCGCATTTTGTTTTGTGTTACATGAAATACGTATATATTGTTCTCAAAACGCCGGTGATTTTTTGCACAATGTTTTGTAAACAATTTATTTTTGCATTTGAAAATAATTTTTAATTTAATAAATAATTATTACCATGGCGGGAAACCTAGTTTTACTTTGTGAGCCCAAGGGGCCACAGCCCTTGTCAATATTAGAAGTGCTAGACAGCGTTGTTACGTTTAGTAATATTTTGGGGTAGTTTCTACTGGTTGTGGGGGTAATGTTACCTATTTACGTATGCAACGAAATACTTCGACGCTTCGACGTATGACTGCAACCATCTCAGATCATATAAACAACAGGAGATATGCTCAGTAGTTGAAAATGTATCGGAACCCGGTGTCTCCAGTTGGCCCCTACCATGCGCCAACTACTACATATGCACATCAGTAAAAGCAATAGATACACAATCGCGCACACACTCGCATTTTATAAATCAGAACATACTACACAATCAATTATAAACCTTATCTCATCATACGCAGCGTGCATTTACCATGCACCGTACAAAACTTATTCACACAAAAACATCTGTCGCTATCATTCACTCACAAAAGCCGGCAGCGGCTGCTTCACGAAACTATCGTGTGAGTGAGAGTATCAGTAAAATACTTATCCATTGCGCTATTAGACCAGCTGATTCACAGGTCGATTTGTACTAAGCAAGCAATGGTTTTTGTTCCTAATGAAAACATTTGATTTGGTTTTTCATCGTGTTTCTAGTACCACGAAGTAACGTTTTAATAAATTGAATAAGAAAAACATTAATATTTTAGTACTTACATGTGAAATGAGATGCCATCTTTCATGTAATTCACAATACAGCTGTTATTTTTGCAAACAATCACTGAACAACGCGGCATTTTGTCAAAAATCACGAGCAGTGAAGACGTCACAAGTTGACATTCGACTAATTACCGAAACTGGCATCAGGCCGCTTTGCGGCCAGATGCGTTCGCAAGTGCCACGCCTCCTTGCCATATCTCCTGTTGTTTATATGATCTGAGGCAACCATCATGCTACATATTTGGTATTCATCGGCATATTCGTCATAGACTTTGGGACAGTCAAATCACACTGTATCCTCACTAGAATTCTTTTCAACGATAATTTATAACGCTAAATATTTTGTGAAGCGAAAAAATATAATAAAGAAAGTAGAGAGACTTCATGTATTTGTACTCGTGTGTATTTTATGTATTTTTTTGTTATCTTTCAGGCATTCGACAAGAGCCCTGGGCATTGGTGCGAACAGTACAAAGAAGCCACAGAAGGCACCTAGCCCTTATGAAATAAATATTTAATAATATTATATTATTTTTGTTACAACAATAAACTTAAACCAGCCAATAATATTCATAAGCATAAAGGCATAATGTATTCTTCTTTCCATAATGAATTTTTGATTTAGCCATAGAGACATATTGGCGAGCTGTCATCGTTCATCAAGATGTTTACCAAAGTGTAGGTAATCACGCGTATAAAAATACCTAGAAAAAAAAAACAATAAACACGTATTATAGGCTTAAGATCACAATATAGAGTCAGTGGCGTAGCTTTGCAACCAAGGCCCCGAGAGGCAAATAGGATGATAAAGTTTGTATGAAACTTTTTATTTTACGGAGCGATTGACTTGAAACTTACTAAACGTACTCTATTACGTGTTAGAGTCACGCTGCGGCTACATTACAATTGTAACCCGAATGGGTCGTCTCGACCGGGGTAGGACCACGCTCTCACAGAATACCAGCGTAAAATAACAGCTTAACGCTGCTGTGTTTCGTATGGTGAGTGTAGAGAACCAGAGACATTCTTTACTATAAACGAGGCATTGCATTTTAGTCCTCAGGGTTGACAACGCATCTGCATTTTGATTCTTAATTGAGGATAAATATAGATATCTATGGGCCACAGCATCCACTTACCATCGGGTGAACTGTGTGCTCGTTTGTCACCCTTTATCTATAAAAAATTAAATAAATTAATTCGGTTTTAGTGGTTTTTGAAAATAATCCGTTACGCAGCGGAGGGACCAGAGAAAAATTAATCAACGGTTTCTTTAAATATGAAAGTTAGTACACTCTAAATTTAAAAATAATAAATTTCACATTTTTAGTTTCTTTAAAAGTCTACGCTTAGGGACTTAAGGGGGTGCAAAGTTTGTATGAGAAATATTATGTTATGACTCGCATCCCAAAAAACTAGACGTAGAAATCTAACAGTAGCTGCCTTTCTGACGTAAGCATCCACTGAGAAAGGATTTCGGAAAATTCAACCCTTATTAAGAGGGGCGTTACCGTGTAGTGGCGGTGCAAGAGTATCCACCTAAGTTATCTATCACCGAGTATGGCCCCTACAGATGGGTGTCCCTCAGGGCTCAATTCTTGGCCCATTCCTATTTTTAGTGTATATTAATGACTTACCCTCCCTTGTAGGAGATAATCATGATATAGAATTATTTGCTGATGATGCTTCCTTGATTTTTAAACTTAAAGGTCAATCATTTAAATATGACGAAGTGAATAATGCTACGAGGGTGGATTGAAAAGTACTCGGCCTAACACAGATCCATTCAATTCTAAAAATCAAATCTACCCACATTATTTAGTTCAGTTCAGACTAGTTCATTGTGTGAAGTTCGAAACGTGTGCGATAATTAGTTGTGATTTTATAAATTTATTAACAAAGTAATCGGACATAATTTCCGCGAATGGAGCAAATCGAGCAGCGTGCCGTCGTTAAGTACCTCCATAAGAAGGGGCTATCATCAAAAGCCATCCATGATGACATGGTCAGTACATTAGGCGATTGTGCTCTGTCATATTCATCCGTCAAAAAATGGATAGCAGAATTTAAGCGTGGTAGAGAGAGTGTGAAAGATGAACCCCGCTCTGGAAGGCCTTCGACGTCAACTACTGACGAAAATATTAAAAAAAGTACTTGATTTAATAATGGGAGACCGCAGATTAAAAATTAGAGAGATAGCCGAGATTATAGGCATCTCTTATGAACGAACTCAAAACATCATTGTCAACGAGTTGGGTTTCCACAAGGTGTCTGCGAGGTGGGTTCCGCGACTGCTTTCAGTTGAACAAAAAAGGACGCGATTGACTATTTCACGCGACTGTTCGGAGTTATTTGAAGCCGATGCAGATGATTTTTTGAATCGTTTTGTTACTATGGACGAAACATGGGTTCATTACTGTACACCGGAAACAAAACAACAATCAAAACAGTGGAGAAGACCTGGTTCACCACCCCCTAAAGAGGCTAAGTCGATTTTGTCGGCAAATAAGGTGATGGCTTCAGTATTCTGGGACTCGAAAGGTGTGATTATGATTGATTATCTTGAAAGGGGTCAGACTATAAACTCTGATTACTACTGCACCTTACTACGTCGTTTACGAGAGGAAATAAAAGAAAAACGTCGAGGAATGCTCAGAAGAAAAGTCCTGTTTCATCAAGATAACGCCCGTGTTCAAACGTCAGTACAGTCAATGGCTGAAATTCACAACTGTGGCTTTGAACTGTTACCGCATCCGCCGTATTCACCTGATCTGGCACCATCAGACTTCTTTCTGTTCCCTAACCTAAATAAAAGCGGCCAAGAGCGTGTCGGGCCACGCTCAGTGTAGGGTTCCGTAGTTTCCCGTCCGTCACAGTAAGTGTTCACACTTATGAGTTTGTACAAAAACTGTTGTTTCCATCCAAGTTCAAAATAATTTTCCTAGAAAGTCCTTATAAAGTTCTACTTTCCAGATTTTTTTCATATTTTCTAAACTTATGGTTCAAAAGTTAGAGGGGGGGGGACACATTGTTTTTTACTTTTGTAGCGATTATTTCCGAAATTATTGACATTATCAAAAAATGATTTTAGTAAACCCCTATTCATTTTTAAATACCTTTCCAACAATATATCACAAGTTAGGGTTGAAATTAAAAAAAAATCATTCCCACTTTACATATAGGGGGGCTACCCTAATAAAACATTTTTTTCCAATTTTTATTTTACCACTTTGTCGGCGTGATTGATACACATATTGGTACCAAATTTCAGCTTTCTAGTGCTAACGGTCACAGAGATTAAGCGAGGACGGACAGACGGACAGACAGACATGGCGAAACTATAAGGGTTCCTAGTTGACTACGGAACCCTAAAAAGCACTTGGGAGGTCAAAGATTTTCGACAAACGACGAGGTCAAAGCAGCTGTAGACGCATATTTTGACTCTAAGTAAGAATCATTTTTTTTCAACGGTCTAAATGCTTGGAAGGGGAGGTGGCAAAAGTGTATTGAACTTGATGGTGATTATGTAGAAAAATAAAAATATAACTGATTTAGTATGTGTTTATTTTCTTGGTTAGGCCGAGTACTTTTCAATCCACCCTCGTATATCGAAATTAGTGCATTGGTTTAACGTTAATAATCTACATTTGAGCGGCAATAGAACTAAATGTATTAAATTTGTGTTTGTAAGTGGGGAAGAACTGAGTCCTGTTGAGTCTTCTGTTTTTTTGTCATCACTCTCGACGCTAACCTTCAGTGGGGCCCCCATATATGTAAACTAGCAAGCGGACTAAGCTCTGCAGTTTATGCTGTAAAAAATATTAGAGATCTCACTAGTGTCGAGACAGCTAGATTAGTTTATTTCAGTTATTTCCATAGCATAATGTCATATGGAATTTTGCTGTGGGGGAATGCGGCTGATTTAGAAACAATTTTTGTTTTGCAGAAGAGGGCCATTACAGCTATTTACAACCTTAAACCGACAGAGTCTCTTAAAGAAAAATTTAAAGAAATAAATATATTAACTTTGGCCTCTCAGTATATCTTTGAAAATTTGATGTGTTCACAAAAATAAAGGTAGTTTTAGTAAAAAAGTGACATACACTCTGTAAAGACTAGGAACAAACACAAGCTGGTGCTACCAGTTTCTCGACTCCACAGAGTCAGCAATTCATTCTTGGGGCAACGTATACGCTATTACAACAAAGTCCCTGAAAATATACAACGTCTCTCTATTACCAAGTTTAAATATTTAATTAAACAAAATCTGTATAAAAAGGGTTATTATGGTATAAATGAATACATGGCTGATAATAACCCCTGGGAATGAGGAGGTCGCTTCCAAGCTGTTTCTAAAATAAATATTGTAAATATTTTGTGACATTGTCAAATTTATTTAAAAAAAATTGACAATGTCACAAAATACAATAATATAAGTTGTGAGATCCGTGTAATACCAAGTCGGTTAATTTATTCAGTTCCTACTTAAGGGTCCTTCTGTTTTAAGTTATTACGTAATTAGCTAACCTAACAACATTTTATAGTGACCATATCAATTTTAAAATTTATGTTTTAAATATGTAGATTGACTTGGCAATCGCATTAACCAATCTAATTTAATATAATACGTATTGTGAGATACATTGTGGTTTCATGCGATGGCCAAGTCAATCTATATATTTAAAACATAAAAGACTTTTAACATTGATATGGTCACTATAAAATGTTGTTAGGTTAGCTAATAACGTAATAACTTAAAACAGAAGGACCCTTAAGTAGGAACTGAATAAATTAACCGACTTGGTATTACACGGATCTCACAACTTTTTACGGTAGAAGAACTGAGTTGCGAGACTTGGTTTTTTTACAGGTTATGTTTTTAATGGTATATTCTATTCTATCCACTACCTCATATCATCCCGTGGGTGTCATAAGAGGCGACAGTGGGAAACAATCAGGAGATGGGCAGTAGCGTGTCCCTAAAAACGACTAAAAATAAAAAAATACCGGTTGTCAACTTGCCAGGCGTTTCAACTATGGCAAATATCCCCCGATGAGGAAATTTATGAGGGTAGCCTATGTTCATTAGTGGAATCCAGTAAGTTGTAACGGTAACGGTGAGAAGGAAAAAAAAGCATGTTACAGTTTTATGAAACTTTATTTTAGGGAGCGAATGACCTGAGACCTATGCTCGAAACATACTGTAAGTACTCTTCTAGGATGTTACCAAACAACCTCCTACGGGGGTCAGAAGCTCATATGGAGACAAAATAAAATTTTTTTTAATTTGAAAATAGATGCATATTATCTTGAATTTGAAATAATAAAATTAACATTCTTTTTTTTTCTATCTAACCGGTTTTAAAATGAGCGCGTAAGTTGTGTATGAAAAATATTGATATGACAGCACAAACCACAGAACGTAGAAACGTGAAATGATGATAACATAGCTTCCTTTTATTACGTAGGCATTAACTAAGATAGGTTTTGAAAAATTCAAACCCTCACATTATGAAATAAGGTGTTACAGTTTGTACGGCACATTTTATTTTACAAGGCGATTGATTGTTGAGTACTCTATTCAGTTGATAAGATAAATTATTACATAGTTTTCGATTTTTTTAAAACAACCTCTTCCTTACCTGCTTAAACTACGCAACCACGCAACGTATTTTAATACGTTTTTCACTGTCTGAGACATTTTTTTTTTACAGAAGTTTAGTATTTACAATACATTCTAATTCACATTGAATAGTAAAAAAGTTTAATATTTTCGTCAAAAAATCTGGCTGGATAAACTTTGAAGAGACATTAATATAATATACTAAGGCATCGCAGTTTTTCAAAAAGTCTAGACCGAAAGTCCACGCTATAATAATGATATATCTATCTTCCTAAGTTTGACTCAGTGTAATTCTTTTTATCTTTGAAATGTTAAGAACCATGCTTTTTTAAACATTAATGGCACCCACATGTAAAGTGAACTCGTGTGGAGCCGAAGCGGGCTGCGAGTAATTTTATAAACGTTTAAGTCTGATTGGTTTTTAGGCTTTCATGTAAAACAACTTTAAAAAATCGGATGAAATTTAGCACACCGTTTCACCTCATTATCGCCGTTTCATCCCGATAAAAGGATCCTTTTAATAAAAGAAGGAATCTTAAATATTGGTACAAACCAGGTGAACGAAGTCGCGAGCGGAAGCTAGTAAAATAAATAACGACGATGTAGATTACAATTAATAATATATCTATTTAGATAGTACAAAAAAAATAAAGTAGACGATTTTATTTTATCAATGATGTTTAATGTTCTGGGAGTGCAAGAAATTTTTGTGATTTCATTTCGAACCGTTCGAGGTTTGTTTCTCAGGGGCGATCAAGTAAAAATCGTTTTTTTTTTTTAATTCATTTGGAATATTACATGTATATTTTTTACAAAGGTCGTTCATGGTGGCCGATGAGCCCCCTGAGCTTAGGGGGGGGGGCACTGCCCCACCTAGCTGCAAGGTAGCTACGCCACTGCATGAAGCTATATCCAATACCTTTAAACGAGCAATTCTTGTGTATACATATAATATATATATATATATATATATATATATATATATATATATATATATATATATATATATATATATATATATATATATATATATAATCGGAATCTCGGAAACGGCTTCAACGATTTTCATGAAATTTAGTAATATATATATATATATATATATATATATATATATATATATATATATATATATATCGGAATCTCGGAAACGGCTTCAACGATTTTCATGAAATTTAGTATGCAGGGGGTTTCAGGGGCAATAAATCGATCTAGCTAGGACTCATTTCTAGAAAATGTCGTTTTATCCATGTTTTTAAGCAATGAAAAACTGCTACAATGTCGTCAGAATACGAAAGTAAATTTTTCCAGTGCCTAAAAGGTTATACAGTTCATATTGGATATCAGGCGGTCTTAAAATCATAGAACGCCGGTTCGGGGGCAAATATCCTCCGGTCTGACTCCTTTTTCCTTTTTTTCAAGGCTCTTCTTTTGTGAGAAAATATATTATTTTGTTATGCCTTTTTTTAGTATATTTCTTTTAAAACACGAAAAATAATGACCGAGAACATCGAAAAATTTTATTCATATTTCATCAGTATGTATTTGTATCTAAATATAATTTACAAAGAAAACGATTTCCAAAAAAAAAAATACCGAGCAAAGCTCGGTCATCCAAGTGTTATAAAGTATAAAACAAGTAATATTTAATACCTATACCTACATACCTACAGAAATTAAAAGCAAAAATAATCAACATATACTCTCAGTGAAGTTGATACAACATTATGTCCAAACAAAATTATCTCTGTTGCAGAATGTTTGCGAAAGTATTATCATACTATTGCAACTTAATGCAGATATTTACACACGAGAGCTAAGATAAGATGTTATAAAGACGGCCTGTTTTCCGCAACTCCACGTCTAAGCGCGTATTTTGTGTGGTCAGGAATGCGGTGGGTGACCTCTGGGCATGTCAGCAATAAGTGGGCCGCCGTTTCTTCCTATGTTAAATGAATGTTTGTTAAAGCAACCATGTCCGGTGATAGCACTTGTTACTATTCTGATTTGTGGCTTGTTTAATCTCATTAGGGACTTGATTAAACGACTGTTTATTTCGGGCAGGGCCTACCTAGCTTGTCTACAGTCTACTGGATTTTTCCAAAGTTGAGCTTGTTGATTTTCTACGAAGTTTCTACGTACGCGAATGAAAGTCTAAAATATAAAGCAAAATCCAAAGTGGCCAGAGCCGATCCTCTTCCGGCCAGTTCGTCTGCTGCATCGTTGCCCCTGGATCCACTGTTCCTTTATCCATTGCAGTCATATTTTTTTTAACATACCTTATTATGTGTTGACGGCACTGATATATTCCGCCATTCGACTACTGACGTGAACCACTCGTAACACAAGCAATTTAAGCTTACCACGAGTGGTTAAGAGAAATATTAGCAATGTTTATAGCATTGTTAATATTCTTTCTAAGAAAAAAAATATTAGCCCCGAGTTTAGCACATTGCAACTCAGAGCTTGTAGTACCGCCATGCTGTCGGTCAGTATTCCCACGGAGGAGTATTTTACCTTCATAGCATAATAGCTGTACATTCTGCCTGAAATACTGTTTGGCCACCCAGCGGTGTACATATGTATATATTGAGGTCTTCCGAGAAAGTTCCAGATCCTGTACCTTCCTTTGTTTTGAAACCATCCGTGAAAATTCTGAGTTCTTTTGGGTATAAATCCTTCGGCTGGTTAGTTTCGTTTAATTGTATCTTGTATTTCTTATCAAACACAAATTGTTTAGGGATCTTATCGTATTTGGCTTGTAAGATAGGCATTTTGGAGTAAGTTCTATCAATTATACCTGTCCTGTATGGGGGTCTCCACTCTTATTCTATAGATTTAGGGTCCTGAGTATAATGGCAGCTGAAGTCGCTTCTTGTTCTATGTTTAGATGAATGGGGTTAGATCCAGCATAGCTTCTAAGGCTGCTGTTGATGTAGTTCCAATGCAGCCTGTGGCAAGCAAACATGCCAGTCTTTGTTAACGCTGAGGCTTCTTAATTAGAGTGATTTCATTTGTCTTGGTCTACTATATCTACTATCAGAGCACCGTATGTGATCATGGGCCGAATCACATTTTTGTATAGCCACATTATAATTTTTGGCGTCAGACCCATCGTTTGTCAATCATGTTTTTGTATTGTCATGCAGTTATACTGGCCTTGTTGATTTTGTTTTCTATGTGTTTATTCTAGTTTAGTTTATTGTCTAAATATTTTAGCTCAAATGATAGCTGTAGTTTTGTGCCGAAGAGATTTGAGAGGTGATAGTTATTCAGCTTTCGTTTTTGTGTGAACAATACTAGAACCGTTTTATTTGGGTTAACGGTTAAGTAATATTGCTTGCACCATCTTCCACTATACGGAGAGCCGCTTGGGTTAGGTCGTACACCGTGCTTGCTGTCTTACCAGATGCCAGAGTTGTCAGGTCATCTGCATAACCTAACCGAGTAGAAGTGATTGGCATTTAATTTGCTGATGTTTTTTTTTTTTTTATAGAAGAGGGGGCAAACGAGCATGCGGCTCACCTGATGTTAAGTGACTACCGCCGCCCATGATCAACCGCAACACCAGGAGAATTGCGGGTGCGTTGCCGGCCCTTTAGAAAGGAGTAAGCTCTTTTCTTGAAGGTCCCCAGGTCGTATCGGTCCGGAAAAATCGCCGGTGGTAAACTATTCCACAGAGAGGTTGTACGTGGAAGAAAACTCCTTGTGAAACGTACAGTGGTGGACCGCCAAGCATCCAGATGGTGTGGATGGTATCGGGACGTTTGCCGTGTAGTGCGTCCACGAAATTTGGCGGCTGGGATTAATCCGAACAATTCCTCAGAGCACTCCCCGTGATAGATGCGATAAAATACGCAAAGAGATGCAACATCTCTTCGCAGCGCCAGTGAATCGAGCCGACCGGAAAGCACTCGGTCGTCGACGATTCGAGCCGCTCTGCGCTGGATGCGGTCAAGTGGAAGGAGCTGGTACTGGGGAGCCCCAGCCCAGAGATGGGAACAGTATTCCATGTGCGGCCGAACCTGCGCCTTGTAAAGTTGCAGGCGGTGTGCCGGCATGAAATACTGTCCCGCTCTGCTGAGCACGCCAAGCTTTTTAGAGGCCAATTTGGCCTTCCCTTCCAAGTGACCACGAAACTGCACGTCACTCGATATGTCGACGCCGAGGATTCCGATACTGGCTGAGGCAACAAGGGGAGTGCCTTGAAACTGAAGGGATACGACAAAGGGGTTCTTTTTAGCGGTTAACGCGCAAACTTGTGTCTTCTGGGGGTTAAACTGGACTAGATTTAGTCGTCCCCAATCCGAGACTCTGTTCAGCAAAGACTCGACTTCAGACACAAGTTTGTTCCGGCACTCGGAGACGTTTTCCCGAGAAATATTGGCTCGGCCGGTGTAAAGAGCATCACCAGTGCTGTCATCCGCATAGCAATGAATGTTACGGGTATGCAACATATCATTGATATGCAGAAGAAACAGCGTTGGCGATAGCACGCAGCCCTGTGGAACACCAGCATTAATAGGCTTGCAATCGGAGCTTGCACCGTCTACAACGACCTTGATGCTCCGATCTGCAAGAAAGCTGGTGATCCAATCGCATAATTTCTCGGGATGTGTTCGTTAATGACCATATTCTACAGGAGAGGTGAAAGAACTCCACCCCGCGAACAGGCTTTCTTGATCTGGATTGTTTGAGGTTCACGAGCGATCTTTATTGTTAGTATACTGAGCATGTTTACTATCCCGTTAATCAGTGCCGGTTCAAATTTATGTCTACTTAGTGCAGTTTTTAAGTTGGAGAAGTTCGTTCTGTTAAAAGCACCTTCTATGTTCATGAAGAAACCTAGACATATTATTTTGTTTTGGATGGCCTCTTCAGTCTTTGTTATTACCTGGTGAAGTACCGATTCTATCGATTTACCTGAGTTGTAGGCGTGTTGCTTGTCGTATAGTGGTAAGTTCATTAGCGCCGACCCCTTTAATTCCCTTTCACACATCCTCTTCATCGTCTCTAGGAAGAAAGGATGTGTGAGGCTAATAAGGGTCTATAGGATTTAGGGTCTGTATAGTCGCTTTTACCTGTTTTAGATATGAATGTAACTTTCACTTGCATCCATCCTCTAGGGATATATTTAAGAGCCAGACATGCTCTCATTTTGGAAATAAGCCTATTAGGGTTTACCCCACTGTAGGAGTACCGGGAAAATGCTATTAGGTCCTGCCGCCTTATAGGGGAGGAGGGTGTGAATGGCCCAATATATTTTATCTATCGTTTCCACTCTCTGTGCTAAATTCACGTCTTCTGTTGTTGATGTCAGTATATTGTCAAGCCGGTTCACCCTCTGAGTTACGCAGCAACATGGGAAGTGCGTTCCAAATAAGACTTGAGTTTTGAGTCTGAGCGTTGACTTTCATCCGGCGATGTTGAGTAACTTGCGTCGGGTTTCTTTAGGATGATGGATCCCGGGGTATTTTGTTTAGCTAGGATTTTCCTTATCCGATTAGCTTGTTCACAGGTTTCTATGTTACCACAGAATTTACGCTACCCTGTCGAGCGTCGATACCTGATATATTTTTTGTATTCAGACTTAGCTTTCTTGTATAGTAGCCAGTCTTCATCCATTGAGGTGATCATAGCCCTATTTAAGGGTTTTCTTACCTTTATTATCTAGTTCTTTATCCCACAACGGTTGCTTTTACTCAGCATGCTTCGTTGGAGTCATTTCTGGACATGATTCTAGATAGCTATCCATCATTGCTTTAGTAACAGCTACTGCGTGTTCTTCTGGGAGCGACTGATCTGATATAGTGTTTGTCTCCTCAAAATCTGCGAGCGAAGACGTCAGCCTATTAAGGTATTTTGTTATATTCGTCTTGCGGGAATTTCTCTATGATGGTGTGGTGGGGATATCGACCTGTAGTACGAAACAGATCCATTTATGGCCTGAGTATAAAGCCTCTTTCGACACATGCCATTCCGTGATTTAGCTGCTCCTTCTGTTGCAATTGTAAGGTTGATAATTGATCGACAACGTTTGTTTGTGAAGGTTGGTTGTGGTCGAAACCTGTATTTAAAATGGTTAGGTTAATGCTAAAAAGATATTCAGTTAACACCTTACCTCGTGCATTGGGTTCTTGGTATTCAAATTTGTTTATGATCGTCACATCCGACATTGCGTCCATTCTGTTATAATATTTTTTGTCAATCGTTTCAATAATGTCTACATTATTTAATTTAGTAATATTTATACATATTTTACTTCCCAGTTTTCAACTATATAGGCCCGGTGGTGAGCATGCACTGTCATGGTGGCAGGGTCGCCATGTGATGTTAGACGGTGTTCAATAAAAGGAGACGTGTTGCTTATTGTACACTTAACACAAATATATATACTAAAGTTGGTAAGAATTACCTCGCATATATACGCTAAATAAAATAAAATGATGTGTCTTACCTAGTTTGAAGAGCACCTCCCGCCCTCCCTCAATTGCGTGCACTAATCCCGTCGCCACTAATCCCAGCACCAATACTCCCAACACCACTATACTAGGAAAGACGCACCATCAACGAAAATACGACACGAGTTTCGCCTCTACACAAGGCATCCTCAGGTGATGTAGACTCTATGGATTGAAAACAGCTGCTATTTATACCTACTCGATTGCGTAACCACTTGCAATTAACGTAACAAGTGACGACGTCATGCGATAACACATGCAACCAATAACCACCTGACGTACGCAGCTGTTTCCTGTAAAAATAATAAACAACAAACCGTCGCAAAACGTCCGCCTACCCTCCAATCACGTAACGAATCGCTGATTACCGCGAGGGTGATTAACGACTTTATTGCGAGGTTATCTTTTATTCGAGAGCAGGCTTAAAGATGTTTAATAGAGGTGAGTTGGAAACATTTGTTTGTTCATTCAGCAGTGCAACGTTACCATATTTTTTAAAATCTCTAACTATTCCAGCACACACGCCCTTTATTACAAGTATGTAAAACCACAGAATAAATAATAGTACTACGTAGTAAAACTTATAGAAGTGGTCGTTGGCTACGTTGTGTCCCATGTCCAAGAGATGTTTAGCAAAATGGGATTTGTCAGCAGTCAGTAGTTGCAATTTCTATACGCGGCTAAATGCTCTTTATGTTTAATGCTAAAAACGTGTTCCGAAATTGTGACCAGTCTGACCCACGTAAACGGCCACCCCATTCGTCGCAAACAAGTTTGTAAATACCCGACTTTTGACTAATATCTAACTTATCTTTATTGTTACGGATATGCCTAAGGGAATTGTTTGTTTTGAATGCCACGTTAACGCCGTTTTATCGAGGAGTATTAGATATTTTTTCAGATATGGAGCCTAAGTAGGTCAAACTGCTCACATATCGCCGGACATTTTAAGGTTGAACCGCGTACATAGCATAGGGTATTACACCCGTTTTCAAAAATTGTTTTTAATGAATCCTAGAATGATAATGAACCACTATAATTAGGGTTCCGTAGTCAACTAGGAACCCTTATAGTTTCGCCATGTCTGTCTGTCCGTCTGTCCGTCCTCGCTTAATCTCTGTGACCGTTAGCACTAGAAAGCTGAAATTTGGTACCAATATGTGTATCAATCACGCCGACAAAGTGGTAAAATAAAAATTGGAACAAAAGGTTTTATTAGGGTAGCCCCCCTATATGTAAAGTGGGAAGTGATTTTATTTAATTTCAACCCTAACGTGTGATATATAGTTGGAAAGGTATTAATATATATATAAATGAATAGGGGTTTACTTAGATCATTTTTTGCTAATGTCAATAATTTCGGAAATAATCGCTCCAAAAGTAAAAAACAATGTGTAAACCCCCTCAAATCTGAAAAGTAGAACTTTATAAGGACTTTCTAGGAAAATCATTTTGAACTTGGATGGAAAGTCGGAGCGCGGACTTACCATGCCGCGGAGCGTGCAATGTTGCACGCTCCATGTTCGCGCACGTACCCACTACCGGGAGCAGTTGCAGAAGCGCGGAGCGCTGCTGGAGCGCGAACATAATGGATACCCACCTTTAAACTCATAAGTGGGAACACTTATTGTGACGGACGGGAAACTACGGAACCCTACACTGAGCGTGGCCCGACACGCTCTTGGCCGATTTTTTATATAAATTTTTCAAAACCGAATATATATATATATATATATATATATATATATATATATATATATATATATATATATATATATATATATATATATATAAACACTCACGCCTGTCACCCAGAGGGGTAGGCAGAGACTACAGACTTCCATTTGGCACGATCCTGACACACCTCTCTCGCCTCCTTCACATCCATACACCTACGCATGCATGCTCGTCGGTTAAGGGTACTCCTAATTTGGCCCGTTTTCAATAGATCGCCAATTTGGTCGATAAATTTTCGCCTAGGACGTCCCTTTCCGACTCTGCCATTCACTTCTGCAACATAAATTTTCTTTGTCACTCTTTCCTCATCCATTCTTTCCACATGACCAAACCACCGAAGCATTCCTTTCTTAATCCTGGTCACAACATCATCTTGCAAACCACACTCTTCTCTTATCACACAATTTTTCACCCTGTCATTCAGATTCAGCCCTAACATACTCCTTAACGACCGCATTTCTACTGCATTTATTCTACTCTCGTGCTTCTTCTGCCATACCCAACTTTCACTACCATACGTTAAAGTAGGGACCAACACAGCGTTGTGAATTGCCATACGTGCCTTTTTTGACACATTTTGACTCTTCACAATAGAGTGCAGGGCCCCATTTACTCTGTTTCCTGCGTTCACTCGTCCTTCTATATCCTTATCATATCTCCCATCCCTGCTAAATAATAAACCAAAACCGAATAGTGCCATAAAAATTACTTTTAATCTGTCGTTTTAAAATTTTGCGTGAAAACGCTAGCCAACATGCTGTTCAACTCGTGACGTCACTGTCCTTTATTTTGTCGATTTTGCAAAGGAATAAGATACTTTATAATGTTTAATAATGAGTTATCATCTAAATAATTATTGTTGTGTGTTTGTGACTGAATGCAAAAATACGAGCATAAGAACGCCTGGAAAGTTATGGATTCAACTGCCATGTATTTAAATATAAGAAATACTTGGTTAAAACTGGCAAGAAGATACATTGTTTACAAAAATACAAAACAAAACATCATGAGGTGAAGGGTATATTCAAATTTTGTAATAAATTACGTTAACTTGGTTATTTTATCTAATGATTGCTAATGATTGTAATTATAGATAAACTAAACTATGATAGCTACTAAACTATGTTTTATCATATGACACTCTGACCTGGTATTGTGTTTTTGTATAAACAAAAGTTGGTAATAGTGTTACGAGCTTGAGGTTCGTGACAATAAAAATTGCCGATAGAATTACCTAAATTAACACTTTAATTTACTTTATACAAATTAAAGTTAAAAACACTAATAATTAAACACACTAATTCACTTAATTCCGCTCCGAAGCTTCGCTTGTGTCGCCGAGTTCAACTTTGTCTCGATCGCATCTTGCGCCACCTATTTATTTAAATTAGCAAAATATCCGGAATGTTCAAGTAAACACGCGCTAGGTACCGAGAGTTCGAGTATAGATTTTCTAGAAACTTAGTTCTTCGGGTGGCGCTGTCGGTCGAAAGATTTGTGATGTCATAAACTGCAACGCTCCCCTCGCTCTCGTTCCTGACACTAGATGGCGCTAGTTGTGTCGTCGACTGGAGCGCGTAACACTGCCCCCTCCTAAGACATGCTCGTCCCGAGCATTATCGGTCCCATAATAACGCGCCAAGCGATCTACATGGACGATCTTAGGAGTCCCACTTGCGCCTTTCTGTAACGGCTCCGCAATGTCAAGGGATGTTCGATCCCGTGGTGCACCAACATTGTACAATTTCGATGCTCCTCTACTATGTGTCTGAGGTCCCCGCACGGCCGCACAACTTGTACATGTACGACACCAATCCTCGACATCGTCACGATAATGGACCCAGTAAAACTGTTCTCGGACCTTCAGTAGAGTTCGTTTAACTCCCAGATGGACTCTTGAACGACCATTATGGCACAGCTGTAGAACATTCGGCACTTTAGCTTTAGGGACAACCATTTGCAAACGACAGCTGTCTCTTCGACCATTGTCCCATTTACGGCACAGGACTCCATCCTGAAGCAGCAAGCTGTCCCATTGGGCCCAATAGCTTTTCGTGGTTGAACTCATCGCTGAGACGTCCCTCCACTTAGGCTTGGTAGCACGGGCCTTCATCCATCCCAGAATCGGCTTGATGTCCGGATCTTCCTGCTGTGCATGACGTAGGCTGTCCTTCCACCCGTTGCTGAGGTGGTCTGTCCTGAGCATCCTCACGGATACCACTTCCTTACTCTCTTGCCTACTACAATGGTTGCAATCTTCAGGACAAGGTCTTCTTGACAATGCATCTGCGTTGCCGTGAAATTTCCCGCTGCAGTGTCTGTTAGTAAAGTCGTATTCCTGTTGCTGCTGGGCGGTGCTGTTAGCCGCACTTCTTCGCTGAGACCGTTCAGCTTCCCTTACTAGGGTGTGCTTAGGGCAGCTGGACCGAAGATGGCCCCATTCCCCACAGCCATAGCACCTAGGGCTGTATCTTTTATTGTGGTCGCGAACCGTAACTGCTGTAATCTCCCTAGCGTGAGGTGAACGATGATCCTGTCGCCGCCAGGCGGTGCCGTTAGCTGCACTACCCTCTCGAGGTCGATCAACTTTCCTTTCCACGGTTCGCTTAGGGCAGCTGGATTGAAGATGGCCCTTTTCCCCACAGCCATAGCACCTTGGGCTGTATCCTTTGTTGCGGTCGCGAACTGTAGCCACTGCAACCTCCCTGACGCGATGGGAACGATGATCCTGCCGCACGGCTTCTACCTCCAGTGCATGGGCCAAGGCGTCCTTAAGCGTCTCGTGGTGCCCGAGCCTCACAGCAGCTCTGACTTCCAGGTCACGGATGCCGTCGATGAATGTCTGCACCAGGTTCCCTTCAATGAGCGCAGGTACAGACCGGTATGCTTTTCGCACCAGCTTCTCCACCTCTAGAGCCCACTGCTGCAGGTTTTCGTTGATGCGCTGCACGCGATCTTTAAGCTGCTCACGAAAGACGTGTTCCAGGTGAGCGTCACCATATCTCGCCTCCAAGGCCTCAAGAAGCTGCTCATAGGTCACTTTCTTACCGAGAGCTTCCAACACAGTTAAGGCTTGTTCGCGCAGGCCTATGGTGAGTGCAGTCATGGCTTGGCTTTTATTCCAGCCGTTCGCCTCCATGACGGCCTCGAACTGGATTTTGTAGGCCGACCAGGAAGAGGTCCCGTCGAACGGCGGCACTTTGAATCCACGTAGCGAAGGTGCTGCAGCTACTACGGGAGCTGTAGTTCCATCCCCAAGTTTGAGGTCGTTTAGCGTTTTCTTCACGTCAGCCATCACGTTGTCAACCCGATTGTTCACATGGTTGATTCGGGTTTCATGTTCTTCGATTCGGGTTTCAGCTTCCGACAGGCGGTTGTCGTGCTGAGCAACCCTATCCTTCACCTACCTTATCTCTTTCCCAAAGGTAGCGTGAAGGTCCTTCATGAGGAGCATCTGCTCTTCCGACCGACGAGCCTGTTCCGCCTGCTGACGGGCCTATTCCTCCTGTCCGCCCCGCAGCTGCTCTTCCAATCGGCGGGCCTGTTCCTCCTGTCCGCTCTGCAGCTGCTCTTTCAACTGACGGACCTGTTCCTCCTGTCGGCGAGCCTGCTCCTGCAGCATCACCATCAAAGCACCTAAGTCAGGTGCCACAGACGTAGAAGCTGCTGACGGACCGGCTTCCGTGGCCGGCGGCTGGCCCTCAGACATCTGCGGCGTTGCACCACCAAATCTCCTCTGGTCCGTCTCCTGCTGGCGTTGACTTCGGGTACGGACACCCTCCGTTTCCTCCTTAGGTAAAATCGGCATTATTTTATCCCACTTCTGACACCAATTGTTACGAGCTTGAGGTTCGTGACAATAAAAATTGCCGATAGAATTACCTAAATTAACACTTTAATTTACTTTATACAAATTAAAGTTAAAAACACTAATAATTAAACACACTAATTCACTTAATTCCGCTCCGAAGCTTCGCTTGTGTCGCCGAGTTCAACTCTGTCTCGATCGCATCTTGCGCCACCTATTTATTTAAATTAGCAAAATATCCGGAATGTTCAAGTAAACACGCGCAAGGTACCGAGAGTTCGAGTATAGATTTTCTAGAAACTTAGTTCTTCGGGTGGCGCTGTCGGTCGAAAGATTTGTGATGTCATAAACTGCAACGCTCCCCTCGCTCTCGTTCCTGACACTAGATGGCGCTAGTTGTGTCGTCGACTGGAGCGCGTAACAATAGGTACCTACTTACATTGATGTTTTAACATTCCTCAACTCAGCAGAACAAAAATTTTGTCGACATCAATTTATTTATCCTAGGTAGATTAGTACTTTCTGCTTTTACAAATTTGTCTTCCATGATGCTTTTTCAATAAAACTCGGAATAAAACTCAATAATCGTAATGATAACTTGAAAATTTTCGAAATGACTCAGCACCTTAGCTAGTTCTCTTAAGGCCATATATTCCTGCAAAAGTAGGCATTTAGCGCTGTCCCGGCCGCGCACGAATTATTTCGCGCGGACTCCAATGCAGTGAACTTGCATGACCCAACCAGCAACACAGTATGGAAATAAGCAGTAAGATGACTTTTTTATTTGACTTTACAAATGCATATTTTATGATCAAACTTTTTTTATTATAGCGATAAATTAGAGTTACATAATAAAAAGAAAATTAACAACCAGTTCGCTTTTGATAGTATGGAAACTGTATGAGTAGAGAACTGTTTTTAAGTTTCGTGTGAACACACGCAACACTAGGGGAGAAAGTCAAACTTACAGTGAAATTCATTATAACTATTAAAACCACAGGATTTATATTTATAGCACGCAATATTTAGTCTGTGACAACAATTATATGAACTCGTCCAGAACTGATTTATTGGTGCACGGAGAAAACTGACACGGGTTAGACGTCCATAAGCGCCAGCGCGCGACTCTTCCGTATATATTACTATACTCTTTGGCACGACTGGTCAGTAGACGTGGGCGTTATTTCACGTCACTAGATACAGTAACTGGCTACGCGGCATGTAACCGAATCACTAGTTTCGAGTCATGTTACAAGTAGTGATTTTTGTAAATGCGTGATTATGATTACTGTTAACCATGATTATTGCGGGAGTCGACTGTCGGTCGGTCGAGCGCAAATCGCACATGTGGCATACAACAATAAACAAAACATCGTAAGTAACAGTATTACTGTACGTTTAATTTTCATACGTAAGACTATGGACATAGACAATAAAATAGAGTAATCTCTGTTTGTAAATAATTTCAACGGTTTGCGATTCCGGGAAGCGAATCACATTGAATTTAACTAAAATAGTTTTTAAAACATTTTTGACGGAGTCATGAACTCGTTTATTCATAAAATCAAAATAAAACTAAAAAATGTGTATACAAAATTAAAAAATTTAAATGTTTATAATATTATAAAACTTAAAAACTGTGTGTAAATAGCTAAACAAACAAACAAATTAATTGAAACAATGTAAATAAAAGTGCAAAAAAAATGATAGTGAAAACGTTGAAAAAGTGTAAATAAACTGTAAATATCAATAATCATTATATATACAATCAAAATTACTTGTAAATATGACTATATTAATAGTTTTATGAAAATCAGTCATTTAATGCAGTCAGTCATAAACCTGAATAAAGTATGAAGGGAAGTTAATTTATCGATTTAACAGTATACAGTTACTGTATAGCTACAAATACAAACACAGATTGTAATTAAATTTATTTTAGTTTCGTGAGTAACTGTATAGTTGGTGGTGGTATTTATGCAAACAATCACAGTAGCCGGTTAAAAATAGCCAGTTACAAAAATCACTAGTTTTGAAACAGATGACGCCGATCAAGTCACTGGTTTCGTTACGTTTCTTGAAAATGACGTAACGACCCACGTCTACTGGTCAGGCTTGCCGAGCCGCCGCGCTCGCGCTTTTAGGAGGTATCTAAATATAGTAATTAACACAATATTTTTATCAAGTCAAACTCTGCGAATTTGTCTGTAAAAATTAAGTAGCTTTATTTGAGTACAAAATTTAAGTGTAAAATGTTAGTAGTTTAGTCATAATATTGAAAAAACAATACAAAAAGGGGTCACTTCGGGATTTTTTCTATCGAGTGAAGTTCTTTAGATTTTGTAACTGAATGCGATTTTGACTAGACTAGATCTTTAACTAATAGTATATATTTTTATCAGAATTTAAAACACTAATTTCTATGCCTCAAATGGTTTAAGAGAACTCAAAAGCGCGGTCTCTGCGAAGTACCTAGCCTTAATCAGTGACACAAAAGTCTAATAACCTTTGGTAACATACAGTAAAAGCTCTTTATTCGCGGGGTATATTTTCCGTAAATATGCCGCGAATACAGAAACCGTGAATATGGAAAGGTAGTTTATATGGGATTATAGGGGATAAGTTCCTAGGTGACAAAATAAAAAACAAATATATAGAAAAATGAATTTAATTAAAGTTTTTGACCATATTTTTTTTAAACAGAAAAATGGTTGGGCGGCGGTCCTTAGGGTTCCCAAGTTCGATTCCCCGGTCGAGCCTTGACCCTATTACGCGAGATGTTATACTAGATGGACTGTATACGCGGGAAGCTTCTTCTGCCTCAAAAAGATGGCGGATGTGGCACGCGGTTCCTTGACAATGTACTCGCTCTTCCGATGGTCTATTTTTTGCCAAGGTTATGAAGGAATCCTGCTTGAGCGCGTTAGGAGAAATGAAATGGGGTGGGTTAGCTAACAAACAAATGCTCAAGCAGGCACTGAATTATAGGAAAAACACACTTACCGGGGTGTGACTTCGATGCGGCTGAGGCGCTTCCGTTGCTGTGATGCGACGTGAGGTGAGTCTTCTGGGGCGCCCCAGAGATGTGATCCAGGCCAGTCGTGCGAAGGAAGAGAGCGGTGCGCGACGATATCTCACACTATGTGAGGCGGTTACGTCTGGAGCACGACTGCTCCAGGTGATGCGGTTCAGACTAGCGGCACGTGGCATTTTTTTATAATTATTATCTCCAGGCTTAGGCAATGGCTCAAAGAATTTTGTGATTTTTTTGCTTTGAATTTTTTAAAAGCTCATTCAATTCAGACTGATATTAAGCAGTGGCATTAGCAATTTTCCTCCTAAAAATAAGATTTCGTTGCATAGACGGATCAATTTTCCCTGAAAAATCACAAAACTCAGTTGCCATTCTTAAACCTTCACTAAGATTTTGCAAATTAAAAGTCACATTTTCAGTGCTTGTTGAAACTCGTTTTTCCTATTTTTTTAGTCGTCATTATAAATTAGGACGACAGCGGTAGAGACGTGTTACTTGATCACAATTTTTATAACGAATGTAAAGATGAAACGATAAAACACGTAAAGTGGCTTTTACCAAAGTCGGAACGTCTAATACGTGACAGCATTTAAAAATATACTTTATGCATTGAGTAATAAGGGTTGCTTTCATTCTATTTGTTTACCTTCTCAAAAACACCGGCCGCGGCGAAGGCTGCTTATGTCAAAGGCCGAACGAATACGGCGGCAATATAATTTAATAACATACTTTAGGCTTAATTGTAATAAGGTTTATTTTATCTTTTTATTAGTCCATTTGACGACGCGTTTACAAAGGATATTGGGTTGGATACCCATTGGAATATTTTTTAATAATATGTATGTATCGATGTATCGATTAGATCCGCGAATAAAGAAATCTTTAGTCGTTAATATAGGAATTGGGTCGCATTTTTTAAATCCGCGAATAGTGTAAACGTGAATGAAGGAAGCGCGAATAAGGAGCTTTTACTGTATTAAAATAAAACAAATTATCACAAACACTGCGATAGCAGCAGTAAGCGACGACGCTCGGGCGTCCGCGTAGTAGAGAGTAATTAGATATAGTATCCTGTGAATCATGGGCTATCTGCGGCTTACGTACATTTACAAGTGACATAATTATTCATTTTATTTGTGTTTTTCTTTGCAATTTATTATATTGCATGGTGTGTGTAGACATTTAGTAGGTACTTACTTTATATTATATTTAATAATAATACATATGTAGGTCACTTAAATATTTATATTTAATAATACTACATACGTAGGTCACTCAATAAGTTTTGAGATGCTCGAAATTTAAAAATGGAAAGCTCCCGTGTTATACGTTTCTAAAAAGCTAATTTATTTCAAAATATAATTCCATAAGCCAATTGCTCAATATAAAAAAAAATGTCTATTAATTTTCTTGTAATGCTCCCCGTGCTTTTCATTTAAAACGATGGATCTTAACCGTGAACATCTGCGCGCTGTGATATGTTATGATTTTAAATTTGGTTTAACCGCTTCAAAAAGAGTTAAATTAACCTTAAAGATGACCAAAGAACCGAGGCCCCGCAAACAGCAATAGCGACAGAAAATGTATGGACTATGGTTCATTAAAGATAGCTTGATCTCTGAGACAGCTGTCAGTAAAAATCACGCCTATGAAGTCCTGAATTTCATAGTAGTACAGACAGTACCTGTCAATGTCATACTTTATGGGCATGCACTAATTAGGTCGGCATGCCCATAAAGTATGACATTGACAGGTACTGTCTGTACTACTAAGAAATTCAGGACTTCATAGGCGTGATTTTACTGTCGCAGAGATCAAGCTATCCTTTATGAACTATAATAAAATATTGGTGCGAGAAGACCCACGAATCACATATACGGACTTCAAAAAGATTGTAGGCATTAGTTCTGGGAGCATTTATACCATCCTTTGAGTATTAAACCAAAGGAGACGGCATCGCAAGGCTCACCCCTGTGTAAAAGGTACGAGAGTTCGACTCATACTCATTATATAAAACTACAGGATACTCGTTATATAAAACTACAGGCTGTCCGCCGGCAGATTTTACACTTTATAAAATAAAATAAAATAAAAGTATTTACATAATCAAAATTATTTATTTATTTTCTTACAAAAGGATAGTGCGGAAATCACTTCTTAAAAATTACTCCACAAAAATGACGTCCTTCTAGTCGCAAACATTCTTGCAGTCTTTCCTTCATATTGGTGATAACTCTTTTGCAAAGTGCTGGACTGATAGCCTGCACTTCGCGGCGGATATTTTCTTGTAAGGTGTTTATTGTTGATGGAGAATTATTGTAAACGCGAGACTTGAGATATCCCCAGAGGAAAAAGTCGCAAGGGGTCAGATCTGGAGATCTAGGGGGCCAGGCTACGTCGCCGATTCAACTTATTAATTTTGCAGGAAAAAGCTCTCTCACTTTAATCATTGACTCCCGGGCGGTGTGTGCTGTGGCCGCATCCTGATGAAAGTGATTTCTGTTATTGTAGCCGACTAGACGATGCAGCTCTGGTATAAAAAAAATATCCAACATAGCGCGGTACCGCTCTGCGGTAACAGTTTCACCTCTGTTAAAAAACGGGCCAATTATGCCATTTCCAGATATGGCACACAAAACCGTGGTCTTCGGGCTGTGAAGAGGTATTTGATGGACTTCATTTGGGTTGCTCTCACTCCAATATCGTATGTTCTGTTTATTGACATACCCTCCAAGGTGAAAATGCGCCTCGTCACTAAAAAAGATGCGTAGGCGTAGAAAATCGTTCCAAAAACACTCTTGCGTAAGTCTGCCTCTTTATTTAGTCATCTTCTTTTAATTGCTGTATGATTTGAAGCTTGTATAGATGGAACTTCATCTTTTTTTGAATTATTTTGTGAACTGACGTCTTTTTCACACCTGTTGCAGCTGCAATCTTCCGGATAGATTTGCGAGGATTTCGCAAAATTTCTCTTCTCACAAGCTCTGTGTTTTCAGAAGTAGTTACAGACGTTGAAGGTCCAGGCCGAGGCTCATTTATGACTGATCCAGTTTCTCTGAACTTCTTGACCCACGCCCACATCAGTTGATTCGACGGACCATCCTTTAATCGGCGGATACCGAAGTGAGAATTAAAAGAACGCCTCGCCACATTGATCGAATTGTTGTTCGCAAAATAGACCTCGACAGCGAAAGCGCGATGCACTCCCGTCCACCGACTCATAGCTACAAAACAACCCGCAACACTCCCGCGTCGAACGATACCTCGCACCCCCCGCCATCGCCTTGCTGCACGCTGTGAGCTCGATGCAAAGTGT
Source organism: Parnassius smintheus behrii (assembly GCA_036936625.1). Lineage (NCBI taxonomy): Eukaryota > Metazoa > Arthropoda > Insecta > Lepidoptera > Papilionidae > Parnassius > Parnassius smintheus. The sequence continues at coordinate 37,995,551 of JAUPFT010000020.1, read as the reverse complement.
AAAATCTGCCGGCGAACACCCGTTAGTTGCACCGGGTCGTGCGTCATTCCAAAATGATCGTGCCAGTAAATCGAGCTCCGGCAAAATGCCTAAATTGCAGTGTATTTACATGAAAAAAAAAACAATAAAAAACTTCAAGTATACAAAAGGACAATGTGACTTCATCTTTTAGTATTTTTAACATAATATTAAAGTAATTTTATCGTTAAAACTCGTACTTTGTGAATATTATCGTCCAATACCGAGTGTGGCCATCATAGTCCATAAAGTGAAAAATAATCTATTTTTAAATAAATATAATTTACTACACAAGTTATATATATTAACGAAAATATATTTCCTAATAACTAAATCAGTTTGTGATGAATAATAATCATTACATATAGATGTGTAGTGGATTTTGTTAAATGATTTATATATTCAGCTCAATTTCAACACGATACTGAATATTATATAATTAAATATAATCGATAACTAGTATTTATAAATATTATACAAAATACAGGCCAAATAAGTCAAATCGAAACTTGCTACCTCGCAGCAAAAGTGTGCAATTTTTATAAAAATAAACTGCTATCACTGCCACCGAAAGTATTGCACTATAGTGATGAACGCCGCAACTTTAGCTATCGATAAGTTAATTAACTATGCGGGTTTGTCTGCCGAAGGGGTTTGTAGTTTTTATTTAGATTTTATAATAAAGTATTACAAAAAGTAGTAAATTTTTCTATTATTGGTTTGTTTTTACAGATTTCCAAGAGATCCTCTTAGGCGGCAAACTTGGATTGTAGCTTGTAGAAACCATGAATCTTGGATACCTAAACGGACTAGCACCATTTGCTCCAAACATTTTGGAAAATCATATTTCATACAACATAAGCTTACAATAAAAGAAGGTTAGCTGACACTGCAGTACCAACCTTGAACTTGTGGGAGGTAATGTTTGGCTGTAATTATATTTAGATTAAATATTTTCATTATTACCTTTGACACTAACATTATTCTATTTGAAAATATTTTATTAAGTTTACAAAAGCATTAACCTATCAAATTTAATTCATATATTTATATACCTATTATTGTAATTGTAAACTTAATGTAGTATAATTTTTGTACGCCATTAATGGCAAAACATGTAGCTCGTTTTAAGTTTTAACACTTGTATTTTATTTACACATGTTTAACAAAATAAATATCTTTATCGTATATATATATATATATATATATATATATATATATATATATATATATATAGCTTGAAACTACTGACTTACGTAAGTAAATTAGTAAATTATTTATTTTAGGGTGATCGTGGTGATTGCACAATATCGTCTACATCGAAAAAAGAAAGCTGGTTGTTCCTGCAAAATTCCATAAGTTATCTCGAAAGTCACAATTTGAAAAAAAATCCTTATATAGCGCGAACTAGTCCTACTCCCATTGCGAGTACGAGCCAACACTTATGCCAAGGAAAATTAAAATGAAAAAATGCCTTGACATAAAAAAGAATGGCATAAACAGGCTTCACAAGTTTGCAAGAAATACTATGCCGTAACTACAGATGGGTCTAAAATTAATAAGCTGCTAAATTAACACTGCTAAATTTTTTTAGTGTCAACACCTGTTAAATAAGTTTTGAGATTGCTGTTAAATTTAGCAGTCACAACTCACAACAAAACAATAATGGTCTTGCAGGCTGGACATGGACAGTGCTCCCATCCGCACCAAACACGGACGCCAGATATATATTTGTCTCGCTTTATCCCACTACTGCAAACCGCAGGCCGACGTGACGGCAACAACAAAGAAAACACAAACTAATAAGAGTAGGTACTAACGTAAAAAAAGGACACACGACGCACGTGTTCCGTTTCCATCTCTATTGAATTGTTTTCAACATAGCGATTTATTTAGCAACTACTAATTTTGTATTTAGTGTTCAGTCACAGTTAAGGTAGAGCGAGTTCATTTAATTAACTGCTAAGTGCTAACTGCTGAATTTGGAAATAATTTATTATAATATTTAACTAGTGTTAAATAAAGACTGATTTTCGTTACGAAGGTTTACGCGAGTTTGTTATCTAGGTAGTAGGTAGGTAGTTAGTGTTGTGAGTGAAAATTCCAATTGTTTGACTGTTTGTGTAGTGTTGTTTGCGTTTGAAACAGAATACTTACAAATTGGAAGAAAACAACTAAAATATACAACGCCAAAAAAAAAGGTGAAATATGGAACTTTTTTACGGATAGCGATACCGTAAAAAAAATTGGTACGTGTAATTTGTCATTAACGATTATCATTTTTAAATGGAAATAAAAAATATATAAATTTTTTGGATATGTTATGTTACTAAGTGATAAGTAGATATAAGAAAAAAAAAACAAAAGAAAAAAAACAAGAAAAAAAAAGATAATTATATAAAAATTACGAATACTAAAAAAGCAGATATGAAAAAAAGAAATCGTTGTAAATAAATTGATTCTCATTATAAATATGCCAACAGAAAAAGTTGACAGTCCTAAGCCTGTGAAAAGTATGAAGGAAATGAGAATTAATTATGTGTTAAAAATCTGTCTGTGACTAAATTTAACAGTTGCTAAAAATAACTGCTAATTTTAACTGTTAATTATTTCTAGCATTAGCATTTAGCAGTGTTATTATTTTTTAACGTTTAAGCCCATCTCTAGCCGTAACACTTAACTATTGCTCACCAAAAGCCTATCGCTATGTACGTAAAACTTTTGGAACACGTTTGCCTGCACCACGTACATTGACTAAGTCGTACACTACCATTGATCGCCGACCAGGGTTTACTCGAGATGCGCTGGCATTATGTATATAACCAAAATGTCTTTTAGAACTTGCATGGTACTCCGTCAATTGTTTTATTTTCATTTCATCTACCACTAAATATACAATATAATTTCTTGTCAGAGTTACCCTCTAGTCTAAGTTTTAAAACAGTTAACGCTTTTTTTTGTATAGCCAAGTCGGCCATCAATTGTACTGTACCACTTTGTTATAGTATGTGATGAAGGCAGACCAATTTCAAAACTTTTGATAATTCGCACATATCGTTAAGCTTTCGGTGAATAGTAATGTAAAATTAAAGCAAAACATCTTTCTGGGGAATACTTAGCCCTAGCTAGATGTCACGTTTTATTTTCAAGCAGCTGTCTGCTTAAAATTCACTTTGTTAAACTATTATATAGTGTAAAACTTTTTTGTTTTCCTAATTTATTAAATATTTTGCAGATAGTTCATTTGGTAACTCTTGAAAATCAACAACTTTTTTAAAATAGCGGTTTTGTGATTGAAGCCTTATAATAAAAACAAAAACTTGGTTAATACTATCTAAGACTATAAACGGATGGGACTTTTCTTTTCACAAATCTGATTTTTAAAATAAGTTAACTAAACATCCTATTTCGATTTGTTAAATGTTTTAAATTTTATCCTGCATAATGTATAATAAACCTGTAGCAAAATAATAAACTTCTTTTCAATAATTTGTAAGTTTTTTTTTCCGAAGATCATTTCTAAATACTTTACAAAAAGAATTTCAAATAACACCTTGATATTACTTATCTATGTATTACTTATAATCAAATAAAAACTTATGCGGACTATGGTTATTTGTTTATCGATAAAAAATATCGTATAGTCCACACCTTACGTTGCTTACGCATTTAGACAGCGCCATCAGTGTATCGACACGTGTACAATTTGATGGTATGCGTAAACGCGATGAACACAAATACAAATGCTGTAGTGTGCGTTTATAGTGACACGATTTAATTTTGCATTTGTAGTTAAGTATACAGTTGTATGTTTCTCTTGCGCCCCCCTGATATTGACAGAATTTTTGTTTAGGAATTAACGCGCATGGCCTCTCCAGTTGGTTGAATACTCAAAGATACCATCCTACATCAACATTGATTGATTTAGTTCATCTTAACAAGCTTAATCGAATGAATAGCATTCTCAACAAACCAGAATGCTTGTTAGACCTTGTACTGAACAACCTTTCATCATCCATGTGTACAGTAGCAGGTTCAGTTGATATTCTCGGTATCATAGATCCTCTACATCCTCCTCTCGAAATATTAATAAAAATAAATACTGGTATTGCACTATCGTGTAGGTAATATCGAAACTAGAATATACAATTTTAGGAACGCCGATTATACTCAGATCCGCCTTTGTTTAGCCGAATACGATTGGAATGAAATGTTTCATATGTTTCAGATGAATGTTAATGAAATGACAAACTTATTTTATGACATAACTAATAATTTAATAGATAAATATGTGCCCTACAAAAAAAATAAGAAGTAATTCTTCTCCTCCTTGGTTTAATGTTTTATTAAAGAGAATGTTACGTGAAAAGGAGAACATAAGAAAGCGGTATAAAAAATATAGGAATCCCATGGACGAGGTTGAGCTGCGACTACTTAGTAAGCGTTGCTGGCACTAGCAAATTAATGTTATAAAAATTATATAAAGAATACAGAAGATAGTATTAAGTCGAACCCTAAAGATTTTTGGTCATCCAACAAGGCAAGGAAGTGCAGGTAAAGTAATTATCCTTGTACAATGACTGATGGTAATTACAAGTCATCTAGTCCTAGGGAAATCTGCGACTTGTTTGCATCCTACTTTGGTGCTGTGTATAATTCTCTAGAGAACATAAACTCAGAGTTGAATGTCAGCCAATGGAATTTGATTTTATTCATTTTTTATTTTTTTTATTTTTTATTTTGGATGTACACAACAGTTTACATTCAATTTTACGTAACATAAATACCTATTATATACAAAGTTTTGACCTGGAATACAAACCAAAAACGCGTACATACAGTTGCAACATGAATTATCCGTAAACATATTTATGTATTATATTTTACTGAAAAAAAAAACAATTTATAAATTTAACAAATTTTACGACAATATAGTAAAAGTTTATTATGACGATAAATAATTAATGTGGAGTTGACTTGAAATAGTGGAATAGTTGAGTACGTAGCTTATTTATATTATTGTCAAAGACATCAATGTCCTTACCTGACTCCGTTAGAACTATATCATTATAAGAGCGACACATTCGTGTTAAAGGATTGTAAAATAAAGTATTGTTCTTATAGACGTTTAATATAAACGTATTAAGACGACGCCTGGGATTTGACTTAATATTGAAGGTGATTTGGGATAAAAGATTTGGGGAAACAATTTTGCAGTGTATTAGTTTATGTAAGCAAAGAATATCTTGTATAGCACGTCTATTACGCAGTGATGAAACTCCAAATGTAAGTAGTCTCTCCTGATAAGACGGTAGCTTGCGACTTATTTTCAGCCTATAACTAACTATCTTAAGAGCTTTGTTTTGGATCTGTTCTAGACGCTTGGAGTGCACTTCGTAAAATGGAGACCATACAACAGAACCATACTCAAGAGTACTTCTTATCAAAGCATAGAAGAGATGTATAAATGTGGATGGTTTTTTGAAATGTTTGGTTGTTCTGGTAATAAAACCTAATGTTTTGTATGACTTAGAAATAATGTAATCATAATGATTTCTGAAAGTAAGTTTTTCATCAAAGTAAACACCTAAGTCTTTTGCAACTGAGTTACGCTTAAGAATTTGACCTTCAAGTATATAATCCTGATTTATTTTATTGCGTTTGTTGGTAAAAGAAATAACGATTTGCAATTACAGCCTCGAACTAACTGCTCCCTACCTTAGCAAGGATTAGATACTGAAGAGCATGAAGTCCCTAGACCATAAAAAGGGCTCAGGACCAGATTGTGTCCCTCCTTTATTCATTAAGGCATGTGCGGATGAGCTAGTGACGCCTATATATTTAATTTTTAAGTCTCTTCAATCCGGCCTATTTCCTGATGTTTGAAAGTCCGCTAAAGTTGCTCCTATTCACAAGGCCGATAACGTCGAGGTGGTAGATAATTATAGGCCTATTTCAATACGTCAACTTTAAGTAAAATCTTTGAATCTCTTGTCTATCCTGTGCTGCAGAACCACATGAATCTTTATCTTACGGTGTGGCAGCATGATTTTATTAGATTTAGGTCAACCTGTACCAATCTGACCTTATTTACTGAAACTTTGGTAGAAGCAGTAGATGACGGTAGGGATGTTGATGTAATATATACGGACCTTGGTAATGCATTCGACAAAGTACATCATAATATTCTTATATCTAAATTGTGTGCATATGGTATTACTGGCTCATTATTGGGATTGTTGCAATCTTATCTGGATAATCGTGGTTTTAGCGTGGTCGTTAATGGTTTTCAGTCTGCACCATACAAAATTACGTCGGGGGTTCCTCAGGGATCATATTTGGATCTGGTGCTTTTCAATACCTTCATCAATGACATCCCTAGTTGCTTTCAGTTCTCCATACCATTTGTGTATGCCAATGAATTGAAATTGGTTCGCAGCTGTGAAACTCTAAAGAACATCGAACAGTTTCAAAGTAATGTTGACCGTATGGTAAATTGGTGTCGAGACAGTGGTATGAACCTGAAGATAAACAAGTGCTACCATATGAAATTCAGTAGAAAGATCAAGTCACTGAACTCATTATACAAAATTAACGGCGACATCATTAAGAAAACAAAAGAAGATCTGGGAATAGTGTTCGAAAAAAAATTAACCTTCGTTCCCCACATAGATAATATTACAATAAAGGCGTATAGAATGTTAGGCTTTGTTTTGCGTAACGCTAAAGTATTTAAAAATAATCACATTAAGATCCTACTGTACAACAGCTTCGTACGAAGCATACTTGAGTATTACAGTTTAGTATGGAGGCCACACTCCTTACGATTGGGACGTCTGCAAAAAAAGTTCGTATCTAATTTGGTCTATCGGGATGAAATTCACAAAAAATATCGGTGTTACTTTTTTAAAATTTTATCCCTGGAAAATTGGAGAAATTTTCTTGACCTGACATTTCCTGTTAAAATTTTTAACCAAAAAATTAACTGTCTCCACTTGCTCCAAAAATTTAAATTTCATGTTCCATTGAGAATTCCTCGCGTTCCCATTACTTCACATTGGCCTCCTTTTAGGAAATCTATCATAGATGCAAACTCCCCAATTGCAAGGTTGTGCAAATTGGTCAATGGACATAGTGACTTTCACGCCGACTCATTTGCCAAAATTAAGAAAGTTCTAGCTTTAGCCCGGTCTGAAACTAACAAATTATAATATTTTTGTTACCATATACTTATTTTAATTACCTTCGTATTTATAATCTTTCTCGATGCATGTGGTGTTTACCTTAAACGATTGTTACACTTAGCTACATAAGTTAGTTCTTAAGCCATTTTGTTAAATACAGTGTAATCAAACATTGGTGAACCTTAATAAATAAAAAACATCTTGTAGTGAGGAAGCTTTGTTGTCGATGGATCCCTCGTTTGCTCTCCGAAAGCGAAAAAAAGACTCGTGTGGATTAGTGTCATGAAATGCGTCTACGTTTTGAAAACGGAGCATCTAGGCATGTTTCAGAAATCGTTACTGGTGACGAGACATGGATCTATCACTATGATCCGGAAAATAAAAGGAAATCATTGGTACGGGTCGACTCAGGAGGACAGTTACCGACAAAACTGCAAAGACTTCGCAACGTCGGCAAAAAAGTGCATAGCTTTTTTCGCGGAGCGGACATTAACCGACGTCAATGCTGGAAAATTGTAGGGCAGTAAACTGAATGGTATACTACAGTTGCATTACTCAAAGCTTTTCAAGCTCTGCGGTAGAGAAGACCAAAGACCGGGCTTCGGTGAATCGTGCTGGATCACGATAACTTCTCTCCCCCTCCCCCCCTTTAGAACCCCCCTTAGAACAAAAGCATTTATTGAGGAATCTGGTGTTGAAACTCTGTCACCCACCCTACAGCCCCAACTTAGCTCCTTGTAATTTCTTTTTGTACCCAAGAGTCAAAGAAAAAATAAAAGGCAAGTTTTTTTCCAAGCACCGAAGAAGCCGCGGCTGCCTACGAAGAAGCGATTTCCGACCCGTCAGTTCAAGACTGGCAAAAGTGTTTTCGGAGTTGGTTTAGGCGAATGGAACTTTGTATAGAGCATGATATAGAGCATATTTTGAAAAAATGTAAAATAAATACTAATAGTATCTAGATTACTTTTTGTATATCTCAAAACTTATTAAGTGTCCCACGTATACCTTATAGAAGTGAGCTGTTATTTTTATATGTAAGCATCTACCTATCTAGATCTGCCCAAGGTAAATGCCAGTTTTTACGATGAGTATATACTGAAATGATCGGGAATAAGAAAAACCACATGCACGGTATAGCTAAATTGTATTTTATTGCTTTTCGAAGTATTCTCCGTTCAACCTAATGCACTTTTCTATTCGTGCAAACCAATCATTAAAACAGTAATTCCAGTCTGAAGTTGATGTTGACAAAATGGCTGATTTGTACGCTTCCACAGCTGCTTTGGGGTCTTCAAACCGTTGACCGCGTAACAAATCTTTCATTCTAGGGAATGTAAAGAAATCGTTTGGGCTCAGGTCAGGACTGTACGGAGGATGGCTCATCAGCTCAACGTTTTCCTGCTTCAAAAATCATTCGTCTTCCGAGCCGTATGGGAGCTCGCACTATTGTGATGTAATATGATGCGAGGTTTCGGGTTATTTTTTCGGAGTTCGGCTATTATTTCTGGCAAACAAATCGTGATATACCACTCAGCGGTAACCGTTCTGCGCTCCTGTAAAAGAATTGTAGCAACATGCCCCTTTTTCGAGACAAACGTAGCGATTATTTTCTTTGGCACGCTGCGGGAGCGAACCACTTTTGTTGGTTTGACTTCGTCTTCGAAGACCCAAACTGCTGAATGACGTTTTCTTTATAGTTCGTATGAATAAATCCATGATTCGTCACCTGAGACGATATTATAAACGGCATTTGACTTCCCTTCGTTGAAACGTTGCAAAGTATTCCGGTACCAATCTACACGAGCCGCCTTTTGCTCTTCGGATAAATTGTGGGTAACCCAGCGGGAAACTAGCTTTCTTACACATAACTCAATATGTTGTGTAAATTTTAACAATAAACAGAATTGAAGGTAAACTATATTTTAAACTATTTTATCATTCTATTTATTTTTCAGTGACTTTGAGTTTGACAAGGAATTACCGGACAGTAATAAACAGGGACAATGTACTCCTAATATTTGTCGAATGAATATTAGAGGTCTTACAGTACTACATCGATGGAAGAAGACATAATAGTGGAGGGTTTCCAAGGAAGCGTCGAAATGCATGGCGTTAAATATCACATGCAGGTTGGCGATGGCGACTCTGGTATCCTTACCGATATCATAAATAGACTATTAATTACTATGGCATACGGTCCTAACCTCATGGTGAAAAAGTACAATGTAAAAATCATCTTTTGAGAAATTTTTGTTCCAAACTGAAGCAGTTGGGAAAAAAAACTAACAACCAGAAAGGTTACGTACTAGTACCTACAAGAAAATAAGTTGAGAGCAATGTTTTGCATCTTCAAAAAGCAGTAGTTGGCGCCGTGAAACATTGGAAGAACGAAGAAATCACTGACGTGAAAAAAATTAAAAACATCAAAAATGACATAAAAAACAGTGCCAATTATGTTTTTGAGAAAAAGAAAGAAAAGTTTATGGCTTCTTTTCAAAAACACGAGGACGAAATAAAAGAATTAGATTTGGCTACTAGAGGTCAAAAAGACAATGATTTGTGGCACAATGAACGCAGAAAATGGCTAACTGCAAATTAATTTGGAAAAATGCGCAAACTGCGCCCAAATAATCGTGTTTGTTTGGTTCGTGTTTGTCTACACTAAAAGAGTTAATGTATACTCATTTAGTTATTATATAATTAGGTGTAATTCTGAAAATATTTTTAAGTTACAGTTGTTATTTAATAAATACTCTAAAATAAAAAGACTAAATACCTCATCAATAAAGTTATTCACAGATATTAATTTTTTCGTGAGAAGTATTATTTGTGTAGGTTTTCGATATTACTTTTTTCTTCCTAGGCTATAATAATATGTTTTCTATTTTTTATTTTATTTAAACGTTAGGATTTTAGGATTTTCCCTAACTAGTATGTTCTCCTGTATCGTGGAGACAGTTTACATACATAAATTGCACAAGGATAAACATCCCGACCCGGAACAATTACTTTTAGGCTATACAAATACTTGTTCCGTGTGGGGTGCAGTAGTACTGCGCCACGTAGCCGTCAAATCTATCTATATATATATATATATATATATATATATATATATATATATATATATATATATACAGCAGTATGCTCCTGCCTCCCGACACGTATCGTGCGACAGAGGGAGTTGCAAAGTCTTGGAAGCAATTGCCTACATTTCCTTTTTGAAATATTGTTTCGGGCGATAACATTTTTACCCTTCTAAACTTTACGAAATTAGATAATTTTAATCTCATTAGATTCAGTACACTTTAGTCTAGGTCTGTACGTTTTTCTTTTTTAGTAAATCGGTTTAGTTTAATTAAGAAAAATAAAAACGCTCGAGGACGGCTTTTAAGACAAAAATATAGATATTTAGATAATAACTTATACCGTACGTAATATTTCTTTAAAATTAAGACGTACAGACCTAGTTTTTTGTTATATCTACAACATTTTCAAAAATTATGAAAATTGGACGATGTTTACGTGTGGAAATACGCTATCGCTTTTTGTATGAAAATTTACAGCTTCACAATCCTCTTAAAATTTAAATATAAAATTTATAATGCAATTTTATAAACATAAATCAATATTTTTATTTACTTTTTACAAAATCTATCATTAATATACATTTCTTGATTTTATTCTACGTGGTGTAAATACCCTATTGCGGCTATCTCTATAGCGAACTAACCGAATTTTAAGTCGCGTATGCCCCGACGTTTAGGCCACACTCTTAGCGCAGCGTAACATGCCCGCTGCTGAAGTCAGGTGTAGCGTATCAACGACTCTATGTCGCCGAAGCACCGGTCCAGCAACCCCTGTGTCCATGGATACTATACGACGCCGCGTCCCCCACACCTTCTATGCTCTCCACCCGCCGGCCTTCCCAGGTGTTTTCGGATGCCGAGTTGGGCTCCGAGATGGAAACGGACGCAAACAGGCTCGCCAAAACCGATGATGACTGCTTCACCCTAGTCTCGGGCAAAAAGCGAAAGCGTCCCGCCGCGAAAAAGGGTGTTACGGCCCTCAATTACCCCGACAAAAGTCGACTGGATTAGGGCCCACAGTAACCCAATTCGACGAGTAACTAGAGAGTCGGGCCCAAAATGGCCTATGGATAATTAAATTATAACGGCTAGATACGCAAACACAAAACTTACCGGATTCCAGAAGTAGGGTCTACCACAAGATGGCGTTAGGGGCAAGTAAATGGTAGTGTGTGTATAGTGTAGGAAATAGGTTTAGGTGTGTTAAGTGCCTAGGTGATCACGGCACACCCAAAGGCACCCCACGCCCAACGCCCACGACGGAAGGGCCTCCGAGCCATGATCTGTGCGGCGAAGTGGGACATCCAGCAAACTATCGTGGGTAAGCAAAAGCTCCGCGTAGGAAACGGCGCTTAGGAGTAAACCGGTGCGGGCGAGCGGGTAGCGCTAACAGGTCCAACCCTCGGCACTTTGCCCCCTCAGTTGCACCGACCACGGCGTCCTAACCCACGCCCTCTCAGGCTATTGCCAAACCCGCCCCTGTTAAAGGGACTTCCGGGCAAGGCGTAAGCACTTCAGCACCTTCAGCACCCCAACCAATTTACCTAAATATTAAGGCCCCAGAGATAGTAAGCGCGGCCGCCTCTCGGTCAGCGCCCTCTCTCAAGGCTCAGAAGCCCAAACCTGTCCTTTAGGCACCTTCAAACTTTGCTACTGACTTCTCGTTAGCCTTTTTTTTATAGAAAAGGGGGCAAACGAGCATGCGGCTCACCTGATGTTAAGTGCCTACCGCTGCCCATAATCAACCGCAACACCAGGGGAATTGCAGGTGCGTTGTCGGCCTTTTAGAAAGTATTAAGCTCTTTTCTTGAATGTCGCCAGGTCGTATCGGTCCGGAAAGATCGCCGGTGGTAAACTATTCCACAGAGAGGTCGTACGCGGAAGAAAACTCCTTGTGAAACGTACAGTGGTGGCATCCAGATGGTGTGGATGGTATCGGGACATTTGCTGCGTAGTGCGTTCACGAAATTTGGCGGCTGGGATTAATCCCAACAATTCCTCAGAGCACTCCTAATGGTATATGCGAAAGAAAATGCAAAGAGATGCAACATTTCTTCGCAGCGCCAGTGAATCGAGCCGATCGGAAAGCACTCGGTAGTCGACGATTCGAGCCGCTCTACGCTGGATGCGGTCAAGTGGAAAGAGCCGGTACTGGGGGGCACCAGCCCAGAGATGGGAACAGTATTACATGTGCGGCTGAACCTGCGCCTTGTAAAGTTGCAGGCGGTGTGCCGGAATGCAATACTGTCCCGCTCTGCTGAGCACGCCAAGCTTTTTAGAGGCCAATTTGGCCTTCTCTTCCAAGTGACCACGAAACTGCACGTCACTCGATATGTCGACGCCGAGGATACCGATACTGGTTAAGGCAACAAGGGGAGTGCCTTGAAACTGGAGAAATACGACAAAGGAGTTCTTTTTAGCGGTTAACGCGTAAACTTGTCTTCTGGGGGTTAAACTGGACTAGATTTAATCGCCCCCAATCCGAGACTCTGTGCAGCAAAGACTCGACTTCAGACACAAGTTTGCCCCGGTACTTGGAGACGTTTTCCCGAGAAATATTGGCACGGCCGGTGTACAGAGCATCACCAGTGCTGTCATCTGCAAAACAATGAATGTTACGGGTTTGCAACATATCATTGATATGCAGAAGAAACAGCGTTGGCGATAGCACGCAGCATTAATAGACTTGTAATCGGAGCTTGCACCATCTACAACGACCTTGATGCTCCGATCTGTAAGAAAACTGGTGATCCAATCGCACTATTTCTCGGGAAGCCCATAGGAAGGGAGCTTCGAAAGAAGCGCTTTATGCCAAACCCGATCTAAGGCCTTCGCACTGTCCAAACTAACGGCCAATGCCTCCCCCTTGGACTCTACTGCCTCCGCCCATCTATGAGTTAGGTAGACCAGAAGATCACCAGCTGATCGACCTCGGCGAAAACCGTATTGGCGGCTACTATCAACTGGTGATCCTCAAGGTACCTCATGAGCTGGCAGTTAACAATGGGCTCCATTGTTTTGCAGAACAAGGAGGTGATGGCGATAGGCCAGTGGAGAGGAGTGTTTTGCGAACCGAGCGCTGTGTAAACTGCACTTCCGGCATGGAGCACTCTCACTGCGGGACGGTCGGCGGCGTACTCCCCCCGTCATCGAGAGTCGAGTGGAAGCAAAGAAAGAGCCTACTAGATCGACTATCTCCTTTACGGTATGGGCCAGTGAGTCGTCCTCCCTGTGCAGAGATGTAAGAGATGGCTGACAGAAATTCCCCTGGACAGCCTTGGCGAGAGACCAGAATGCACGGGTTCCAGAAGGAAGGCGAAGTAGTTTCTCGCTAATTCTGCCTATGTGCTCTGACTTTGCAATAACTCTTTTGAAGGACCTAGAGGCGGAATTATACATACTTCTTTTTTAGAGCGCTGGTGTTTACATCCCGGGACGTTGATGCGTCAGCCCAGGCTTGATAGCACTCCTGCTTATAGCATGATGCTATTTTACAGGAGCGACTAAACCATGGCTGAGATTTACCTCCAATGGGCACCACAGAAGAAGAAATAAGAAGTTCCATACCCTGAAGTACCACATCAGCGACAGAATCCGCAACAACGTTGGGATCGTCCGGCGAGAAGCAAACCCGCCCCCAAGGGTAGGATGCAATGAAAGACCGCATCCCATCCCAGTCGGCTGACCTGTAGTGCCAAACACGGCGGCAGCCTGCAGAATGTAACTAGGATTTCAGCGTGAGTGGCGCCACTTTCCGGACAAGACAATGGTTCGAGGAGCCTAAAGGGGCGTCGACGGAAATCTGATATCCGTCCGGGTGAAAGGTCAACAGAAGATCCAACAGTGAAGGTGCATGATCCTCCACATCTGGAATCCGCGTAGGCGAAGTAACCAGACCATATGCCAAGGCAAAATCATGAACAGATCTCCCCGCATGATCGGTTAAGCGTGAACCAAGCCATTCGCGTGGTGGGTGTTAAAGTCGCCGAGGATCACGATCTCTGCGGAGGGGATCTGCTGTAGCAACGAATTTGTAGCCATTTGGACGCGGTCAAAGAGTCGGTCTGTTTCGGAATTACCGCTATGGGACCTATAGAGGCACCCGTAGACGCACGGATGGTCGTCGCTGTCTACGCGTAGCCAAAGGATGGACAGGTCCGAACTTTCAAGTCTGCCGAGGCGTCGAGAACAGATGTCCTCTCTGATGTAAACGCAAACTCCAGCCCGAGGGCCCGAGGCAGGGCCACGGAAACGCTTTCATGCACATCCACGGCCCCTCCGGTGCCAGCCGCCCAATGGCAGCCCCTCCTTAGTTGCTGACTTCTCCCCACCGTTTTTCTTCTCAGTTAAGGCGCACCAGAAACACAAGGCACACTGCCCTTCGCGGCCTCTGACTCCACCTGCACTATGGTCTCCGCGAGCCCGATATGTGAATGGAGCCAGGAAAAAACGAGCACTTGGAAGCATCAAGTGGTGCAGCCTCACCAAAGTCGCTAAGGATAGTCGAGTGGCATCGCATTGCTCATCGCCATACCAACACTACTTTTCTCTGCCGACTTCACCTCGACTACAGCGGTACAGGGAGAGGAATCTCTTCTAGCCGCAGCCCACTATCACACATCCAACGTGGCTTGATATCATCAGGCGACCTTTTGTCACTTGACTATGGCCCTTGAGTTTAGGGGCAAAATATCCTCTCAACTGCGGATGTCCAAGACTTAGACACGAAAATATCTCCGTTGACTGCGGGCGTCCAAGTGTTAGACATTTTTTACCCGCTCTTTTAATGAAGAAACAAAGCATTATGCGCTATTTCTAACTCATTCTACCATATGCCAATGTGTACAGGATAAAAAAGGCTAGCATAAAAACCCCACAGCTTATACACTTTAGTAGTATATTTTATTTAAATCATTCTTAAATGTCGTCCGTTCCTTGAGTCAGCCATTAGTGTGATTGACGCGCGCTAACAACGAAGTTGTTTGTAATTATTTTGTATTAATTTATATTTATTGTGTGGTGAATTGTGTTAAAACAATGCCTGGGTAAGTAATCTTCTTATTTGTAATCTCATTTTGTGTTTTATCTTATTAAGTACGTGTTAAATCGTTTTTTAATATGTATGAAGCAAACTGCTATCTTAAAACTAACATGCTGGTTGAAGAAAGTTGACTTGAAATGTACGTAAAATTTTAGTGTTGACTGTCAGTTTTGTGTTAAAATATGTATAATTGTTCATCGTTCACAGTTTTAGTACATCAAAATGTGGATAAAGTGCAATATTTTCAAAATTTTAATGTATATACGCAATAGGTGCAATAGTGTCCATTTTTGAGACGTCCGTAGAAGTGAATTCTAGTTCTCTGTTTTGCGGGTGGCGAAAAAAGGAACTACAGTTTGCCGTACTGCATCAAGTTCAAATTCGGTTGAATGGTTAGAATGGTAAAGAATCTAGCGCCCTCGAGCAGAGAAATGGAGCTTGGTTGACTCCACGATTATTCGATGATTTATAAAAAATTTAATGTGGCATTTGGATATGTCATGTATGTTAACACAAGACTTCGGAATTTTTTAAACAATTTATTAAAACAGAAAGTTAGATAGTATTTACATAATATGCATTTTAATATTTTTATTTTAATATTTTTTAATATTTAATATTTGAAATTTTTATTTTTTTGATTTAATATGAACAGGTTGTGGTTTTTAAGGTCACCTCAGACACATATTTCTTATACTGGTTTTTTTAATGTACATTTTATCTGTATGTACTTTGCAAATCGTGTAACGTTGCGTTATGTTTCAACCTAGAGCAAGATTGCTGCTACCTACAGTACCATTCGTAAATAAATTGTACTGTAGATACAGTAAATCCAACAAGTACCAGGAGCCTTTCAAAGAAATAAGTACCTATGTTATATATTTATTCAATTTTATACCTATGTCCATCCATCCATTTAGTTTTTATTGTTACCTAGCTATAATTTGTTCAGCTAATTATTTCAGACTATCATCGTCGAAATTGTTAAGTTAGTTAAGTTACACAGCCTACTTCCGTCCCACAGCTGGGCCTTCCCTCACTTCTGAAAAGGGTTTTACGGCAAAGAAGTATCCACCGCGCTGCCCATATGCGTGTTGGCAAACTGCACATGCCTTGGAAATATTTTTTTTTATTTCTCAGACAGTCAGACTTCCTCATGATGTTTTTCTTCACCGCCGAGCAAAGGTAAGTCAGCACTTAAAATTGCAATTAATAATTTCATTGATGCCGGCGGGGATCGAACACAGTGTGCAAGCGTACTGTGAAATTTAGCGCGAGAGCTAACAATCTGAGCTACCAGGGCTCTCTCATCGTCGAAATGAATACTTAAGTTAGTTAAGTTACAGCCTTTTTACGCCCCACAGCTGGGCAAAGGCAAAGAATTTTCCGTCGCGCTGCCCCAATGCGTGTTGGCGAACTTCACATGTCTTCGAAATATTTTTTTTCTTATTTCACAGACGTGCAGGTTTCATCACAATGTCTTTCTTCACCGCCGAGCACGTGGTAGATCAGCACTTAAAATTGCAATTAACAATTTCATTATTGCTAGCGGGGATCGAACCCGGCTTGCTAGCGTACTGTGAAATTTACAGCGAGAGCTAACCATCTGAGCTACCACGGCTCTTCTGAGCCATCACGGCTCTCATCGTTGAAATGAATACACCTCTTTATTTTGTATGTTTTTTTCTATAGGATAGGGTGACAAACGAGCATGCAGTCCACCTGTGGTGGTTGCTGCGGCCCATAGACATCTACATCTATCCTCGATTACAAATCAAAATGCAAAAATGCGTGTCACCCGTGAGGACTAAGATGGAACGCCTCGTTTCCAGCTAAAAGGCTCTCCGGTTCTCAACACTCACCATACGAAACACAGAAGCATTAAGCTATTATTTCACGCTGGTATTCTGTGAGAGCGTGGTCCTTCCCCGGTCGAGCCGGCCTATTCGTGCTACAACTATACTACTAATATAACTGCAGCATGGCTCTACCACGTATAAAAAATGTTTTAATGAACAAGTACATGATGCACAAAAAAGTGCAGAATCGAACTTTAATTGTGGCATATTTTTGTATAATGCATAAGAAGTGGGTTCTTTAAAATTATACATAAATAATATTTTTTTTTATTTCGGAAAGAGATATATTTATTTTAAATTTTATTATTTCGTAGCTATTATTTGTGTTAAAGGAAATATGTTACCTTTTGGAGAAATAATGTTATTGGTTATTGGAAATGTAACATAACCGCTGCGCACCTCGCGGCGCCTCTGTCACACGACACATATTATGGTGCGTTGGGTATTGTTTACAAAAATCGTTATTTATAACTCTACATCAGTGGGAGTGACTCTTGAGTGGTTTTATGGTTTTTAAAGGAATGAATGAATCTTTATTTCTGTACAAGTGCTGTTAAAGTTTGTTTGCTCAAATAAAGTAATTAATTTTTCAATAAATATTGCACTTACGACTAAAATTTTGATATGGGCATTAAGAGTACTTATGAAATACTTTATCAGATTTCTAAAACTTAGCAAGACCTCTTGAAAGATGACTGAATCATGTAAAGAAAAATAGAGATTCAAGACTGAATCGTTGTAATGAAACAAAAAAAAACTATTTTTATTGACTAAAGCATTACTCCGCATTATGCCGCATCTGGTCCGAACTACATGCTACATCGGTGTAAATTGATTGTGGGTTCTTGTAAGCTTATTATTAATGCGTTTTACGATAAAAAATTGTATTGTTGCCTATGATTTTGCACATAAAATATTGTAAACAATAGACGTGAGATTAAAATAAAATAAAATTGAACTATTAAAAAACTTTGTGTCATTGAGAAATACGATAGTTTTGACTTTATTCAATATTTAGTTATACTAACTACTTTAAATTTTATTAAATATATGTACTCGTTTATAGGAAATTTCATAGAGAATTCAGAAATGTATACATATTATAGTATTCGATATACCAAAATCAAGATATTTGCGTTTAAACGGATTGGGCCCAATCAGCCGTCCACTTTATTAAACAGCTCCGCAGTCAACGGAGTATTACGGTTAGAGTCTCCGCAGCTGAAAGGATAAGGAAAGAAGAAATAAAAAAAAGACATTCGGAATAATAATCTAATACTTTTATACTTACTGGTACTAGTACTATCAGAAAATATTGTCGAAATACTGCACTTTTTCAAAGTGGTGCAGTTCTCATGTCTAATAAAACAGTCGTCTGTGAAATGTTCAGAACAAATATGATCATTTTGTTACAGACGCCAATTCACTATATTTATGCTTTTAAGCCATAATTTTAGTCTTGGTTCGGTTGGAAACCCGTTAATTAATAAACATTTGTTAATCATCTGTTGTTGATGACTTTGTTTGTTAACAGATATGGGTAGGAAAGAACATCGATATGTATTATAGACAAGGGACTCGACAACTCTATTGAATTTTATTGTTTATCAAAACTCAGTAATATACAGCCATATATATGTTGGTATGTACGATATTAAGATCAGTAACAAATTTTTAAGTACTTATATTATGAAATAGTTTTAATTTGTTTAATATTAGCTGCAAATTCACTTACTTGTGAAATGTTATACCACTTCGCTTTTGGTAACGAGTTTTACAGATTACGCATACTCTCATTGTTATTAAAGTAATTCTTATATGTAACTAATATTATACACAGTCAAACAACATAAAATACTTTAGTTTTTAGTTTTAAATTTCAAAATACAGATTTTTTAATATGACAATTTAAATAAGACAACAGACTTTGGCATATTATGTCAATTTTAGTTTCTAAGACGACCGTTAGGGGTGCTTCAAATTGGGTGCGTGGTGACGCATCATAATATTGTGAAGAAATAATATATAAAATGAAGATTGTGAAAGAAATTATAGGCTCAGAAGGGCTAGAACCCAGAGCCGTCAAGTATAAAATAAAAAATATCCTGCATCCTGCTTATTCTTTTTCCTTATTCTGCTGAGAGCTTGTGAGCTAGCTTGCTACCGTAGACAGAGAAACCTATAGACTAATGATCGGCGTGGCCTCGAGTGAGAAAGGACGATAACGAATTTTTAGGTTATACAATAATATTTATGACTTTTAAACACATTTAGATAAAAATTTTAATTGTTAAGAACTGAACTGAACAAGATTCACCAATCTTAAGGTCACAAAACACTTTTTTCTCACTTAAACCTACTTGTAAACTCCTTAAATCGCTACGTTGTTAAAGTTGTTTAGCAAACTGTAGAGTTTGCTAAAACAAAAAACCGGCACGGAGAAAGGGACAAACAATCACACCGCTCTATCTCATTTCTATGCAAGACGTATGCATAAATCTATCTTTTTCGTGTGCGAATGCGAAAGAAGGCGTCAATTTGTCTATAGGTTTCTCTGTCTACGCTTGCTACATATTCATTTATCTATGGTATACACTATACAGTTATCTGTGACCGTGCGTTTGCACTGACGCGATTTTCACAAAAAAACATGTTTTAAACACTGTTTTCTGTCAATGTATCAAAAAGCGTTCGCATAGTCAAGGAACATTTTTTAGTGAATTATGTTTGACAGTTTATTGTACATTACATGTTATAACTATATTATATCTATATATCTGCAGAAACAAAATGTTTGAAAACAAATTTGTAGAAATATTGTTATGTTGAAAGATAAGTTTGACGTTGTGTATTTGTAGACACTTTTTAATCGAGTCAGAGAATTTTCAACATAGATTACTGTATATATACTAGAGATTTTCAACAATAATGGGTTCAAGTGATGAAGAGGTGAATAATGGATTCAAGTGATGAGTGTACTGTACATTTACAACAAAAAAGAAAGAAATCGAGGTTCTGGACGCGCGTGCAATGTGTTTGACAGTGATTCGCAGTGGAATACGGAATAGAGACTAAAAACTGTGCTGCATGACGAAGAAAGTGATACATGAGAAAATTCTACCAATTGCATAATCACAACCTTAAACGCCAAAATTGTATTAAGTGTTTAACTAATGAAAATACAGTAACTAAATTATCCAAGAAAATGACATCAACATTTGCGCTGTAATTACAAGTTCAAACAAGAAATTGAAAGAAAAAGCTACATGACACATGAAAATCATAGCCTTGTGGCTTTATAAAAGGTCACCCACCTGTTGCAGACTAGTCAGGCTCTATTAAAGGGTTAACTGAGTACTCTTTGCTGTTGGAATCAATCAACCAGTTTTTAGGGCCTGGCAGATTTTTTAAATACTATAAAACCATAGGACAATCAATTTATATTGTTATTTGATGAAATGTCTTTAAAAAAATGTGATGTATTATCCAAAAGAAGATCTCCACAAGGAACATCTTCAGTCATTGTATCATATGCATTAGTATTTATGATTGTTAGTATTAGGAAGACTGAAACAGCCCATTGCCCACTATTTTTCAAATGCATTTTTAACTGCAAATCAACTTACTGTACTTATAAAAGAGGTAATTATTAGTACTTTGTATGATGTTTCATTTTATTTCAACAGTTGAAATTAAAGTTGATTATAAAAGCTCAACGGTTGTAAAACATATTTAATTTTTGATTTCAGGTCTGGAATCAGTCATAGCTCGCATAACTTCCAGGCTCTCAGGCTGGGATGAATATATCTGCAACAGTTAGTGACATGGACGGAGTAAATTTACAAGTTCTCTCTATCTTGGGTGCAAATGTGCAACGACTATATTTTGCATTCCATAACAAAGAGATAGTGACACTTTGATATGCCATATTTATTACATAAGGGATCTTGCAATGGGGTTAATGCATTTCACATTGAAATAACTTTGTTTTGCAGAAGAGACCCATGAGAGCACTTTACAACCTAAGTCCGAAGGAGTCTTTTCAAGAAAGTTTTTTAGAAGTACATATATTAACTATAGCGTTTGAGTTATGTTTTTTTATTAATTTTTGTTTTTTGTTTTTGTTAATTTAATGTACACAAAAGCAACAATAGTTTTTATTAAAAATAGTAATGTATATTCTGTAAATACTAGGAACAAGTACAAGCTAGTTATATCAGTTATTCTACTTCAAAGAATTAGTTTTCCTTCATGGGGCAAAGTATATGCTTTTACAACAAGTCATAAAATATGCAGCCTATCAAAAACTGAAAATTTTTAACTAAGCAAAGTTGTTCAAAAAAAGGTTATTACAATAAAATATACGATTGATAAACCCCTGGGAATGGGGTGATTAATATTGTTTCTAAATGTTTTAATATTTAATTGTAAAACATTATATTCTAAATAACATTTTGTTTAAATGACCCGCTTGAACTTTGTTTTCTACGTAGGACAGAGGCTTTTCCCAAACGAGTATAAACATTAATTACTTATTGTGTTTTGTAATCAAGTATTCTCTAATAAGTTTTGTAGTTTTGAATAAAATTTGTTCTGTTTACGTCGTAACTGCAAGCATATAATATAGAGACAAAATTATAAGGTTATTTTAAATCAGGGAAATAAATAGACAACCAATTATTATCAAAATGAAATTATTATTTGCTGGTTTTACTCTGCTCTTGTGTACATGAGCTTATTTATTATTTAACTTGTTTTTAATTCAAATATTGCTATTTTAGGTATTGTAGACATGCTAGGGTTTTTAATTGTGCATGATATTATCAATACATTCATAATTGTAAATCATCTGTATTATTTTGTCCTTTTTTACATAGGTAATTGAAATATTGTAATCAGTATTGATTTTTATTTTCTTGTTTTAACTCATCTAATGACTTAATAGACAGAACTAATTCTGCTAAAGAAATTTTGTCTCCTCCCTTCGGTAGTGTGCTAGTATTATGCAAGTTTGAGAAATGTTATTCTGTACCTTAGAATCACCTGCTATTAGGCGGCCAGTATACATATACTAGGCGATGTCGGATGCATGGCTGTTACATTCCGTCTGGACTGTAATACTAAGCCTGCAAGACACAACATTGTAGGCTTAGTATAACAATCTTTTTAACACCCTTTGGGTCCAGACTAATAAAATGATAAATATTGTTGCCATTATATACATATTATGTTATATATTTTCAGAGTAATCAAATTCGAAACTTAAGCTTAAATACAAAAAGTCAGTTTTTTAAAATATCAGTAAATAAAGCTTCTTTTATTTGCAACTATCCTAAATTGAATCCGATTTATGGGCAACAACGTTTTTGCCTACCGATCGACTAACATGTTTCAAATATAAGCAAGCTCTAACTAATTTTTAATGTCTTTATCTTACGAGGAAACTGAAAAATTATTAAATATAGATAGTTAAAAATGCAAACTGTTAAGCAAAATAATAACACACACTCACTCCTTTCACGCACACACACACACTCACACTCATATACTACACACTGGCATCTACGTATTAATTTTACACTTCTAAACTTGTAATATTGGTTTATGATTAACAAATCTCCAATATTAAATGAAC
The DNA here is from genome assembly GCA_036936625.1 of Parnassius smintheus behrii. Lineage (NCBI taxonomy): Eukaryota > Metazoa > Arthropoda > Insecta > Lepidoptera > Papilionidae > Parnassius > Parnassius smintheus. The sequence goes on along the minus strand of JAUPFT010000020.1, from coordinate 37,972,728 downwards.
ATTTTGCATATTATATTTTATTGTTTTAAGAAAATGAAATATTAACTGAGTCACTACTCACTAAGTTTCAATTATTTCTATGTGAAATACAGAATAAGTTCTTGTAAACGTTTACTTTAACATTTGAATATTAATATAAGTGTGTGACACATTTATAGAATATCTCTCTTGCCTTACTCTTGTACCATACAACTAAACATTTAGCTATAATAGTATTGAGCCATTTGTCGGATTAGAACATAGCACATAGCTAATTATTTTACTTCTTCCCACTTTTTTTATTTCTTGTTTGCGGTATAATTGTTTTTATGTTTTTGTTTTTCTATTTCGTATGTATTTAATGGGGAGGGCTTAGCAGATGTAACAAAGGACTGTGACCTGCCACGGTTGCTAAAGATACATTAATATACTACTGAGTTCGATTTACGTCTTATCAATGTAATTTTGTAAATATATGTTTTTATGTAGAGTATATTTGGATTCAATAAATATTATTATTATGTGGGGTATCCATATAGTTTTCTCATCTGGTTGGGTTCTATAAATATATAATTATAAATGAAAATGAAAAGATAAATATACATAAATATCAATGAAATAAAATAAATACAATAATACATAAATAAATAAAAGCCCTACCAGATGGAAGTCCTCAGCAGGGGAGACCAAACCGCCGAGGGTAAGGGGGAAAGGGAAAGAAACCGGCGGGCGGTATCGAGGAGCACCGACTTCTGCATTTGAGCTCGGAGCGGTCCGTCACGGAGTCCCAGTCGCCTCAGATGACCCGAGAGGCTAACTGGGTTTAGCCCATTCGCAGAGACGACTACGGGAAAAATTTCGGTCGGCAGACCACCCCACATGTCGGTCACCTCGTGAGCCTTTCACTAGGTTCTCGTCATATGGAATGGTAATGTCGACCAAAAATATCCTTGACTATGCCCGGTCCATCAGCATAATATCAGGTTTATTCGCAAGAATAGTCCGGTCTATGATGATGGCCCGATCCCAGTAGAGCCTGGCGCGGTCATTTTCGAGCACGGCTTTCGGTAAGTACTTATAATAAGGCAGTTTCCGATCCACAAGACCGTATTTCAGAGCGAGCTCCTGGTATAGAATTCTGGCTACTAGGCTGTGCCTGTGTAAGTACTTTGACATGCCTAAGTGACTCACCGGGATGGCGACAAGCTTATTATTTACTCTTACGAATGTTTGCGTGTGCAGTAAAATCACTTACAATGCATTACTGCGCATTTTGAATTTAAGAGATAAAAAACCGGCCAAGAGCGTGTCGGACCACGCTCAGTGTAGGGTTCCGTAGTTTCCCGTCCGTTACAATAAATGTTCCCACTTATGAGTTTAAAGGTGGGTATCCATTATGTTCGCGCTCCAGCAGCGCTCCGCGCTCCTGCAACTGCTCCCGGTAGTGGGTACTGTTGTTTCCATCCAAGTTCAAAATGATTTTCCTAGAAAGTCCTTATAAAGTTCTACTTTTCAGATTTTTTTCATATTTTCTAAACTTATGGTTCAAAAGTTAGAGGGGGGGACACATTGTTTTTTTACTTATGGAGCGATTATTTCCGAAATTATTGACATTATCAAAAAATGATTTTAGTAAACTCCTATTCATTTTTAAATACCTTTCCAACAATATATCACACGTTAGGGTTGAAATTAAAAAAATCACTTCCCACTTTACATATAGGGGAGCTACCCTAATAAAACATTTTTTTTCCAATTTTTATTTTACCACTTTGTCGGCGTGATTGATACACATATTGGTACAAAATTTCAGCTTTCTAGTGCTAACGGTCACAGAGATTAAGCGAGGACGGACAGACAGACATGGCGAAACTATAAGGGTTCCTAGTTGACTACGGAACCCTCAAAAGGATACAAAGTTTGAGATTTTTTAAAATTGATTTGTCTTGAACGGCCTATGTTAGTTATCTTGAACCTTCTCTGCAAATTTGACCGGTTATCACAAAATAACCCTGTTTATCTCCAAGGAAACACAGATTATTGGAATAAGCCTAAACTATGGTAAGCTTTGTAAAATTTTGAGAGAAAGGTGGTACATGGTTTCATATTTCTTTCTCATATATATATATATATATATATATATATATATATATATATATATATATATATATATATATATATATATATATATATATATATAATTAGTAGAACATGTGGAAGAAAAATTTCTTGTCACTTAAAACACATTATGAAGATGGCAGTGACAAACTAAATTATTTGATAAACTGTTTTCTACATTTCTTTTTTAAGTTATGTATTTTAATTGAATAAATAATTAGAAATTTGTATTATATTTTATTATGTTCTTTTATATCGAGCTCTGGGACAGGCAACCTAAAAAAATACCCCAAAAAAAGGACAAAATTTTTCCACCTCACGAGAGAATTGCAGATAATCCGATTAATGATAAAGATGGAATTTGTGGAGATATATACCACATTTAATAGTTTCACTCAATAGTGCCTCTCAATGGATAGGTCATAAGATGAACATGGACAAAACAAATATGCTTAATGTCCGTGTCAAACCTATGTCGGTAGTTTTTGGGAGCACTAAGCTGGAAGTTGTTGACGAGTACGTTTACCTGGGACAAATAGTCTTGACTAGGTAAGTCCAACTTCGAACGAGAGGTCAATCGACGGATTCAACTCGGCTGGGCAGCGTTCGGGAAATTACGACGCATCTTCTCGTCAGTTATACCTCAAAACCCGAAAACTAAGCTGTACCACTAGTGCGTGTTGCCAGTGATGACCTACGGAGCCGAGACGTGGTCCTTCACTGCTGGCCGTATGAGGACGCTCAAAGTCGCTCAGCGAGCTATGGAGAGGGCTATGTTCGGAGTTTCTCTGCGTGATAAACATAGAAATGAGGATATCCTCAGTAGAACTAGAGTGACCGACATAGCTCAACGGATTAGTAAGCTGAAGTGGCAATGGGCCGGCCATATAGCTCGAAGAACCGAAAATCGTTGGGGAAAAAAGGTTCTCGAGTGGCAGACTAAAGGTAGGCGAAGTGTAGGGCAACCCTTCACGAGATGGAGTGACGACCTGGTAAGACATGCACGTAGTCGATGGATGCAGGTGGCTCAGGACCGTGCTTTGTGGCATACCTTGGGGGAGGCCTATGTTCGGCAGTGGACTTGTGAAGGGTTGTAATGATGATGATGATGATATCACATTTATATTTTGTATTAAGTAATCATTCGTCTCCGCTAGGGTTGATAATGTTTTGTGATGTTTACCAACTAAATTGGATAACAGAAAAACACGATTTAAAACAAATCGCGAAATATAAAAAAACAACAGTGCGAACGCTAACGTTGACAAATCTATAGATAAACAAGTAAAATGTCTATGTTGTAATCAATGCGAACACAGCTACAAACAAATCTTGATATCTGTTGAAAATTTTACACAGTTTTTGTGAGTGCGAACGCCACCATCAACAAAACATGTTGTGTGATTTATTTTATATGATTTGTTTTAAAACATTACATGTTGAATGTTTCTCAGTGCAAACGTACTGTGAGCTGTGCAGGGAACCGAAGTCGTAGACTAGTATATAGTATTAGTTGCGTATGGCGTATGCGTAGTATCCTCTTAGTAGTCTGTGGTATTAGTATAGTGATCTGTGACCGAAGGAACCAGAAACTGTGTAGGTAGTGTACGTTGTACGGAGCGTCGAATACTTTTAAAACAGTCGGTAAAGCTAATTAATTTTTCAATTTTTAATTCAGTTTAATATGGACATTGTTATCATATTAGATCATAAAAGTTATTTTATAGATTTTAATAGGATTACCGAATAAAAATAAAAATACACCAACATTTTCTAAAACCGGTTGCTTTGTGGTTTTTGCAAAGTATAATTTCATAAATTAGGAGATTAATTTTAGAAGTAATAGCATAATATGTTACTTATTCTATGAAGTACCTATGTGACGGAGCTTTCCGAAATAAATAGAAAAAAAATCTCAGGGAATCTATGAATTTGGGAAGTGAATTTTAAAAGAGAAAGTCAGAAACCCAACATAAAAGTGAAGTCGGTTTGAACATTTTTACATGAATATCACATTATAACAAAACTATTGAGATTGATGTGATAGACATCTTTCACGTGAAATTAACGAATCTAATTTTTATCGCAAACTTCCTATGGTATATATATCCATGTGCGAGCACATGTTAATAAAATAATGGAATAAGTGTGAGAAAGTAGTATATCAATAATTGATGAAATATTTGCTAGACCGCTATTACTATAAAACTGCAGGTTTTTGTTAGAGTTTTACGCGGACGAAGTCTAGGCAATACTGGTTTAATGTATTAAATATTAATGTACAAAAAAAAAACACATTTTTAATAACCATAACATTAATTGATTAATAAATAATTCATAAGTTTGTATAAAATTTCATAAAATATTAACAGAGTAAGTACCAGGGACAACAAAGGAGGGATATAAAATTAGGCAGGATATTGTAGAAGAACTTGTAAAATTGGGGCATTTAAATAACAGATGATTGGTGAATCCTATTTATAGTTCACATTCTTATATTGTATTATCCCTAAGCCTAAGCTTAAACCAATTGTACTGGACCAAAGGTTTGCTATAGTGGCAATATTGGTAAATCTATATCACTTTATTTTCTGTTCTTTAAATTTATTGCTTCAAAAAAGTATTGCTGAAAAAATGTTAAAATTATGAATATGGTTAGTATAGTATAGTTAATAACGTAAAAAAAAGAAGAATATTCAGAATAATAGTTGAGCATAGGCTGCGCTTTTTCACTTTTATGTTAAAAGAACTTGGTCTTAAACATTAAAAATTTTTTTTTTGGATAGGAAAATGCCGAAGACTAAGTTCTACTACTTCAACCTTAAAGCTCTCGGTGAATCATGCCGTTTGCTACTAGCTTATGCAGGTGAAGAGTTTGAAGATATACGTGTCAGTTCAGAAGAATGGGCAGAATTGAAGCCAAGTGAGTATTAAAATATAAAGATTTTAATGTACTTTCAATAATTAGGCCATTATGATTTATGGCTATTTTATATTGTTAAAATAATTATTGATAAAACTATGGCAGATATCCTGGATATGAGGAAATCTATAAAGGAGGCCTGTGCCAAGCAGTGGACTTTTGATAGGGTGTACACATAGTGCCTTTAGTCTCTTACAGTCTGCCTTTAGGTAAAGGCTTTTCAAAGGTTGGTACAGTCACATACCTTTAATAATGTGCCTCATCACCAACTCAGTGAGTCTGTTATTTGTCAGATTCTCATCTTGTCTGTCAGCAGGAGGTTGATGTCTGTATCATTATTATGTTTTAATTACTTGAGTGGATCTATATACAGGCTTATTTTGCTAAATTTGCAGAGAAGGTTCAGAATATGTAATACATTTTTTACGTAATATCTTTTAAATTTGAAATGCATGGTAATACATTATTTTAACTCATTTTACTGTGCATCAATCAGTAGGCAAAACATTGTTGCCCATAAACCGTATTCAATTTGAGATAATTTTGCATAAAAGTAGAAGCATTATTTACTCGTATTTTCAAAAACTGCAATAACAGTATATCATAATTTATTATTTATATATCTGAAGTTTAGTAAGTTTGGCTACTCTTTAAAAAATATTCCTGTATAATCCATGTTGTATTATAATATTTGCATTGTTTTACATTTTACTAAGTATTTGAACTCCATTTTTGTTTATGAATCCACCTGGTTAGGTACCAATGTCTTACCTATTTCTGCCTTTAATTGGTCTGAAGGGTTTAGAGAGCCATTATAACTATAGACTGTGAGGCATTCATATAGTATGACCAGTGCATGTTGCCAGTGATGGCATATGGATCTGACATGTGACCCTACACCGCTAGCTATATGAGGATTCTCAAGGTCGCTTGGCAAGCTTTGGAGAGGGCAATGCTCACAGTTTCTCAGCGTGATAGACTTAAAAACAAGCATATATGTGGTGGTATCAGAGTAACCGGCATAGTCCAACAGATTAGTAAGCTGAAGTGGCCTACAGCCTCGTACTGATAGGCCGAGTGTAGAGCGACCACCCACTAGGTAGAGGGACGATCTGGTAATACATGCAGAAGTCAATGGATGCATGTGGCTCAGAACTGTGCTTTGTGGCATACCTTGGGAGATGCCTATGTTCAGCAGTAGAATTGTGAAGAGCTGTAATGATGATAATGATGAGGCATTAACATCTTAGACAACAACGGACAAGCATACTAACAGTCCATATGATGGTAAGCGGCTACTGAAGCCTATAGGCATTGCAATCAACTTCAAACAAAAAAATACAGCAGTGCAGTCACTGATTGCCGCAAAAATAGGTAAGAGAGACTTATCTACCCAGACACGTTAGGAAGTTAGTTTTTTGAATTTGGTTATACTATTCTAAGTCTACTGACTGATATTCAACTATAGTATGGGGTGTAATGGCATCAGCTTTGACATTATCACCTTGAGTTGGTTGAGCACCTTATTTTGAGTCTAATACTGAACAGAGCTTACACAGAAACATCCCATTCACCATTTTTATTATTTGCCAATCTTCATTTTAGATGTAACCAAAGATTAAAGAATAAAAGTGTATTTTAGGCATATAATATTTTATACTTTTGTATTAATATGTTACTTAAATGATTGTTTATTAATTTTCCTTTATTTTTTTTCTTACAGCTTTATTTAAGTAGTTTTTTTTTGATGAATTGGATTTAATTTGAACTAAATGTTAAATTTAGTAACACAATATTTTATCATTTTCGAGCATGAGTTTTGCAAATGATCTTATCACAGTTCAAAGCAAATAAGTGATTAAATGTCAAAATGGTTATATACAATTTTGTAGAAGGAACTAGATTCAAATTGAGTTAAAAGAAACTTATTGCAATTTAAACATGTGTAAATGTAAATGAGGAAATTTAAGACATCATTTGCAATTATTGAAGCATTTTGTTAATATTGTTTATAATTAAAATATTTGTTATTTTCTCCTTGATATTCTCCAATGTGATTTTGACTATTTCACCAACATATCTAAGCTATTTATATCATCATCATCATTATTACAGACCTCCCCCATGGAACACCACAAAGCACGGTCCCGAGACACATGCATCCATTGACATTCTGCATGTCTTACCAGGTTCACTCCATCTAGTGGGGGGACGCCCTACACTTCGCCTGTCAGTACGAGGCTGCTACTCAAGAGCCTTTCTTCCCCATCGGTTTTCGGTTCTTCGAGCTATATGGCCGGCCCATTGCTATCCTCATCTTACTAATCCGTTGGGCTAAGTCGGTTACTCTGCGTCTACTGAAGATATCCTCGTTTTAAGTATATCTCACGGAGAAACTCTGAGCATAGCCCTCTCTAAAGCTTGCTGAGCGACCTTCAGCTTCCTCGTGCGGCCAGCAGTGAAGGACCACTTCTGAGATCCATAGGTCATCACTTGCAACACGCACTGGTTTTACAATCTAGTTTTGAGGTATGTCTGACGAGAAGATGTGTCGTAATATCCCAAACCCTGCCCAGTCGAGTTGAATCTGTCTATTGATCTCTTGTTACAGACTATTTGTTCCAGTTAAACATACTATAATAACTTTGAACTTAGTGCTCCCAACACTACAGGTATCCCAACAACTTTGGTTTGTGCATGTTCATCTTAAGACCTATCTGTTGGGAGACACTATTGAGTGCTTAGGTCCTCCAGGGATTCTGCCTAAAGGACTATATATTCGGCAAATCGAAGCTGTACAATGTACTCGCCATTGACGTTAATACCGTATCCTTTCTAGTCCAGTAGCTTGAAAATGTTTATCCAATGCAGCGGTGAAGTTTCGGGGATATTATGTCACCCTCTCTTCTACAACTCTGAGGTTGGATAGGTTTCGTACTCTGGTTCTCTACTCGGATAGCCATCGTAGCCCTACTGTGTACAAACACTTCAGGACTTTGATAACTTGGCACTACTGCTCATGGGACTGCATCCCCGCCCAAATGTCGATGGAATCGAAAGCTTTATCATAGTCAACATATGCCAGACAAAGTGGCAGATTGTACTCTTCTGTCTTTTGTACAATTTGTCGTAGGGTATGTAAGTGGTCTATGGTACTAAAGCCTTTTCGGAACTGGCTTGTTCGGGAGGCTGGAAGTCGTCGAGTCTGCGATGCGAGAAGATTTGTAATGACTATCGAAAACAGCACGTAGACGTGGCTTAGAGAGGAAATCGGTGTGTACTTCTTCAAGAAAGTAACCAACAGTTAATGTTTTTGCCATTTTAAGTTACCTACAGACCTAGATCTTCCGGTCTATCATGTTTCCTTTGTATCTCATTTTAATAAGAGTTTTTTTCTACAGAAACTCCGTTTGGTCAGCTGCCCATACTGGAGATCGACGGCAAGCAGTACGCGCAAAGTAACGCCATCTGTCGCTACCTTGGTCACAAGTACGGACTCGCTGGATCCAACATTGAAGAGGACCTGATCATAGATCAGAACGTCGACTTTTTCAGCGATATCAGAGCTAGTAAGTGTATTTTTTACGTGAGCAGCTATGCAGGTCTAGCAAGGCCATTACCAGTGTAACTAGTATGACATATTGTGATCACTCCTATGGCTACTAAGCCATATATTTATACTTTAAACTCTAAAATTACTAATCTGATTTAAAATATTATTTTACCCATAGCAAGCTATATTATATTCTATTTGAGTAAGGACCAAATTTTTATACCGTCGCCCAACAGAATATAACAATGGAAAGTATCACAATGGAAACTGACTGTTGAAATTTAGAATCGTTTGGCAGGAATTTGGGGGAGTAAGGCGTTTCATCAAAAATTTACATAAACTCTGATAGTCAAGCAGCACTGCTAGCGCTGAGATCAAACTTAGTGAACTCAAAGCTGGTTGGAGACTGCGTGAACTTAAACGCCCTGGGATGTAACAACAGGGTCGTTTTAAGATGGGTTTCGGGTCACGAGGGTATTGTAGGCAACGAATTTGCCGACAAACTTGCACGGGAGGGCTCAAAGTGCACACAATTTGGAACTGAGCCATTTTGTGGAATCTCAAGAAGCCTAGTCCGATTGACCCTTGAAACTCTTTATCACAATAAATCACTTAAGATCTGGTCTGACACACCAGGCTTAAAACATTCTAAAACCTTAATCCGGGCTTTTGATCGTAAATTCGCTTCAGAAGCCCTGGGATTAAGTAAAAATAAATTGCGCATTCATGCAAGAGCCCTAACTGGACACTGTTGTCTTAAAAAGCACATGTCCATCCTGGGACTAAGCAAGTCAAGGATGTGTCGGTTCTGTTCCATAACGGAAGAAACGCCTCTACACATCCTAACCGATTGCGGACCCTTAATGTACAAATGTAACACTCATCTGGGACACTATCTACGCCGCCCAGAAGAAGTGAAATTGCTCACGGCTAAGTACCTCCTTCGATTCATTGAAGAAATAGGGCTTAGCCGTGAACCATAGCCATAGCAGCGATCACAATAGATCTTTTAGGTCGCAGTGATACTGGTCTCTTTACCTAGACCTGCATAGCTGCTCGCATATAATAAAAAAAGGCGTTTCATTTGGTAGAGCTTTGCTCCCCGATTATAATAATACCACTCACATTAAGAGTTGTAGAGTCGCCCCCTACTTCCATCTTCTGCCGGAAGTGCATAGTTTTTTTTTAATAAATTTTAAAAGTCTAATTTTGAGGTTATGTTTTTGTCTATTAACCTGATTTATGGGGGGAGAGAATTGGGGAAGGAAAGCACCACGTAGCGCAGTCAAGGGATGCCCGGTCGACGGAGCCCCGCATCGCGGGGCTTCTACTTCTGAGTGGTTTATAAAAAATAACCACGAAGGAGATGGCGGGATCTGTTCCGAGCGAATAGACCCCGCCATCCCCTTCTAACCTAACCTGTCCGAGTCGGGATGCCTTAAGTCCCGAGCTTGCTTCGCTCGATCTTACACTCAATAAAACACCAAAATGTTAACTTTTGTAAAAAAGGATCCAGAGGGGTAGCGAAGTTGTCGAAAAACAGGCGGAGGCTGATAAAAACGTTAGGGAGCACATTCAAGCTACAATAATACACTGGAGAGCACGCATTCATGCAAGCAGCCAACCAACAGCGAAATGCATAAAAAATAAAAATTAGTATGTAATGCAATTTGACACTTGACAGACAGTATAGACAGTAGAATAATGTGACATTAGTCTTACGTCCTTGTCGCACTTACTCAAAATTCTGTGTGCTATTCAGCTTTCACAGTAATATTGCATGTTTTTCCATGTTTTACGCATTTTAGATTATAATAGATTTTATTTATTTTTTCGATAACTGTTCATTACCTTTTAATGTGAGTGGTATTATTATAATTGGGGACCAAACCTCTACCAAATAAAACACCTTACTCCTCCAAATTCCTGCCAAAAGACTCTACATCCAACCCGAAACTGACTGTCGCACATTAGATTTATTAAGCTGTTATACTTAGAATAAAAATCTGATATTACATCATGATATCATGTAGGATATCACAATGTAACAAATATAGGTACAGGTTTTTTTTTTTTTTTTTATAGGATAGGGTGACAAACGAGCACACAGTCCACCTGATGGTAAGTGGTTACTGTGGCCCATAGACATCTACATTTATCCTCGATTACGAATCAAAATGCGGATACGTTGTCACCCGTGAGGACTAAGATGGAATGCCTCGTTTCCAGTAAAAAGGGTCTCCGGTTCTCTACACTCACCATACGAAATACAGCAGCATTAAGCTACTATTTCACGCTGGTATTCTGTGAGAGCGTGGTCCTTCCCCGGTCGAGCCGACCCATTCGTGCTACAACTATACTACTAATATAACTGTAGCATGGCTCTACCACGTATAAACATACATACAACTATAGTTACTGAATGGTATGTGACTATATTGCATTTTGCAACTTATTTTTATTGATTATTTATTCAAAAGGCTAAAAAATCAAAATATTCAAACAAAAAACTTTGCCCTCCTTTTAGGGCAGTCGCGTAAAAAACAAAACAATACTTCTGATAACAAAAGAAAACTCTTCTAAAAACAAAACAAATCTCCACTATTAAAGTATAACAAGTTAATTAATGAATACTTTCTTTAACAAAAAATCTTCTGAAACAAAAAATCCTAGGAGAACCAAAGCATTTCTATTAATAAAAAATATCCATTAAGTTTTTACCTAAAACTAAAGGATTAGACATTAAACCCTCGTGTGCCGGAACGTAGATCAACGCTCAAAATAAGTCAGTGTTTGTCTGCCGGAGCGTATATCTACGCGTAATTACGTGACATCGAAAAATGAATTTTGTACGTGTGACCGAGAGTTTGAATCACTTAGAACCCATATGAATGAGATTACCACCGAATGAACCAATCGAAAAGAATTTTTTATCTGTGAAGTTAGTTCCGTTTTAGTTCAAAATAACGAGTGAAAGTGTCGTGATTTACGGAAGTGTTTTTTCGTGTTAAAGTAAGTATTTACGTGTTTATTTTTGTTTTTGTTAGTCCTAATATACTATATAAAAGTCAAAGTATAAAGATGTATCAAATACTAAAGATTTTGATAAATTTTACAGAAGAAAATAGATACCTACAAACTACGACGGTTGGGACGATTTGTCACTATAAATTTATGATTTATGTTATATACATCAAATTGTTCAACAGTTTACTCGTGATTGGAATATTTCATTATAATTTACAAAACATTTACAGTGTCGGCAATTAGTTTTTATATTTACTGACTAGCAAATCCCCTACAAAAATCGTTTCTACATGGTGTTCAAAAATGTTGTTTATTTATGTTAATTAACAACAATGTTATTTAACTATGGTAAACATTTATAAAAAAAGCACAATATACCTACTGACTTACATTCGTATCTGCAAAATAATTGGCTTTGTTGATTTGTTATAGGAACATGGTAGTTATTATGGATGTTGATCATCATCTGAATAAAGATGACTACGCGTTATGCATATATGAATGCAAATGGCCATGGAGCATAACTCATTATATCAAGCAAAGTAAATGTTTCGTGTGCAATATGAAGCCCAACGTTTATGCACCACCTCATTTTACCCTGAATACTGACAGTATTCAAAATATACGACGATTGATAAGCATCAGTTGGTTTTGGTGTAAATATTGTAATTTCGCCGTTTACGATCACTTCACGAGTGATGAGTGCGACTTTTGTGCATAATTTATATTAATTATCTTTATATAAAAAAAAACACAATCAAGCACAATTATAGAAATGATTGAAAAAGATGATTGCAACTTATAACATAAATATGTAACAATATCTTGTGTGATTATTTTTCCAGTCGTTTTGAGTATGGGATAGTCTACGCACCTACATGCCTAGTTTTCATGTTAGTATTTACCAAATTCTAACGTAAAGAAGTGTATTTTGATATCAAAACCGAAAACATATGCTGCAGGTAATTATTGATACCTAGTTTTTGTTTTGTTGTAGATGCAATCAAAAGACAATAATTCTAACAATAATCCACCATATCAAGATAATCTTAATACAGCACTCATAGTTGAAAAATCTCCCAGTGGAAGAATAAAAGTGCTGTCAAATGACAGAGTTATTTTGAAAAGGACAGAATCAGGAAGGTTATTGCCATTTAAATTGCCAGATGGTGCTGCATTTAATGAAGAGCTATCCGAGAATACCTAGGTCCTCTGTTGTATGTACTTATTAAATTTTGATACATGTACTGTACCTTGTATAGTAATAACAAGAATCTTGACAATTTATAGTAGTCCTTTTTCTTTTCAGTATGATGTTCAAGGCAAAATTTCTATTCCGCCTTCAACAATTGAGCATGAAATCAGGGGTCTAATAACAAAGGCGGCAAAGTCCCATATAATGATATGGCCTTTGTTATTAGACCCCTAAAATGGTCCATGAGCCTAGTCGAAGTATTGATGAAGCGAATTTCTTATTAGAATCTGCTCCACCTAGGCCGCCTGTAGGTTTCACTAACCGCATATATGTACTGGTAGATATGTACTTTACCTACATTTATATAATTTATAATGTACTTATATTTTTAGGCTAATGACGTCTCTTTCGCTGATATTTTACCCACGGGTCTTACTGAGGCACTGGCCATTGATTCGGGTAGCGAGGAAAGCGACGTTGAAGAATACACTGAAGAGACTATTCGTCAAATTTTGGAGTCAAATGACGATGACATTGAAGAAGAAGAATTTCCGCCAGCATTGACAGATGGTGTCAGTTGGTCAAGTGACTTACAAACTTTTACAGGTGTCCAGGAATTTTACACTGAGCAACCAGGACCTACAATAACGTTAACTGATCCTTTTGAACTATTCTCCTCTGTGTGGGACCAAAATATCATGGACTTAATTGTACGCGAAACGACGCGAAACGAACGAGTACGCATGGCAGACAATTGGACGACTTAGTGAAGTTGGGATAAAACCAGAATCAAGATTAAACGACTGGGTGGAAGTCACCGTAGAGGAGCTCTACAAGTTTTTCTCCATAATGATTTATATGGGCTTGTGTCACAGAGGACAAATAGACGAATACTGGACTACGGATACGTCAGAAATGCCCCAATTTCGCCAAATTGTCAAAAAATCGTTTCCTTCTCATACTACCATTTTTGCATTTCGTAGATAACGATTATTTAGATTTAATCTTACATGGAAATGATCGTAAAACATCTAAAATAGCTCCTATTCTCGACCATTGCAACCGCAAATTTAAGGAGATGTATGTTCCTGAGAAGCACTTAAGCCTTGATGAATCGCTGCTGCTTTGGAAAGGGAGGTTAAGCTGGATACAATGTATCCGTTCCAAAGCAGCACGATTTGGCATCAAAAGCTACGAGCTGTGCGAAGCTAGAACAGGATATTTATTGACAATGGCCATTTATTCCGGAAAGAAAGGTACAAACTCAGAAAACCAAGCAATACATGGATTTACAGGAGCATCGAGTAAGATCGTTATACAGCTAATGAATGAGTATTTTCATAAAGGACACCGTCTTGTTATGGATAATTTCTATAATAGTGTGACTCTTACTCGATTTTTAAAAGAGCAATGTGGTACTGATGTACTTGGTACGCTAAATCGGCGGCGAAAAGACTCTCCTCCTGACATAAAAGCTCTAGTTGAACGACGAATAAAGAAGGATGAAATAGTCGCTAGACATTGCTCAAAAATTAATGTCTTGTCGTGGAAGGACGTCAAGTTAGTGACTATGATATCTACTTATCATAATGCTGATACGGCACCAGGGCAGCGAGCAGGTGTAGCGTGCAATAAACCGCTTGTGGTCCATAGTTACAATAAGTACATGGGTGGGGTCGACTTAAAAGACCGGAAACTATCCATGTACTTATTGGAACGGAAAAGGGGCCTAAAGTGGTACGTTAAGGTTTTCAGAAGACTACTAAATATTAGTATTCTGAACACTTTTATAATATATCGCGCAAACTCCCAAGATCACTCGCGCAAACTGACACATCGAGAATATCGCTATGCCCTAGCTAAAGCGTTGTCGCGGCGACATATTCTTACAACCCGCATCAGACCTGCCATACAACTTTGAAGAGGGGAAAGGTTAGATGGAATTGAACACTTTCCAGAACACGAAGAAATTGATGATCGTATATCGAAAGGTCGTGTTCGCTACAAAAGGGGACGCTGTGTGCGATGCCTGGCTCTCGCAAATAAAAAGCGGACAGAGAGCAATGTAAAGTGCTCAAAATGTCGAGTGTTTTTGTGTATCGGTAAATGCTGGCGTGATTATCATACACAAGAAATGCTTTCTACATGAAACGCTGGATGATGTGTAAAATACGGGTTTGACGCAGATTGCGCTCCGCAAATTGTCAACTTGACGCAGATTGTGCATTTCGAAAAATGTGAACTTCTCAAAATGTGTGTGAATTTTATCACAAAGAAACTACTGATACCGTTATATAATAATAAAAAGCATAGTGTTTGCAGTCCGTTTTTATCTTGATAAATTTTGATAAAATTCACACTCAATTTGAGAAGTGCACAATCTGCGTCAAACCCTAAAATGCGATCCTCCAGTAGTCCAGTATTCCGTCCCCGTCGCTCTATGTTCATTCTATAATTGTTTGATTCATATCACGTGTTAAAATAAACATATCATAATGTAACACAATTTTATTTCCTATGCCTACAACAACGTTAGGTGCGGTCTGTCAGGTCAAGTCAAAATTAACAGTTGATATGGAACGAAAAATGAAACATCCTGTATGTTATAGGCTGGAACGTAGATATGCGCTATTTATCCTTACGCCGGAACGTATATCTACGTTCAATTGATAGTGGTGACTACTTTCAAACCACATTTTTTTAAAACCATGTTTATTCTATATTTTATGTGTTATCATTCATGTGCTTTAGAAAAGGAAAAAATAAAATTGATTTAATTTTATTGTAACTGTTTATTCCAAAAACCATTCATAAATAATAAATAACTCATAATTTTTTGTTGTAAACTACAATGAAATAAAGTTAAAGTATCAACTTATATGGAATAATAACAAAAAACTATGTAAGTTACGTTGTTACTTTAAAATATATTTTTGAAATATTAACACGGACTGCCGCGCGCGTACTATTTTCCGCGGCAAACAGCGCCTTCGGTGCGCATTGTCGCCCGGCATACGAGGGGTTTAATAAGATAAAAAAAATTAAACCAACAGTCTCAAAATTTCCGTCGAGAAAGACGCCCAACGAAATAATCGTAGAAGCACCCAGGTACGCCTCTACGCCCTTTGACGTATCTAATCGGGAATCCATTGGCCCTGATAGCCCCCTCTATTTCGGCTGGATCCGTGTCAACTGGCAGTCCCTGAATGCCCGCTTTTGTTGGCTTCTCTTCCGGGGTGTAACAGTACCAGGACAGGGCTGGTATTTTTTCGATGATCTCGATTAGGTATTTTTGAATTGCCCGGAATTCTTTCGGACTCTGTGGTGTAATCCTCACGCCCTTCCCTAATGGACGAACGTTGGGCGGGTATCCTAGATTCTTATTTAGCACCTCAGTGCTTCGTCGAGTCCGGGATGCATTCTGCTGCTATGGGTGGAGAGTGGGCCTTCTCGGCTTCCTTGAATGGTGGTGGTGCCTCAGCCTTCTTGGGTCTAGGGTACTGGGGCTGCTGCCAGTTGAGCGTAGCTAGTTAATGGCCTTTGGCCATCGTCCGATAGCAGGCCTGATGGGTTGATGACTGTCAGGCTAATGGTGCTAGTGTGACAAAGGTGGGTTGAATTCCACTCGGCCGCATCCATGGTACTGTGACGGTCGGGTGAGATGGGAGGTTTTGTCTTCGGTGGCGATGGCGACTTCGGCGGTGTCTGCCTAATCCTGGGCCTTTTGGGTTGGCGTTCTTCATCTTCGGATGAGGTCGACGAATACTCGGATGAGATAGGCGAGCCGATTGCATTGCCTCTTTTCGTGAAGTGGTGCATCGGTCTCCGGTGGCGTGTGCCTTCGTGGCGTTTTTCTCGCCCGGTAAGGTAAGGGTGACGGTTCCCGACCACTCGTACGTTCAGGTACGGCGGGCGTGAGCGTGGCGCTCGGTGCGGGTTCTTTTCTCGGCGATGAAGGATTTCTCATTGGGATGTGTGAAAAGGATGGCGCTACCATAGTCCGTTCTGGGTTGGACAGATCCCTGATGACAAGTGGTCGTTCCAACACGCCTGGACGGTCCGGTGTTTTTTTTTGCCTTGCTGCGGGTGGGGGGGGGGGCTCCCCCTTATCCGACATGATGATATCTACACTATTTGCGCTGTGTTAGTGTTCAGTTATCTAGGGTGCCCTATCTAGACTTAACAACGAGCCAGGCGGTAGTGACGCGCGACGCGGATGGTAAGGGGTGGAAGAAGGTGGTAAGCTTCAACACTTCATCACTTGCCTGCCCCTTTCACTGTGAAAGGGTTGAGAGAAGTGCAAGGATGGCACTCTAATTACGCGACTGGGCACTAAAAGCACGGAGCGCATTAGTGCCGAAGGTTCTGCCTAGGGGCTGGTGACGTCAATGCCTCACGGAGTATACGGACTCGACGATCGGCGGAGTACGTCGTACCGGCGGTTGTATGTAGCCACTGCTAACTACAAACAACACACACCTAGGAGATCCTTTAGAACAAATTGCAATGAAATCGCCTTAGGGGTATATCTTCGTGGTTATACCGTAAATTGGGCCGTGTGCAAAAGCCTATTATTTTGCGCGCATTTTTTACTATCGCATTTCTCTATTTGGTAAAATAAATTTATTTCTCATAAATATACATACAAAAATTATGTTTTCTTAAAAAGAACAAACAAGATTACATAATAAAAACAATAAAACACGTACATTTTACAAGACATTAACAAAATACAAAGCATTACGTAATTTACATCTTATCATAATATATGGTTGTACACCTTAAAATCTTAAATATGTATAAAATTTTATTATGACTTAAAGTACTAAATAAAGTCCCATTTACACAGGTCTTATCATTATTAACATTTATCTTAAACAATTAGACAGTTAATACAGAAAATCAAGCTTCACATCACATCTTTAAACATAGTTTTAAGCAAAATTAATCACAGGATATGACGTCAACTGATAAGAGGTTCTCATTCTCTCGCTCTAGCAATGGCTATCCTTGTCTTTCTTAACATATATCTCTACTACTCTAACATTAAACAATCTCTTTTGAAAGCGGTGGACACCTTTAATAAATAATATTTCTTGAATTATTTTTAATTTTTATAATAAAATTTCCTTTGTAATGTTTAATGTCTCAACTCGTGTTACGTAATCGATTATTACGTAACGCATGAATTTAGGTTTATTAAAATATCGTTCATCCCTCATTACATTCATACATCATTTACACTTTCACACACTGTCTTAAGGGGATATAGTAAGTCAGCTCAAATTCTAATTTCGCCCCCACTTCCCCGCGCGTCGTATGCTATGTACCGACATGTTTGTAATCACTAATACTGTAAGTAGATAGGTCGTTAGACACTTATTTCATAAGGTTTATCATATTTATGACTGTTTCTTAACGCCAAGCCAGCCGCTTCTTATTTTTATTACGGTTATTTTCCATTTTAATTTTACGTCGTCCTGTTGCGTAATGTGTATTCCGAACGTAAGCGACACAACCTCCCCCTTTAAAGGTCGAAGCGAAACTGATCGGGCGGCAGGAATCACGCTTCAAGAGGCTGATAGTTTAGGTAATTTCTTTTTACAGTGAAAATAATGGTATTTATAAAAAAGTAAATAACATAAGCACTGCTTTATAGTTAGTTCAGTTAGTATGCAAAGTTTCATGATCTTATTTAAAGCATTTTATGAATAACAGCGGTTTATTGTTTATTTTGGAGGTAACTTTGGATTTTTTTCTATCGAGAAAATTTTACGGAATCGTTTTGTCGTCTAACATAATCCTTAACATTAATCCTCAACTTTACCATATATTTATTTCAAAATTAATGCTGCAATATTTTCGGCATAACGGAAGATCTTGCTAAGCCATTTGAGGTTATATTTCCCATTAAGGTTCGGGAATTAGCTTTTCTACATAAGAACAATGAGTTAATATCAATTTTAGGGTTGCGACGCTAACAGTTAGGGATCCCTAATAAAACACCAATATTGTAACATTTTTTACACTTAAAACTTTGAACGTGCTTGTTCTGGAATAGAGTAATTTTTTCTTGGTAAAAGTATTTTAGAATCGGCATTTGCTCACCACCCGAACGAAGTTGCTGGCGGGCCAGCTAGTTTTCAATAAAAGAAAGAAGTCGCTTAGATGTGAGTATTTTCACTACTTTCGGGCTAAACAAATAGTTTCCCACAACTCATTTAAAGATTTCATCGATTCTCATAAAGCAAATTTCCATAGCAAGGGAATTAACAAACTGCTACATAGCAAGTGTGGAGGACAGCATCGAAGGGGGCTGTGCGGCAATGCGGTGCAACTAGTGGATGGGGGACCACGTGCCTATTCCTTTATTATATTTCACCATATTTCTTGTTAATTTAACATTATGATTATTAGCGTACATGTTTTGATTGATTAATGTTTACTAAGTACTTTAATTTCAAATTTTTTGAAAATTGTGAATAATACGTTTTTATTTCTATGTTTACCTTTTTATGTCTTATTATAAAGCAATAGATAAGCGATAAGATAGGAGAGGGATGAAGATATAATGTAATATTATAGGACGTAGATAAAGATGCACTATAATATTACAAAATTACGATCGTGTTATAGGTATAACTAAGTATGTAAATAAAGTGTTATATTTTGTTGTTTTAGGAATAATTAAGCTATAAGTAAGGTCATATCTTAATTCATAATGGGGCGTTTAAGTATTACGTAACGCAATTTTTGACCCTCCCTTCTCGCCGTGTAACGTGCCGTAACGTTTTCCTGTACCGCCCCTCCACTTCCCTAAACGTTACTAAACGCCCAAGTGACCATTTTTACCTAAAAGTCATAGTTATGTTGCGCAATGTTCTGGAAAGTCGCTAAAATACGTATAAGTAGGACTCTTCTGGCTATGTGTGCGGCAGGGAAGGTATCACGTTCGTACTTACTTCGCAGCTACTTACTCGGCAGCGCTAATTGCCGACACAATTAGCGCTGCCTGCACTACTGTGTTCCAGTCTAAATTGTATAGACCAGTATATTTACAGGCAAGTGTTGGGCAAGTAGATGACAGGGTGATACCTAGTAAAGCAATGTAATGGGTTAAAGAGCCCTCAAAATATCGAAAAAATTATAGACAACCTTTAAATGGAGATACATTTAATGATTGATTTTTTGAAAACAACACTGTTTCAACTACTTAGAGACGTACAAGCGGTCTGAGTCACATCATTGACTTCTATTGAAACCATTTTTTTTTTCAAAATAAACGTCGGAAATTAATTTGTATACATAATTTCAGCGCATAATTTTTTGTTGCATCAATTATGACGAAGAAACATAGTAACCCCGTAGAAAGTCACGACATATGTATAACAAAAAAGTGGCTGTGCACAGTGTTGAGGAAGGTTAACTCGTCGTTTTATTTCCAGAGGCTGGCGTGGTCCACTACGAGCCGGATGAGGCAGTCAAAGCGAAGAAACATGAGGAATTCTCTAAGAACTTATACCCCATTGTGTTAAAGAAATTGAATGAAATAATTGAGCAGAACAACGGCCATCTTGCTCTTGGAAAGGTAATTATTCCATAAATCAATAGAATTTTGTTTTTGTAATTTATAACTGCTTCATTAGCAACCATGCAGTTATCTTGACTGGGGACTGCATCTATTTTAAATTGTCTTTGTTATTGTTGGGCTGTTGCTCATTGCTGAACTTAAATATTCTTACATAACCGCTTTAATCTTATGTACGTATGTTAAAAATCGGGTAATTGAGGAGAAATTTTCTTTAGATCCATTGTGATTTAAAACTCGATGAAACAAACAAACATGACACAAACAAAAATCTATATGATTTAGCATGCTTGAGAATGGAATAGAATACAGTATACGAGGTATATAATAGAGATGTATAAGGGGCTGCCGAGATTTATAGAACAAACTCAAATTGCTTTTATAAATGTGATTATGACTGAGGTGCATTAACTCTTGGAACAATAGAATAGAACGATTAGTAAAATAGAAAGTGTACAGCTACTATCCCCTTTACCTTAGCTTCTGCTCGAAGGACCAACCATTTTAAAAACTTTACCCCCGAGTAGAAATTTTTCCTTACAGGGATAGGGTTTTTCTCTACAGAGATAGGGTTACTTACATAAATTGCATAAGTTTAAATGTTTTACTTTTATTTTGGTGATGATGATTTTTTCTAGTAGTCTAACCACAACTGCTACTTCCGACTTATGGAGAATAATGTAGTTGTGGTAGTAAGGTACCTGATGGTAAGTCCGTCACCGGAATAAACAAATAAGTCACGGTTGGACAGTTATATATTTCACGGTACAACACACAAAAACAGTCTCACATGAAGAAGCAGAAGGCGATTATAAATACGAAATTATACGATTACAAACAGATTAGAGATTATAGCAGAAATCACAGTTTACAGTCACTAACATAAAATAGAAATGAACACTCAAATAATATTTGTTATGCGTAAGAGCAAAGTTCGGCGTAGGCGCAAGCGGCACAGTATTCGCGTCACACGATCTGATTGCGACTGGCTGGCCGTTGAACGTACTCAGGTACACGGTGTTGATAATAATTAAAACGAATGTTTGTTTCCAATGTACTTCAACCGGCCGGCACCGAGAATTATACTTTAATACAATACTAAAATAAAATTTACTATAATAAATAGAAATAGTATAATATATATGTGTGTGTGACTGTAATTGTATTGTAGATATATAAATGTAATAAATATTATAATATTAATATTAAATTGTATACATAGGTACATATCTGTGAAATAATAATTATTTCTTTAAATAAAATAAATAAATAAATGTGTGCGTCGCCACATCACTCCCCTCCAGAGACCGTGTCTACGGGCGATAATAATCTGGGAAATGTACTCTGCGCCCTGAACGAGTTGTTTTGCACGCAGTTGTTGGCGATGGGCTGCTATTTGGAAGTGGAGTAGGTGTGGGATTAGGAGTTGGTTTAAGTGTTGGAGAAGGAGTTGGAGTGGGGTCATTGGAGTGGGACAGTATGTAGGCTGGTTTCAGTCGGTCTACCGATACTGTCACGACTTTGCCCTTTACTCTGATTTTAAATGTTTTTTTATTTCTCTCAACCACCTCGTGAGGGCCAGTATATGCCGGCTGTAACGCACCTCTCAAACTATCTTCTCTGAGGAAAATATGCGAACAAGATGTTAGATCTTTATAAATAAAGATTTTGTTTTTTGCATGGTGTGAAGTTGGCACTGGCTGTAGCTTGTTGGCAAATGATCTGATACGGGCTGAAAAGTCCGTTATATCGGTTGTACATTTGTCAACTATGTGGCCAAAAAATTCACCAGGAAGTCGCAATGGCTCGCCGTATACTAACTCGGCTGAGGAAGACTGAAGATCTTCTTTGAAAGAGCTTCTTACGCCGAGAAGCACAATTGGCAAAGCTTCAGTCCAGCTGCTATCGGCATGGCACGTGATTGCAGTTTTTAATTGCCGATGAAATCTTTCGACGAGACCATTGCATTGAGGGTGATAACTGGTAGTCCTGCGATGCTTAAAGCCAATGAACCTTGATAGCTGCGCGAATAGTGCTGATTCGAATTGCCTACCACGATCGGTAACAATATCGGTAGGGCAACCGAACCGCGCTATCCATCCCGATAAAAATGCTTTTGCCACTGATTCCGCGGTGATATCTTTTAGTGGTACAGCTTCAGTCCATCGCGTGAAGCGATCGATAGCTGTCAAACAGTACCGATAATCACCAGACGGAGGTAAAGGTCCGATAAGGTCTAAGTGGACGTATTTGAATCGCGCCGTAGGTAAATCGAGCGTACCAAAAGGCGTCGAAACGTGTCGATTTACCTTTGTGCGTTGGCAAGCCAAACACGCCTTAGACCATTCGCGACAGTCTTTCCTCATCAGTGGCCAGACAAAGCGTTCTGCTACAAGTTTTGCACTAGCGTTAGCGCCGGGATGGCTTAGCGAGTGCAAGCTATCAAAAATTCGCTTGCGTAAGGCTTTAGGAACTAAAGGCCTGGGAGTCGTTGTGCTGACGTCGCAGTACAGTTCATTGCGACTACCAGGTATCTTTATTTTTTTAACTTGTAAGGAAGTGTCCTGCCTTAGCAAATCGGCAAATTCAGGATCGGAGTCTTGAGCCTTGGCAATGACATCTAGATCTACAGGGCTTAGTAGTTCATCGACCTGCTCAACCCGGGAAAGCGTGTCAGCAACGACATTATCTTTCCCGGCGATGTGTTGTATGTCGGTTGAGAACTGTGATATGTAGTCTAAATGCCTAAATTGCCGTGGACTGCAATTTGCCTTTCGCTCGCGAAATGCAAAGCACAGCGGCTTATGGTCGGTGTAGATGGTGAATGGTGTTGCCTCTAGCCAATGTCTAAAGTACCTGATGCTCTCGTAAACCGCAAGGAGCTCCCTATCGTATGGTGAATATTTCCTTTGCGACGGGTTCAATTTACGAGAGAAAAAGGCTAGGGGCTGCCAATCACCACCGATTTGCTGTTGCAAGACTCCACCTATTGCAAGATCAGAAGCATCAGTTACAAGACCTAGTTTTGCCTTTGAGTCAGGATGTGCTAACAATGCTGCATTGCTTAAACTTTCCTTACACTCTTCGAAGGCTTTCAATGAGTCTCCATTTAAATTGACCGGATGCGATGCTTTAACGGCGCCAGTCAGTAAGGCGTTCAAGGGGGCCTGGATTTTGGCAGCTTGGGGGATAAACCTCCTATAAAAGTTTATCATGCCCAAGAACCTCCTAAGCTGTTTGGCTGTTTTAGGAACAGGGTACTCCTTTATAGCCTGAACTTTATCTTCCAGAGGTTTCGTTCCATGTTGTGAGATGTGGTAGCCTAGAAATTTTACCTCTGATGCACCGAAAACGCATTTAGCGGTGTTGATGAGCATGCCATAATCCTTCATCCTCGTAAATATTTGACGAAGGTGCTTTTCATGCTCTAATACATCGTTTGAGAATATAAGGAAATCGTCAAGGTATGGGTAACAAAAATCAAGACCACGGGTCATCTCATCAACGAACCTCTGGAACGTCTGACTAGCCCCGCGTAATCCAAACGTCATATATGGGAACTCGAAGAGTCCAAAAGGTGTCGTAATGGCAGATTTGGGAATGTCCGCCTCAAAGATTGGTATCTGGTTATATGCCTTCACCAGATCTATTGTTGAAAAAAATTTGCAACCAGATAAATTGTGGGCAAAGTCATGTATGTGTCGGATAGGGTACTTATCTGGCACTGTCCGGGCGTTGAGCATGCGATAGTCACCGCATGGTCGCCAACCATTATCCTTTTTGGGAGCGAGGTGTAGTGGTGACGACCAGGGGCTCTGGGAAGGACGAGCAGTTCCATTTGCCAACATTGCCTCGAACTCGAGCTTGGCAATTTTCAGCTTGTCCGGGGCGAGTCTGCGTGGTGTACACGATACTGGAGGGCCTGGCGTGGTACGGATGTGATGTACTGTGTGATGCTTGGGTGTGCGATGAGCGCCTGCCGGTCGTGTCAGTTCTGGAAATTCAGAAAGTATTTTATGAAATTTAGAATCACCAGTCACGACCTTTACACTCAAAATATGGCTATCGTTAGAAGCAATAGAAGCTACAGCTGATAATTTAGTAGTGGCATCAATTAAAAGCTTATTACGAACGTCGACAATAAGGTTAAAATGTGACAAAAAATCTACGCCTATAATAGCTTTAGTTACATCAGCTACAGTAAAGCGCCACACAAAGTCTCTACGTAGGCCTAAATTAAGATTGAGCTCAACATAACCATATGTGTTTATTGGCGAACCGTTGGCTGCACACAGTTGGTAGTCCGTCTTCGCACGTCGTTGATGAAGCGCAGATCGCGGGAAGACGCATAAGTCGCTTCCAGTGTCCACCAGGAATTGAACTCGCGATCTGCGATCTGTCACGAAAAGGCGACCAGTAGTAGGGGACGGGCAATCTTCAGTCGCCATTATAGATTGCCTGTAGCATTTCCCGTCCTGTAGTCACATGGTTGGATGCACCTCTTCGCTTTGCTGCCATATTTGTGATGGTACCAGCAGTTGGGGAACTTCCTATAATTAGACTGGGACCTTCTCGATGGCGTACGGCTTCGCCCACGTGACGTCTGTCGTTGGCGGGGGCGAGAGCGGTCGCTAAGTCTCGTTGTGAGTGCACTAACCTGTTTTGTCAGTTCCATGATCTGCCGTGCCATAATATCCAATGTGGAGTCCACTCTGGAGCTGGATGTTGCTGCAACCAACGGCGATGCCGGTGAGATGTCGTGGACCCTGTCTGCCAGGTCAGCGAGTTCGCTGAGGGACAGGCTCATTTGGGATGCGATGATGGTCTGAAGGTTGCTTGGAAGGCGGCTCGTCCAAAGTGACCTCAAAAAATCGTCTGGTATCGTAGGGCCAGCGAGGTGTTGCAGGTGACGCAGGAACTGTGATGGCTTACGATCACCTAACTCTTCCGACTGTAGGAGCTGCTTCACTTGTTTTTCTTTCGAAATAGAAAGACGCTTGATTAGCTCACTTTTGAGTTTCTCGTACTTCCCCGTGGCTGGAGGCGAAGTAATAATATCTTCTACCTCTACTGCATACTGCCGGTCCAAATGTGAAAGAACGTAGTGGAATTTCGTCAAGTCATCCGTAATTCTCGATATGCTAAACTGACCTTCAATTTGTGAAAACCATATCGTTGGTTTTTCCGGCCAAAACGGTGGTATTCTCACGCCAACACGAAATATTTCTGATGCATTATCGTGCGAGTCAATGGACACGCGCTCACACTTTTTCGTTGTCCGCGCCCTTCTTTGCGATTGCGTTGTGTCACTACCGTCACTGCTCATCTTTCTTAAATGTTCTGCTCGGGGTCACCAGTTATGGAGAATAATGTAGTTGTGGTAGTAAGGTACCTGATGGTAAGTCCGTCACCGGAATAAACAAATAAGTCACGGTTGGACAGTTATATATTTCACGGTACAACACACAAAAACAGTCTCACATGAAGAAGCAGAAGGCGATTATAAATACGAAATTATACGATTACAAACAGATTAGAGATTATAGCAGAAATCACAGTTTACAGTCACTAACATAAAATAGAAATGAACACTCAAATAATATTTGTTATGCGTAAGAGCAAAGTTCGGCGTAGGCGCAAGCGGCACAGTATTCGCGTCACACGATCTGATTGCGACTGGCTGGCCGTTGAACGTACTCAGGTACACGGTGTTGATAATAATTAAAACGAATGTTTGTTTCCAATGTACTTCAACCGGCCGGCACCGAGAATTATACTTTAATACAATACTAAAATAAAATTTACTATAATAAATAGAAATAGTATAATATATATGTGTGTGTGACTGTAATTGTATTGTAGATATATAAATGTAATAAATATTATAATATTAATATTAAATTGTATACATAGGTACATATCTGTGAAATAATAATTATTTCTTTAAATAAAATAAATAAATAAATGTGTGCGTCGCCACAGACTACTTTCTGAAGCTAATTTCAGGAAAGTTTTGCTTTACACATTGCCTTTACATTTTACATTGCCTATAGTGTAAAAAAAAATTCAGAAAATAACTATTACTTACCGTGTTCGTGGATTGCCTCTTTGATCTAGTGATCGTCAGTGTGACTGCTGACCATTTGCGCATCTCGAGTCGGTCCCAAAAAAGCTATTGGGGTTTTCCCAGAGCCGAGAAATTAGCTGTGTTTCACGCCCGTGCCTCGGAAATAACGTAAAAGCCGATGGTCCTGCGCCTGATTTCTATCCGGCCGATCACTCTTATAGTACGGTATCGTACTATAGGAGTGGGAATAGTGTCCTCGTGCACTATAATCCTGTCTTGCACAGATGACTCCGTTGTGAGTGGCCGCCGTGAACGAAATTCGATTTGGAGCGCCATTATTATTGTAGGTGATACATTACTATGTATCATTAAAGATAAGCAATCAGTCACAACACAACACAACCTCTCTCCTCTATAACGCTTATGTTGATGTTGATGCAAAAAAAAAACACTGTTACAGCTTACATGGGCCGATTTTGTCTTCGCTGGTGTTTACGACTACCTAAAAATGATGCTTCAAATGTCCGACCTTGATGAGAAGTACCCAAGCTTCAAGAAACTCAAGGAGTCCGTCGTTACCCTGCCCAAAGTAAAGGAGTTCTGCGCCAAAGTGCCCAAATCTACGTGCGATTTCTAAGTAATAATATAACAGATTATATTTTTATGAAAGTTTTATATCTATTACCCTATAAAATATGCAGAACTATATTTCTAAGACACAAATCGCTCTTTGCATTGTATTTTAAATAACTGTTTAAATTTAATTTTGCAGTGGCGAAAATTGAAAATTTCTCAATGTGCCTTAAAGTATTATATTAATTGTGCTACAGCACAAAGTCCTAGAGCACTTTGTTTTCAATAAACAAATAAGGCATTTATAAATAAATGTATGTGTATAATTATTATTGGTTTTTTATTTTACTAATATCACACCTGCAAAATCGTCTGTACAAAAATAAAACAATTACGAATATAATTTGACTGTGTGCAGAGATTATCCAAACCACTAAATGGCCATAATAATGACCCAGCTTATTGATCGACTTGGATATGCATGGAGGAAGTCGATGGATGCAGATGACTAAGAACCGTGGTTTGTGGCATTCATGGGTCCCACATATATGCAATAAATGAAACCACAAGTAATACTAGTCCGTAGAAGTGTAGAAAAATTAAATATTAAATTAAAACCCGTAAAATAAAAAAGTGAAATTTTCAAACAAAATAAATATTAAAATAAATTCATTAAAAGTGAACACTCTGTTTAGACAACGTACCTTGACCCCTTGGAAGAGTGACAACATTGCACGCGGGTGGCATGCCGACAACAGACACCGCTGTCGATATGTCGCAATACCAATAGTTTGCACTGCGTGGCAACGTCGCTTTTTAATGTTCAAGGATTCATTCAAGTTCATTGAATCATTGACTTAGTGACCCAATTCTATAGAGTGTTCAAATTTGCTTAAAATTAAAACTCTATTTTTTGACCTAATTACTGGACCGATTACGTAAATTTTTTGTATATCGTCAGCAAAGGCGATAACAAGTATATGGTTTCATTTATTACATATATGTGGGACCCATTCTGTATATTAATATTTATTTAAAACTGATTTCTAGTACCCCATATGTATAAATGGTGAATTCGTTACTCCTATCCATCACACTAGGTAGGTATTATTATAATTTTATAAGAAAAATAAGGTTTAAAGATCACGGGTCAATGACGAATATGTAAACACTGATACGAATACACACGAGCATTCCTTTCACTCCTGCCAAAAACTAACATTAATTTTTTTAATATATACCGGGTGTTTGTGAAACGCTCCCGGAAACGAAGACAGACGACAGTACTAACGATACCTTTGGTGATGGGACAAAAACAAAATAGATCACAATGAAAAAAAAAACATTTTTTTAATGTTTAATTAGCTTTATTCTCGCTCTATCATGTTAGTACAGCTAAATGAAACGATAATTTCATTAAAATATGAGAATACTTAAACCTTTCACCTGCAGTGAAACTTAAAATACTTGAAATCAGCTGATAAAGGCCCGCAGCGCGCGATCTTACCACTACCTATAGAATGAAAACCGATTGAGAAAAACGGACAATGACCTCAGATATGAGCCGAGTGTCAAAAGCCGTAACTTACAAAATCTCAATTTAGATATGATAACAATATTTAAATATATTATTCACACTTCTGGGTCAGCACATATGTGTTGTTTTTTTTTTGTTTCTTAAATAATATTGTCTGTGGTTCCTATAAGCATCGTAAAATCTTACGGTACATCGCGAAATATGTGTTATATTTTATATTTCAATTTATGGTAAGTAACGCAACAAAAATTCATAATGATTTCTTATATTTACGCGAACACTATATATTGATTAAAACTACTTTCACGGATTTTATCGCGTTTTATTTATTTTATTTTTAATACCCGACGTTGCGGGTGCTTTCCAGCACCCATGGTCACGGGGGACTGAGGTGACTGACATCCCGATGTCAAAGTTAACCCGGAGTACCTAGCTTTTTAATTATTGTTTTTGGTCCGATCTACGCAGAATGAACTAACTGTGTTTTGAAGTCTTGCAGTGGTATGTTTGGGTTTAGTTTTAATTTTATTAATTATAGGATCCCAAGCAGGTGGTAGTACCCAGCCTCCTTCTCTCAGCCTCATGTATCATCCTTGGTAGGAATCGATGTTCTTTCGCCAGGATTTGTGGTCTATCAAATCTGATGTAATGGTTGGGGCCATCTAGGATATGATCGTAAACTGCAGACTTCCCGGAACGTTGATGCTTCACGTCAGCTATGTGATCTTTTACGCGGGTTCTAATTTAGGGGTCTAATAACAAAGGCGACAAAATCTCCCCTGAATTGATCTCTTTGTTTGCCCTATATATGAGAGACTACAATCACAATCAAGCTTGTACACTCCTGCATCTTGTAGAGGAATATAACACTTGACTGATGGTAGGAACTGACTAATCTTCTTCGGCGGCTTGTTGAATGTTCTAACAGTAGCTCGCTTCAAGATGTTGCCAATCTTGTCTGTGACACCTCTGACATATGGTAGTACAGCAGGCACACGCTCGGCTATGGCCGGCTTCGCTCGGTCACTGGACGGAGGTGCGGGACCCGAAGCTTTTTGTCGTGCAGAACCTGCTTGACGTGCTGAAGCTCGGCGGCCAGGTGTTTGCTGTCACAGATCCCTCGTGCTCTCTGTAACAAAGATTTGCCCACGGTAGCTAACTGTGAAGGATGATGGTGAGATTCACCATTTAAGTATCGGTTTGTATGGGTTTTTTTTCTATACACAATTCTATAGACAGTATGACAAAGAAGATTTCATGGATGTGATGGATTACTTCACTAAGTGGCCATAAGTCTTGGCCATTCCAAATCAAGAAGCTTTAACAGTTGCAGATAAACTAATTCATGAAGTCTTCTGTCGTTTTGGAGTACCTTATGAGATTCACAGCGATCAAGGAAGTAATTTTGAGTATCAAATATTCCAGAAAACTAGCCGAGTTATGGGTACTCATAAAACAAGAACAACTTCTTACCACCCACAATCTGATGGAATGGTAGAACCACAGAAATCTAAATAATAAGACAATAGAAATGCCTTCTACTGTCTTAATATCGGGACGCGTGTCGCCAGGTCGTAGCTTTCACACACAGACAAACAATAAATACACAATTACGCCTACAAATACCTCTAGCATTCATGCAACAAAGATTAATCTAGAAACTATTGCGTTAAGGAATATTTTATAAAAACGCAAAATCTCAGGAGGCGTAGCCACTCGGTCCAATAATTAAAGTGTGTGAAAAACGGAGAATGACATTGCGCGCTCGCTCTCACTTGCCCAGTGCAGGCAACGCACGTTTCGATAACTTTCTATTAATCGTCGTTGATCTTCCAGGAGTCTCACACCAAGATATAACTAATTAACTGAAATTGTCTCAGTAAGACGCTTTTGGTCTTAGCTTTAGCTTTTAGACGTTTTATAATTAGAAAAAAGGGGATATAATAATACGTTAAGAATAAATATACCCATTTATCTTTAATAACCGGAACCTTTGGAAACTTGTAATTAAAACATTGTATAAAATAAACAGATGCATAAATAAAATGAATACAATAGTATGTAAACAGCAAACGTATAAATATATGTATGGGTGACATATTTATCACTTTTTATTCGTTTTAAAGATCCGTAACTGGCTTTGTTTGCTACTTTTCAGTTTCCCGGCTTCTTACAGATCAAGTTAATTACAGTTACAATATAATTACTTATCCTTACAATATAACTTATTAAAAATTTATCAAGTAATTTAAAAGTACAAACAAACAGATAATCGCCAATAAACGGTTAACGGTATAAAATATTTAGAAAGAAAAAAGTAGAAAGGTGTAAATAAATATTTAACGAAAAATCAGATTCAATTCCCGTTTCGTTAAAACTAGGTAGACCAAACATAACAAATTATCGATACAAAATAGTTGTGTCACGTAACTGACTCGCATTCGACACCTGCGGCCATGTTCTAGGAAATTTGCGTACGCAACAATTTTGTTTATTGCCCATACTATAAATCCATCGCTGATTTTAGCTGTCGTACTCGTAGACATGAACTAGCTTAGGAATCAATGGATATTGAAGTGTGAAAACAATTAAAATTTCGGAGACAATCGTAGTACTGGAGGCGGATAATTTTATTTAAGTATATTTCGTTAAACACAACATTATTTAAAACACTAAGTACTTATTTATGAAATGTTATCCCTTTATTTGAAAATTTGCAAGTTGTGGAGGAATTTCCGCAGTTGGATATGCTTCAAAACACCATTTTTACGTCTCTGCGACCGAAACAGTACTAATGATAATGACCGAAACAAACGCGCCTCGCGCGCTGTGGGAAGAACGATTTAATTAGACATTGGAGTGGTACCTAGCAAAAGTTGTGGAAAATCAGCAACGAGATTGGTACAAGAACATACAACCGTTTTTGTAGTCATATCGAAGTGCTGTTCATGAAAGTACATCTGTGACACCAGCTTTCGCAAACTTTGGTAGGTAATTACGACTGCCTGCAGACTTGTCCACCGGAGTACCACCTGATGCCTCACGCGCTATAACCGATTATGCAAATGATTTGCGGAACAAAATGAATGACATTTATGAGCACGTAAGAAAATCGGGCCAGCAAACTTCTGAAAAGGTGTAAACCCCGTACGACCGCAAAATTAACAACAAAGGGCTCGACGAAGGGTCACTAGCGTAGTTGCACAATCCAGTTCACAGCAAAGGGTAATCCCCTAAGCTTCAAGCTAAATGGGACGGACCGTACTGGATTGTGACAAGGATCAATGACGTAACCTACCGGATACAGAAAGGTACTCCTAAGATCGTCCATGTGGATCGACTGGCGCGTTACTATGGGGCCAATGATCCCCCGAAAGGTAATGCCCTTCTAAGACATGCTTGGGACGAGCATGTATCAGAAGGGGCAGTGTTGCGCGCCATAATTAATGCCTGGTACATGGAGTAGCAGAATTAGGAGAGTCAAGATCCAGTATTGAATTAGCAGTTCAAGCGAATACTTCGAAGAGTTACAACTTTCTTTTTTCTATTTTTTTGATAATAATTTACAATATTTAAATTGATAGTTTACGGTATAAACGATAGCTATACAGCTTTACCGTCTACCGATGCCATCAACAAAGATAGCATAATAATTATTATGCCTAATAATTATATCATACATCATAATGTTGTGATGCACGCATTGAACTGCGCTCCCCGTACAGTCTCAGAGTAATTACTAGCATATGTATGTAATTACTCTAAGCGTACAGTCAAGAAACCGGTTTGCTCTCGGTGGCGTCATTTGCCTACCTGGCTTGACGCGTCGAGTTCGCATGTACAGGCTGTTCATCAATTTGATTCTAATTAATGATATCAAAGAGGGCCTCCAGAAAACGGCTACCCCTCCTCCCACTGCATTCGGCCTGGCTCCGATCCCTAAGTAAAACGCTTGGACGAAGCCGTTGAATATGGTGAGCAGTGCACCTAAACAGAGTAGTGCACGCGCGAGCGCGGGCTCATGGGGCCATCCGCGCTGCGGTAAAGGCTTCGATAAACTCTTCCCAAGCCGGCTTCTAAGGCATTGGCCACGCTAGAGCAACTGCGGGGAGCGGAGGCGACCCGCGGGGGCAGGAGGAGTGAAGTGAAGATGCTGCGCCTTGCCGCTGTAGTATATCACATTGAGGCGGCAACATGACATGTGGTTTCTTCCTGCTATTTATACGCGGGCTAAAAAATTAGGTTTTCTAAATTGGCGCTTTCGTGTCTAGAAGGGAATAATTCTTTTGCACATGATATAATGTAAATTAAAATAAGGGTTCATGATTTAAACTAAAACAGGCATACGTTTGGTGAATATCGTAGACTGTATGATGAAATACGTTAATACCCACAAAAGTTTTGATAAATATAATATTATGTTTATGATTTTCATGCTTATTAGACCATAATGCCGACCGAATCATTATTTCACTAATAAAGTTCTCCGTCTTAATGTTTTGCGTAGCGGTAAAATCAACACGATTTGATTAATGCGCGAATACGTACTATGTCCTCCACTGGTCGCGGTCGCCTGACACGCACGCCAGACGCGCCAACGCAGTGTTGCCAGATGTCTTGAACCTTTTATCTGTATTAGACACTGCTAAAATCTGTATTAAATCTGTATGCTATTTAAACTTAAAATCTGTATAATTCAATAAACCAAAATAGAATAATTGATCATCATCATCATCATCATTGCTTTTTTTGAAAAACAAGGAATAACTACTAACGTAATATAAGCAGATAAGGTTTGATTATCGTTCTTAAATAAAAATATTTTTTTATAGAATAAGGGTGACAAACGAGCACACAATCCACCTGATGGTAAGTGGATGCTGTGGCCCATAGACATCTACATTTATCCTCGCTTAAGAATTAAAACGCAGATACGTTGTCACGCCTGAGGACCAAGAGGGGATGCCTCATTTCCAGTAAAAAGGGTCTCCGGATTTTTACTTTCACCATACGAAACACAGCAGTATTAAGCTGGTATTTTACGCTGGTGTTCTGTGAGAGCGTGGTCCTTCCCCGGTGGAGCGTCAGCTATTATAGTTGCAGCACTGCAACCATAATAGCTGCAACGTGGCTCTACCACGTATAAAATATACACTATGCACTAAATTTTTTATATAGCAAAATTGAAAACATTAATTTAAGCAAACAACATATTAAAACTCAAACGTTTGCCAAATGAACATATAATTACTTTATTATTTTCAGTCATACATATTTTATACACTGGGCGTTAGTGTAAACACCGTTATCCTTGAAAAGTGGTTTGGTGTCACTTATAGAACGTAAAGTCAATTTTCCTTAATTCCTCAATTTTGCCTGTCCTAAGCCAGGGTGAAAGTATGAAGGAAAAGTTACATCACAGGTTATGTGTATCTATTGTGTTTTTATTGGAATATAGTGTAGGTAGCTAGCGCGGGTGGTTATATTTACAGTGATTACGTCACCCGGGCGCATAGGGTATCCATGAATTTACGGACGGTTTCGGACAGAAACCTCTTAAATTTTATGAAAGAAAATAGGGTTTTTTTTTAGAATTCGGATAAATATTTTTATATTAAAGCCTATGGTTTTAGTGACAACGGTGTTTACACTTACACTTTGTATACATATTTTGTAATACACTTGTAATTCTGCCATACTAACTAATAACGTTGTGAAAAAATAAATTAACCATAAATAATAGAATCATGAATGTGTGTAACGCGGTATCTAGTCACTTATTTTGCTTCATTCTATTGTAAGTTTAATATTATGTTAATCCAATCAATAGAGTTAGAAAACTCTGTATAAAAATCTGTACCCAGTGCTAATCTGTATCACACACCGAAAATCTGTATAAATACGGGGAAATCTGTATATATGGCAACACTGCGCCAACGTGGCACCTCCCGTTCGTCTCGTATTGTTATTTTTCCCGCTCATGAACTCATACTCATAACGGATGCAAGACGCGTCGCCATAGTCAGTAATCTATGCGGTATGCGCGTCGCGCTAGCGTAGCACACTATTAAGCCGGTATCCTCCCCAGTCCTAGAGGACTAGCGGTGGGTAGTAGCGGCTTTTTTGAGTAACGTAACGAAACTATCTATCGAATATCAATAGCGGCTTTTGAAACACTCTATTTTAATAGAGGGCTTTGAAACACTCTATTTTAATAGAGGGCTTTGAAACACTCTATTTTAATAAAGGGCTTTGAAACACTCTATTTTAATAGCGGCTTCAATAGAGTGTTTCACGACGTGTTTAATTGAAAAACGTTGCGAATGAAATGCAATGTCCGTTTCACGAGAAAATTGTTTGCTACCGTTTTGTATAGAATTAGACATGGTGTTAATGGTTAAATTAATTTATTTGTTTAATCATTTCGCACGGTTTGATAAAAATATCACTTGAAAAATTTAACGGCAAACGATTTATTTCATAATTATGATTATGATAAATTCACCCACAAGTTCAGCGTAAAATATTGAATATAAGTTTGATTTTATAGCAAATAATTATTATAATGCTTATTTATTAGACATCTCAAGCCTACATTTTTATGTAATAAATCAAATGAATACATGTATTGATGTTTTTATAGAATATTGGCCTTCATGGTTATATATAGGTAGCATCTTTTGTAAAAAAAGTCCCAAAGTACACTGGCATTACTTCGAGATATTTTTGATAACTATCACATAAAGTTTTAGTATTATTTTTACACTTAGTTACTTACACTAATTACTGTACAATTATTATTATTAACACTAATATATACAATTGTATTTAGTTCTTATTTTACTAAAAATATTATTATTATACAAAAAGAAAACAAAAATATTAACAAACGCGTCTAAAAGTAAAAACAAACCGTGTCATTAAACTTAAACACAAGACTAATTTAAACCGGGCCAAGGTCACTTAAATTATGGAATTTGAACTACTTTTTGTTAAAAACATGCACACTTTCTCATTTCTAATATCGCATCTATACGAAGGGAATAGAGTCATAGGTCAAATGCAAAATCACCCGCGCTCACTCGACATTCGACGACCGGTGGTACTTCTACCACAGCGAAAAGAGTCGGTTTCTTTACTCATGTGCTTCTACTTCAACAGCCGAAGCCGTCGCCGATGCGTCGCGAAAATAGCCGAATAAACGTTTTGTTATTGTTACTGATCGCTCGTTCGTGATTCGTGAAACGTGAATCGTGTTACTGAGTAAAACATCTACTGTAATCGGGGGGCACGGTAGTGCCCCCGCCAAGTCGAGCGCGAAGCAAACACTGCCTTGCCATCCCTTACTGGAACCATTTCGCCGCATTTTCAGGCCCCTATTTGAGAACCTCTGGATAATACCAGAACGCAGAAATTTTCGTCATCCAGTAAACTATAATCACATACTTAAAATCCAAAATTTCAAGTCTGTAGGTCATTTAGTTCCGAAGTTAAGCGAAAGCAAGGTTTCGCATTTATGACACCACTCACTCACTCATGATCATCAGAATGGAACTAGTACTTCCCATAAACTTAGAGAGCTGAAATTTGGTAGAGAGTTAGGGTTTAATGGCCACATAAAGGGAAAACTATAAAAACTAGGATAATCGAACATCTGGAGTACCTGGTAACCCTGATTAGAAAACACAAGAGCCCAACCAAACTATTAGAAGAGATCGACATACCGCCTTTACAAAAAATATTCAACTTGGTGGGCCGCTTCATTTGATGTCAAAAATCGAAGGTCTAAAGTATCTGATGAAGAACCCTCAGCTGGTCTCAGCTGTATTAGAGATATGGTAATGCCCCCTTCTACCATTGGTACATAAAAATCTACTGTCATTGCAAAAATCCAGCGTAGTGGGACACATCCAATTTAATCTAGCCTATAGCGTCCCACAGCTGGACGAATGCCTCCCCTTCTGCTTTTAATACGCATATAAATAAAATTAAAGGAAAACTCTGGATAACACTAGATTGGCTTTTATACTTATACTTACAAGTTTACAAGAAAAAATAGTCGAACGATTAACTTTATTCTACTCGAACATTACTCAAATTCCTTTAAGGTACCGTGGACATGAATTCATCTCCACGGACCGTTGAGTACCGCGGACATGAATTCATGTCCGCATTACGTGCTGCTATTTTCTTCATTAATTGATATAAAAATACAGTATATTTTCAACAAACACTATTTCATTCGATTCTGAACGAACTAAAGAGTATTCTGAAGAATTATATTCACTCGGTTACATAGACAAAATCAAATATAACAGCCATTCGCTTTTGTGCTGTTGGTGCTGTTAAGTGAAGTTTTGTGGTTGTGATTTTAGTTGGATTTTCTTTCAAAAAACTGTAAGTAATGTTATTTATCTTTACTACGTAATGTTTTTAAATGATGTAAGTTACAACAACAGTAACTTTTATGTTTCAATTGATAAAAAAGTAGAATCAAAAAACCTCTACGCGAACAATTCATAACGGTCAAGATTTCTAATAAGATAATAATAGTATATTTCTTATTCGAATACCATAGTAAATACTTTTACTAGGAATTGCTAAATGTTATATCTATATGATTGTATAAGAAAAATAAAGGAAGACGCTATAATATATACACAAAAAGGTTTTGAAAATGAAGTTACAAAGCGCGCGCAAACTGTCTATTGCGGAATTTTTAGTAAATGTTTGCAAGTGAAAAAGTAGAATTATTATAATTATTACATGCATAATTTCGGTTCATTTAGTAAGAATATGTTGTATTGATTGTAAGGACATAAAAATGAAATAAAAATTTATGATATTTCATTCATAAAATAAAATTTGCTGTCAGTAACATTGATATATTAAAAGGGAAGATATGTTACACGCTAATATCGCAATCACTAAACCTGGGCTCGGCGCACGACTACAAGCACCAAAACTTACACATCTGTTATCTTAAACGCAAAATTATATTTAACGATAGACAAGGACAGAAATAGGAAACGTCGTAGTTGTGCGAGCGAAATCGCGTCATCGCGAAATCGGGCATCACGTGCGTATCGTGTCTCTCACGCATTTTTTCTCGCTCTTACAAACGAGCCAAGTACGGGCAATCCCGTAGTTATGTAGGACCGGGCGCTTTGATTTAGTGACCTATCTTCCCCTTTTAATATATCAATGGTCAGTAAGTACAATTTATCAAGATCCGTTAGAAACAAAGAGCTGTACAAAATAAAATAAACATTTTGTTTATTGTTTCTACTTATCGAAAATCTTATCGGCTTTATAAAAAATAACCACGAAGGAGATGGCGGGATCTGTTCCGAGCGAATAGACCCCGCCATCCCCTTCTAACCTAACCTGTCCGAGTCGGGATGCCTTAAGTCCCGAGCTTGCTTCGCTCGATCTTACACTTAATAAAACACCAAAATGTTAACTTTTGTAAAAAAGGATCCAGAGGGGTAGCGAAGTTGTCGAAAAACAGGCGGAGGCTGATAAAAACGTTAGGGAGCACATTCAAGCTACAATAATACACTGGAGAGCACGCATTCATGCAAGCAGCCAACCAACAGCGAAATGCATAAAAAATAAAAATTAGTATGTAATGCAATTTGACACTTGACAGACAGTATAGACAGTAGAATAATGTGACATTAGTCTTACGTCCTTGTCGCACTTACTCAAAATTCTGTGTGCTATCCAGCTTTCACAGTAATATTGCATGTTTTTCCATGTTTTACGCATTTTAGATTATAATAGATTTTATTTATTTTTTCGATAACTGTTCATTACCTTTTAATGTGAGTGGTATTATTATAATTGGGGACCAAACCTCTACCAAATAAAACACCTTACTCCTCCAAATTCCTGCCAAAAGACTCTACATCCAACCCGAAACTGACTGTCGCACATTAGATTTATTAAGCTGTTATACTTAGAATAAAAATCTGATATTACATCATGATATCATGTAGGATATCACAATGTAACAAATATAGGTACAGGTTTTTTTTTTTTTTTATAGGATAGGGTGACAAACGAGCACACAGTCCACCTGATGGTAAGTGGTTACTGTGGCCCATAGACATCTACATTTATCCTCGATTACGAATCAAAATGCAGATACGTTGTCACCCGTGAGGACTGAGATGGAATGCCTCGTTTCCAGTAAAAAGGGTCTCCGGTTCTCTACACTCACCATACGAAATACAGCAGCATTAAGCTACTATTTCACGCTGGTATTCTGTGAGAGCGTGGTCCTTCCCCGGTCGAGCCGACCCATTCGTGCTACAACTATACTACTAATATAACTGTAGCATGGCTCTACCACGTATAAACATACATACAACTATAGTTACTGAATGGTATGTGACTATATTGCATTTTGCAACTTATTTTTATTGATTATTTATTCAAAAGGCTAAAAAATCAAAATATTCAAACAAAAAACTTTGCCCTCCTTTTAGGGCAGTCGCGTAAAAAACAAAACAATACTTCTGATAACAAAAGAAAACTCTTCCAAAAACAAAACAAATCTCCACTATTAAAGTATAACAAGTTAATTAATGAATACTTTCTTTAACAAAAAATCTTCTGAAACAAAAAATCCTAGGAGAACCAAAGCATTTCTATTAATAAAAAATATCCATTAAGTTTTTACCTAA
The DNA here is from genome assembly GCA_036936625.1 of Parnassius smintheus behrii. Lineage (NCBI taxonomy): Eukaryota > Metazoa > Arthropoda > Insecta > Lepidoptera > Papilionidae > Parnassius > Parnassius smintheus. The sequence continues at coordinate 37,933,477 of JAUPFT010000020.1, read as the reverse complement.
AACTAAAGGATTAGACATTAAACCCTCGTGTGCCGGAACGTAGATCAACGCTCAAAATAAGTCAGTGTTTGTCTGCCGGAGCGTATATCTACGCGTAATTACGTGACATCGAAAAATGAATTTTGTACGTGTGACCGAGAGTTTGAATCACTTAGAACCCATATGAATGAGATTACCACCGAATGAACCAATCGAAAAGAATTTTTTATCTGTGAAGTTAGTTCCGTTTTAGTTCAAAATAACGAGTGAAAGTGTCGTGATTTACGGAAGTGTTTTTTCGTGTTAAAGTAAGTATTTACGTGTTTATTTTTGTTTTTGTTAGTCCTAATATACTATATAAAAGTCAAAGTATAAAGATGTATCAAATACTAAAGATTTTGATAAATTTTACAGAAGAAAATAGATACCTACAAACTACGACGGTTGAGACGATTTGTCACTATAAATTTATGATTTATGTTATATACATCAAATTGTTCAACAGTTTACTCGTGATTGGAATATTTCATTATAATTTACAAAACATTTACAGTGTCGGCAATTAGTTTTTATATTTACTGACTAGCAAATCCCCTACAAAAATCGTTTCTACATGGTGTTCAAAAATGTTGTTTATTTATGTTAATTAACAACAATGTTATTTAACTATGGTAAACATTTATAAAAAAAGCACAATATACCTACTGACTTACATTCGTATCTGCAAAATAATTGGCTTTGTTGATTTGTTATAGGAACATGGTAGTTATTATGGATGTTGATCATCATCTGAATAAAGATGACTACGCGTTATGCATATATGAATGCAAATGGCCATGGAGCATAACTCATTATATCAAGCAAAGTAAATGTTTCGTGTGCAATATGAAGCCCAACGTTTATGCACCACCTCATTTTACCCTGAATACTGACAGTATTCAAAATATACGACGATTGATAAGCATCAGTTGGTTTTGGTGTAAATATTGTAATTTCGCCGTTTACGATCACTTCACGAGTGATGAGTGCGACTTTTGTGCATAATTTATATTAATTATCTTTATATAAAAAAAAAAACACAATCAAGCACAATTATAGAAATGATTGAAAAAGATGATTGCAACTTATAACATAAATATGTAACAATATCTTGTGTGATTATTTTGTGATTGGAATATTTCATTATAATTTACAAAACATTTACAGTGTCGGCAATTAGTTTTTATATTTACTGACTAGCAAATCCCCTACAAAAATCGTTTCTACATGGTGTTCAAAAATGTTGTTTATTTATGTTAATTAACAACAATGTTATTTAACTATGGTAAACATTTATAAAAAAAGCACAATATACCTACTGACTTACATTCGTATCTGCAAAATAATTGGCTTTGTTGATTTGTTATAGGAACATGGTAGTTATTATGGATGTTGATCATCATCTGAATAAAGATGACTACGCGTTATGCATATATGAATGCAAATGGCCATGGAGCATAACTCATTATATCAAGCAAAGTAAATGTTTCGTGTGCAATATGAAGCCCAACGTTTATGCACCACCTCATTTTACCCTGAATACTGACAGTATTCAAAATATACGACGATTGATAAGCATCAGTTGGTTTTGGTGTAAATATTGTAATTTCGCCGTTTACGATCACTTCACGAGTGATGAGTGCGACTTTTGTGCATAATTTATATTAATTATCTTTATATAAAAAAAAAAAACACAATCAAGCACAATTATAGAAATGATTGAAAAAGATGATTGCAACTTATAACATAAATATGTAACAATATCTTGTGTGATTATTTTTCCAGTCGTTTTGAGTATGGGATAGTCTACGCACCTACATGCCTAGTTAGTATTTACCAAATTCTAACGTAAAGAAGTGTATTTTGATATCAAAACCGAAAACATATGCTGCAGGTAATTATTGATACCTAGTTTTTGTTTTGTTGTAGATGCAATCAAAAGACAATAATTCTAACAATAATCCACCATATCAAGATAATCTTAATACAGCACTCATAGTTGAAAAATCTCCCAGTGGAAGAATAAAAGTGCTGTCAAATGACAGAGTTATTTTGAAAAGGACAGAATCAGGAAGGTTATTGCCATTTAAATTGCCAGATGGTGCTGCATTTAATGAAGAGCTATCCGAGAATACCTAGGTCCTCTGTTGTATGTACTTATTAAATTTTGATACATGTACTGTACCTTGTATAGTAATAACAAGAATCTTGACAATTTATAGTAGTCCTTTTTCTTTTCAGTATGATGTTCAAGGCAAAATTTCTATTCCGCCTTCAACAATTGAGCATGAAATCAGGGGTCTAATAACAAAGGCGGCAAAGTCCCATATAATGATATGGCCTTTGTTATTAGACCCCTAAAATGGTCCATGAGCCTAGTCGAAGTATTGATGAAGCGAATTTCTTATTAGAATCTGCTCCACCTAGGCCGCCTGTAGGTTTCACTAACCGCATATATGTACTGGTAGATATGTACTTTACCTACATTTATATAATTTATAATGTACTTATATTTTTAGGCTAATGACGTCTCTTTCGCTGATATTTTACCCACGGGTCTTACTGAGGCACTGGCCATTGATTCGGGTAGCGAGGAAAGCGACGTTGAAGAATACACTGAAGAGACTATTCGTCAAATTTTGGAGTCAAATGACGATGACATTGAAGAAGAAGAATTTCCACCAGCATTGACAGATGGTGTCAGTTGGTCAAGTGACTTACAAACTTTTACAGGTGTCCAGGAATTTTACACTGAGCAACCAGGACCTACAATAACGTTAACTGATCCTTTTGAACTATTCTCCTCTGTGTGGGACCAAAATATCATGGACTTAATTGTACGCGAAACGACGCGAAACGAACGAGTACGCATGGCAGACAATTGGACGACTTAGTGAAGTTGGGATAAAACCAGAATCAAGATTAAACGACTGGGTGGAAGTCACCGTAGAGGAGCTCTACAAGTTTTTCTCCATAATGATTTATATGGGCTTGTGTCACAGAGGACAAATAGACGAATACTGGACTACGGATACGTCAGAAATGCCCCAATTTCGCCAAATTGTCAAAAAATCGTTTCCTTCTCATACTACCATTTTTGCATTTCGTAGATAACGATTATTTAGATTTAATCTTACATGGAAATGATCGTAAAACATCTAAAATAGCTCCTATTCTCGACCATTGCAACCGCAAATTTAAGGAGATGTATGTTCCTGAGAAGCACTTAAGCCTTGATGAATCGCTGCTGCTTTGGAAAGGGAGGTTAAGCTGGATACAATGTATCCGTTCCAAAGCAGCACGATTTGGCATCAAAAGCTACGAGCTGTGCGAAGCTAGAACAGGATATTTATTGACAATGGCCATTTATTCCGGAAAGAAAGGTACAAACTCAGAAAACCAAGCAATACATGGATTTACAGGAGCATCGAGTAAAATCGTTATACAGCTAATGAATGAGTATTTTCATAAAGGACACCGTCTTGTTATGGATAATTTCTATAATAGTGTGACTCTTACTCGATTTTTAAAAGAGCAATGTGGTACTGATGTACTTGGTACGCTAAATCGGCGGCGAAAAGACTCTCCTCCTGACATAAAAGCTCTAGTTGAACGACGAATAAAGAAGGATGAAATAGTCGCTAGACATTGCTCAAAAATTAATGTCTTGTCGTGGAAGGACGTCAAGTTAGTGACTATGATATCTACTTATCATAATGCTGATACGGCACCAGGGCAGCGAGCAGGTGTAGCGTGCAATAAACCGCTTGTGGTCCATAGTTACAATAAGTACATGGGTGGGGTCGACTTAAAAGACCGGAAACTATCCATGTACTTATTGGAACGGAAAAGGGGCCTAAAGTGGTACGTTAAGGTTTTCAGAAGACTACTAAATATTAGTATTCTGAACACTTTTATAATATATCGCGCAAACTCCCAAAATCACACGCGCAAACTGACACATCGAGAATATCGCTATGCCCTAGCTAAAGCGTTGTCGCGGCGACATATTCTTACAACCCGCATCAGACCTGCCATACAACTTTGAAGAGGGGAAAGATTAGATGGAATTGAACACTTTCCAGAACACGAAGAAATTGATGATCGTATATCGAAAGGTCGTGTTCGCTACAAAAGGGGACGCTGTGTGCGATGCCTGGCTCTCGCAAATAAAAAGCGGACAGAGAGCAATGTAAAGTGCTCAAAATGTCGAGTGTTTTTGTGTATCGGTAAATGCTGGCGTGATTATCATACACAAGAAATGCTTTCTACATGAAACGCTGGATGATGTGTAAAATACGGGTTTGACGCAGATTGCGCTCCGCAAATTGTCAACTTGACGCAGATTGTGCATTTCGAAAAATGTGAACTTCTCAAAATGTGTGTGAATTTTATCACAAAGAAACTACTGATACCGTTATATAATAATAAAAAGCATAGTGTTTGCAGTCCGTTTTTATCTTGATAAATTTTGATAAAATTCACACTCAATTTGAGAAGTGCACAATCTGCGTCAAACCCTAAAATACGATCCTCCAGTAGTCCAGTATTCCGTCCCCGTCGCTCTATGTTCATTCTATAATTGTTTGATTCATATCACGTGTTAAAATAAACATATCATAATGTAACACAATTTTATTTCCTATGCCTACAACAACGTTAGGTGCGGTCTGTCAGGTCAAGTCAAAATTAACAGTTGATATGGAACGAAAAATGAAACATCCTGTATGTTATAGGCTGGAACGTAGATATGCGCTATTTATCCTTACGCCGGAACGTATATCTACGTTCAATTGATAGTGGTGACTACTTTCAAACCACATTTTTTTAAAACCATGTTTATTCTATATTTTATGTGTTATCATTCATGTGCTTTAGAAAAGGAAAAAATAAAATTGATTTAATTTTATTGTAACTGTTTATTCCAAAAACCATTCATAAATAATAAATAACTCATAATTTTTTGTTGTAAACTACAATGAAATAAAGTTAAAGTATCAACTTATATGGAATAATAACAAAAAACTATGTAAGTTACGTTGTTACTTTAAAATATATTTTTGAAATATTAACACGGACTGCCGCGCGCGTACTATTTTCCGCGGCAAACAGCGCCTTCGGTGCGCATTGTCGCCCGGCATACGAGGGGTTTAATAAGATAAAAAAAATTAAACCAACAGTCTCAAAATTTCCGTCGAGAAAGACGCCCAACGAAATAATCGTAGAAGCACCCAGGTCCGCCTCTACGCCCTTTGACGTATCTAATCGGGAATCCATTGGCCCTGATAGCCCCCTCTATTTCGGCTGGATCCGTGTCAACTGGCAGTCCCTGAATGCCCGCTTTTGTTGGCTTCTCTTCCGGGTTGTAACAGTACCAGGACAGGGCTGGTATTTTTTCGATGATCTCGATTAGGTATTTTTGAATTGCCCGGAATTCTTTCGGACTCTGTGGTGTAATCCTCACGCCCTTCCCTGATGGACGAACGTTGGGCGGGTATCCTAGATTCTTATTTAGCACCTCAGTGCTTCGTCGAGTCCGGGATGCATTCTGCTGCTATGGGTGGAGAGTGGGCCTTCTCGGCTTCCTTGAATGGTGGTGGTGCCTCAGCCTTCTTGGGTCTAGGGTACTGGGGCTGCTGCCAGTTGAGCGTAGCTAGTTAATGGCCTTTGGCCATCGTCCGATAGCAGGCCTGATGGGTTGATGACTGTCAGGCTAATGGTGCTAGTGTGACAAAGGTGGGTTGAATTCCACTCGGCCGCATCCATGGTACTGTGACGGTCGGGTGAGATGGGAGGTTTTGTCTTCGGTGGCGATGGCGACTTCGGCGGTGTCTGCCTAATCCTGGGCCTTTTGGGTTGGCGTTCTTCATCTTCGGATGAGGTCGACGAATACTCGGATGAGATAGGCGAGCCGATTGCATTGCCTCTTTTCGTGAAGTGGTGCATCGGTCTCCGGTGGCGTGTGCCTTCGTGGCGTTTTTCTCGCCCGGTAAGGTAAGGGTGACGGTTCCCGACCACTCGTACGTTCAGGTACGGCGGGCGTGAGCGTGGCGCTCGGTGCGGGTTCTTTTCTCGGCGATGAAGGATTTCTCATTGGGATGTGTGAAAAGGATGGCGCTACCATAGTCCGTTCTGGGTTGGACAGATCCCTGATGACAAGTGGTCGTTCCAACACGCCTGGACGGTCCGGTGTTTTTTTTTGCCTTGCTGCGGGTGGGGGGGGGGGCTCCCCCTTATCCGACATGATGATATCTACACTATTTGCGCTGTGTTAGTGTTCAGTTATCTAGGGTGCCCTATCTAGACTTAACAACGAGCCAGGCGGTAGTGACGCGCGACGCGGATGGTAAGGGGTGGAAGAAGGTGGTAAGCTTCAACACTTCATCACTTGCCTGCCCCTTTCACTGTGAAAGGGTTGAGAGAAGTGCAAGGATGGCACTCTAATTACGCGACTGGGCACTAAAAGCACGGAGCGCATTAGTGCCGAAGGTTCTGCCTAGGGGCTGGTGACGTCAATGCCTCACGGAGTATACGGACTCGACGATCGGCGGAGTACGTCGTACCGGCGGTTGTATGTAGCCACTGCTAACTACAAACAACACACACCTAGGAGATCCTTTAGAACAAATTGCAATGAAATCGCCTTAGGGGTATATCTTCGTGGTTATACCGTAAATTGGGCCGTGTGCAAAAGCCTATTATTTTGCGCGCATTTTTTACTATCGCATTTCTCTATTTGGTAAAATAAATTTATTTCTCATAAATATACATACAAAAATTATGTTTTCTTAAAAAGAACAAACAAGATTACATAATAAAAACAATAAAACACGTACATTTTACAAGACATTAACAAAATACAAAGCATTACGTAATTTACATCTTATCATAATATATGGTTGTACACCTTAAAATCTTAAATATGTATAAAATTTTATTATGACTTAAAGTACTAAATAAAGTCCCATTTACACAGGTCTTATCATTATTAACATTTATCTTAAACAATTAGACAGTTAACACAGAAAATCAAGCTTCACATCACATCTTTAAACATAGTTTTAAGCAAAATTAATCACAGGATATGACGTCAACTGATAAGAGGTTCTCATTCTCTCGCTCTAGCAATGGCTATCCTTGTCTTTCTTAACATATATCTCTACTACTCTAACATTAAACAATCTCTTTTGAAAGCGGTGGACACCTTTAATAAATAATATTTCTTGAATTATTTTTAATTTTTATAATAAAATTTCCTTTGTAATGTTTAATGTCTCAACTCGTGTTACGTAATCGATTATTACGTAACGCATGAATTTAGGTTTATTAAAATATCGTTCATACCTCATTACATTCATACATCATTTACACTTTCACACACTGTCTTAAGGGGATATAGTAAGTCAGCTCAAATTCTAATTTCGCCCCCATTTCCCCGCGCGTCGTATGCTATGTACCGACATGTTTGTAATCACTAATACTGTAAGTAGATAGGTCGTTAGACACTTATTTCATAAGGTTTATCATATTTATGACTGTTTCTTAACGCCAAGCCAGCCGCTTCTTATTTTTATTACGGTTATTTTCCATTTTAATTTTACGTCGTCCTGTTGCGTAATGTGTATTCCGAACGTAAGCGACACAACCTCCCCCTTTAAAGGTCGAAGCGAAACTGATCGGGCGGCAGGAATCACGCTTCAAGAGGCTGATAGTTTAGGTAATTTCTTTTTACAGTGAAAATAATGGTATTTATAAAAAAGTAAATAACATAAGCACTGCTTTATAGTTAGTTCAGTTAGTATGCAAAGTTTCATGATCTTATTTAAAGCATTTTATGAATAACAGCGGTTTATTGTTTATTTTGGAGGTAACTTTGGATTTTTTTCTATCGAGAAAATTTTACGGAATCGTTTTGTCGTCTAACATAATCCTTAACATTAATCCTCAACTTTACCATATATTTATTTCAAAATTAATGCTGCAATATTTTCGGCATAACGGAAGATCTTGCTAAGCCATTTGAGGTTATATTTCCCATTAAGGTTCGGGAATTAGCTTTTCTACATAAGAACAATGAGTTAATATCAATTTTAGGGTTGCGACGCTAACAGTTAGGGATCCCTAATAAAACACCAATATTGTAACATTTTTTACACTTAAAACTTTGAACGTGCTTGTTCTGGAATAGAGTAATTTTTTCTTGGTAAAAGAATTTTAGAATCGGCATTTGCTCACCACCCGAACGAAGTTGCTGGCGGGCCAGCTAGTTTTCAATAAAAGAAAGAAGTCGCTTAGATGTGAGTATTTTCACTACTTTCGGGCTAAACAAATAGTTTCCCACAACTCATTTAAAGATTTCATCGATTCTCATAAAGCAAATTTCCATAGCAAGGGAATTAACAAACTGCTACATAGCAAGTGTGGAGGACAGCATCGAAGGGGGCTGTGCGGCAATGCGGTGCAACTAGTGGATGGGGGACCACGTGCCTATTCCTTTATTATATTTCACCATATTTCTTGTTAATTTAACATTATGATTATTAGCGTACATGTTTTGATTGATTAATGTTTACTAAGTACTTTAATTTCAAATTTTTTGAAAATTGTGAATAATACGTTTTTATTTCTTTGTTTACCTTTTTATGTCTTAATATAAAGCAATAGATAAGCGATAAGATAGGAGAGGGATGAAGATATAATGTAATATTATAGGACGTAGATAAAGATGCACTATAATATTACAAAATTACGATCGTGTTATAGGTATAACTAAGTATGTAAATAAAGTGTTATATTTTGTTGTTTTAGGAATAATTAAGCTATAAGTAAGGTCATATCTTAATTCATAATGGGGCGTTTAAGTATTACGTAACGCAATTTTTGACCCTCCCTTCTCGCCGTGTAACGTGCCGTAACGTTTTCCTGTACCGCCCCTCCACTTCCCTAAACGTTACTAAACGCCCAAGTGACCATTTTTACCTAAAAGTCATAGTTATGTTGCGCAATGTTCTGGAAAGTCGCTAAAATACGTATAAGTAGGACTCTTCTGGCTATGTGTGCGGCAGGGAAGGTATCACGTTCGTACTTACTTCGCAGCTACTTACTCGGCAGCGCTAATTGCCGACACAATTAGCGCTGCCTGCACTACTGTGTTCCAGTCTAAATTGTATAGGCCAGTATATTTACAGGCAAGTGTTGGGCAAGTAGATGACAGGGTGATACCTAGTAAAGCAATGTAATGGGTTAAAGAGCCCTCAAAATATCGAAAAAATTATAGACAACCTTTAAATGGAGATACATTTAATGATTGATTTTTTGAAAACAACACTGTTTCAACTACTTAGAGACGTACAAGCGGTCTGAGTCACATCATTGACTTCTATTGAAACCATTTTTTTTTTTCAAAATAAACGTCGGAAATTAATTTGTATACATAATTTCAGCGCATAATTTTTTGTTGCATCAATTATGACGAAGAAACATAGTAACCCCGTAGAAAGTCACGACATATGTATAACAAAGAAGTGGCTGTGCACAGTGTTGAGGAAGGTTAACTCGTCGTTTTATTTCCAGAGGCTGGCGTGGTCCACTACGAGCCGGATGAGGCAGTCAAAGCGAAGAAACATGAGGAATTCTCTAAGAACTTATACCCCATTGTGTTAAAGAAATTGAATGAAATAATTGAGCAGAACAACGGCCATCTTGCTCTTGGAAAGGTAATTATTCCATAAATCAATAGAATTTTGTTTTTGTAATTTATAACTGCTTCATTAGCAACCATGCAGTTATCTTGACTGGGGACTGCATCTATTTTAAATTGTCTTTGTTATTGTTGGGCTGTTGCTCATTGCTGAACTTAAATATTCTTACATAACCGCTTTAATCTTATGTACGTATGTTAAAAATCGGGTAATTGAGGAGAAATTTTCTTTAGATCCATTGTGATTTAAAACTCGATGAAACAAACAAACATGACACAAACAAAAATCTATATGATTTAGCATGCTTGAGAATGGAATAGAATACAGTATACGAGGTATATAATAGAGATGTATAAGGGGCTGCCGAGATTTATAGAACAAACTCAAATTGCTTTTATAAATGTGATTATGACTGAGGTGCATTAACTCTTGGAACAATAGAATAGAACGATTAGTAAAATAGAAAGTGTACAGCTACTATCCCCTTTACCTTAGCTTCTGCTCGAAGGACCAACCATTTTAAAAACTTTACCCCCGAGTAGAAATTTTTCCTTACAGGGATAGGGTTTTTCTCTACAGAGATAGGGTTACTTACATAAATTGCATAAGTTTAAATGTTTTACTTTTATTTTGGTGATGATGATTTTTTCTAGTAGTCTAACCACAACTGCTACTTCCGACTACTTTCTGAAGCTAATTTCAGGAAAGTTTTGCTTTACACATTGCCTTTACATTTTACATTGCCTATAGTGTAAAAAAAAATTCAGAAAATAACTATTACTTACCGTGTTCGTGGATTGCCTCTTTGATCTAGTGATCGTCAGTGTGACTGCTGACCATTTGCGCATCTCGAGTCGGTCCCAAAAAAGCAATTGGGGTTTTCCCAGAGCCGAGAAATTGGCTGTGTTTCACGCCCGTGCCTCGGAAATAACGTAAAAGCCGATGGTCCTGCGCCTGATTTCTATCCGGCCGATCACTCTTATAGTACGGTATCGTACTATAGGAGTGGGAATAGTGTCCTCGTGCACTATAATCCTGTCTTGCACAGATGACTCCGTTGTGAGTGGCCGCCGTGAACGAAATTCGATTTGGAGCGCCATTATTATTGTAGGTGACACGTTACTATGTATTATTAAAGATAAGTAATCAGTCACAACACAACCCAACCTCTCCCCTCTATAACGCCTATGTTGATGTCGATGCAAAAAAAAATCACTGTTACAGCTTACATGGGCCGATTTTGTCTTCGCCGGTGTTTACGACTACCTAAAAATGATGCTTCAAATGTCCGACCTTGACGAGAAGTACCCAAGCTTCAAGAAACTCAAGGAGTCCGTCGTTACCCTGCCCAAAGTAAAGGAGTTCTGCGCCAACGTGCCCAAATCTACGTGCGATTTCTAAGTAATAATATAACAGATTATATTTTTATGAAAGTTTTATGTCTATTACCCTATAAAATATGCAGAACTATATTTCTAAGACACAAATCGCTCTTTGCATTGTATTATAAATAACTGTTTAAATTTAATTTTGCAGTGGCGGAAATTGAAAATTTCTCAATGTGCCTTAAAGTATTATATTAATTGTGCTACAGCACAAAGTCCTAGAGCACTTTGTTTTCAATAAGGCATTTATAAATAAATGTATGTGTAAAATTATTATTGGTTTTTTATTTTACTAATATCACACCTGCAAAATCGTCTGTACAAAAATAAAACAATTACGAATATAATTTGACTGTGTACAGAAATTATCCAAACCACTAAATGACCCAGAAGCCAGAAGCAGAAGAAGATCGACTTGGTTATGCATGGAGGAAGTCGATGGATGCAGATGACTCAGAACCGTGGTTTGTGGCTTTCCTTGGGGGAGTTATACGTTCAGCAGTGATCTTGTGAAGGGCTGTAATGATGATGAATATATATATATATATATATATATATATATATATATATATATATATATATATATATATATATATATATATTAATATTTATTTAAAACTGATTTCTAGTACCCCATATGTATAAATGGTGAATTCGTTACTCCTATCCATCACACTAGGTAGGTATTATTTTATAAGAAAAATAGGGTTTAAAAGATCACGGGTCACGAGCATTCCTTTTACTCCTGCCAAAAACCAACATTAATTTTTTTAACATATACCGGGTGTTTGTGAAACGCTCCCGGAAACGAAGACAGACGACAGTACTAACGATACCTTTGGTGACAGGACAAAAACAAAATAGATCACAATGAAAAAAAAAAACATTTTTTTCAATGTTTAATTAGCTTTATTCTCGCTCCATCATGTTAGTACAGCTAAATGAAACGATAATTTCATTAAAATATGAAAATACTTAAACATAAAACCTGCAGTGAAACTTAAAATACTTGAAATCAGCTGATAAAGGCCCTCAGCGCGCGATCTTACCACTACCTATAGTATGTGCCAAACCGATTGAGAAAAACGGACAATGACTTCAGATATGAGCCGAGTGTCAAAAGCCGTAACTTGCAAAATCTCAATTTAGATGTGATAACAATATTTAAATATATTATTCACACTTCTGGGTCAGCACATATGTGTTGTTTTTTTTTTGTTTCTTAAATAATATTGTCTGTGGTTCCTATAAGCATCGTAAAATCTTACGGTACATCGCGAAATATGTGTTATATTTTATATTTCAATTTATGGTAAGTAACGCAACAAAAATTCATAATGATTTCTTATATTTACGCGAACACTATATATTGATTAAAACTACTTTCACGGATTTTATCGCGTTTTATTTATTTTATTTTTAATACCCGACGTTGCGGGTGCTTTCCAGCACCCATGGTCACGGGGGACTGAGGTGACTGACATCCCGATGTCAAAGTTAACCCGGAGTACCTAGCTTTTTAATTATTGTTTTTGGTCCGATCTACGCAGAATGAACTAACTGTGTTTTGAAGTCTTGCAGTGGTATGCTTTGGTTTAGTTTTAATTTTATTAATTATAGGATCCCAAGCAGGTGGTAGTACCCAGCCTCCTTCTCTCAGCCTCATGTATCATCCTTGGTAGGAATCGATGTTCTTTCGCCAGGATTTGTGGTCTATCAAATCTGATGTAATGGTTGGGGCCATCTAGGATATGATCGCAAACTGTAGACTTCCCGGAACGTTGATGCTTCACGTCAGCTATGTGATCTTTTACGCGGGTTCTCATTTAGAGGTCTAATACCAAAGGCGGCAAGGTCCCATATAATGATATGGGACTTTGCCGCCTTTGTTATTAACCCCTGAATTGATCTCTTTGTTTGCCCTATATATGAGAGACCACAATCACAATCAAGCTTGTACACTCCTGCATCTTGTAGAGGAATATGATACTTGACTGATGGTAGGAACTGACTAATCTTCTTCGGCGGCTTGTTGAATGTTCTAATAGTAGCTCACTTCAAGATGTAGCCAATATTGTCTGTGACACCTCTGACATATGGTAGTACGGCAGGCACACGCTCGACTGTAGCCGGCTTCACTCGGTCACTGGACGGGGGCGCGGGACCCGAAGCTTGTCGTGCAGAACCTGCTTGACGTGCTGAAGCTCGGCGGCCAGGTGTTTGCAGTCACAGATACCTCGTGCACTCTGTAACAAAGATTTGCCCACGGTAGCTAACTGTGAAGGATGATGGTGAAATTCACCATTTAAGTATCGGTTTGTATGGGTCTTTTTTCTATACACAGTTCTATAGACAGTATGACAAAGAAGATTTCATGGATGTGATGAATTACTTAACTAAGTGGCCAGAAGTCTTGGCCATTCCAAATCAAGAAGCTTTAACAGTTGCAGATAAACTAGTTCATGAAGTCTTCTGTCGTTTTGGAGTACCTTATGAGATTCACAGCGATCAAGGAAGTAATTTTGAGTATCAAATATTCCAGGAAACTTGCCGAGTAATGGGTACTCATAAAACAAGAACAACTTCTTACCACCCACAATCTGATGGAATGGTAGAACCACAGAAATCTAAATAATAAGACAATAGAAATGCCTTCTACTGTCTTTTAATATCGGGACGCGTGTCGCCAGGTCGTAGCTTTCACACACAGACAAACAATAAATACACAATTACGCCTACAAATACCTCTAGCATTCATGCAACAAAGATTAATCTAGAAACTATTGCGTTAAGGAATATTTTGTAAAAACGCAAAATCTCAGGAGGCGTTGCCACTCGGTCCAATACCTAATTAAAGTGTGTGAAAAACGGAGAATGACATTGCGCGCTCGCTCTCACTTGCCCAGTGCCAGGCAACGCACGTTTCGATAACTTTCTATTAAGCGTCGTTGATCTTCCAGGAGTCTCACACCAAGATATAACTAATTAACTGAAATTGTCTCAGTAATAGACGCTTTTGGTCTTAGCTTTAGCTTTTAGACGTTTTATAATTAGAAAAAAGGGGATATAATAATACGTTAAGAATAAATATACCCATTTATCTTTAATAACCGGAACCTTTGGAAACTTGTAATAAAAACATTGTATAAAATAAACAGATGTATAAATAAAATGAATACAATATTATGTAAACAGCAAACGTATAAATGTATGTATGGGTGACATATTTATCACTCTTTATTCGTTTTAAAGATCCGTAATTGACTTTTCAGTTTCCTGGCTTCTTACAGATCAAGTTAATTACAGTTACAATATAATTACTTATCCTTAAAATATAACTTATTAAAAATTTATCAAGTAATTTAAAAGTACAAACAAACAGATAATCGCCAATAAACGGTTAACGGTATAAAATATTTAGAAAGAAAAAAGTAGAAAGGTGTAAATAAATATTTAACGAAAAATCAGATTCAATTCCCGTTTCGTTAAAACTAGGTCGACCAAACATAATAAATTATCGATAGTACCATTAGACCAAACATAATAGACAATCGTAGTACTGGAGGCGGATAATTTTATTTAAGTATATTTCATTAAACACAACATTATTTAAAGCACTAAGTACTTATTTATGAAATGTTATCCCTTTATTTGAAAATTTGCAAGTTGTGGAGGAATTTCCGCAGTTGGATATGCTTCAAAACACCATTTTTACGTCTCTGCGACCGAAACAGTACTAATGATAATGACCGAAACAAACGCGCCTCGCGCGCTGTGGGAAGAACGATTTAATTAGACATTGGAGTGGTACCTAGCAAAAGTTGTGGAAAATCAGCAACGATATTGGTACAAGAACATACAACCGTTTTTGTAGTCATATCGAAGTGCTGTTCATGAAAGTACATCTGTGACACCAGCTTTTGCAAACTTTGGTAGGTAATTACGACTGCCTGCAGACTTGTCCACCGGAATACCACCTGATGCCTCACGCGCTATAACCGATTATGCAAATGATTTGCGGAACAAAATGAATGACATTTATGAGCACGTAAGAAAATCGGGCCAGCAAACTTCTGAAAAGGTGAAAACCCCGTACGACCGCAAAATTAACAACAAAGGGCTCGACGAAGGGTCCCTAGCATAGTTGCACAATCCAATTCACAGCAAAGGGTAATCCCCTAAGCTTCAAGCTAAATGGGACGGACCGTACTGGATTGTGACAAGGATCAATGACGTAACCTACCGGATACAGAAAGGTGCAGAGGTACTCCTAAGATCGTCCATGTGCATCGACTGCCGCGTTACTATGGGGCCAATGATCCCCCGAAAGGTCCCCTTCTAAGACATGCTTGGGACGAGCATGTCTTAGAAGGGGCAGTGTTGCGCGCCATAATTAATGCCTGGTACATGGAGTAGCAGAACTAGGAGAGTCAAGATCCAGTATTGAATTGGCAATTCAAGCGACTACTTCGAAGAGTTACAACTTTCCTTTTCTATTTTTTGATAATAATTTATAATATTTAAATTGATATTTTACGGTATAAACGATAGCTATACAGCTTTACCGTCTACCGATGCCATCAACAAAGATAGCATAATAATTATTATGCCTCATAATTATACCATACATCATAATGTTGTGATGCACGCATTGAACCGCGCTCCCCGTACAGTCTCAGAGTAGCATATGTATGTAATTACTCTAAGCGTACAGTCAAGAAACCGGTTTGCTCTCGGTGGCGTCATTTGCCTACCTGGCTTGACGCGTCGAGTTCGCATGTACAGGCTGTTCATCAATTTGATTCTAATTAATGATATCAAAGAGGGCCTCCAGAAAAAGGCTACCCCTCCTCCCACTGCATTCGGCCTGGCTCCGATCCCTAAGTAAAACGCTTGGACGAAGCCGTTGAATATGGTGAGCAGTGCACCTACCATATGTAACAGAGTAGTTCACGCGCGAGCGCAGGCTCATGGGGCCATCCGCGCTGCGGTAAAGGCTTCGATAAACTCTTGCCAAGCCGGCTTCTTAGGCATTGGCCACGCTAGAGCAACTGCGGGGAGCGGAGGCGACCCGCGGAGGCAGGAGGAGTGATGATGCTGCGCCCTGCCGCTGTAGGATACCACATTGAGGCGGCCACATGACATGTGGTTGCTTCCTGTTATTTATACGCGGGCTAAAAAATTAGGTTTTCTAAATTGTCGCTTTCGTGTCTAGAAGGAAATAATTCTTTTGCACATGATATAATGTAAATTAAAATAAGGAATTAATGAACATTGACATTTTATTTCTAACAACGATTAGTAACTCATATTGATTATTTATTCATTAAAATGTGAAATAAGTTAAATGGTAATATTTGCATAATATCCTGAGTTTTTTAATTTATAATTTTATTGTAGTTAAAATTATGAATTAATTAATACTGTAGTGTAATTATTTAAATAATAATAGCTTAACTAATCTCATACAATATTTAATATTATTTATGTAACAATAATGTAATAATTGAATTAATAATTTTTGAACAATTTTGCTGTATAAGAATTCAAATAGAGTGGATCTGTATAAGTATTTAATTGTACATATTACCTATTTGAATTCAAAAAGAATGTTTGTACCTAACTTATAAGCAATACAATAATTTTAAAATGTAACATTGGGTTTGTGTAATTAGCTGTATTTTATATCATTTTTGCATGCCAATTATGGCAAAACATGTCAGTTCCACGTCGTTTATCATCTTATGTACCATGTTTTTAAGCAAATAAATTTTCTATCTATCTATCTATCTTCTTTTGAATTTGAAATCTTTTTAAATTATTAACATAATTTTGTATTGCAAGAAGACACAGCGCGGACGCTGTAAATATTTCGACGTCTGCCATAGTCGAAAGCCGAAAGCGATGTGAGTGGTAGGGCAGAGTGTGAATACACACTTCCCGCGATCCTGCTACGGCAGTATTTAGCGAAGTATTGCCGGCAGCGCGAGGAGCAGTGGCAGGGGCTGAATGTAAATGAGACATAACGGATGCAAGACGCGTCGCGCTAGCGTAGCACACGATTAAGCCGGCATCCTTCCCAGTCCTAGAGGAGCTCAGTGTCGACTTTATAATAATATTATATTTATTTTATTACGTGCGAGCAGCTATGCAGGTCTAGTTAAAGAGACCAGTATCACTGCGACCTATAAGATCTATTGTGATCGCTGCTATGGCTATAGTTCCATGCTAAGCCCTATGTCTTCAATGAATCGAAGGAGTTGCTTAGCCGTGAGCAATTTCACTTCTTCTGGGCGGAGTAGATAGTGTCCCAGATGAGTGTTACGTTTGCGCATTAAGGGTCCGCAAACGATTAGGATGTGTAGAGGCGTTTCTTCCGTTACGGAACAGAACCGGCACATCCTTGAGTTGCTTAGTCCCAGGATGAACATGTGCTTTTTAAGACAACAGTGTCCAGTTAGGGCTCTTGCCAGAATGCGCAATTTATTTTTACTTAATCCCAGGGCTTCTGAAGTGAATTTACGATCAAAAGCACGGATTAAGGTTTTAGAATGTTTTAAGCCTGGTGTATCTTAAGTGATTTATTGTGATAAAGAGTTTCAAGGGTCAATCGGGCTAGGCTTCTTGAGATTCCACAAAATGGCTCAGGTCCAAATTGTGTGCACTTTGAGCCCTCCCGTGCAAGTTTGTCGGCAAATTCGTTGCCTACAATACCCTCGTGACCCGGAACCCATCTTAGAACGACCCTGTTTTTACAACCCAGGGCGTTTAAACGGTTCACGCAGTCTCCAACTAGCTTTGAGTTCACTAAGTTTGATCTCAGCGCTAGGAGTGCTGCTTGACTATCAGAGTTTATGTAAATTTTTTGGTTGACGTAATGTTTTTGCAGATTGATTTCCGCACGAAGTATGGCGAAAATTTCTGCCTGGAAAATAGAGGTGTATCTACCCAAATTCATACTAAGTTTGAATTTGGGGCGTTCCCCGTAAATTCCAAAGCCTACGTCGAGGCCCATTTGAGACCCATCGGTATACCATATGAGGCTACCGATCTCACAGATAACCTGGCCATTCAGCCAGTCTTCTCTGGAGGGTAATTCCACTATATACTTTTTATCAAAAGTGTATAGTGGACGCATGATATCTGAGATCATGCATAAGACCGGTGATTCCTTAATTGAGTCGAGCATGGATCCCAATCTGTAGGAGAGCAAGCTCAGACCGCCCTGGGCGTTAATCCTATACAAACTAGCCCTCGCCTCCTTGTCTAGATAGAGATCAAGGGGCGTTAGGCATAGAAGTGCATTAAGAGCCGCTCCAGGCGATGATCGCATAGCTCCAGTTGCCATTAGGCAGGCAGTAGTTTGTAGACTATTTAGTCTATCCGCAGTCGTCTTTTGGTTGGCCTTGTTACACCAGACAATAGAGGCGTAGGTAAGAATCGGCCTCACTATGCTGCTGTACAACCATAGGACCATACTGGGACGCAAGCCCCAGTTGTTCCCGACCAAACGACTGCACGTACCTAAAGCAATTTTTGCCTTATGGCATACGTTGCTAAGGTGAGAGTTCCACGTTAGTTTTTGGTCGATTGTTACGCCCAAGTACTTAACTTCCGTGGAAAATGGTACTTCTTTACCATTAAGTTTTGGTTGGACTGATTTGTCCAACCGTATCTTTTTGGTAAAGTATTATAACAGTTTTATCAGCATTAACTGATAAACTGTTATCCCTACACCAGTTATTTATGGTGTTTAGGGCTCTTTGTATTATTGACGATAAAGTACTTTGGCAAAAGCCTCTTGCAATGATCACAAGGTCATCAGCATAATCCAATGTGTCAATGCGTAGGTCTGCCATTTTGCACAATAGTTGGTCAACCGCAAGAGTCCAAAGAAGGGGTGACAAAACACCTCCTTGTGGGCAGCCTCTTGTGGTTGCAACCTCAATCGAAGTTTGAAACAGCGCTATTTTTGCCTTTCTGTTTGAGAGCATCGACTTCACCCATCTGATGGTGTGGGGTCAACATTTTTAGATGTTAGGCCCCCAATCAGCAGTGATGTGGGGCTACTATCGAAGGCGCCCTCAATATCTAGAAAGGCACAAAGAGCTATTTCTTTATCCTCCAGTGCTTTTTCGACCCTGTCAATGACACTGATTAGGGCTGTTTCCGTAGATTTGCTTCTACGGTAAGCATGCTGGTTGTAATGTATGGGCCTCGTAGCTAGAGCTACATGCCTTATATATCTATCTATAACCTTTTCCAATGTCTTAAGAAGAAAGGAAGATAGGCTTATAGGTCCAAAGGACTTTGGTAAAGCGTAGTCCTTTCTACCAGCCTTAGGTATAAATTGAACTTTGACAATTGTCCATCGTTCTGGAATATATCCCCATGCAAAACTTGCTCTGAAGATTTTCACCAGATAAGGAAGAAGGATGTCGATACCCCTCTGTAGTTGGATGGGAATTATTCCATCCTCCCCGCTAGATTTAAATGGTCCAAAGGAGTCAACAGCCCACTGCACCAGGTTTGGCCTTATTATCTTTGCAGCCCTATGCCAGTCCTCATTGCAAGGCCTTCGTAGGGCTCTGAAAGAGTTCGAGGCTGAAGTCTTGTATGACCCTGGGAAATGGGTTGGCGCTAGTAACTCCAATGTTTCTGTTTCACTATTAGTGAAGTTACCATCCGGCTTTTTAAGAAGCCCGATCTGATTAGGTTTAGCTTTCTATAGCATCTTATATAGTCTTGCACTGCGAGGCAAAGACTCAACTTCCTCGCATAGCTTCCTCCACGATGCTCTCTTGGCTTTCCTAATTTCTTTATTATATTCAGTTAGGGCTGCACTATAAATATCCCACTCTTTGGTTATCTTAGCCCTATTAAATAGTTTCCTGGTCTTTTCCCTTAGGTCTTTCAGCTTAGAATTCCACCAAGAAACTTTTCGTGTTGAGGTCTTGGTTTTGACGGGACAACTGTCCTCGAAGGCTTCACAGATACCTACGGTTACTGTCTCCGTCGCTAACTCCAGACCTTCAATTGTTTTGATGCTTTTAGAAAACGTTTCCAAATTCCTCCTTAGGCTATCTCTATAGATATCCCAGGAGGTCGCTTTCGGATCCCTAAAAGTAACAGTTTCAAAGGATGGTGATGCTCCAATCACAAACTTAATGTGCTTGTGATCAGACATCGAGTTTTCGCTACTAACATGCCAGTCATTTATCCGCCTGCACATGTTATTGGTAGCAAAGGTTATGTCTAACACTTCTTGCCTAGCACGCGTTGCAAAGGTTGGTGTACAACCTAAGTTTAGGCTTACCAGGCGGTTGGAGATGAGAAAATCATAAAGTAACTGACCTCTTTCGTTGATGTTGGTGCTCCCCCAGACTGTGTGGTGAGCATTAGCATCACAACCCACCACAAGTTCGGTGTTGTGTTTTCGGGCGAACTCCACCACTCGCTCTAACTCGATAGTAGGATTTGCGTTCTCGCCAGGAAGATAGGCTGAGCAAATGATTACTCTGGCCCCTGTGCATCCCTTGAGATTTATGAAGGCTGTAACCAGGTCATCGTTGCAGTACTCTGGAACAGCTAAAAGTTCAATATTTTTTCCATAAATTACATATACAAGCTCTGGGTCTACTGCCTTTGGTATTGACAAGAATCTTACCGGCAGCCGCCAATCCCAGAACTTGACCGTTGGCAACCCAAGGCTCTTGTATAAGGGCGAGGTCAATGTTGTCCTCTGCAAAGCAAACCTCCACCACGACAGAAGCAGCTGCTGCATGGTGAAGATTTGCTTGGAGGACCCTTGTCTTACCCTTGGGCTTAGCCAATTATGGGCGTGAGGGGGCAGGGGTCTTTTCCGCCTGTTGAAGACGAGGACGTCCTTTTCCTGCGAACTTGACCCCCGCCTTACCTTTCTTCGAACTGCTCCCACCTCCCCTCCCCCCCGGCCTGGACGACACTAGCGGAGGCCGTCGGACCGAGGCGACATCTGCGCCTTGGGCCTTCGTCACTCTCACCGGTGGCGTTTCAGCCTCACCTCGAGAGGTGGAGGGCTGAGGGCATTGGGGTTGGGGTTGGGGCGTCCTGCCTTCCGAGAGCCTCCGCCGATGGGTCGTCCAGAGAAAAGGTTACTAGGAACCCATTCTCCTCGTCCGTACGGTGGAGGATTCTCCGGAGCTCAGTATAGAGCCCTTCATTTTGTGCCCTCAACAGCACAGCCGCCTCCTCTGGAGAATCGGCTTCGCTGCGGAGCAAGTAGGTAATGCCCAGCGTAGGCTTAGGCAGTTCGCCCTCGTGTATAACCGAGAGCTCTGCCTCCGGCCAGGGCTTTAGTTTGCCGATTTCACCCACAATCCAGTCCTGGCTTGCCATATTCAGGCATGTTACCAGAATCCAACCTGGCTTGTGTGTGAAACCGGAAAATTTTGGACCCATTCCCGGTTGCGACCCACAGGCCATCTTAGCGATGGCCTGTGTTAGTGCCCGGTGGACCAGCCGCATCTGCTCCACACTCATAGGAATCGAATTGCGAATTCCCACACGCGTGGAGCCGGTTACGGCACTGAAGCTGAGCTTCTTCTCCTCCGTTGCCAGCTTCACAGTCTTCCTGGGCTGGTCTTTGGGGGACTGTTCCTCAGACCGACTGTGTTTTTTCGCCTTCGGAACTGGGGGAGGCTTGAGCAGAGGAATTTCGTCCCAAGGCTTCTGGCAGAGAGAGAGGGCCTCTTCGGCGCCAATCTCAGCTGCTTTCAGCCTTCGGTACCTTTTCATCGCAGCCCCACTAAGCTTATAAGGCCTAGCGAACTTTATCTTTTCCCCTCCCTGGTTCGTTTCCGATTGTGGTTCGGCTGCAAACGTGCCCTCCACTTCACGGCCGTCCCAGGTTGGGGCGCACTGTTGCAGGGTATTGGTGAGGCTAAAAGAGCCTCTTCCAAACCTGCAGCTAATTCCATTAAAGGAGACTTCTCACTGTCTTTAACAAAATGTCGGTTTTCATCCATTTTGTTCCCACGAGTAGCTAGGGAAATACTTGGTCACCAACGGCAGAGCCCCACATGCCGAGGAAAGGTCTAAAATACTACCCGAATCGCCCTGGTCTCGGGTAGACACCGTTTGCGACTGGACTCCCTCCAACCACGCATCCATCGGCACGGTACGCTTGACACCCTGGATTGGGTTGGGATAGGAAAAGGGGGAGGGATAAAAGAAAAGAAAAAGAGGATCGTCCGAGTGTTTCTGTTCCGTCTGTTTCCTATTGAACCAGACCAAATAACAGGCGGCAACCACGTGAAGGAGAACTCCTCAGACTTGCCCTGGGGATCAACACGACCTGCGCTCTCCCCCAGAGCCATACGCCAAACTGCTCGCCGGACAGGAGAGCAGAATAGGTGTTAATCTAGTCCTATTTATATTATCAAAAGTTTGGAGTAGACTAACCCCCGCCCTTAATATAATAATAACAGTAATAACAATCTTTATTTGATAATTATACAGTGAATGTGTGAAGTCTCTGATTACTGAACTAGGCATTATACTTGTATCTCAGCAATCAGCGCCCTCTCCAAATGTTATGTACCTTATTGGAAAGTATACGCGATAAAAGCATAATAACAATGTATAGTTTCTAAAAATAGTTATGCTCATAACAAATTGAAACTATACGCGATCAGTCCCGAACTTTGAGTACTGTTGTTGTATACTTTAAATATACATACGCGGCTTTGACCTAAAAAGGTAGACGGTTTGTTGAAACAACTTCCTAGGCAAACTGTGGTCCTAATATTTCAAGCTGATTTTTTTAGTTATAAAATAGACATTTTAAATTAAAACTTAATTATTTTTTATTAAACACTTAACACGTCTGTTTACTTTGGAGTTCCGGGGGGAAGGGGACATCAATCTTGTCTGCGACTTTGTAGACAACTTTAATCTAAATGGGTTGCGCACGCTTGCGAACAAAATTAGAATAGTGCGCTCTGTCAAAGAGCGCCTTCAGGTCTCCCTGGATCACATTAGAGGTGATCAAAGCAATAAAAAAACTTCAGAGCTAATTAGGCCTGTAATTAAATCGTCTGTGAATTTGGCTCTTTTTATTCTAACTAAATGGATAATACATCAATAGCTAGAATAAAACCTAAGTCGATAGTTGTCGCCTTTTACAATACGTATGGCCTTAAAGATCTAATAGACGAATTCATACCTTTTTAACTGATCATCCGATAGCCGTTCTGCTCATACAGGAGACCTTTTTCAAGCCGAATATTAGAGATCCCAACATAGCCAACTATAGATTAGTTGGAAACGATCGAAAATGGGCTAGGTTAAGAGGAACACTTATATACTATAAGTCATTCATGCTTGTTGTCCCCGTTGAAACGCCTTAATTGACAGACTTGGAGGCCTTGGTTAGCAGGAGTAGCCATGACCGGTCATCAATTGTATACCGTAGCCTCTGTACGTCTCTCATGCAATAAAAAGTGCTTACGGGCAACTTTGAGGCACTCTCATTTCCGACAACAGCCCATTTATGGTATGTATTCGACTCCACTGCAGCAAACGTACTAGGCAATTGGTGCAGTAAATGGAGAATCGAACTTAATCCTGACAAAAGCAGAGCGATCTTGTTCAATAAGAAAGCTTGCTATAAAAAGTTAATCCTCAGACTCAAGCGACACAGGAAGGGTAGAATCTCCCTCTACAATAGCCCTATTCCTTGGGTTAAAGAGGTGTAATACCTTGGGGTAACATGAGATCACGCGAAGAGCTTCTCTAATCACATAAATGCTGTCAAAAATAAGGAAATTTGTAGTATATAGCCGTTTCGCCTTATCATATAAACACAGCAAGTTGTCTTTGAGACACAAGCTGCAACTTTACAAAACATGTGTGTCCCATTATGACATACGCAGTTGTGTCCTTTGCCCACGCCCAACCTTATCTACTTAGGCAACTTCAAGTTGTCCAAAATAAATTCCTGCGTCGTATCACAGGAGCTCCATTAATTTGAGAAACGCGGATCTCCACCGCAGCCTCAACATGCCCACCATATCTTAGTATCATAAGGAGTTGTCCTATATACTTCGATTCGATAAAAGAGCATCATAATCCGTTGGTGGTGGAGGCGGGTCCGTGCTCCATATGCATCGATTCCCTTCACACGCAATTAGGTCTCCGATTCATTTTTTTTTGCGTCCGAAGCAAATATGGGCAACCCTCCGGGGAGGGAGGTGGGGAATGCTCATAGCATACCACGCAGCCGGCTGCGTGGTTATATGGAGACTTTTACCCACTAAACTCCACCTTTTAGGAACTGGCTTAACGATCTGACTATAGATCTCTAAGCCGTATACGAACGCGATCCTCCTTGGCAGAAAGGAGGGCGCAACTCTCCGATTCACCTAGAGGACTGACTGACTTATAAATTCCACTTTTACAACGATCAAGTCCTAATACCATCGTACAAAAAAAGCTTTTAGGAAGACACCAGAACAAGGCTCATTAAATTTAAAGATCAAACCGTTTATTGTTGCGAAATGTTGCGACTAAATGACACCTGAAACTACGGACAACGGACAATGTCTCCCATTGTCCGTTGTTAATCTCCTCTATTTGCCATTTCAACATAGCAAAGGGGCATGCCCAGTCTTCATAGACACTTCGGCCATGAGTGCCCACATATAAAAGCATATAGATATGATAATATGCAATTAAAACAATGAAATGGTAAAGGAATTGCTTTAAAAAAAGTCGGGGTTTTGAAAATATTTGAAGTTTTTATTTTCACAAATGCAGTTTTTTTAACAACTATTTTTATCGATTTTATCGCGTTTTATTTCTTTGATTTTTAATTCCAGACATTTCGGGTGCTTTCGAGCACCCATGGTTACGGCAGACTGAGGTGACCGACGTCCCAATGTCAGTGTTAACCCGGAGTACCTTCAGATTTTTAATTTTTATTTATTGTCCGATCTACAGAATGAACTTACTGTGTCTAGAAGTCTTGCAGTGGTATGCTTGGGTTTTTAATTTCATTAATTACCAGGGTCCTAAGCAGGTGGTAGTAGCAAGCATCCTTCCTAAAAAAGAATTTATATATTAGATATTATATAGAATTTATATAATAAAATACACTTTACGACTAATAGTGATGACTTGCAATTCTAGCCCTAAGTAAAGATCAGCTAGGGCTTAACTTTATTCCTTCCATAATGCTGCTCCTCTGGTTATTACAGAGTTCTATCCGGTAGCAACCATTAAATCTTATATGCTCACCATAATAGTAGCGAGCTTGCTTTAATTGGTATGTGACACAAGCAATTAATATTAAGTCGCTGTAAGTTAAAACAGGAAATTCCCTAACATTTTAAAGTCTACATTTATATTTCTAAAGTCTGCCTGCCCTAGCTCTATTTAGATTGTTTTCCCTAGCATACTCAGAAAAATCATTATTTGTCTCCATATTTTGATGAACTATTTCAAGTATTTGAGCCGCATCATCCCTGTCCCTTATTTTTGTGTGGAATTTATTAACTATAGCAGAAGCCACAGCAGTCTATCATCAAATGTGTAGAAGCCCTGTTAAAGTAATTTTGATGAAATATTTTAAATTCAGTTTTAAAAATGCCATTCACCACCTCTACTACCCATATCGACACATAGTCACGGCTCTGGATTTATTAGCATATCTTGTCATTAACTGAAATTCACCATCTGCTGGAGACATTTCTGCGACCCTTAGACATCCACATCTATCCTCGATTACAAATCAAAATGCAGATGCGTTGTCACCCGTGAGGACTAAATCATTTTCTCGTTTCCAGTAAAAAGGGTCTCCGGTTCTCTACACTCACCATACAAAACACAGCAGCATTAAGCTACTATTTCACGCTGGTATTCTGTGAGAGGGTGCTCCTTCCCCGGTCGAGCCGACCCATTCATGCTACAACTATACTTCTAATATAACTGCAGCAACCACCTACCAAGTATAACACACATACATAGTACTTGTCACTATGTATGTTTGTTATCGCAAAATGTAGTTAATCACAAAAGAGACATACTTGCAATGCTGATGGAACTGTTACAACATGGTAAAAAACATTGTGCTTTTATATAATTAGTTAGCAGTACACTGTGTGATGTATGATCTAAGCTTTGTTGTTCTGGGTGCAATACATTACTCACTTCAGATTGCAACGAGGATGGACTAGATGATTCAGATGGTTCCCGTTCTGCAGTTGAACATGATGCTGTTCTATCAGTTCATTGCCAGCAATTATGATATACACGGCATGACAACTGAAATAATGTAAAATACAAAAAATGAAGTCAAAGTGAAAAAATAAAAATAAAATAGATTTATTTCAAACTCAAATATAAATAAAATATTTATCAAGTTAAATGTTACTGCACAAGGACGGATTTAATGCCCTATATTATTTAATAATTAAGGACTGACAGACTACCAGCAGTCCAAAAACAATGAAAAATCAACTGTCTCCTTTCTTGGTAGTTGATAAAACTGGTTAATCTCATAAATAAGCTAGTATGTTTGTCAGATACAGCTAGGGCAGATGTGAAAAAATAAAACAAGTTCTTGAGTTGATATACAATCAGTGTAAAAACATGTATAATTATCAGATATATGGATCACATTTAATAAATTGAAATGTTAAACATGTTAAACACTTACCTCACGTAGCGCAAATAATTCCTCACGTGGAAAATCGAAGACAAACAATGTGTGTGATCTTATTCTCATAAGTGTCAGTGCCACAGCTGATGTATAGATGTTCAAGACGAACTATTGGTGCATTTTGCGAGTGCCACACTACACGTTCACTGTACTCGAAACTTGTACCTAATAAAGAAGCTACAATTATTATATTGATATTATTCAAGTAAACTCAGTTATAAAGCATTTCTTAGAGGAAGACATACCACATCGTGATATGTACCAACTATTTACCTGCTGTGTTCGAACCAATTGTTGAGAGATCAACAATTGCATTTTACTTTTATAACAAAACAATAACATGATAACAACACGTAATTTAATTCTTGTGACATAACAGTGACAGCGGCCTACCTGTCGGATACGATGTTGCCACTTAACGGTCATAAAATCTATGGAATGATATCGATTTTTATTCGATTAATAATATCATAAAAAGAATAATCTTTGACGCGTTTTAAGTTCTGCACGCTTTTTAAAATATAATTTCCTTTATTTATTGAAACTCTATTTCAAATGTATTTTTAAGAACAGTTAGCTTGTGCTGTATTGTTTTGTTATGCTTTAGAGAATTCGTGGTAAATCAGCTGGAAATTAACTTCTTGAATTATCATAACATGATTCCATTTTAAATGTTATGTTAAAAACAGATAAGAATAACAGTTAACTTGTGCAGTAGCGTTTTGTTATACTCTAAAGAATTCTTGGTAAATCAGCTAGTAATTCGCTTGTTTAATTATCATAACTATAAATGTGAAGGATGTCAATGAATTCAACCGAGCCTATAACAACGGTTGTTTTAGTTTTTAATGGTTGACTGCCGCTTTTGATGACTTGAAATTAATAAAAACCTATTTTGCGCAATAAGTTTTTTCTCTTTGGTAATGAATAAACCACAGAAACCCCTTTAATGTATAATAGTCCTTTTTTTGATACAAGTAGCACATTTTAAGGAACCGCAAAAACAACTTTGTTATTTATACAAACACTATGAAAAACAAAATAATTTGTTGCTGGCGATAATGACAGTGGTATTTTGACTCGATTTAAAATATATGCTTGTTACTACTGAACTCTTCATGGGCCTGCGAGTCCGACTCGCACTGAACCACTTTTTTTCAACATTTAGTTTTATTCTAATAAATAGTTTTTTCGTTTAAGCGGAGCTCTTTTACTTTAGGTTTATTACCTCTTTATCTACAATAATCAATCTGAGTAAGTACAGTGTGTAAATACGATTCTTAAATTGTAAAAATAATAATTGGATTTGAACATCTTAGGTAGGTATTTAGTTTTATTTATTTAGAAAATATTAATCTCGCAATTATTTATTGTAATAATATAATTTATCACACAGCTAACGCCCTCATTAGCAATGTAATGGTGAAAGAATTTTCAAAATCGGTCTAGTAATTTTTGAGATTAGCCAAAAAACGTATTCATTGAAAGTAGCGCCCTCAATAATAAAATTAACCCTATATTAGATATCTAAAATTATACATAACAATCTAGTGGTGAAAGAATTCTTAAAGTTGGTCAAGTACTTTACGAGTTAAGCGAATAAAATATTCTTTGATAGTAGCTCCCTCAATAATAAAATGCATCCTACGTTTTAAGCACCATAGCAAAAAACGATTCAACATAGCCTAATCCGCACACACAGTAAAAACATAACCATCCTTTTTCGTCTGTAGTCGGTAAACATTTGGTTAATAACGGTTGCGTATCGACTGCTTTGGATAAATATCCATTGTCAACGGTTATTTTAAACCTATATCATAACATCGTAATAATTATCGAAAGATCATATAAGCATTGTAATAATGACACCATAAGTAATCGATTGAAAAGGGGAATCGATTTTTTAATGATTTTTGTGATTGGCAACATTTTTTATTTTATTCACTGACTAATGAATTACGTATTTACCTAATTTTATTTTTATCTTTTCGGTACTTTTAATTTGTGCAAAAATATTCCCATTGTTTTAGGATAAATGAATACCGCGATTAATAACCATAAATAAAGATATATTTTTTTAACAAATGCACATTGTTGGGCGTTCGATGGCCTAATATGGGCATCCCCCTTTCAACCACACCGTTTTAACTTCTGAATTATCTCACCATGAGGTCAGTGCGTTGTATTATGCTGGTTTAAAAATATGATTAAATGTTGCTAGAAATAATAATAATAGAAAAATAAGTAAAATTGCTAAAGTAATTCCGCCAATTTACCTAAAAGATTTTTCCAAATTAGGTCTGCCACCCACCTGGATTTACTCGGATTCAAAGTCAAATCATGAGAGCAGGTCGCGTGGTGAATGTGCTGAAAAGAACCAACTTGGTAACTGGATTCCACCGAAGTGTGCTGTAAGTAAAAAGTAAGTTACAGCCTATATACGTCCTGCTGCTGGGCACAGGCCTCCCCTCATTTCTGAGAGGGTTTTAGGGCAAGGAAGTGTCCACCGCGCTGCCCCAATGCGTGTTGGCGAACTTCACATGCCTTCGAAATATTTTTTTTCCTATTCCTCAGGCATGCAGGTTTCCTCACGATGTTTTCCTTCACCGCCGAACACGTGGTATATCAGCACTTAAAATCGCAATTAACAATTTCATTGGTGCCGGCGGGGATCGAACCCGGGTTTCTCGCGTTCTGTTATATTTACAGCGAGCGCTAACCATCTGAGCTACCACGGCTCTCAAGTGTGCTGTGCTAACCTCTATTTTGACTTGGCCTAGTTTGGAAGGCGTTAAGCATTTTTGCCTTTGTCATCACAAAGTGTGCGATTTATTGAATAATATCGAAATAAAACAACAAACAAACAACATTGACACGCCTGTGTCTCATATTCAAGAAAAATGTTTCGTCTTTCGTCCTGTTCGTATCGATCCGCTAAAATACATACGAGGTGCATGTAAAACAGTCATCTTATTTTGCTGAATGAATAGTTTTACAAACTATTCATTCAGCAAAATAAGATGACTTACAATGAAAAAAAATTAAACGGGTCATTAATACTTAGCTGGGTTTGGTATTTTGTTTTTAAAAAGGTTTTAATGCACTTTGCTTACCGCAAAACAGTTCGTTTCAGAAATCGAAGCGTTTTTAAATATAGAAACCCGGCATTTAGTTATAACTTTTACGTAAAAAGAATCTCGTTAAAA
This sequence comes from Parnassius smintheus behrii, assembly GCA_036936625.1. Taxonomy (NCBI): domain Eukaryota; kingdom Metazoa; phylum Arthropoda; class Insecta; order Lepidoptera; family Papilionidae; genus Parnassius; species Parnassius smintheus. The sequence goes on along the minus strand of JAUPFT010000020.1, from coordinate 37,903,467 downwards.
TTTTTGGAAGTGAAAATTTTTTTTAGGTTATCTATCCTTGACAATTAACCTTAAATTTGTTGATTTCATCGTAATAAATCGACGCCTACAAGCAAAACAAAAACTGGAAATTCATAGGCTGGAATACACATTGGTTATTTTTTTCTAGCTTAATTTAGATATATAATAAATAACACTTTTGACTAGAAAAGTGTCTATCGTTTCTCATCAATACAAAAATTTTTTTGGTGTTTGGTTTAGTAAATTACTATTACCGCAGTATAGACGTAAATAATAATAAAGTGCTTAGTCAACGCGTGGTAACGCCAGTTACCAATATACTTTATCAACATTACATTACATATCGCATTGAGTTCGTCCTAAGTTATATCTACTTTATCAACATGACTAGTGCATATTTTTTGTTTCCTTCCTTCCTTCCCTTTCCTACCGCACGCGCTGCCGCCGAGGTGAAAAAAAAGATCTCGGCGCGCGTCATTATACTAAGTGATATTACGCCATCCGCAACGCACGGCCACCCGTCGCGTCTTATGTACATTAACCGCAAACTGCGCAGGACGAACATTGAGTTCTCCTGTTTATTTTTAATATTCACCGCATCAGACATTGTGTCTTTGTAACTCATAAAAGTGTGAGACGCCCCCGTAAGGGCAAAGGTGGAGAGTGTGAGACTTCACGAGACTGTTCCGAGAGTGCGTGTGCGCCGAACCACGTGGCGAGCTCGCTGTATAGCAGACACTCCAGGAGGAAGGCGCGGCAGCCCTCATCAGGTCAGTGCGTGCTATCCCACCTATTTATTTTCCCCTTTGCCGTATGCACCAAAATTACAGTCCACTAAATCTTTATCGAAGATACCTTAAGTTACTGGCGTCTCCATTTTTAATGGTCACTTCTCGCTGGATTGACCTTGACTTTCCGCCCTTATTAGATCGTTATCGTAATAAGCGTTTATATAATTAATTATTTATATTTTAATCCGACTTCGGATTAACCCCGCCCTTATTAGAACACTAGAATAGGTCCTAATAGGTGACATTCATAGTAATTTTAAAACTATATTCATAGAATGAATAATCATATAATTATCTATATAAATTATTTGTTGTATGTTCACATCACGTCATCAACTTTTAACTACATCTATAGATTATACTGTTAAATTACATTTATTATTTGCACATATATTTAAGCATTATATTCGTTATAAATAACTTCATAATTATTATAGAAGTTAACAATTAAAGTTCATCGTTAACGAAACTAATATTTAATAATTCAACCGCGTAGCGAGGTCGCTTACAGACTACCCGCTTATAATTATATTATTTTTGCCGCATAACTTAAGTTGTAATGCCGCCTAAAAAACAAATAGCATCGAATAATAGCGATTCCTCGGATAATGAGGGCACACCTGATGCTGAGCTGGTTTTATTGTTAGCTAAACGAGATGCTTTATTTGAAATAGTGCAAAAAATATACGATATGTCCTCGGACATCCACACAAACACTTCCACGATGGAGCGTTTTCTTGATGGAAGTTCTAATATTAACGCTTTACGTATTGAGTTTAAACAGGTCTTAGATAATTATAATTCACATTTATTAAAAATAAACCCTATTGCTAAACCTGATTATAACAGCCTCATTGCGTTTGAGTCTCTTTGCGGTAGAATAAATAGGCTTTATTTACAATATTCGCAATCTAATTCACAAAGTACTAGTACACCATCTAAAGCCAGATTCACACTTCCGTCTATCGAACTTATGCCATTTTCGGGTGACATTCGCTCATGGCCTTTATTTTATGCTAGCTTTAAATCAACCGTCCATGACAACACATCGCTTACCGACGCTGAAAAGTTATACTATTTGCTAGGTAAACTAACGGGCAAAGCCCTATCTGTATGCTCAGGTATAACTCCTTGCGCTGAAAATTATAAAATTTTATTGCAAGCACTCGTTGACAAATATGAAGACCGGCGTATGCTAGCATCTACATATATTAATCAGATGTTCGAATTTAAGCCATTGCAATCGGCCACCGCAAATAATTTTGATTTATTTACTGATAACTTTATAAGTGCAGTGCGCGCTTTACAAAACTTAAAGTTAGATAATCTCGCGGACTTAATTGTTCTTCATATCGCGCTTAAGAAGCTGGACCCGGATACCATTCGCTCTTTCGAATATAGTCATAACTCGATGGTACCTACCTTTGATGATTTAGTAAATTTTATTAAGACCCGCTCCAAAGGTTTGCAACGCACCGATTCTAGTACAAATTCTAATAGCACACCAAACAATCGACGAGGTAACGGTAATAATCGTCGCTGTAATAATACTTCGTCGCCGAAGTATCAGGCGTACGTAAGCACGACGACTAGTTGCTCAAAATGTCTGTGCGATAATATTGTGCATCAACACCTATTTAAGTGCGCAGACTTTAATAAAATGACGCCGCAGGAACACAAGACCCACTTGTGTTATACCACTTCAATCGCGTGTGCTTCGGTTTAACTTCGAGTCCATACCATGCATTGCGCACGGTAAGACAGCTCATTGATGACGACGGCGCAAAGTATCCACTTGCGAGTCGTATCGCATTTACTTCGCTATATATGGACGACATCGCGTTCTCTATGCCCAGTGAATCCGAGGCCAGTGAGACCTCTCGGCAGCTAATAGACTTATTCAAGGGTGCCCAATGGGACCTGATAAAATGGCATAGCAACCGTCGATCTGTTTTAGATGACCTCCCTACTTCCCATAAAATTACAGAAGAAGTAGAGTTCGATAAATCAATGCCACATAAAATACTAGGCTTGCATTGGTCTACCGATAGTGACGCCTTTTATTTTAAGATATCTGTTCCCGCTGATGTGACGTGCACTAAGCGCGCCATCTTATCTACTGTAGCTCGCCTGTGGGACATAATGGGTTTCGTTGCTCCCACAGTCGCGTACGCCAAATTGTTAATAAAGCAGCTTTGGCAACTTAATTTAGATTGGGACGACATACCACCACCGCCAATTATTAAGATGTGGAGGCAATTCTGTGCTGAATTACCAGCTCTTAATGATTTACGTATCCCGCGACATGTTGGTGTATCCAAAAAATGTACTGCGTCACTGCTGGGGTTTTCCGACGCCAGCGAGCACGCATACGGTGCCGTAGTCTACATACATGTAAAGAGCGTCAATGGTAACACCGTCCAGTTGATTTGTGCAAAGACTAAAGTCGCACCGACGAAACCACTATCTATTGCACGCCTTGGGCTTTGTAGAGCGGTTTTACTCTCAAAATTGCTTCGCAGAGTACTCGACAATTATTCTCTTGACCTTGCAATATCAGTCTATGCCTTTGTAGATTCAAAAGTAGCTCTGTACTGGATAAAGAGTTCGCCACACAAGTGGCAGACCTTTGTTGCAAACCGCGTTGTTCAGATTACCGACAATATTCGCGCTGATAACTTTTATCATGTCGCAGGTACTGAGAATCCCGCTGACATACTTTCACGTGGCGTTACGCCAAATAAATTAGTTTCAAACCCCCTGTGGCTCCATGGGCCTCAGTGGACTTCGTTAGATCCATCTCAATGGCCTCTTCGTACTTTAGACAATGAGGTTATTGCAAATATGCCTGAGAAGAAGATTTTGTCGCACACTGTGTGCACATCCGTCTGTAATTCTGCGATTTATGAGCTCGCACTCCGCATCTCTTCTTGGAGTAAACTTCTACGTATAATTGCGTACGTGTGTAAGTTTGCTAAATTATTGCCCCGCCGCAGCACTACTGTAGTGACTGCTGATGATCTCAGTTTCTCTGAGGTTATAATCCTCCGCGCCCTGCAAAAACAGCATTTTGCAGTGGAATATTTAAATATAGGTAACAAACCTTGCTCGCCCGCTTTCAATCGTTTAAGGCCTTTTATTGAGAATGGTTTAATCCGCATTGGTGGTCGTCTTTCGAACTCCGCATTAGATTACACGCAAAAACATCCAATTATACTCCCGCGCAGTGATCATGTAGTGAACATGATCATTGACTATTATCATATTAAAAATTTACACGCTGGGCCCGAATTGTTATTGTCATTGCTCCGTCAAAAAATTTGGATCCTTTCCGCACGCCGCATCGTGAGAACTACTAAGGGAACATATCTCCGTCCTGTTGCTCGTATTTGCCCTCTCCCAAGACAATAAATCACGATTATTTTGATTATAATTATTTATCTAAATTAGGAATTAAGTTTATATTTATATATATTAAAAAAGTATTAAACCGCAATATTATATTTATGTATACATTTTCTCGCTTACCAAGTAAGGTTAGTAGATGAGACATGCGCATTGAGCGCATCCTCTCACTTTATATACCGCTTATTTATTTGTTTTCCTTTTACTTTTTATATTACGGTTGTCTTTTAAAGGTGACCCTTTAAGGGCGGGAGGAAATGGTAACGCCAGTTAACAATCTACTTTATCAACATTACATTGCATATCGCATTGAGTTCGTCCTAAGTTATATCTACTTTATCAACATGACTAGTGCATATTTTTTGTTTCCTTCCTTCCTTCCTTCCCTTTCCTACCGCACGCATGCCGCCGAGGTGAAAAAGAGGATCTCGGCGCGCGTCATTATACTAAGTGATATTACGCCATCCGCAACGCACGGCCACCCGTCGCGTCTTATGTACTTAACCGCAAACCGCGCAGGACGAACATTGAGTTCTCCTGTTTATGTTTAATATTCACCGCATCAGACATTGTGTCTTTGTAACTCATAAAAGTGTGAGACGCCCCCGTAAGGGCAAAGGTGGAGAGTGTGGGACTTCACGAGACTGTTCCGAGAGTGCGTGTGCGCCGAACCACGTGGCGAGCTCGCTGTATAGCAGACACTCCAGGAGGAAGGCGCGGCAGCCCTCATCAGGTCCGTGCGTGCTATCCCACCTATTTATTTTCCCCTTTGCCGTATGCACCAAAATTACAGTCCACTAAATCTTTATCGAAGATACCTTAAGTTACTGGCGTCTCCAACGCGATTAAGTACTATAATTTTGTAGTTTTATTTTAAGTAAAATCAGTCAATAATGGGATCTAACGTCGCTTTATAATACTAGTAATTTATTTTTAAGTATAACATGTGTTGACAAGTAATACGTAGTAATACGAATTGACAAGTACATAGTTTAAGTGTATTATTAACATTTATAAGGTCAGGTGGGGTAAGAGGGACATACTTTATTTTCAGTAAAATATTTTCACTTCTAGGAAGAACAGATAAAGTCTTTTAAGATCTTTGAACCAAACAAAACTTGCCTTTATGTATTAGCTTCACATGTGCAAAATGTCATTACGCTAGTATCTGTTTTTACTACGATATTGACGTAAATGTCAAGATTGAGTAAACGTTCCTCTTCCCCCTCACATGGGGTAAGAGGGACAGTCATTGTATTTCTTAAGATTGGACTTTGAATTTAAATATTCTTTGCTAAATGTTCGTTTATTTGTAGGTAGAACTGCTTCGGTCAAAATTAGATCTTACAATCGATGAAATAAGGTATCGTTTGAGATGAAAAAGAAGAAAAAATCAATTTGGGGTAAGAGGGACATACAGGTTCGATCAGGGGTGGCAAACTAAAAAGAAGTTGGACCAGTTATATTTCTATATTTATTTAATCATACAAACGGTAATAATATATCTCCCTAACTAGTTTTCCCTAGTAAGTCACTTTTTAAAAATAACAATGGCACTTTGGATTTTAAACCTTTGCGGTCGTATACACGGTTAAAAAATGTTATTCTTGGTATATTATAAAGTTTTGATACGAAGTATGCAGATATTGTTCCATTTAATACCGTATTGACAGCCTCACTTAATTTATCATTATCATATCTGCTTCTATCATATTTTCTTATATATTTTCGCGCTATGTTTTATGATATATATATATATATATATATATATATATATATATATATATATATATATATATATATATATATATATATATATATATATATATATATATATATATATGTTTCACTCCTACAACAGTCAAAATTGCTATAATATAACAAAATATTACAATTAAAAAGAAAGGGACGTATACAATACGCATGAAACTTTATTTATCTAAACTTATTTAAAAAAAAGAAACATATGATTTTTTATTTGTTTGTTATGATGAGTTATCTAACTCAAAAATTCAAAAATCCGATTCCAAAAATAAATTTAACACAAAAATAGGTAAGCGTGGACGAAGTTGTGGGAAATTTCTAGTTTAGTTATAATTTAAAAGTGTAGTAGGTACAAAACAGTCAGTCAATTCTTTTCATTTAACCTACCTATAATTGTAAATTATTCAAAATGTGTGTTACCCCTGACATAGTGTGAAAGGAACGTATGTTCCTCTTTGTGAATAGTGAGCCTCTTACCCCAGCCATTGCTTTTGGAGGTTTAGATATTCAAGCGAAAGAAACTCATATTATTAGTTGTTTTTAGACTAAAATGGTTAATAAAAAGAAATAATTACAGTTTTCTCCTCGTATCATTACATTTAAAATATTTCCAGCTCTCTTTTTTCGCCAAACTATTGGTTCGCAAAAAAACGCGCTAACTTTGTACTAGTCGAATTCACAACTATCAAATGTGTCTTCATTTTTTGTGACTTATGAGTTACGTAGCTATATCTCTTGAAAACCGTTCAAACTATTTCGCATTCACTGTTTTATTGAAGAAAAGTTCATAGTCATACGCACTTCGGTTTACTAGTTATGGTCCCTAGTCCCTCTTCCCCCGGTGTCCTTCTTACCTCACCTGACCTTATATAATTTTTTAATTTATTCGTACGAGTCTCTATTATGTATTAATATATTAATGTTTTATTTTGCTGTCCGATAGTTTTTAAGGCACAATATTACCAGTTTCGATACATACCCTTAGAGGATAGCACATAGGTAGAAAAAGGCTTCCAACCGAAAATAATGTTCTACGTGTTTTAATATTTCAAAAATATATCCTTATAAATTGTATATTTTTTGTTACAACAAGATTTTCCGATGTCCACAAAACGCCAATATGAAAAAGTTTCATATAAAATAACTACATTCATTTTTCAAACCGTTAAGGATCAATGTACTTCATGCTCTATGTATATCATCTATATACAAGAACATTATTATTGATTTGCAAAAGTATCTCTAGAAAAGAGATTGGACTGAAAAGGCAGAAACGGATACAGGTGACATTAATTATACAAGTGCAGATTTTGATTTATAAAAAGATTTGAATATAGCATAAGTTGACGTGTACCTTTAGAGATATACAGCGATCAAGGAAGGAATTTTGAGTCTCAAATATTCCAGGAAACTTGCCGCGTTATGGGTACTCATAAAACAAGAACAACTTCTTACTACACACAATCTGATAGAATGGTAGAACAATTCAATCTGAAATTGGAGAGGTAGGTTAAAACTGCGCATGACCAAAATGAGGGTGATTCCTTAAGTCGTCATCATCATCATCATCATTACAACCCTTTACAAGTCCACTGCTGAACATAGGCCTCCCCCAAGGTACGCCACAAAGCACGGTCCTGAGCCACCTGCATCCATCGACTTCCTGCATGTCTTACCAGATCGTCACTCCATCTAGTGGGGGGTCGCCCTACACTTCGCCTATCGGTACGAGGCTGCCACTCGAGAACCTTTTTTCCCCAACGGTTGTCGGTTCTACGAGTGTTCCGTACTGGAACAGATTATTTATATATTATGTTTTTTGTTTCTTTTTTTTTCGTATATAATAATAAGTACAAGGCAACACAATTTCGAAGATAGTATTTTTTCTATACTTCTATTAAATTCATTGGGTTGGCGATCAACTGTTTTCATTCTGAATGCAGCCATAATCTTGCGGGTTACGGCTCTCTGTGCGACACAAGCGCCATATCGATTGGCGGCAATTGTGAACAGTCTAATTAAAACTACCGACGCGCACGCATACAAATATATCTCGTGTTTTTCAAGCTCATCTTGAAAGTGTTGTGCTTGTGCCCTACTCTTGTGCGATACACTCTGCTGAACTAGGATACTACTATCATTGCATCGACTGCCCCGAGCTCCTTTAGCCAGCCCCTGGATTCGTGGTTGCAGGGAGATTGTAGCGGTAAGTCGCCAAACCCAGTAGAATATCGTACATAAACATTTTTGGTCATTCGATCCGGATTAAACATTTTTGATCATTCAATCCGAATTAATATCTTCCAGTTTGTGTTGTCTTGTAAAAAGAAGTATTGCAGTATTACATACTCATTTCTTTTACGTGGTAAAATTCTAATCCGCCATTCTGTAACGCAAAATGTCGGACGACGAATCGCCGTGTGAACAAGATATTTTCGAAAGAGATTTAATTCTTGATGAGCTTAATCGTATTATTCAGCTCGCAGCGACAAATGAACAACATTTTCGTTCGCGAACTATTGAATTAGCTGCTCACCAAAGAAAATTCAATAAAGTTCAAACAAAGATTGAGAAAACGCTCATTAAAATAAAATCATTTAATAAAGAGGAACAGATTAAAGTTCGCAATGATTTTAACGATTTATATTATACTATTGTTACTCATTTAAATAATTTAAAAAAGGAGGATGAACAGCAGCGCCGCACGAGTCGGTCATTTCAAGCATCCGAGGTCATAGTGCAAGCAAATAGAAAAAACCTACCTATATTGCCATTGCCAGAATTTAACGGCGATCCAACCGATTGGCCATCGTTTTATGACTTATTTCGTTCGCTAGTACATAACAACAGCGCTTACTGTAATGCGGAAAAGTTTAGATATTTACTACTTGCAGTTAAAAACGAGCCACATAATCTTATTAAATCTATTCCTATCACCGATGAAAACTACCTTGTAGCCTTAGATATTTTAGTGTCGCGTTATGATAATAAAAGAATTATTGCATCAAAACACCTTGACAAAATTCTGGATATTGAACCTTGTTCTGATAGGTTAAGTCATAGTGTACGAAATTTACTAAATATATATCAAGAGAATATCAAGGCGCTTGAAGTTATGAATTTTCCAATAGCTCAATGGAGTTTTATACTATTAAATATTTTGTAGCGTAAAGTTCCGCTCACAATTAGAAGAACATTCGAACGTTCATTGAGTAAGTCATCCGAAATTCCAGACGTATGCGCGTTAATTTATTTCCTCGAACGGGAAATTTCCGCTGACGAAATAACTATTTCTACGAGTTCAAACATACATTCCGCTAAGAAACCATCGGCAAATGTGGGTAGTTCAGTAAAATTCTCGGGCCGGAACAACAACGCAAGCGACGGTACGGTGCCTACAGCTCGACGCTCTTTGATTACTAACCTTAATGTACCTATAGAGCAGTCTCGATCTAAAAGTAATGGTAATAAGGTTAGAACTTGTTTACATTGCAACGGTCAACATATATTAAGTAAATGTTCACAGTTTCTAAATCTTTCTCCACAAGATAGATATTCATTCGTACAAAATAAAAACATCTGTTTTAATTGCTTACACGTTGGACACGATGTTCAGAATTGTAAATCAAATTTCGTTTGCCGCTCGTGTTATAAACGACATCATACATTAATTCATTTTTCAACGCAATAGTTATCGGTCATTAGCGAAACGGCGCGGCGGCAACTGAGAGTGCTATACAGATCCCGCTTACGAAAGAGCAAAGAAGTGTTATCACGGCTGAGTCAACATCAGTGCGGTACATAATAATTGAGCGTCCAATGCGCCTTTAGTTCGTACGAATACAGTCCTATTATCCACGGCGCTAGTTGATATTTGCGTAGCTGAGTCAATGGTATCAACCGTTCGATGTATTGTAGACACGGGTAGCCAGGCGTCCTTTATCACAGAGGCCTGCGTACAACGTTTAGGGTTAACGCGTAAACATATAAAAACCGGATTTTTGGCATAGGCGATACCGATCCTGTGGAACCTAAAGGTATAGTTTCATGTTTAATTATTCCAAATGGTAAACAGCAGCCCATTGTGCCCGTGGATGCATTAATTTTGCCAAAATTGGTTACAAAGATGCCCAGTGTACCTCTGCCCTTTACAGGTTGGTCACATTTAAAAAATTTAAACTTAGCTGACCCCGACTTTCACACACCTCAACCGGTAGAAATGTTACTAGGAGCGGATATAATATCCCACATTTTATTAGGCAACATGATTACTGGACCTCCGGGGTCACCGATTGCGATGGATAGCGTGTTAGGTTATTTATTATTAGGTAAAATAACGTTCGATCCAATCGTTTCGACTCTACTCCAAGTATGTTTTAGCTCGTTTGACAACGACAATCTTCAAAGGTTTTGGGAGCTGGAATCATTTTCTGAGAAACGTACTTACACTCCTGATGAGGAACTATGCGAATCCTTTTTCTGAAAGACGCATACGCGGGACGAGACAGGACGATACGTCGTCGCCCTGCCGTTCAAACCCAATGCTCCGCGCCTCGGCGAGTCACGGTAAATTGCATTGGCTCGCTTTCGAAAATTAGAGTATAGATTGGAACGCAACGTGCAGCTGAAAACTGATTATCACGCGTGCCTCCAGGAGTATGAGGACCTGAATCATATGGAGCTCGTTGATAGTGAGCCTTTGCAAGGTGCCAGCTATTATATTCCACACCACTGTGTAGTTAAAGAATCGAGCGAAACAACTCGCACACGCGTAGTGTTCGATGCGGGTTGTAGATCGACGAGTGGTTTGTCACTTAATGATGTTCTCCTAACGGGTCCCAAGCTTCACCTTGATATAGTAGACGTACTTTTAAAGTTTCGTGTTCATGCCGTTGCCAATGCCAATAAATACTATTATCTCTGACGCGAAAAATGACCTTAACTTAATACATAAATGGTTCCAGTACAATCTTCTAACAATAAACATCTCCAAAACTAATTATATCATATTCAAAGCAAAAACTAAGAAAATATTCGACTTTGAGCCTCTAAAAATAAATAATCAAATTATTGAACGGTCAAATTGCGAAAAATACCTTGGTTTATTTTTAGATGATAAACTTACATGGAAACCTCAGGTAGATAAAATTAAATCCAAACCATCATCGATAACGGGTACCCTTCGAAGTATAGCTCGGTGTTTCCCGCGTAAAATACATTATCTTATTTATGATTCTCTAGTCAAACCACACATCGATTATCTGATAGAAATATGGCGCTCAGTTGCAAAGAATGACTTAAACCCAATACAAAGAGCTCAAAATAAAGTTATAAAGGTTCTATTCAACTATAACTACCTGACACCAACTCACAAAATATATAATGATACTAAGCTGTTAAATATAAATCAATCGTATGTTTATTATACATGCATTTTGATTCGTAAAATAATAAATCTGGGGGCACGGCAGTGCCCCCGCCAAGTCGAGCAAAAAAGCGGCACGGCCGTACCATCTTTTCTTGAAGCAATTCAGGCCATTTTCGACCCCTTATAACTTCGTGGCCAATAAAACTAGAAGCCTGAATTTTCAACAACCGAGTAAGCATAGTATAGAAATAGTATATTTGAAATTTCAATCAATTTGAACCAGTAGTTTAAGAATCGTAACCAGTCAAAGTTTCTTAATTTTGTCACTCACTGACTGACCGATCATCAAAACTCTAAGGCACCTCTAGCAAACATAGAAGCTTCAAATTTAGAATACAATTAGTATTTAGTGTATAAATCAAGGAAAAACTAAAACATTTGTTAATTTCTGTCCAGTTTTTTAGATACACTAACTGCATAAATGACTTTGTAATCACATATAAATATATAGAATTACAAAGTTACATTTGCAGTGAATGAATCAGTGTACTTGTATATGTGTTACAGGTGTACATAGGTACGTTTTTGGTACTCAAGAAGTAGAAGGTACCGGAAAGGTAAAAAATTAGGACTATCTTATATACAAAAAGAAATGAGATACCATTAAAAACATAACTTGTAAAAAAACCAAGTCTCGCAACTCAGTTCTTCTACCTTAAAAAGTTGTGAGATCCATGTAATACCAAGTCGGTTCCTACTTAAGAGTCCTTCTGTTTTAAGTTATTACGTAATTAGCTAACCTAACAACATTTTCTAGTGACCATATCAATATTAAAAGTATTTTATGGTTTGAATATGTAGATTGACTTGGTTTTTTTACCGAATTTTATTACTTATACCGAAGTCTAAATCACGCTATCAAAGTTTTGAAATGCTGCGGTTTGTGTATAGAATAACTCTAATTGTACAAACGTTGCAATCCGAACCGTGGTTATTTTAAGAGTAGGGAAATGAAATGCTCATGTCGATTGTGATAATAATTTATAATGTTATTATCACTATCGACATGAGCGTGAGCATCAAAATAACCATTAGAGAAATAGTAATAATAAGACAATAGACATGAATTAGCGCTCGACTACTTCCAAAACCGATGTCGCCACCTACAGCCAAACTCCACCGAGTCAGTAATTCATTCTTGGGGCGATGTATACGCTTTTACAACAAAATCCCAGAAAATATACAAAATTTGTCATACACGAAGTTCAAAAATGTTATTAAACTAAGTTTATAAAAAGGGTTATTATAATATTAAGGAATTTATGGATGATAATAACCCCTGGGAAGGGTGATCGCTACCAAGCTATTTCTAATTTGTCTTGTGTTGTTGTTATTGGAAAAAAATAGTACCGCTGGGTTTCTTGCTGGTTCTTCCCAGGACAGAGGTTTTTTGTTTGCGAACCAGTGGTAAATGAAAAAAGTGACTTTCAATAAGTATTGTTATAATCTACATTGAATAAAAAAGTTTCTGTTTCTGTTTCTGTTTCACAGCCGTATTATAAACATACGCAATGCACAATGATATCTAATGCATAGATTACTGTGTATATACTAGAGAATCTAATGATTTAATTTCACATTACATTGCTTAGCGAGTTTGTCAACGTTGTTAACTACAAATTAAAACAAAAATCATACTTATTACGTATTGTATTTAAACCAAATTAAACTTCCTTGTTTTAAATAATAATAAGTAATTTATAAATTCTACAATATGTCTAGGAAATAACCAACACTAATTTCATTATTGGTCTGAAATAAAAGATTTATTATTATTATTTGGGGTATCTATATAGTTTTCTCATATGGTTGGGTTATATAAATATATAATTGTAAATGACAATGAAATGATAAATAGACATAAATATCAATAAAATAAAATAAATACAAGAAATACATAAATAAATAAAAGCCCAACCAGATGGAAGCCCTCGGCAGGGGAGACCAAACAGCCGAGGATTAGAGGGAAAGGGAAAGAAACCGGCACACGATGCGAGTGGTATTGAGTAGCACTGTGTTCTGCATTTGAGCCCGGAGCGGTCCGTCACGGAGTTCCAGTCACCCCAGATGATCCGAGAGGCTGACCGGGATTAGCCCATTCGCAGAGACGACTACAGGAATAATTTCCCCCTAATACGAAGACCCCTAATACGACATGGAATGGTCGCTTCTTTCTCAAATTTTAATTTCTTTGTTAAGTACATCTTGTCATGAAAATATGCGTTATATATCATTAGTTAGAATTTATCAACAAAATCAATCGCCATTGGAAGAGCTCGTTCAAGCGCATACTTCCACTCATCCCAAGTCAGTTATACAAATTTTCATACCATTTACGTATATAAAATTTATCATTATCATTCTGATCTATTCCATTCTGTCTTAGAATTAAAAAGGAAGTATTTTAATTTATAATGGTCAATATATAATAAATAAAAACTCTTCTTTTAAATTCTAAGTTCAAGTTCTAAGATTTTTTTAACTCTATCATAATCCTGTAACATTTATTGTCTTTCTTATTTGATAATTTCAAATTGATGTTGAATCTCCAAGATTTGTAATGTTTTGGTTTTTATTTATTAAAATACTTCTTTATAAATTGTATTCATTATATTTTTACAATAAATACAAACAAAATATACATACTCGAATTTGTTTTATTAACATAATACATTTTTGATACAGGGTTGAGCCATGCTGCAGTTATATTATTATTATATTACAGTTGCGGCACGAATAGGTCAGTTTAACTGAGGAAAGACCACACCCTAACAACTATAGTTCATAATATGATGTATGTACACAAGCAGAAACCCTTTGCCCATCTTACTCTTCAAGGGGGACAACACATCCGCATATTGATTCTTAATATAGTACAGATGTAGATGTATAGGGGCCCCTGCATCCATCTACCCTTAATATATTATATAAATTACGTGTCACGTTGTTTGTTCGCGATGGACTCTTAAATTACTTAACCGATTTTAATCAAATTTGCACACCGTGTGCAGTTTGGTCCAACTTGAGAGATAGGATAGTTTTTTATTTGCCTATGATGCACAATTTTTTTTTGCGAATTTAAGGATTTTTAATACGACATGACAAAGGGTCGTCGAAAACGGCAGAACAACGTCTGTCTGGTAAGCTAGTTTTCTATAAAAAAGACCAAATTTTAACAATTTCTACACATTACTGTAAACGACAACTTTTGGCAGCCTTATTAAAATAAACGATTTTTTCCAGGAAACTTTTGATGAGATTCTATTTTCCGTGGCCTTATTACATTCAACATTGTGTAAAGTTAGCTTTAGAAATATTAACAAAAGAAAAACTTTACCAACCTAAAATATATTTTAACAATAAATCGACGAAATGGTTTCCTTCACAGGAAAGGGGTTGTCCAATTGATTCTGTAACAATATCTTTTTCCGGAGCAGAATCAATCACCACAGTATCATTTTGCTAGAGAGCTATATTATATAACAGAGCTGTTGCAACAATCACAGCTAATGTGTGATCTAATTTTAGCCTCAATTTTTGGGAAAGGCATGGAAATCTTCCTTTCCACACACCAAATGTCCTTTGAACTGTGTTTCTGGACTTGTACTTCATTGTAGAGTTTTTCCACATTTGTGGCTGAGTTTAAAATTGGTGTCGTCATATACTTTCCACAAGGATATGCACTGTCTCCAAGGACGTGACCATCTATCTCATTGCTCTTCAGGGGTGCTCGGAGGAATGAGTTATGATAAACTGTACTGTCATGTGCTCATCCATGGCAGTGGGCATCTATGTCACGAATTTGTAACTTTGCATCACACACAACTTGTACATTAATAGAAAAGAAACTTTTTCTATTTCTAAACAGTTCTGCTTGCTCACCTCCAAAACATTGAATAGGTATGTATGATCCATCTACATAACCAATTACATTTGAAAATCCTGTGATATTAAAAAATTGTGCCTTTATTTCTCTCAGGTCTACAACATTTCGCATACTTATAATATAACTCCTAGGTAGCTTTGCTATTTCCTTGCTTACTTTATGCACCACTCTGGATACAGTAGTTTTGCCAATTACTATTTTTTTTTCTAATTAGTAAAAAATAGTAATATAGGTACTATTTGGAAAGTATCGGGCATAAAATCGTAGTGCCATGAAAATTTGTTGTAAAATAGACAATGTATATTTGCAATGCATGCGATGATATCACTTAGGAGTATCACAGTCCTCTTATCAAAGCGATATCTCAGTTGAAATTCTTCATGCGTAAATATTTCGAAAGGATTTCTACTACGTCTTAAGTTTCTGGGTACTGATATATTAGAAATAAACTTCAGTACTTCCAAATCAAACTCCGAAGAGCTTCTCGTATTCATTGCACATCTAGTATTAATTATTTTATCCCTTGAAAATTTTAGTAGATACCTATTTAGCGCTCACTGGCAATTTATCTTTAATAATAATACGTTATAACCTAAAAGTTGATATAGCTTGTTTGTAAATTAAACGTCACATAAAGTAGTAAGATAAATGGCACAGATTGGTCAGTTAAATTAAACTTAGCTTAAACGGAGTTTATTTTACATTGCGATGTTCGGAAACGCACTTTCATAAGTTATCGAACCAATAGTGATACGAATAGATAAATTACCGATAAGAGTAGGTACCTCAGAAACGGAACATTATTCTGCATTTTGCTGTGAACCAATGTGACCTGTGTAGTGTACAGAAGATCGTGTACTTTTAAAACAGTAGGTACCTAAAAGTTTTTTACTTTTTCAATTTTTATTCCAAATATTTTTTTATAGGATAGGGTGACAAACGAGCACACAGTTCACCTGATGGTAAGTGGATGCTGTGGCCCATACATCTACATCTATCCTCGACAACGAATCAAAATGCAGATGCGTTGTCACCCGTGAGGACTAAGGTGGAATGCCTCGTTTCCAGTAAAAAGGGTCTCCGGTTCCCTACACTCACCATACGAAACACAGCAGTATTAAGCTACTATTTGACGCTGGTATTCCATGAGAGCGTGGTCCCCGGTCGAGCCGACCCATTCGTGCTACAACTATACTATCTACTAATATAACTGTAGCATGGCTGTACCAGGTATAAAATAATATGAATATTATCATATTAGATAATAAAATTTATTTTCTAGATTTTTAATAGGTTTGCCTAATAAAAACACACAACAAAAACCGGTTTGTGTTAATTAAAAATAATTTTATAACTATGCGATTCAGCTTAAGAGTAATAGCGTTAATTGGCTTATTCTCTGAAGTAGGTATCTACCCAAGTGACGGAGCTTAGCGTAAAAAAAACATCTCGGAGAATATATGAATGGGAAGAACTTCCTATGTGTATATCCATGTGCCCATTGTTAATAAAATAATTGAATAAATCTGAGATTGGAGTAGTTTATCAATAATTTAAATGTTTGTTAGACTACTATTATTATGCGGGTTTTAGTTAAAGTTCTACGCGAACGAAGTCGCAGGCGAAATTACTATAAAATACTAGAGTAAATTAAAGAGTATAAAATATAAACTTGTGCACAAAAATTGCATTTTCAATAACGATCACATTAATTAATAAATTTACGACTTAATAACTATGGAAAAAATTACGTAAAATATTGACAAAGAGAGTAAATACCAGGGAAAACAAACGGCGGATATAGAATTAGGCAGGATATTGTAGAAGGACTTGTAAAATTTAGGCATTTAGTAACAGATGGTTGGCGGATCCTTTTTATAGTTCATATTCTTATATTGTGCTATCCCTAAGCCTAAGTTTAGGAAAATGTACATAAACAGTTTAGTTGATGATAGTTTGCTATAGTGGCAATATTGAAAAGTCTTGGGTTTTATTAAGATTGTTGCGCGTTGAATTTTATTCTATATCCCTTTATTTTCTGTTCTTTAAATTTGCTTCAAAATTGCAGCTGTGTTTCTCAGAGGTATTGCTAAAAAATGTTAAAATTATGAATATAGTCAATAACATAAAAAAGTGTAGGCTGCGCTTGTTCATTTTTATGTTACATTAAAAATATTTTTTTTTACATAGGAAAATGCCGAAGACTAAGTTTTACTACTTCAACCTTAAAGCTCTCGGTGAATCATGCCGTTTGCTACTAGCTTATGCAGGTGAAGAGTTTGAAGATATACGTGTTAGTATGGAAGAATGGGAAGAAATGAAGCCAAGTGAGTATTAAAATATGAAGATTTTTATGTGCTTTTATTAAACAGGTCATTATGATTTATGACTATTTTATGTTATTAAATTAATTATTAATAAAACTATGAGGAAATCTATGAAGGAGGCCAGAGTCCAGCAGTGGACTTTTGATAGGCTGTACACGTAGTGGCTTTAGCCTCTTTTACAGTCTGCTTTCAGGTAAAGCCTTTTTAAAAGTTGGTACAGTCACGTACACATAGTAATGCACCTCATCACTAACTCTTCAAATCTGTTATTTGTCAGATCCACGTCTGTCTGTCAGCAGGAGGTCGATGTCTGCACCTTATTATTCTTCTGGAAAACTATTTAGAACAAAATACCACACGCAATTTGTATTTCGGAATCTTGGCTGTCTAATTATAAACTAGAATTAGTTGTATTTCAAAACTATCATGTACCAACTTATTTTTGGCGAAAAAACTACACAGGAGGTGTGTGCATCATACAAAAAATGATTTAGAATAAATAGAACTAAAAGATGTAAGCAGCTTTTTAATTGAGTATGTAGTAGAACTTTGTGCTGCGGAAATCACCAAATTAAATAATTATTATTGTTAGTCTGTACTGGAATAATAGAGAGAGCGAAGTTTTCTACACACAACTGTAAATGTTATTAGAATATTTAAATAGAAAACATGATAAGAAACGAATTATAATTGGAGATGACTTTAACGTGAATACTTTAGAGGAATCACAACAATCAAACTTTCTGTAAAATTTCTGTCTCTTCAATCTTAAAAAAAAACTTATTCAAATTATAAAGAAGCCAACTCCAGTCACTGGCAATCCTGCCACTTGCTTAGATCTTATTTTCTTTCTATTATATTAATAAATTAATAGTCATTATAATATTCGAGTTGTTTTATGTTTTAATAGGTAATTGAATTCCTTTTTTGCCTAATAATCTGTTTCGGTAGGTATCAATTAGTATAATTATAGGCTGTGAGGCATTAACATTATACAACTAGTGCGTGTTGCTAGTGACGACTTATGGATTTGACACGTAACCCATCACTGCTAGCTATATGAGGAAGCTCAAGGTCGCTCAACGAGTTATGGAGAGGAAAATGCTCGCAGTTTCTCAGCGTGATAGACTTAGAAATGAGGATATCCACAGTAGAACCAGAGTGACCAACATAGCCCGACAGATTTGTAAGGTGAAGTGGCCTACAGCCTCGTACCGCTAGGCGATCGAGCGACCCCCCACTAGATGGAGTGACGACCTGGTGAGACATGCAGGGAGTCGATGGATGCAGGTCAATTAGGAATGTGCTTTGTTATATTCCTTGGAAGAGGCCTGTTCAGTTGTAATGATGATAATGATGAAGCATTAACATCTTAGACAACAACGGACAAACACACTAACGGTCCATACGATGGTTAGCGGCGGGCTACAGTAGCCCATAGACATTGTAACCAACTTCGAACAAAAAATACAACAGTACAGTCACTGATTATCGTAAATAGGATATCTACCCAAAAACCTTAGTAAATAAGTTTTTTGAATTTGGCACAGGAATTTGGTTATACTATTTTAAAGTTCTATCATGAACTTTTGATGATCTAATGATCGATTCTCGACTATGGCGTGGGGTGTGATGGCATCAGCTTTGACATTATCCTCACACTTTATTTTACGTCTAATATTGAACAGACAATACACAGAAATATTCCATTCACAATTTTTATTACTTGCCAATCTGCACGGTATATTTAACCAAAAATTACGAAATAAAAATATATTTAAGGCATACAATATGTGATAGTTCTGTATTAATATGTGAGTTAAATGATTTTTGTTTATTAATTTACCTTTATGTTATTTTTACAGTTTTATTTATAAAAATGGTTTTAATTTTAACTAAATGTTAAATTTAGTGACACAATATTTTATAATTGTTAAGCATGAGTTTTCCAAATTATCTTATCACTGTTCAAGGCATAATGGGTGATTAATATTTAAAAATGATTATAGATAATGTTGTAGAAAGAACTCGATTTAAATTTTGTAAACGTAAATGGCGAAATTTAAGATATTATTTATGATTATAGAAGCATTTTATTACATTTGTTTATAATTAAAATATTTGTTATTTATATATTGATATTCTCCAATGTGATTTCGATTACTTCGCCAACATATGTAAGCTATCATTTGTGTAGCATATACATATACTATATATATCATCATCATCATCATCACAGCCCTTCGCAAGTCCTGAACATAGGCCTGTATCCACTGACTTCCTGCATGTCTTACCAGGTCGTCACTCCATCTAGTGGGGGGACACCTTACACTTCGGCTATCGGTACAAGGCTACCATTCGAGAACCTTTCTTCCCCGGCCGGCCAGCCCATTGCCACTTCAGTTTTCTAATCTGTTTGGCTATGTCGGTTACTCTGGTTCTACTGCGGATATTCTTGTTTTAAGCCTATTCAGCAGAGAAACTCTGAGCATAGCTCTCCACAGCTCGCTGAGCGACTTTGAGCTTCCTCATACGGCCAGCAGTAAAGGACTACGTCTCAAATACATAGGTCACCACTGGCAACTTGCAATGGTTAGACAATCTAGTTTTGAGATTTTGGTGTATATCTGACGAGAAGATGTGTCGTAATTTCCCTAACGCTGCCCAGCCGAGTTGATTCCGTCGATTGACCTCAGCCGAAGTTGGACTTAACTAGTCGGACTATTTGTCCCGCAACTATTTTGTCCAAGGTAAACATACTCGTCAACATTTTTAAACTTATTGCTGACAACAACTACCGACTTAGGTGTGACACGAACGTTACACGTGACTTATGTATTGTCCATGTTGATCTTTAGACCTATTCGTTGGGAGACAGTATTGAGGTCATTGAGGACAGTGCTTAGGTCCTCCAGCGATTCTGCTTTTGCCATTGTACCGTATCCTTTTCAGTCCAGTAGCTTGAAAACGTCTTCCAATACATCGGTAAAGAGTTTCGGGGATATTACGTCATCCTGTCTTACACTTCTCCGTATTTGTATAGGTTTCGTATGTGGTCGTGTACTCTGATAACCATCGTTATACTATACAAACACTTCAGCACTTCTATATACCGGCAGTCAACTTGGCACCGCTGAAGGGTTTGAAGCACTGTCCAAATCTCGACGGAATCAAAGATTTGTATGTGGTCTATGGTGCTAAAGGCTTTTCGAAAACTGGCTTGTCCAGGAGGCTGGAAGTCGTCGAGTCTGCGTGCGAGACGATTAATAATGACTCTCTAAAAAAGCACGTAGATGCGGCCTAGAAGGGCAATCGGTCTGTAGTTCTTTAATAGAGTGTTGTCACCTTTCTTGAAGAACAAGACCACCGCACTTCTGCTGCACTCCCTCGGAGTAGTGCCATCATAGAGGATGGAATCAAAGAGTCCCGGTGTTCCACCCGCTTTCAGAAGCTCTGCTGTAATTCCGTCCCCGCCCGGGGTCTTGCCGTTTTTAAGATGCTGGAGAGCCATTCTAATCCCGCTCAGTCTGACATCCGGGATATCTTCTATATATATGCATGAAAACACTTAGTAACTTTACCCCCTTATGTATGTATTTGTGTGAATGGATTTTTTAAATTCAGCTACCCTCATAATCTGGACATATGAATGATCTGAAATTTACAGGACAGCATTTAGCAAGATTTGCCAAGTTTTCTCGTAATTTATACCCCAAAGTCCGAAACAAAAGTTTTCATACAGTTCAAAATTTACTCTAATATTAAAGCTACTTTGCCAGTTTAGAGTTATTCTGTGACCAATTGAAAGAGAACCCGTTTTACTGCTAACAACGATGTTCATATTAGTCCTCAAAGAGGTAGAGAAGTGGTATATGGGCCAAAGCTTTGTCACTTTTATTTATATAAAAAAGACTGCATTAGCTCATCATCCAACAGTTAATGTTTCTGTCATTTTAAGTTACCTACAGACCCAGATTTCCCGATCTATCATGTTTACTGTGTATCTCATTTTAACAAGAGTTTTTATATACAGAAACCCCGTTTGCTGAATTGCCCCTACTGGAGATCGACGGCAAGCAGTACGCGCAAAGTAACGCCATCTGTCGCTACCTTGGTCACAAGTACGGACTCGCTGGACCCAACATCGAAGAGGACCTGATCATAGATCAGAACGTCGACTTCTTCAACGATATCAGATCTAGTAAGTGCATTTTTTATGTGAGCAGCTACGCAGGTCTGGCAAGGCCATTATCACTGTAACCAGTATGACCTATTTTGATCACTTCTACGGCTATAGTTCATTGCTAAGCCATATATTTATACTTTAACATCTATTAGAGAAAAGATTTGTTTTTGATTGTAATGGATAAACTCTAAAGACTACTTATCTGATTCAAAATATAATTTTACGCATATAAAGCTACGATAATGTAAAAAAAAAGTTAGGGATTCCTAATTAAACACCAATTATTATTGTACCCAAGATGCAAAAAATTGCATATAAAATTAAATTTTACAGGCAATTTTTACATCTTTTTACAGCAATTGTTTACACTCAACACATTGAACTTGCTCAGCAATAGAGTAATTTTTTCTCGGTAAAAGAATTTTTGATAAAAGAATAAAATTAAATTCCGCATTTGCCCACCCGAACGAAGTTGCTGGCGGGTCAGCTAGTTATTAATAAAATGAAGGAGTTGCTTAGCTGTGAGTATTTTCACTATTTCTGGGATAAGCAAATAGTTTCTCACAACTCATTTAAAGAGCTCATCGATTTTCTTAAAGCATATTTCTATAGCAAGGGAATTAAAAAATTGCTACATAGCGAGAAATATTTTGATTATTTAAAAGTTTGTTGTAAATAGTTTTTTACATTTTCTAATACATAACGGCGTTTTGTAGGTTCCTGATACAGAACCTAGTCATATTTACTGAGACTTATCTATCGGCATAGTAAAGTTTTTTAATTGTTTTTTAATTTATAACAAGAACACAAAAAAAAAACAATGATGGAATTCATTCATTTGTATTTGTAAATAAATGTAAAAAAGGTAAATATTTTTAGTCCATTTTAAAAATATGATCTTAAAGCATCAATAAAAAAGAATGACGCAAGTAACTCATCCTAGATAACGCTTGTGTGAAAAGAGTTGAGATAAAATGGTAGGTAACAAAAGGCCAAATAAAACTATTAGATTAATATCAGATTTCCCGTTATCAATAAATTCTTGATTGATTTCAGATATATATCCCCAGTATCGATATAAATGACAAGATATGGTTGAGTGTATTAAAATTTTTCACGGTTTAAGCGTAGAATAAATCAGCGCCATCCCATAAATACTCATGAACTGAACATGAACCAGTGTTTTCACTTATAATTTAGGTTTTATTCGAAAACCTGTAGAAATACTCCCTAAATTATGGTAAAGAACTCTAAATAGCACCTTATTTTGCACCTTTTTTATTTTAAAGAACAACTACGTTGCAAGTTTTGAATATCATTTCAAGATTAAAACTCTTGAGTTTTGTGATAAGTAATCGTTTTCAAATTATAATAACACTTAGTAGCAATAATGAATATATAACTAAGTAAAATATTGTACCATTATCCTGATATACAAAATGAAAAACTTTTTCATTCTACACTTTTCTAGCTGATTTGACCGTATCCCCTTCGATGATTCTTTAAAAAAATTACGTGGGTATAGAAAACAGGGTTACCGGAAGGCCCTACCTATATTAGTAGATTTGCCTTTAAATAGTGCAAAGTATCTAAAAGTGGAAACACTGCACAGACGCACGGCACGCGTATGAACTCGCGTTGGGTGCTCCATAAACATTTTTGCACCAATGAGTCCGTGCCACGTTGTTTGTTTAATGACCCCGTTACTACGCAGTAGATGTTTGATTATATACTTGTTAGTAGTATATAATCAAAGGCAGTAGCATAATACATCTATGAGCCCCAGTAATATTTAATGTGCCTAGTGTAGTTTTATTCTATATAGGTCTTGTAATTATATCGACATGAGTAGATAAAGTAAGGTGTAAGAACTAATAAATGGGCGTGGATGCGTTCTTGTTAGAATTCAACAAGTGGGAATTAGAATTTTGGTAGTTTTTTTGTTTTGAAAATACTGCTAAAGGGATTGAATATTAGTTATATATCTATTCCTAACTAAGTGGTTGGACTCTTCTGGCTATGTGTGCGTCTGGGAAGGTAACACGCTCGTACCTATTTCTGATGGCAATTAGCGGTGCCAGCACTACTGTGCTCCAGTCTGAATTGTATAGGCCAGTATATTTACAGGCAGGTGTTGGGCAAGTAGGTGACAGGGTGATACATATTCTGATACCTAGTAAAGCAATGTAATGGGTTAAAGAGCCCTCAAAATTTCAATAGACAACCTTTAAATGGGGATACGTCTAATAATTGGTTTTTTGAAAACAACACTGCTTCAACTACTGAGACACAAACTGTCTGAGTCACATCATTGATTTCTAGAAACTTTACTGATGAAACCATTTCTTTTTTAAAAATAAATGTAGGAAATTAATTTGTATACTTACCTAATTTCAGCTCATAATTTTTTTGTTGTATTAATTATGATGAAGAAACATAGTAACCCTGTATTAAGTCACAACATAATAAATATAATAAAAAGTGGTTGTACACAGTGTTCAGGGGGGCTTAACTCGTCGTTTTATTTCCAGAGGCTGCCGTGGTCCACTACGAGAAGGATCCGGCAATCAAAGCGAAGAAACATGAGGAATTCTCTAAGAATCTATACCCCACTGTATTAAAGAAACTGAATGAAATAATTGAGCAGAACAACGGCCATCTTGCTCTTGGAAAGGTAATTATTCTATTAATCAATTGAATTTCGTTTTTGTAATTTACAACTGCTTCATTAGCAACCCTTCAGTTATCTTGACTGGGGACTGCATCTATTATAAGTTGTCTTTGTTATTGTTGGGCTGTTGCTCACTGCTGAACTTACAGATCCTTGTAATGTGGGGTTCTTACGTAACTGCTTTACTGACGTATATTAGAAAAATCGGGTTATTGAAGAGAAATTTTCTTTAGGATCATTGTAATTTAAAACTCGTTGAAAGAAAAAAAAGAAGAGACGAACAAAAATCTATAGGATTTAGCTATCCTTACAATGGAATAGAATATATCATACAATATTAATTAGCAATTTAATTTAATTACTTAATTATAAACTCTATTATAATGTCATCATTGAGTGCTGATAAATCAGCACTTAAAATTATAACTAACAGTGGTAGATCACAAGCTCTATGGTGAAAAAAAGAACATCGTAAGGAAACCTGCATGTCTGAGAAATAAAAGAAATATATTTTGAAGACATGTGAAGTCCGCCATTACGCATTGGGGTAGCGCCGCGGACACTTCCTTGCCCTAAATCCCCCTCAGGAGTGAGAGGCCTGTGCTCAGCAATGGGACGTATATAGGCTGTAAGTAAAGTGTCGAAAAGTCGTATATCAGAACTAATCAATTAATGTATTTATGTCAAAATCGAAACTTAAGTATATTAATGGTTAACATACTAATAAATTTAAAGTACCTTTGTTACCAAACTATTAGCGCTTGATGTAATTTTAATGTATCATTTTAATATTTTTTACCCATAGTACGTGAGGGTAATATATAATATCCGGTTAATATGGTCACTTTCTTATAACTCAAAATATTATAGCCTTGTTTGCGTATATGGTTCTGTGATACGATGGCTCTTCATCAATCAGTCAAATAATAAAGGGTCAAAAGGGAGTTAATTATAGTTCCTAATTATTGCCAAAGCTTGTTTGCTATTGTTTTCTTAATATATTAGTTATAGTATATGGTTTTGCTTTTTTGCCTCTGTCCTCCTCTTAGTTTTGAGTTATAAGAAAGTGGCCATATTAACCAGATGACCAATATTACCCTCACGTACTATATTATAAGCCAGTGTTACACCTATTCCACCTGATGATAAGTGGTGATTTAGGATTTTTTTTATAGAATAAGGGTGACAAACGATCACACAGTCCACCTGATGGTAAGTGGATGCTGCGGCCCATAGACATCTACATCTATCCTCGATCACGAATTAAAATGCAGATACGGTGTTACCCGTGAGGACTAAGATACAATACCCCGTTTCCAGTAAAAAGGGTATCCGGTTCTCTACATTCACCATACTATTTTACGCTGGTTTTCTGTGAGAGCGTGTTCCTTCCCCGGTCGAGCCGACCCATTCGTGCTACAACTATACTACTAATATAATTGCAGCATGGCTCTACTACGTATATGGAAATGGTCTTAATCCATCCATCACAGCCAATAAAAGCCCACAGCTGAACATAGGCCATAGATTGCCTCATATGGGATTTTGCCATGGTAGCCACTGTTATCAGGTGGGTCGACAACCTCAGTTTTTATAATTTTGATGTTATCAGGAAGATCCTATAGCAACCTATCTCCTGTTTCAGTTTCCCTCTGTTGCTTACTGACGAATGCGGTAGTGGTGATACTTTTACCGCCACTACACGATTGAAAGGCCTCAATAATCAGATGGCAGAAAGGCAGACGCTGGAAAATTATTTTACTTCTTTATTGTACATATAAAGACCGAAGAAGCAACCATTTGGTCATTTCAAGTCATTTGGTTTGAATGTCTACAACAAAGGGATAGAGATTTGCCAAGGGTCTCGAGTGTTCGATGGTGGAAAGTAGGAAGAAGAATTAAGTAATATAATTTCTGCGATTCCTGCGCACACTCTTCAAAATGTATCTTGTGAAATACCAAGAGGCTGCCGAGATTTGTAGTACAAACTCAAACTCCTTTTACAAATGTGATTACGACTGTATTATATTTATACGTGGTAGAGCTATGCTGCAGTCATATTAGAAGTATAGTCGTAGCACGAATGGGTCGGCTCGACCGGGGAGGACCACGCTCTTATAGAATGCCAGCCTGAAATAGTAGCTTAATAGTAGCTGTATTTCGTATGGTGAGTGTAGAGAACCGGAGACCCTTTTTACTGGAAACGAGGCATCCCATCCCAGTCCACACGGGTGACAACGCATCTGCATTTTGATTCGTAATCGAGGATAGATGTAGATGTCCATGGACTGTGTGCGCGTTTTTCGTTCACCCTATCCTATAAAAAAAGACTGAGGTGCATTAACTCTTGGAACAGTATAATAGAAAGAATAGTAAAATAGAAAGTATCACACACAGCTACTATCACCTTTTACCTTCGCTTCTGCTCGAAGGACCAACCATTTTAAAAACTTTTCCCCCAAGCAGGACTTTTTTCTCTATATGGATAGGGTTAAACACATAAATTGCACAACTGAAAATATTTTATTTTTATTTTGATGATGATAATTTTTTTCTTTATTTACAACTACTACTTTCTGAAACGTGTTCGTGGACTTCCTCTTTGGTCTAGTGATCGTCATTGTGACTGCTGATCATGTGTTCCCATTTGCGCATCCCGAGTCGGGCCCAAAAATTTACTATTTGGGTTTTCTGCCAAGAAATTCTCATTAGCAGCCTGAAGCCGAGAAATTAGCGGTATTTCACGCCCGTGACTCGGAAATCACGTAAAAGCCGATGTTCCTATGCCTATAGATTGAGAATAGTGTGCTCGTGAAATATAATCCTGTCTTGCACGGATGACTCTCCGTTGTGAGTGGCCGCCATGAACGAAATTTGATTTGGATTCGATTTAATTGGAGGGCATTATTATTGTAGATGACACGTTACTATGCATTGTTAAAGATAAGGAATCAGTTACAACAAACCTCTATAACGCCTATGTTAATACTGAACTAAATAATCATTGTTACAGCTTACATGGGCCGATTTTGTCTTCGCCGGTGTGTACGACTACTTAAAAAAGATGCTTCAAATGTCCGACCTTGACGAGAAGTACCCAAGCTTCAAGAAACTCCAGGAGTCCGTCGTTACCCTGCCCAAAGTAAAGGAGTTCTGCGCCAACGTGCCCAAATCTACGTACGATTTCTAAGTAATAATACGTCATTCAAATAAAACTAGTTTTTACAGATTTTATCGCGTATATTAACTTTTTTACATTCGCGACGTTTCGAGCACTTTACAGCACCCATGGTTACGAGGGTGACTGAGGTGTATGACGTCCCGAAGTCATTGTTAACCGCGGTAAAGCGTACTTTGCATTGTACTTTTGAGAACATAATGCGCTTAAAATTAAAGTCTTATACAAAATAAAGTATTATATTAATTGTACTATACAGCACAAAATCCTAGATAATTTTGTTTTCAATAAGGCGAATATTTATCAATAAATGTATGTTTATAATTATTAAGTACTGGAATTTTATTTTACTAATGTCACACCTGCAAAATGGTCTTATATAAAAATAAATACATTACAAATTACGATAATATTTGTTCGTGTGCAGCAATTATCCAAGCCACTAATGGGCCAAAATAATGAGTAATGACCCAGAGGCTCCTCTTTTAGTTAATGTCTGAGAGACTTCTAACGGCACGAGCAACGTGCGGAGTTATTCGTGGACGAATACGGCACGTTTACAAATTTTACAATTTACATTACATATTCAACGTAGATCTTTTAAACATAGGGAGTGGGAGGTGGGGTAGGGGTGGAGCACCTCTCGACTAGATGGACCGTGGTTTGTGGCATTTCTAGGCTTTCCAAAGATGATGATGGTGATGAAATATTAATATTTATTATGGGCAGTAGCAGCATCTGGTTTGTATGTGTCACATATGTGTCATCTGTTTTGTACGATATTATATCGGATGACGAGGTCATTGACAGACGATGACGACGCGAGAGATCGAAAAATTGTCAGAAAGTAATAAAGGACGACACTAATATGAAGCTTTCTGATTTGTATTTTGATGGCAAGAAAGACAAAACTTTAAAAATGATAAAAAATAGTAAACATTACAGAACAATGACTGTTGAAAACCACATTTCCATAATTCAGGAATCGGGTTCTATCTACATGGGTTATGACGTACCTAGCACTGGTTCGGCAAAGGCAGTAGAATCACCTATCACAGTGTTCTTGGCCAAGGAAGGCATTTCCCTAGAACATCTTGTGGCAATATGTTGTGATGGGACTAATGTAAATTCTAGAAAGTACGGTGGTATTATACGACTCCTTGAAAAAAGGATACAAAGATCCCTCCAACGGATTATTTGTTTGCTGCATATGAACGAGCTGCTATTAAGGCATATTTGTTTTTATAAATTGACGGAAGGACTTCGAGACCCAAGTTCGAGACCCATATCTTACACTGGTCAGTTGGAAAAGATACTGGAAACTTGTGAATAAATGCCGATTAAAAAATTCCAATCCATTGAAGCAGAATCACCCCCAGAATTGGCCCCGATTTGAGTACAAATCAAAGTATTTGCACGAGATCGTCTCTGTTTTATAATCAAGTTCTACAAGATTACAGAAGATCTAGCAAACAGGTCTCCAGGTAAACAATACCATGCTCGTTGGCGTGAGCCAATCGAATAACAACAGACAAACCATCAGAACATTCGATTGCTCTGGCTATATTTGCTGTACAACTTTACGCACCCGCTTGGTTCTCAATTAAAAATAAACCACTTTGTAAAGATGGAGCTCAACATCTATTTTAAATTATATTAGCCTCCATGTATCTGCCAGAATCCTTGAAAGAAGTGATCGACCCCGTCATTCAACGCAATAGCTATTTGGCACATCCTGAGAATTTACTACTTGTAATGATTACAGATAATAAAAAGCACATTCGTGAATTGGTAGCGCGGCTTATTTTAAAATCACGCAGTATTTCGCAATCCCCTACACCAAGGCTATTCGAGATGACTGATAATAATTTCAGCCCAACTACTTACATTTATATGATAGATACATTGGCAACACATCATTACTGAAACGCCGATCTTGAAACACTTAGGTAACCAAGACATTCAGTAAATATTCCAATCTGGTGGTGAGGTTGAACTTTAATTTTTATGTCTCCCATGTCATACCCAGGTTGTTGAGCGAACTGTTAAGTAGACGACAGAAGCGGCCATTTCGATTCATAACGAGTAGGGGCCATAATACAAATGGGAATCCCGTAAGAACATGCCAAAATTCGAGACGAAAAGAGATTTTAAGGCAAGTTGACGATTTGAATTTTGTTTCACTTTTTTTTAATTACATTGCTAAGTATTATAAGTTATTAGCCCAAACATACTTAATTTTTTCGGTACAACATTAAACTTTGAGGCCCCAGCGGAGGCAGATGTTATTAAATCGAGCTGAAAAAAGACGTAAATTGAATTTAAACTATTAGAATTTAATACCTACATGAAAAAAAAATTTACAACCGTGCTCCGCCCTATTATATATATACAGCAAAAATGCAAATGTAAACAATTACGTTCAATTTCGATAATGTTACTTATTCGATTAACTCTGAATTCAATACTGCCCTATTAATTCCGTTCGCGCCGCGTCCATTATTTAACGATCTTTTTGCGCGCCAGGCGGTTTGCGACCGTAACTTCCTCCATTTAGGGTAGGTTAGGTCGGCTACCGTCGAGTCAGGCGGCCGTAGGTTCCCCGCGGCGGGCCTCACAGATATACGCGTTGGCCATAGATAAATAAATATGGCGTTGGCTACCAAGGTCACGCGTCGTAAGCAAATCTTTGCCTACGTTAAATTCACAAAGTGATTAAAGTTAGTTTCCGGCAAAGATGTTTTATAGGTACAGATACCGCGTTGCTAACACATCGCACCGTTCACGGTGACGCCAGTCTTTGATTCATGTGTGCGTGAGTACCACGTGACGCGCATATCTTACGTACCATTCCTGCATTAGTGTGCGTGACTTTGGTAATAATAGTGCGAATCGATTGCCAAAAAATTTGGGAGATTTTATATTTCATTCATATTGACATACCTGAGTATAAAATATGTGTGCGAGGCGTGTGCATTTGTGTACGTATGTGAATGGGGATATACACACACAAAGGATATGGCTATGTTTTATGTAGGTACGAAAATCGCACTAAAATAGTGAAGATAAGTAATAAAAACTAAGTAGATATAATTAATGTAACAGTTAAAAATAAATCAAAATCACGTTAGATATTTATGTATCTAACATATATTGAACTAATCTATTATTATTGAATATATATATAGAGTACCACACTTTCGTACCTTAAAACCCAAAATATTGCCGCGAAGACATTAATTATTTTTAATCTTAAGTAAAATGACGTACAAAAGTAAGTTTGGTTAAGTGTAAATTTCGGTCAAGAGATAGCAAATGTTTATTTTTTTTCAAATTCATATATCGATACAGTTTCATGACTAGATAAAATCATTGCGTGAAATCAATTAAATCCTGCCACTGCAGGACAATAAAAGATTGTGTGTTTAAAGGCTACATTTTGAACTGTAAAACCATGTAAGTAAATAAATAAAAATAGCATATAAAATCAATGTTGATTGTGTATAAGTGTCCTTGACATGAAAGTGGATTGAACATTATATTATAATTATATAACAAACAATAATATAACATAATTATATAACAAATAATAATATAACATAATTATTATAATAATATAATTTAATCACACAACTAAAGCCCTCATTAGTAATGTAATGGTAAAAGAATTTTCAAAATCAGTCAAGTAATTTTCGAGATAAGCCAAATAAAACATATTCATAGAAAGTAGTGCCATCTATAATAAAATACATCCTACATTAGACATCTTTAATTATACATAACATTCTATGGTAAAAGAATTTTCAAAATCGGTCAACAACTGTACGAGTTTAGCTAAAAAACATATTCGTTGATGGTAGTGCCCTCTATGTAAAAATACATCCTACGTTTCACAGTCATAATAGCATTCTAATGGTGAAAGTATTTTTTAAATAGGTCAAGTAGTTTTTGAGCACCATTCCAAAAAGCTTCGTCAACCAGCTTAGCCAACCGCACACACAGTAAAAACATAACCATCCTTTTTCGTTTGTAGTCGGATAAACAACCGGTTCACAACGGTTGCGTATCAGCTGCTTTGGATAAATATCCGTTGTCATCAGTTGCTTTACGTCTATTAATGACATTAAATAGGGAAAAACATTTCATACGGTAGGCAACACTCGAATATTACTGCGCAGTATTATTACTTGTATTGACATTCAGCTTTCGTATTATTTTATTAAGAAATACACCAGAAAATTGTATATTTACTTATGAAAAGTGATGTTCTTATCCTTATCTTTTTTCCAAGAGTAATTTTTACACGATTTCACACCACAAACAGTCATTTTCCGAAATTAAAAACACTGGTGCATGATGTATGTTCGCAGTGAACGTCGCTGGCGTAATGGCGGAACGATCGAACGAATACGCCAATATTGGCGCCTTTTAAATGGAAGCGTTTTAGGCGCGCGTACACGGTATCTGTACCTATAAAACATCTTTGGTTTCCGGTTATTCCTTCCAGTTTTACTGAAAAGTTTTTTTACACAACACATTTATCACATACTCATCTATTACTCAATGGTTATCTTCTCACTTGGGGGGATATTAATTTTAATGTTTTAATTATTTCCTTTAAATTTCTTATTATACCTACGTGATTAAATAGGGTTGTGGTTCTGATGAAAATAACTTTTTGTTCAACACCATGGCATAGTGTCATTTTTTCTCTTTCTCCTTAATTCTCTTTTAAGTAGTGTTGTGTCGAATGAGCTGAATGATGTCCCCGGTAGGTGTGCAAAGGGAGGTGCTCCGCTTTTTAGCGGAGCACCTCCCTTTGCACTCCTTTGCACTCCCGATGCTCTCACCTCCTTTCTCCACATCCGTCTCCGTCTCGCGACAACCCCGTTATGAAATGTGAAGCGAGCCCATCTAGCTCCAATGTAAGTAAGTCAACCGCGCATAGGACAACGCACACAACCTGACCAAGTCCCCCACCTAGTGGCGAAGCTACCATTAAAGCCGAAAAGCCCAGCTTGCCTTATTAAACTGAATCATTCAATAATATCAACTAATAAAATAACTCGTAAACTGTTTCAAATTATTTCAATTTTCCCGCGCACTCCACTGTTCGACACATGTCGACCGATGACCTCGTATTGCCTTAGCGATACGTTTATAAAAAGGTACTCTGTGGCGATACTGCTGCTGTCATAAAGTGAGTTTTAATAGAGCGATTACTTGTCTCCCTCGCTCGCGTGGGCTTTTTACGGGGCTTTCGAGAAGACGATCGCTCTCTTTCCAACCTATGGCAAAATGTTCTATAATGAAGTATAACTACGAAATGTTTATATAGCAATTACTATTAGCCAACAAGCCTGGCATTGCCATGAAGTTGTTTAGGAGTGCGTTAGCGACTAGCGAAGTGGTTGCGGGCCCCTCGTATGCAAGTTCACTTCACATTACAATGTTTATGTTTGTTTTTGTTGTGTTTGTTAAAAATTTATGCTTTTTCGAAGATTTTTAGTGAAAATGGGAGGATAATAGTGTTCATTGTGATGAATATAAGTGTGTTCAACACAAGGAAAATATAAGTGTGCTAATCGGCAAGGAAAAGGTAAAAATCTTTAAAAATGAAATTTAATATTCAATAAACATTTCCTCATACTATAGGTACAGGACTCTAGTATTAAAGTTTAATTAGGTTAGGCGTATTTAAAGGTTTAATAACTCAATATTTATATTAATAGTGATATATGAGTTTAAAAATATCATTTTGTACGGTTTATAATGAATTGAAAATGAATAATTATAATTATAATAAATAGTCATTATTTTATGGTAAAAAAATAGCAAAGCTTTATCTTCTCATTATAACTATCTCATTCCTGTCGTAATCTGTTCTTTTATGCATATAACTTAAACAAAATATAATTTCGAGGTTTCACATCTGCCAGGCGTCCCTTTTTTAACTTTGCATAGTTTGTTTGTACTTTGTTCATGCTTTTATTTTGTTCATGTATTGTATTGTTTGTAAATATCTCAAGCAAACCCAAACGGCTCTTTTCAAAACCACCGAAGGTGTGCAATTGCATATTATGACATACAATCTATCTAGCGGTAGTATGCTTTCTGTGTGCTTTGTTAAACACGTCCTTGTCAGCACTGAATGTGAAAGTAAAGAGTGGAGACAGCTCAAGATTGGTGTATTTTTATTAAACTGCTAAAAACAACAAAACCATATCTCGGGCTTGCCCTAGTTTGGAGCCCTAGCTTCGCCACTGCCCCCACCCCCTCTCAGATTTCCTCTCGCGCTCTCTCTAGGGCTTCAAGCGAGGGTGGTGGCTCTTGCGAGTATGACCCGGCGACCTCCTCGCAGGAGAACACCGAGGTCAAAAGGCACCCAGAAGGTGACTCATCTTCCGGCGATGAGGGCTTCACCGTAGTTGTAGGGGGGAAGGGGCGCAGGGCCGTAAAGAAGCCGGACTCCTCCGGGCCGGCTGACTCGATCTCTTTGTATTTACACATGCCCACGATCTCTTTGTATCTTAAGGAGTTGTCCTTAAGATACTTCGATTCGATAAAAGAGCATCGAAATCCGTTGGTGGTGGTGGCGGGTTCGTACTCCCTAGAGAGGAATGCTATCCCCACCAGGAGACGTCCTAGGAAGTCCTTCTTGATCCCGATGACGAGATCACCTTCCATCCGTTCCTCCCTCCTCCACAGGAGAGGGAGTCCGTTTATACACAACACACACATTCAGACACTACGCTAGTACAGAACCGCATACCGCAAAAGCAGGGGCTGGATTGCCTCGGAACTGCAGTCGGCAACGCGGCGCTTCGCGCAGAATCGTTGCACTCAATAGCTCGTGAATACCGCTCACGAGTCTATTTCAATAACGCTGTAAATAGGTCGCGGGGCCAACAGCATACACTTGCAGAAATAAAATACTAAAAATGCATTAATCTTTCAAATTTGAATGACTATGTTTTTGTGGTTGGTCCAGTGTGCCATCGTTGATCATTACAGTCCCATCAGCTTTCTTTGTTTATAGTTTTGTACGATTAGTGATACCATGTGGTAGAGCGATGATGTAAATATATTAGAGCATAAATGGTTCGGCTCGACCGGGAAAGGACCATGCTCTCACAGTATACTGGTGTAAAACAGCAGCTTTATGATGCTGTGTTTCGTATTGTGAGTGTAGAATACCGAAGTCATTTTTGCTGCAAACGAAGCATTCCAGCTGTTGTAACAACGCATCTGCATTTTGATTTGTAATCGAGTATAAATGTAGATGTCTATGGGCCACAGCATCCACTTACCATCAGGTGGACTGTGTGCTTGGTTGTCGTACTTATTCTACAAAACAAAATAGTGATTTGGCCAGTGTGAAGTAATTAATAATATCGGATAAATATATATTAATATATTGGTTCGGTTGATTAAGATGGTGTTACTAAACGCCAAAACGACCACGATAACTTGAGCTTCATCTTACTATCGGAGCACTTGTTTATCTCTACCAATAATATTTCATATTCGCAAACATTTATTATGAATAATTACTCAACTTATACATCCAATTCAAACCATTATATATAAAAAAGACTAAAGCAACTGGAGTAAATCCGTTTTCTGTTGAGTCCCCGTTAAAACTTCTAATAAAAGTTTACTACTAAATATAGATAACCCCGCAGATTTCTACAAGTATGGCTTGAGCCGTATACATCGTTTCCCTTCACGTGCCATCATCAGGTCCGCGTTTCACTTAGCGGCTGACTTATAAATTCCACTTTTACAACGATCAAGTCCTAATACCTTCGTACAAAAAACTTTTAGGAAGGTACTAACTAAAACAAGACTCTCTAAATTTAAAGGTCAAATCGTTTATCGTAGCGAAATGCTACGACTTAGTAATGAACGACACACGAAACTACTCACATTGTCCCTTGTTGTTTTTCTACATAAAAAAAATAATTGAATGTTGCTAGGAATAGTAATAATATGTGAAATAATTGAAATTATTAAACTGATTCTGCCAGTCAATCTAAAAAAAAATTTTCTCGGCGACTCATTGGCGACACAAGCGAAGACTTCGGAGCGAAATATAGTGAACTAAAGTGTGATTAATTATTTATCATCATCATCATCATTATAGCCCTTCACAAGTCTACTGCTGAACATAGGCCTCCCCCAAGTAATGCCACAAAGCACGGTCCTAAGCCACCTGCCTCCATCGACTTCCTGCATACCTTACCAGGTCGTCACTCCATCTAGTGGAGGGGCGCCCTACACTACGCCTACCGATACGAGGTTGCAACTCGAGAACCTTTTGTCCCCATCGGTTATCGGTTCTTCGAGCTATATAGCCAGCCCACTGCCACTTCAGCTTACTAATCCGTTGGGCTATGTCGGTCACTCTGGTTTTACTGCGGATATCCTCATTTCTGAGTCTATCACGCAGAGAAACTCCGAGCACAGCCCTCACCATAGCTCGCTGAGCGACCTTGAGCGTCGTTATACGGCCAGCAGTGAAGGACCACGTCTGAGATCCATAGGTTATCACTGGCAACACGCACTGGTTGTACAATCTAGTTTTCAGAGCTTGAGGTATACCTGACGAGAAGATGTGCCGTAATTTTCGAACGCTGCGCAGCCGAGTTGAATCCGTCGATTGACTTCTCGGTCGAAGTTGGACTTACCTAGTCTGACAACTTCGAGCATAGTGCTCCCAACAACTACCGGCATAGGTGTGACATGGACATTAAACATGATCTTTGTTTTGTCCATGTTCATTCTTAAGACCTATCCGTTGGGAAACACCATTGAGGTCATTGAGCATGGTGCTTAGGTCCTCCAGCGATTCTGCCATAAGGAATATATCGTCGGCAAATCGAAGGTGAGTAATGTACTGGCCGTTGATGTTAATACCGTATATTTTTCAGTCCAGTAGCTTGAAAACGTCTTCCAACGCCGGGGTGAAGAGTTTTGAGGATATAACGTCACCCTGTCTTACACCTCTCTGCAGTTGTACGGATTTCGAACTCTGGTTCTGTACTCGGATAGCCATCGTAGCCCTAGTGTACAAACACTTCAGCACTTCGATATACCGACAGTCAACTTGGCACCGCTGAAGGACTGTAGCACCGCCCAAATTTCGACGGAATCAAAGGCTTTCTCATAGTCCACATACGCCAGGCAAAGTGGCAGATTGTACTCTTCGGTCTTCCGTAAAATCTGCCGCAGGGTATGTATGTGGTCTATGGTACTGAAGCCTTTTCGGAAACCGGCTTGTTGGGAGGCTGGAAGTCGTCGAGTCTGCGTGCGAGATGATTCGTAATGACTCTCGAAAACAGCACGTAGACGCGGCTCAGAAGGGAAATCGGTCTGTAGTTCTTCAAGAGAGCATTGTCGCCTTTCTTAAAGAACAAGACTACCGCACTTCTGCTCCACGCCTTCGGAGTAGTGCCACCATGGAGGACGGAATTGAAGAGCTTCTGAAGGACTTCAAGTACCGGATTTCCACCCGCTTTCAGAAGCTCCGCTGTAATTCCATCCTCGCCTGGGGCCCTGCCGTTTTTAAGATGCTGGAGAGTCATTCTAATCTCACTCAGACTGACGTCCGGGATATCATCGGAATAGTGTCGGATAAGACTTGCTCTGGGATCGTTACTCACACTTGCGTGTGGCTCCAACGATGATGTGTACAGCTGCCCATAGAACCTCTCAATCTCACTCAAAAGTCTCAGGTGTCTCGGAAACGATGCTGCCACACTCAGTCTTCAGCTTTAACAGTTGGCTCTTTAATGATTTCTTAAATTTACGCGAACACTACACATTGAATAAAACTATTATTTACGGATTTTATCGCGTTTAATTACTTTTAATTTATTTTATGCCCGCCCTTACAGCGCCCGTGGTCACGGGGACCAGTCCCCGTGACCATGGGCGCTGTAAAGCACCCGAAACGTCGGGATAATAATAAAATAAATTAAAAGTAATTAAACGCGATAAAATCCGTAAATAATAGTTTTATTCAAGTTGGCTCTTTCTGGCAGACAGATCTCTGGCAAAGATTTTGGAGCCCTGGTTCCGCTCGATCGCTTCTTTAATACGAGCAGTACTAAAGATGCGTAGGTCTCGCCGCATGCATTTGGAGATCTGTCTGTTCAGTTGCCTGTATGCTGTCAAATCTGTTGACGATTGCAGCCTCATCTCCCGTCTAACAGCCATGAGAATAAGAGTGTGATCTGAGAGTTTTTGTGTTCTTCTGCGGCGGGTCCTGCAAAACTTAGCTCTGATCGCATGAAAGCTGTTCCACGAGTTTGTCATTCATATCGTCCACTGCATTGCAATCTTCTAGGCACTGAAAGCGGTTACGTAACTCGAGCTGAAAGGTTTCGGAATTCTGGATTAGAGCACGAGGGGGACGGAGCGTTGACTTCATTAGACGAGAACTCTCCAACTTAACGTTTAGGTTCAGTGTGCCTTTAACCATTCGGTGATCGCTGCCAGTTTTCACCCTTGCGATCACTGAGACATCACTGAACAGTTGATTAATTATTAGTGTGTTTTAAGTGTTAATTGGTGTCGGTAAATAAAGTGTCAATTTGGGTAATTGAATCGGCAGTTTTTAGTGTCACGGACCTTAAGTTCGTAACAATTGGTGTCAGAAGTGGGATAAAATCATGCTGATTTTACCTATGGAGGACACGGAGGGTGTCCGTACCCGAAGTCAACGTCAGCAGGAGAGAGACCAGAGACGCTTTGGTGGTGCAACGCCGCAGACGTCGAAGGGCCAGCCGCCGGCCACGGAGGCAGAAGTTTCTTTCTCAAAAATCAGAAGTTTTAAAAATAAATTGAAAAGTACTCGATATCTAATAATATCGATACTTTTGTTTCGATACTTTTCTCGGTATCGATAAATCTGATACGATACTGGTATCCTGGAACACTAAGAAGAAGAAACACCTAAATAGGAAATAAGGAACCAATTAGACAAGAACTTAGAAACTAGAATACAAAAAAAACTCCTTCAAATTTTCTGCCGATTTTACATTTCTAAACTAGCAACCCTTTCAGTTTGTTTATGTTTGATGGGGATTTCCCTCAAACTTTCGGAGGAATACCCTTTAACTACATTCATACAACGCGACATTTTAGGGGAGTCCCTAAGACTCCTAGTAAAAATGTTTTGCCCTAGAGACAAATATTCGTCATATTCGTGAATAATGTAGCGGTTAATAAGTGATCATGGGTCTAGAAATAAAGAATTAAAATGTTTTATTTATTAGGTCCTTACATATGAAATTGGCGTTTTGTACGGGAGGAATATAAAGTCAATTTTTTTTGTAAAATATATTTAATTAATCAAAGTATGCACCGTTGTTATCTATGCACTTTTGCCATCTTATAGGTAGTTCATTAATCCCTTTACTAAAAAAAAAACCATGGTGGCAAGAATCAATAAACTCTTTGAAGGCGGTTTGGACTGTCGCATCGGAGTAAAATTTTTTTCCTTGTAGGAAGTTGTCCAAATTCTGGAAAAAATGGTAATTTGTTGGAGCAAGGTCCGGGGAGTACAGTGTATGTCGCAGACATTCCAATTGTAGCTCATCTAAATTAGTGCTTGTTTGTTGTGCAGTGTGTGGTCTTGCGTTGTCGTGAAGCAGCAGTGACCTAGAGCGATTGACCAATCTCAGTTGTTTAGCAGTTATTTCTTTCTTCATGGTATGCAGTTGCTGATAATAGATATCCGTAGTCGTTTGGCCAGATTTTAAAAAGCTGTAGTGAACGACACCAGTGCTGGTCCACCAAACACTCACAAGTAACTTTTTCTGAGTCAATTTTCGTTTAGGGCAGGATTTGGCTGGGTCTCCAGGGTTCAGCCGAGCGCTTCCGATTATCGTACGGTATCCACTTTTCATCACAAGTAATGATTCGATTTAAAATCTCTTCATTTTTGTGTCAGTTGAGCAAACTAACACAGCAGTCGACGCGTGTTTGCAAGTTCGATTCACACAATTCATGAGGTACCCATCGTTCAAGTTTTTTTTTATTTTCCCGATTTTCTTTGAGTGGATTAATACAGTTTTATCACTTATCCCGAAGCCTGCAGCTATCTCTGAAGTGCTTTGTGATGGATCTGTTTCCACAATAGCATTTAATTCTTCATTTTCCACTCTGGTCTCCAGCTGTCCACGGGGTTGGTCCTGAAGGTGGAAATTTCCAGAACGAAAATGTTGTAACCAAAACGTATCGTGCTTTCTTCTGCGACACCAGCGCCGTACACTGGTGCCACAGTAGAAGTAGTACTCGGAAATGTACCGATTATTCATGTTTTCCATACTGCGGTAGTAAACTAATGCGGAAAAAACAAATGAAAGACTGTTTTCAGAACTCAAATGTACCAGCTAAATGAATTTATAAATTTGAATTTGGTCAGTGCGACAAAACGCTAATTTCATATGTAAGGACCCAATATTTATGTGAAATATACGCTGTCTACAAGTTGGTTCTATTCTTAAATTTAAAAGTGACGTGATTTTTAGTGGACAGGGCAGATTAATCATATAAATATTGAAGCGCGCGTGTGAATTCACTCCGTAAGTATCTATTTGTTTTATGTGAATACCCTCTTTTGAGCTATAATTTTGAAGATTCAAGATCAGAATAAAAAAAAAGCGCCACAGTCGATGAACGAAGAAAACAAAAGAAGCGTACATATATGTATGAGGACGCTGTTTTCGTTACCATTCATCCAATTAATAAAATAAAGTTTGTTTTCAAAATGTTTAATAAAAATCCTTATTTACATAATCGATTGAACAGAAGGTAATAGTTTTATAAAGAATAACAATTTCTATGGCGTAATGATTACAATCTAAAAGTCAGGTTTTGGCGCCGCGGCACGGTATTCTTTCACTTTGGGCAGTGAAGTGACGGTGTCTCTCAGTTTCTTGAAATTGGGATACTTTTCGTCAAGATCGGGCATCTGCATGAACACTTTGAGGGTGTCGTACATACCGGCGAATACAAAGTCAGCCCAGGTCAACTGAAATAAAATAAAATAATACAAATTTAAAAAAATTTATCGCTAGGAAACAAATACAGTTAGGAAGGACGCCAAAGTATATCCTTTTTTAGCTTTATCAAGGTGAATATGACCGTGAAGGTGGTTTAACAATATCCACTACCCCATATCATCCCGTAGGTATCGTAAGAGGCGACAGAGGAAAACAAACCAGGAGATAGGATGCTGCGTCTTCCTAATGATAAAAGATACTGTGCCCGTCGAGCGTGGCAACTATGGCAAGTATTCTTCTTGTGAGGTAATCTATTGGGGAGGTCTATGTTCAGTTGCCTGTTGCTTTTCATAGGCTGTTACGAAAGAATGAGTGAATTAATGATACGTATGTGACTTACGCACGACAATGGCAATACCTTTGTAACAGGTTGTATAACATCGTTTTATAAGTATTTTGTAACTAAGTTAAAGGGACATAAAGTTATGTAAAGCTAATGGTGAGTGTGAGCACCGCGCACGCACTCCAAGTTTCAACTTCTCGCTCGCTGGGTTCGCCTCTTAGTGGTAGTTCGCGATGCGATCGTCCACCCAGCATGTTCACCACATAGTGGAATATATCCTCAGCGGTTTTTAACCTCGTCGTCAAAAGACCATCGCGGTCTTTCTAGACATCGTCAAGGCATTGGACAGAGTCTGGCATGTGGGCCTTATCTACAAATTGTACGACTTAGGCCTCCCTAACCGCCTCGTCCGCCTTGTAGCCTCCTATTTGAAGGATCGTACCTTTCGTTTTAGACACGAAAGCATGCTATCCTCTACTCGTCAAATCAAAGCCGGTGTCCCTCAAGGCTCTGTGCTTGCCCCCCTCTTAAATATACTATTCACCAACGACATCCCTATCCCGTCGAATGGTGTTAAACTAGCCCTCTTCGCAGATGACACAGCCCTTTACTCTAAAGGTACCTCACTGCCACAGATTCGGAACAAGATCCAAAAGTCAGTTAACGACTTAGGAGTTTGGTTCCGAAAATGATACTGTCGATCAAGATATCCTATTAATAAAGCTAGCAGAAGTAGGGTGCACACCAAATCTGTTATAATTCTTTGCTAGCTATATGAGAGACCGACAGCAATACGTCGAATTTAATGGATGCGAATCAAAGCCATATTATAAAAGGTCCGGAATAAGTCAAGGTAGTAATTTAGGTCCTCTGGAATTCGTTATTATGATAACAGAATAATGGAGCGGAGTAATAAGAACAGACTTTATTTTAACGTATCCAAATGCTCAGTTATGACTATAACTCGCGCGCGAAAACCTATCTGTGAGTACAAGATAGGCAAAACACCGATACAAAGAGTAAAACAAGTAAGTGATCTTGGAGTTTGCTTTATCGCAGAGTTGTTTCTGGTTCACATCACTAAAATTTGTAAAAAGGCGTACCGGAACCTCGGTTTGTACTGAGACAGACACGAGGTTTTACCAACATGACTGCATTGAAACCCTGTATGACGCACTAGTCAGGAGTCATTTGGAACATAATGCAGTCATATGGGGTCCGTATGAAGAAAAGTATAAGGTCATGTTAGAGCATGTTCAAAACAAAATTGCGAGGAACTTGTGCTTTAAGCTTTATGGGGTATATCCATTTTATCCGTTAATTTTTCCTACTGTTTTTGTACTGGGTATGGTTGGATATAACAAATTAGAAGTACGTCGAGAGTCTGCTCTTGCTGCGTATGTAGTGAAATTACTGCGGGGCAAAGAACATAACCCGGAAGTTTTATGGCACTTAAATCTCTGTGTACCGGATCGCTACGAGACAAGACGGAGGCTTCCGCCACTGCTCACGGTACCTTAACCACGAACTTATCTCATGGCAAAAACGCCTCTAACTCGAGCTCTCCACGTGGTCAACTGTGTGCATCTTAAAATTGACATATATTTAGTTGCCACTATAGTAAATTAGCAAAAGTCATATAATATATTGTACTAGCTTTCCAGGCAGACATTGTTCTGTCCTTTTCGACGACACTTTGTCACTTCCTATTAAAAATCCTCAAATTCGCAAAAAAAAAACTTGTGAGTCGCTCATGGGCAAAAAAAACTATCCTATCTCTCAAGTTGGACCAAATTGCACACGGAGTGCAAATTTGATTAAAATCGGTTAAACAGTTTAGGAGTTCATCGCGGCCAAACAACGTGACACGTAATTTATATATATTAAGCCTAGCTTGCCAGGCAGACGTTGTTCTGCCATTTTCGACGGCCCTTTGTCATGTCCTATTAAAATCCATAAATTCGCAAAAGAAAAATTGTGGGTCACACATGGGCAAAAAAACTATCCTATCTCTCAAATTGTACTAAACTGCACACGGTGTGTAAATTTGATTAAAATCGGGTAAGTAGTTTAGGAGTCCGTCGCGGACAAACAACGTGACAAGTAATTTATATATATTAAGAAGATTAAGATGTTACTGTTAGAGTATTTTTATTTTTCACAAAAAAGGATGTAATATTTTTTCTTTATATTTTTTTTAGTTATACTGTTTAATGTGTCTATTTTTATTTAATTTTATTAAATTGTTTTTATTCTTTTTAGTTCGTTGAGCTACATTTATTTTAATATTATTAATGTAAGATTTAGTTTATAATACAAAAAAGGACTCTATCGCATTGAGTACGACCTGTAAGGATAGATGTCTCAAGGAATAAATAAATAAATATTTACTATTGTTGTCTTCTCCTCTATGATGAACGAATTACGAAGGTAGTATATCCATTACAATTACATTAGAGCCGTCACTATTCGGAAAAAACAAAAATACGAAAAATCTCAATTCAACGGCGATTGGAAATAAGCTTGTCTGATTGTTCAATTCGTTATAAGTAGGTATATGATATGTAGTATAGTATAGTAATATAGTATGCATGGTAGAGTCACGCTGCAGCTATATTATGGTTGTAGCGCAAATGGGTCGGCTCGACCGGGGAATGACCACGCTCTCACAGAAAACCCACGTCAAATAGCATTAAGCTGCTATTTGACGTTGTTGTGTTTCGTATGGTGAGTGTAGGAAATCGGAAACCCTTTTCACTGGGAACGATGCATTCCAACTTAGTCCTCTGGGGCGACGACGCATCTACATTTTGATTTTTAGTCGAGGTTAGATGTAGGTGTCTATGGACCACAGCATCCACTTAACTTCAAGTGGACTGTATGATTTTTTGTCACCTTTATTCTATAAAAGCAACTTTATTTTTATAAGTATTAAAATTGTACGTACCTTTCTAGCCGCTATGTGTCCATTGTTTTCTTCGATTATCTTGTTCAGTTTATCGAGCAGCTGATTTTTGATGAGATCCTCTAGCTTCTTCGCCTTAACTTTTTCGTCCTCTTCATAATGTGCTGCTACTGCCTCTAAAATATATACTTGATTTTATTTGCTGTTTTGCAGTTAATGATAAGTCCTTTGTTACAATATTTCCCTCCAAGCCACGATGTTATATTCATGTGCCACCTATGTTTTACCTGCAAGGTTCATCAGGTACTCCATCTAGCGGTTAAAGTAGTGTCTCGATGATTTTCTATGTTTTTTTATCTTGTATTTGATGAAATATAGAAGACGCAACCTTGAATATCGAATAGCGATCAATCGCCCAATGTTTAATTGGGTTGAATGTTCTAAGTTTTAAATTAATGGTTACGTCCCAAACACGCAATACGAATCAAGTGTGTCGGAACATTTCGAGTTCTCGGTCGTCGAGGAGAACTCGGCTCGTCGTGGACAACTAAGAACGTTAGCAAAAGTTACTTATTATTAGACTCTAAAAGTGTTATTTTTTTAATTAAAAGTATTGATTTATAACATTTAAGACCAAAATT
Organism: Parnassius smintheus behrii; assembly: GCA_036936625.1. Lineage (NCBI taxonomy): Eukaryota > Metazoa > Arthropoda > Insecta > Lepidoptera > Papilionidae > Parnassius > Parnassius smintheus. Next base: position 37,858,929 of record JAUPFT010000020.1, on the reverse strand, counting down.
AATATCTACGATTTACCCCGATACAGGGAGATATTTGACAAAAGCTTCATACATTTTATGCCAAATTTCTATCTATAGTAAGGAAAGTAGTCCGATGTAATTGTTCCGTGACGAATATCCGCGGACTCAAAACAGTATTTTTTTTTAAATTCTATTCTTTTCAAGAAATTTGGTGAATGGGAATTTTTAGTAGTTAATTCATAAAAAGGTAATAATATTACCGTTCAGTCTAATTAAACGTTCTTATATTATGAAAGGTTTAATTAGACTCCTATTATGAGAACGTTTAATCATACTGACCGTTGAGGAACTAGCAGAGGATGAGTATCTTCCTAAAATATCGTATTACGTGAGCTAATCAATGAAAATTTTATTGCAATTTTAAGTGCTTTATTAATTACGGACTCGGCGGCGATGAATAATATTGTGAACGAAATTGCTTTCCGAGAAATAAAAAGAGGACATCCGATGTCTGGTCCTTGGAGCAGCGCGGTTAATTCTTCTACACCACGAAACCCTCGTAGAAATGAGGGTAGGCCTGTGCCTAGAAGTGGGACAGTTCCCTAACAACCGCAGTTAAACCTTAAGGTACTTACTTAGACGGATGTCAGTAAAGAAGTCATTGTTCTGATCGATGAGTAAGTCCTCTTCAATGTCGGCGCCAGCAAGCCCATACTTGCGGCCGAGGTAGCGGCAGATGGCCGTGCTTTGTGCGTACTGTTTGCCATCGATTTCCAGAACTGGTACCTGACCGAATGGAGTTTCTGCACAAAATAATAATTGTAAGACGAATCGCCTATAACTGACTAGCTTACGAGCTAAGCGCTCGCGGTTCTTTCAAATCCAATCAAATAATTTATTTGCAACAAAGTGGTGGAAAGGTCTTAAGCGAAGGAAACAATATTTATATTATGTACTTACAACCTAATGACCTTTATTGGTTTTACAAATTTGAGGACAATATAGGATATCATCCGGTTATCCGGTATCATATATAGGAGGTCATCCGGTTTAATATGGTCACTTTCTTATGACTCGAAAACTACAACCTTGTTTGCATGGATGGCTCTGTGAGTGTATATATTCTTTGTCTGTGATACGATAGCTCTTCATCAGTCAATCAAATATTAAAGGGCCAAAGGGACTCTGTTTCATCGACGCCATTTTGACAGTTGACATTTTTAGATTATTTACTTTATACAATATGTAACGTAATTAACGCACACCCTCAGACACCCCAATTAGTATATTATGTTATAATCATAATACATACACTGAATTTTTAGTTAAACATTTTTATGCACTGATTATTTATCAAATTAGTTATACTAATTCCGGAAGAATGTTGTGGTCACAGTAGAAATCCACGACCGCAAACTCTTTAACGTGCTTGAAATAAAGTTCATTTTCTTTATTTTTATTGAATGATAGAATTAGTGATAATACAAATAAAACTGCACTCTTAAAAGTCTTATTGACTTAAGTTACGGTCCATTTCAGTTTGTTTTGACTGTAAAGATTTAGTGTGACTGTAATTTACGTAGTTTTAATTATTTTTGGGATAAAAAATACCTATATTAAAAATGATAGGAATCGATTCAGTAAACGATTCTGAACAAACTACTTTCTCAAAGTGCGTTAATTATGTTACATATATTTATTTTATAATCTAAGTTGATATTACAGTAAATATTTTAGTCGATTTTAGTATTATGTAGTGTAGTTAGTAGTGTACGATAGCTCTTCATCAGTCAATCAAATAATAAAGGGTCAAAAGGGCAATAAAATGTCGAGACCATTTTGACAGTTGACATTATAGCAAATATTTTAATCAATTTTAGTATTGTGTAGTATACTTAGTTAGTTTTTTTAAGTTGATTTTACGAAATGTTCCTTTCCTCCTCCTTTCCTCCTTTCTCCATTATTGTCAAAATTTGTTTGCTATTTTTTTCTTTAAAAATTAGTATATAGTATACGACTTTGTGTTTTTGTCTCCTTCCGCCTCCTAGTTTTAGTTTTATAGAGCGCCAAAACTTAAGGTGATCGCTTTACCCTCTCGTACCTTAGAAAATACATGAGTATTTCGTAAATAACTATTTGAGTACATTGTAAAGAGAAAAAACCCGCATTAATAATAAAATTGAAATAAATAGAAATGACAGCGTAAAATTCCATTTAATTAAGCCATAAAATTTTTCGTCCGAGTAATAATTGTAAACCACTGCATTTAAAGAATATTGAACAACTGACTTGTCTGCACCGAATGGGCAATATAGCTCATATAGACTTTTGTGTGTACTACACATCTGCACACCGTACGTATGTCCTTTGTGGATCTGCTACAAGGTATGACATGTAGGTACCAACTTGGTTTCACCGCGGGCCATTCGTCTTTGGGGATTCGCTTGTCTTCGAATTCCTGATCTCCGTACGCCAGAAGCATGCGGATGCCTTCACCGAGCCCCTTCACGTTAAAGTAGGTAAATGTTACTTTCGGCATTGTTCTGCAAAAAATCACTACGATATAACTAATACATTACAACAGGTAAATTTAGCTGTGTAGTTAAGACGTAAGAGAATCCTTTACGTCTTCGTCTATCATCTTGTGTGCGTCGTAATCGAGGAAAATGAAACCGGAGATGGGCAGCAGCAACTACTTGATAACACTCAAAATAAAAAAAAAGGTTTCCAAGCCCGCCTGCCTACCGAGCGTGGCAACTATGGCAAATATCCCTCTATTAGGCAACCTATGTGGGAGACCTATGTTCAGCAGTGGACATTTGTAGAATATAATGTATAAAAGAATGACACTAAGTGATTATGTGTTAATGTGCGTGTTTAGACGACTCGATAACGCTGTGTTTAAGCATTTTGATGCGAGGGTTCAAATCCCTAAAGGAACAAGTATTTTCAGGACATATAAAAAGTATTCAGGGGCATTTAAAAGTAGGCGTGACATATATTTTCACATATGACACACCAATGGTGGTAAGTGAATGCTGTGGTCCAAAGGATATAGACATCTACCCTGTATTAAGAATAAAAATTCCTACTGACTCCTAATGACTAAGTAAGATGCCTCTTTACCAGTAAATCCCTGGTCTCGTCCGGTTCTCGTCGACGGATTGTTGCCACTGTTTTATCGTTTAAATAATGGTTTAAAGTAGATTTTGTGGAATGGTTGTCTGTGCGTGTGAACTATTAGAGAAATGGACAAAATAAGTGTTTCGATGTTGAAACAAACCTCAAGTTATTTTAATTGTCGCCTTATAAACTTGAGTAAATGTTTTCATCGACTGTGCACTGGGTTGAGCTGTCGTCAAAATCTCCTAAAGACTTCGCAATGTGAGATATCAGCATATTGTAGAGAAACAATCTAAAGAAACGAAGATCCCGAACGAAATGAAGACATGGCTTAAAGGACAAACACCCAAGCCATATATTTAATAAAAACAGATAAAGAGCGAAAACTGACTCAGAAAAAGTTACTTGTGAGTATTTGGTGGACTAGCGCCGGCGTCGTTCACCTATCTATTGTCATATATATCTATTGTCAGCAACTGCAAACCACGAAGGAAGAACTAGCTGCTAGACAACCGAGATTGGTCAATCACTCTAGGCCACTGCTGCTTCACGACAACGCAAGACCACACACTGCACAACAAACAACCACTAAGTTAGATGAGTTACAATTAGAATGTCTACGACATGCACCGTACTCCCCGGACCTTGCACCTACAGATTTTCCGGAATTTGGACAACTTCTTATAAGGAAAAAAATTCAACTCCGATGCGGCAGTCCAAACCGTCTTCAAAGAGTTTATTGATTCCCGCCCCCATGGTTTTTTTTTAATAAAGGGATCAATAAACTGCCTATGAGATGGCAAAAGTGCATAGATAACAACGGTGCATACTTTGATTAATTAAATATATTTTACAAAAAAAAAAAAAAGACTTAATATTCCTCCCGTACAAAATGCCAATTTCATATGTAAGGACCTATTACTATAAGGTGTCCCAGAAATAATAGTTAATCCTGAAGCGCATAATAGGATATCAGGCGCTCAAATAAAAATACAATAAAATATTCCAAGTGGTGCCAAAAATATGAAGGTTTTAAAAAATGTTTTTATTTACCTTACTGTACTTTCATATACACCAGTGCCGCAAATTAGTGAAACTCGTTGCGTTTTTGGTGTTCTCTCATTTTTCACAGACTATTCTTTCAGATGTTCAGTAAAGAGTATGAGTATATATTGTACTTTTTTGCAAGAAAGAAACTTGAAGCTTTTTAACGCCGTTTACGTATTTTTTTTTGTAAATACATGTTGAAGTAGTTTTTGTTTAGTGTTTAGTATATTTAATTGTAGGATTAAACAGTTAAATTTTTTTAATGTAATTTAAAAATATATATAATATTATATATATTACCCATCTATTTGATACATTTTAATAGCAAAACATCGTTTCTATATAATTGTTGCGTGTATAGACGCTAAATGACCAACAACATGTTTCAGATATATCATTCTTTAAGTTACCGAAGGATTTAGTAGGAAGTTATGAAACGTGAATTTATTTATTTTTATTGTTAGATAGGTACTTATAGCAAAAAAGTCATAACTTATCTAATATCTACGAACTTAATTACAACAAAATTTAGTTGAAATTTACTTCACTGTCCAAGTATCTACTTACATACCTATACTTGTCTTTGGATTTAAAATATTTTAAGTTATAATAACACAAAACACTGAAATTAAAACTTTGTTTACTAACAAATTTTTTAACTACGTAGAATACAATTAAATTTCTGTTAGGAATCGTATTTTAAATTTATTTGTTGTTTGTACTATCTAACTTTGTCTTATGAGCCAAGCATCGCGATTTCCGGCGAATGGCCTTGCAAGTTGCATGCGTCAGGCATCGCAGAACTCACATGGGTGCGAAAATATGGTCAGTCGATCATAGTCAGAATATTTATTTCACCTAAGTAACTTAATTAACATTTCGCAATGTATTTTGTAACTTTTTATTGACATCCCTTAGTAACAACAGAAAGTCCGCTGTAACGTAGGATGAGGAAAAGATGCAAAGTAATACGGACACTCTCGCGTAGCGATAAGGATTTATTTGGCTTGCGAGCGCGATTTATCTAATTAATAATAGTTATGTAGGCTATTAAACGTCGGCAAGCAGTCAGCATCACAGGACTGCAACTTCTGTACGTAGTACTATTATTTATTCTGGATAATAGGGAAAAACTAAATTAAACGACTTTATTGAATAAAATTGATTTTACGCAGGGGTGCGGTGTTGATATCATGATGTTATTTCGAATAAAAGTTGGTTTGTATACGTCATTCCAAAAAGTTGTACTGAATTAAAACGTTGGTGTAGTAATCGATCAGACACTTTCAAGTTGATGAAATGTGAACAATTCTGGAAAGTTATATGTACTGCATGAACTTTGAACCTTTAAACATAATATTTGTTCACTACTTCGCGAGTCGTCTGATATTGCAAATGACACACAACGTTACAAATAACAATGTAAGAAAAAAAAATACTTTTCAAGATCAGGAAGCTTGGTCCTTCTTATTCGCAGAAAATTCCTAAGCAATTTTAGTGCGGGTTTGAAAATTTAAATTTAAAACCAATTTTTGGAGATTTTATCACGGTTAACTTTGAATTATTTTAAATTCCTATCGTTGCACACCGTGCCACGGGAGACTAACTATAAAATTTGTAAAAATAAAGTTTATTCAATATGCTGTTTCGTAAATGTAAAAATTAATATTTTGTAAAAAATATATTTTGAAAATATCTACCATATTCGATAACATGCAATTAACTTCTTCATGTATCCCACATGCATTCAATTTCGAATAAAAGTTACGGTGGTTTTTGGAGGACTCATAGAATATCAAATCGTATTGAAAACTGCTTCGTTTAGTATTTTATATTGTTAATAACATTTGATAAACTAGTCTGAAATAGATAAGAAAATTAAAATAGAAATACTTACAGGGATTATGAAAAAACTACACAATGAATGAATAAATGCGCCCGTTTGCAATGGAGCAATAGAATGGAACTGCCGGGTGCCGGCAGCGGGTTCTATTTCGTCGCCAACGTTCGTTCACAATCAAGAGTAGTGATGTGAATGTGATTGATGTGTAACGGATTAACGGATGCAAAATTAGTCTGCGATTGTTTTCGAGTAATTGAATTTATGAACAAATCCCGGCTTGGAGGCGACTAAATCTAGTCCAGTTTAACTTCAGAAGACTCGGATGTGTCTAACAGATAGTATTTACAAAAATAAAACCCTTTATCGTATGTTATATTTTTGAAGTTAATCCCTTGTTACCTCAGCCAGTATCGGAATCATCGTCATTGATAATTAACACAGCATTCATTTAGAAGGGAAAGCCAAATTGACATCTGTACTCAAAATTGCAAAGTGGCAATTGAATGGGAGTTCACAGAGACTGCAGAACATCGATCCAGCTAATATTTATTTTGTCAAGCATTTTAAATTTCTAAAGATTGAATGACTTCCTATTATGAAGATCTTTACCAAACATTATATTGCCGACCTACTTCATTTGACTGCTTATTTTAGTATCTTTTTCATAATATCCCATCGAGTAATAGATCCATCTAAAAAGCTTAATGATTTCTGTAAAATATCTAAAAGGTTAATTCGTGCATTTAATTACTGCTTTTTAGTTTATAATTGATAGGTTGACCGGAACAACGAGACAAGTTTTGGTTTTCCTTTTTTAGACTCTTGTTCTTTCAGTTTGTAACAAGTAAAACTTATTGATTAAATTGTTATTAATATGTGTTATAACAGACTTCACAAAAATTGCTTCAATTCACAAAAATTTAATCGAGAATCGATTTTTGCTAATTGTTCTGACCAACTTTGGTGTTGACCTCTTAACTTGTCGTCCGGGGTGGGGTCGCTTGCTCACTTTCCATAGATTTGGGGCTGTTAGGAAATTTATAGTTTTATAACTTTGTAGCGTTATAACGAATAATTGTAGCTTTTCCTACTCCAGAGCCCTGTTATAATATAATTGTATTGCGATACAAACTTGCCAATTCGCCTGCCAAGCGTGGCAAATATTTCAAATACCTCCCTTATGAGGCAACCTATGCGCAGGCCTATGTCCAGCAGTGGAATTTAGTGGGCTGTAATGAATGAATTAATACAAATAAACATACAGATACCTACACTATTTCGTGTATTTTCATACAAATTGATATAAATATTATAATGTTTATGTTGAACATATCTCTCGGGTTGCTATTGTGTATAAGTGTTTTTATATGAAATTTAAATTATTTTTATATCCTCGGTTCCATTTATGCAATGAAATTAACATTCATAAACATCCGGTATAGCACTACAAAGATAAGGCAGTTGTGGCCCAAAAGTAAATATAAAAGGAATATTAAAAACCTACCAATCGTGTATATACTTGAATTATTAATCCAAATAGGTATATATATTATATGTGCCCGTATATATAGAAAATATGTGCCCGTGTATGTGTATGTGTGTTATACGTATGTATATATTTATGTATGTATGTGTATATATCTATTTGTATGTATATATATTATATGGGTGTGTATCTGTGAAATGAGGCATTGCATCTTAATCCTCACGGGTGTCAACGCATCTGCATTTTGATTCGTAATCGAGGATAGATGTAGATGTCTATGGGTCACAGCGACCACTTACCATCAGGTGGACTGTGTGCTCGTTTGTCAACCTATTCTAAAAAAAAGAGGAAGAAAAAGTTGTAATAAATTACCAAGCTTGGAATACACTTCAGGTTATGGATATATGCTGCTGAATCCATAAAGATACAACGCCTCTATTATATTGTACCTCTTGCTTAGTCTACAGTGGCTACTTTAAGGTAATTGAATAGAAATAGAATTATCAACAAAAGAGGTATTAGTTGGTAACTTTATCACCTATTAAAAAACTTTATAATCGACGGGAATAAAAGAGAATATTAGGACATTATGCTTTAAGTGAGTTTATTCTACTTCAATGTCTATAGCTAATAGCCTCCAATAGCCTTGTAACGCATTTGGCACATCGTTCAATTCGCGGAAATCAATTGGGTACTTAATATTCACATGATGGAAAGTTCGAGACTCGCATATTGCTGAGAATTATCTTTTTACAAGCACCCATGATAAAACAACGCCTGTTTCAACGAATGTATTTTTTTAAACACAACAACATGAATTCTTATCTGAAACAGCTCTTTATATTTAAAAGTACTCTCTTGCTGGCCTAAGATAACTTAATCGTATCATTTCGATGATAGTCACATATTCCTACTGAGTGAACTGACGACAGTGCATCTGTATTTAATTCCAAATGGGGGATAAAATTACATGTAAATATATGTAAATGTCTATATTGGGCATGGCATTCACAAACCATGTCCTCATTATTATACTTGTATAAAAATATTAAGTTTCATAAACAATTAGAGGTTATCATGAACAAAGTGCCAATGACAAAGAAATACAATCTTACTTTAATTACCTGTAATTATGCTTATGACTTTGTGACGTTTTTGAGTTCAGTCAAAACATAAGCAGGGTAATAGTAAGACCTTTTAAATACATCGACACATCATGAACGAAAAAAACTCTTATTCGCCTTTTTTGAAAGAAAAGTGTAAAAAGAGATTAAAACTAAATGAATAATTGTAAAAGTAGGTATAATATGCAATGATTACGGGGACATACTGATATGACTGCAGAATGAACGCGACCCGAAATTTGTCCCTGAATTTCATTAACATATATTGCCTACCTATTGGTTTTTTTATAGACTTTGTTTATCGTTTGTTCTCAAACATATTACGAGGATATAAAAGTATATTGACAAGCTTTTTCTCGTTTTAGAGGCATCTTTTTGGAAAACGTATGTTAAATTTTTTTCGTTCCGCTTCATAATATTTTGTAGGTATATTATCCATAGATGGGTAAGCTTCATCACTCGATCGTATCCACCTAGATAGGTACAGCACTAACACTTTCGGGGGGCCTGGCGGTACTCTCGCAAATCGATTGCAATTCTGGTGCGCGTAAGGTCGCTCTTACTTCTAATGATTTTCGAATTGCGAACAAGTAGAGGTGGTGGAAAGTATTGAGCATTTTTATGAAGACCGACGACAGGCAGCAGCGTAAAAAATGCAATACTTTTGGTACTGCAATGGAAAATCCCCTACCAAGCGCGACGATTCACGCTAACCGGGCTTGGGTAAAAATATCGATATATCGAAATATCGATAATTTCTCACAAAATCATTGATATTTATCGTCGATATTTTTAATCGCGATGTATCGATATTCGATATTTGAATCGAATTTTGAAATCATATACAACTGATCGCTAAATTTTCAAAAAAAATCATATCATTTTTTTCTACTTTCTTTATGTTGCACAATAAATCGAATCTAAATCCATTAGTGCATTTGTGACGAAGAGAGATTTATTTACATTTAGATTGATATGCATTTTTATCTTTATTTATGCATATATATATATATATATATATATATATATATATATACAGAATGGGTCCCACATATACGCAATAAATGAAACCATATACTTGTTATCGCCTTTGCTGACGATATACAAAAAATGAACGTAATCGGTCCAGTAATTAGGTCAAAAAGTAGAGTTTTAATTTTAAGCAAATTTGAACACTCTATAGAATTAGGTCACTAAGTCAATGATTCAATGAACTTGAATCCTTGAACATTAAAAAGCGGCGTTGCCACGCAGTGCAAACTATCGGTATTGCGACATATCGACAGCGGTGTCTTTTGTCGGCGTGCCACCCGCGTGCAACGTTGTCACTCTTCCAAGGGGTCAAGGTACGTTGTCTAAACAGAGTGTTCACTTTTACTGAATTTATTTTAATATTTATTTTGTTTGAAAATTTCACTTTTTTATTTTACGGGTTTTAATTTAATATTTAATTTTTCTACACTTCTACGGACTAGTATTACTTGTGGTTTCATTTATTGCATATATGTGGCACCCATTCTGTATATATATATATATATATATATATATATATATATATATATATATATACAAAAATTTTTTGTTTGTTCGTATTTTATGCGCTGCCTGCCATACCGTTCATCAGATTGCGCTAAAACTTTGTCAACTTATTGCTTGCACTTGCGGGAAGTTTATAAGCATAATACAATTAAATTACAGTAGGTGGCGCGCGTTACGCGTACTTTAAAATAATTATGTCACTATGATAGTGACATAATTATTTTAAAGTCATAATATGTGATTCAATTTCACTGAATCCCTTACCATTCCTAATACAACATAACCCTTCTAAATTTAAAACGATATTTCCACAATTTTTTTCTACTGCAGCAATGCGCCGTTACGTATCAGTACTTAAGACGCTACCCTGACCAAAACCTGGCAAAAGTGCGTTTTTCAGACTCTATTATCTCATTAGTTATGAAAAATAAACTACATCTAAAAGTACATTATTAATGTTCGATATCTTATCATCGCATTCCACGTTCTAATTTATTTTTATGTGCTATAAATACATTTAAAATCAACTTTAAAAAAATGACTAAAATTCTTGATTACATGCATCTGTTGCTAAACGCAACGCTCTAATCATTTGAGGATAACACTAATGGATAGATAATGAAAACATCTATATTCTCCACGTTTTATTTAAATTTTTAAGTTCGTTTTTTCTCTTTTAATTGAAATAATTCCGAAAATTGTGTGACTTCTATGATAAAGGGGCGTGCGCAGAGTGCGGGCGGCATTACGCTGTATGCGTTCATACGAGGTTGCCGCGTCGCTGGTTGCCGCGCGTGCCGTGCCGTATTTCGCCGCAAACATAATATTATTTGAGTACCTACCAACCGATGCGCTTACGTCACGGTATATTGTAAACTCGGCCGTATCTTAGAAATAAATATTACAGCCGTGCGGTACGTAAACATGCGATAGGGCTGCTGCCTCCAGTATACAGTACATTCGCCCATTGATTTATGTGTTTTATAACTCAATGCATTTTCCTACTTTGTGTTTCCATTTAGTTTTATGATTGTACTTAAATATACTTTTTTATATAAACAAATATAATAGGTACTTTGTGAATTGAATAGGAAGTGTTCAATAAAAATGCGTGTCGTTTTATGATTGGTAGATTTAATAAAAAACCATGTTTATGTTTGAATAACAAATCGGTCTTATAAATTTGCGGCCGAAAAATATTTGCGCCTCGGCTGAGACGTACGAAATGCTTTATTATTAAAATTTTAAATATAAAAACTCCGCATTATAATATAAAGCGTAATTAAAAATTGTTTTGGGAAACATGGACAAGTTGGAGTAAAGGAATATCTTTTACTTGGTTATAGATACCTGCAGCTATTTTACAATTTATATGTTTGGTTTTAAATGAAGTTTGGATTTATTATTTTTTTATTTCTATTCTATTTTCTGAAAGGGTCCTAGGAAAGGAATTATCCACCGCGCTGCCCCACTGCGTGTTGGCGAACTTTGCATGTCTTCGAAATATTATTTTTCTTATTTCTCAGACATGCAGGTTTCCTCACAATGTTTTCCTTCACCACTGAGCACGTGGTAAATCAACACTTTTTTTTTTAATTGCAATTACAATATTATTGGTGCCGGCGGGGATCGAACCCGGTTTGCTCGCACACTGTGAAAATTTTAGCAAGCGCTAACCATCTGAGCTACCACGGCTCCTCTCCTCTCGAGCTAGAGACTTTATTTTATTTATCGTCAGGCCTGTTGGTCTAGTGGTTAGTGACCCTGACTGCTATGCCGTAGGTCGTGGGTTCGATTCCCACCCAGGACAAATGTTTGTGTGATGATTTATCTATAATATTTATGTATTTAGAAATATATAAGTATGTTTATCAGTTGTCTAGTACCCATAACACAAGCTCTGCTTAGCTTGGGACTAGATGGCGTTGTGTGATATTTGTGGAATATTATTATTATTATATTATTATTGTTGGGGTATCTGTATAGTTTTCTCATCTGGTTGGTTTTTATAAATATAAATTAAAATGAAAAGATAAATATACATAAATATCAATAAAATAAAATAAATACAAAAAATATACAAATAAATAAAGATCCAACCATATTAAGTAAAAAATAGTCTCCTATCTTTCTCTCTATGTTTTGATCTCCTAAAACGAGTTTGATTGGTAAAATCAAGGCAAACTTAGGGTAGGGTTGACAATTATTATTTTGATAATAAAACTAGTGAAATTCCGCGGTTTTATATGCGCAAGCGTGAACGTAGTTAGAACATAATATAACCTTTATATTTTACATAAATATCCTAAAAACTTATTATTTTAATATTTTACTAAGTACCTATAAAATTAACAAGTTTATTGCATTTTTATTTGAGTAATTTTTTATGCAATTTCTTTATCTACGTCTATTTTTAGGAACCTTTATTTAGTCTGAATCATACATAACACTATATTACTGATTTACTTACTTATACGTAGTTTTTTTTTGCAGTTACAAATATCTTGTGAGGTTGAAAAAGGTAGTAATGAAAAAATAATAAGAATAATAATAATTGACGTCAACAACCACTTTTCATATCATGGTCCATTAGGTTGCAGCTTCACCGAACCACAACAATAATAACAATAAATAACAATAATAATATAATATTATTTTGTATTTATTTTATTTTATTGATATTAATGTATATTTATCTTTTCATTTTAATTTATAATTTTTATATATTTAAATATTTATATAACCGAACCAGATGAAAAAATTATACGGCTCCAACGATTTTAGCGACGAACGCTTGGATTTATTTTTAGAAAATGTCCTTTTGTCCATGTTTTCAGGCAATAAAAAACTGCTACAATATAAGAAGGTAAATTTCGACTATTCAATAACGGTCGTTATAGCTCAGGTGGTATGTCGGTCGGGCGTGATATCGGAGTTCCGTGGTTCGCGTCTTGGCTTTGGTCCCGCTTTTTTTTCCTTTTTTTTCAAGTTCCCTTCTTTTGTGAGAAAATTTATTATTTCAAACCCTTTTTTTAGTAATTTTTAAAAATACGAAAATTTTAATTTTAAAAATTTAAAAAAAATATCTATTTAGTTACTAATGCTATATTTATTATTTTAATAATTACCTACCCAGTAGGTAAATATTAAAATAATAAATGTAGCATTATAAACAGTAAATCTCCCTCAAACTCAATTTACTAATATTGCTCCTAAATAAGGAATAGCAGATAAAAGATTAGTAGGTAATAACTATTGCTCCTCAAAATTATATTTGACCTCAAGGTAAAACATATCCTAAAATTCAGTAGCTAAATAAAATAATAATAACTACTATTCAAGTATATTTTCAATATGTAAGTAAATGAAAATAACAAAAATGAAGCACCATTAGCATGTAAAGTTCGAATCCATAATTAATATTTCGACAAATATTATAATTTACACTATAAAAAGCTAATTCAATATTAGCAGTATAGTATATAGTTAAAATAATCAAAATAGTCATTTTTATTAATTAGATAATATATTAGAATACATAATTCTAATATAATGCAACTAATATACCGAATAAAGAAAATTAAAATACATTTATCATTGTACGCCGTGTCTATTTCCATAGAAGAGTTCATTGACATTGAAAAAATAATACTACGTTCGTAGCAGTAGGTGGCGTCTTTTGGCGATTTCTTACGCGATATATTGTAGCGAGCGTCGACAGACCAAACGCTCAAGGTCGTTCGCTGGAGGTAGCGCCTTAATATTTTATCAGAAGTTTGGCAATTATAATATACAACTCGGGCACATTATCTCTGCATCTCGCTCGATGATGTCACATTCACGGTACGGTGTGCTAAATAAGCAGGCTTCTCCAGAAATATGAATTTATTTTTTACCGACTGCGGTTGTATATGTATGAGATTTATATTGAAGGATTTTGTGATTGAATATATATTTATTAATTTTTTTAAATTTATTAAGATTATATCCTATGTATCGTTTTTGGTTTTAGTAATGACACGTCAAAAAATAAAAAAATAATTTAAAAATAAGTTAATGAAACTCGATTAAATTCGTAAAATAGTTTTATTCGATGGAAATTTAATAAAATAGTATTGAATACAAAAAATATTATTTTCATTAAGAGAATTTTCTTACATTATTACAAAATTATTTATTATTTAGCGACATAAGTGACAGAGGTGATGATAATAAAAACGCAATTATTAATTATCAGTTATATTATGGTATAGTTTATTATTGCTGTAAATAATAAGATGCTAACCATACTGACGCGATCGGGGCGAGCGCGGCGTGGTGAAGGAGGACGCGAGAGGGGCATCGCAATACATCGAGGTGCAGAGATATTGGGACTACGTTAAACGAGCAATTTCGTCTTGACCTTGACTGACATTTTTATAGCAATCTATGTTAGATAAACCACGGCGTCTATTTTTTTCGTGGATAATCCCACTTTTTGACACATGACCGTTTTAACCGACTGAGTTCGAGTGTATGCGTGTCTGTCTATGGAATAAACTGGAGAAAATGGAGCTCTATGGAATAAACGATTTGATTTTAACATATGAGATGGCGTTTGATTTGTTTTAATTTGGAAGCTAATTCGTAAATCTACTAGATACCACACTAGATTGCTGTGTTGTGGACCTTAGTTACATATGTTTGCAAAGATTCAAACTAACATAGCTTATCCGAGTTAGAGACTTTAAACGGGTTAGCTATTAGTATCTTTTATCCCAAAAGTCGCTGAATCAGTTACACTTACAAAATTATTTGAAAGAGATTCAACGTATACGTGATATTTCTACATTTCTATTTATATATTTCTACAAATCAATGTTATTAAGTAGCTCAGACTTTGCAGCATCAAACTCACCGAAAATTAAACTAGTTACATCCATTCCTTATTTATATTCAGCAGAAATATCTTTACATGAAGCGGAGACTCTTTGGATAGTAACTGCATATACCCGGTAAATGTGCACATATTTAGAAATCTATTATCACGATCGCATCAGTATTCCTAAATTTTAGCTTGAAAGTAACGTATATCCCACCCACACACTGAAAGTCAATATTGACATTTTCTTAGGAAGTCCTCCTCGCTCTTTTCCCCGACACTAGATGGCGCTAGTGCCTGGTACCTGACGTCAGCTTAGGCGCGCAACACTACTAATATAACTGCAGCACGGCTCTACCACGTGCAGAGATAGATACAGTGATGTAAGTTACTTACGCCGTTTTACAAAAGCGGCTTATGTAACTTACATCACTGTATCTATGGTAACAAATTACAATTATTAATTAAAAAAATTCGCCAAAGCCGAAACAGGTATATAAAATTGTGAACGGTTATTAATTACAATCATGAAATATATAATAAAATTATTTAAAATCAACTTGGTGGCTAGTGATTCAAATAATTTTTTTAAATTTCGTGTAAATAATTTGTTAAAATTGTTAATTCATTAAGTTAAGTTGATAGATTATTATAAAATTGGAGTGACAGCGCATCAATTCAGACTTTAAGAAGGTAGAGGGTCTGCGCGGGAATTGAAAAATAGGTATTTGAAGAAACTATTGCCGTCCCTTACTTCTGGTTTCCACCCGAAGAGTGTGATAGGGACAACTGCAGCTCAAAACGATTTTACCTACAAAAACCATGATCGATCTTCGTTTCGTACTCCCCTGTTTTCTCCTCGAAAGCTAAGCCAATTAAATTATTCATTCATCATATTTATTTTTGTAATAATTTTTTCAAAAAAAGTAAGTGACAGGGGCATGCCTTCAATAGATCTAGATTTTTATAATCAAAAACGGTTACTCTAGAGGCATTATATTGGAACAAAATAGGGAAATACATTTGTATGGAAAACATGCAGCCCGTCTACCCTCTAAAATCAAATTTAACTTTTTTATATTAAACTATCACCATCATAAATTGTGAATCGAGGTTAGACATATCTAATTGATGATGGCTGACTCCACGCTGTCTGATTATAGTTACACTATGCGTATAATATTATATACGTAATATATATATATATATATATATATATATATATATATATATATATATATATATATATATATATATCGTCCCGTAACATATATGTAGTAGGTGGTGACAGGGGGGAACAAATCTGGAGATGGCAGCAGCGTATTCTTAATAACGATTAAAAATAAAAATAAACTGCGGTTGCCAACCCGCTTGCCAAGCGTGGCCAATATGGCAAACCCTCCCTATGAGGTAATCCATGGAGGAAACCTACGTTCAGCAGTGGACTTTAATATGCTGTAACGGAATTCACTTTTTAAATTCATCATGGTTACCCTAATTTACGATGACCTTGCATGTTATGTATCTCCGCGTGTGATGTGTGGTACTTTAAATTCGATGCTGTAATTTCTCTCAAAAATTATGATACCAGCGCGTAGTAACAAGATAATGATGACATTATGTTATATCATTCATTATTTTTAGTGGGCATAAAGTTATGTTTATCGTTACCGTTCGAATTTCTTATGTTGTATTCAATACTATTTGCTGATCGTACAGTAGAACTGAATGGAAGTCAATTATTTCAAATATTGAAATTCATTATGTCACACTTAAGCTGTACAACTAATTAAAAAATTGTGTTCTATCGTAGAACTAATAATCTTCACCATCATAATCATTGCAGACATTTAGAAGTCCACTGCTGAACATAGGCCTCCCCCAAAGAATGCCACAAAGCACGGTCATGAGCCACCTGGATCTGTCGACATCCTGCATGTCTTATATTATATTCTTCATGTCATTTATTTAAGTATCTGTCTATTCAAAATACAATACGATATTTACTTTTAAGACCGTTATTTAAAAAAAGCTACAAGTTCTTTTGGATGGAGGTCCTAGGTCACAGTACCTCACGGACCTAGATCATTCCTGGCTGCGCTCTATATCTATTCGTGAAGTTTCAGTACAATTGGTTCGGTTTATCTGAAGATTAGCTCGGTCAGACAGACAGGCGAAACTTTTAAATATGGTTATTAATGTCATATTGCATATAATAGCCCCCTCAGCTCACTAAATATTCTATTAACGGAAGCAGATGTTATTGATATTCCTACAGTAGAGGTATGATATATTTTTAAAGTTAATAAATGCAATTGCAATATCTATTTAAAAGTATAGGTTTTAATTTAAAAAGTTATTTTGTGGTTATGTGAAATAGATTTTGGACAGTTATATAATATATGTTTTTTCAGCAATATCTTACGTTTTCAGACACCACAGCGACCCGGACTTGAATGTGTTCCTGCGACATCGCATTTGTCTTGTGCGGCAAGTGAAGTACGCATAGTATGTACCCATTTAAAGGTTTATTTTAGAATCCTTGTGTAATTGTATATTACTATAAAAATCATGGTTTCAGATATCTCAAAGCCCCACGCAAGGAGCACAGGCTGTGCCCAGCACCCCTCCGGGAGTTGTTTCACCAGTAAGTCCGATGCCTACAACACCTTCTAGTTCAGGCAGACAACTACAGCGAGGTATACTAAATGTTCGTTGGCAGCTGGCTAGATCCTCCCACAATGCCAGTAATTATATTTTTGGAGTATTATTACAAACATGAAAGTGTGTTAGTTTGTTTGTCAGTCTTTCATATCAAAATAGAGTGACAGATTAATGTGGTTTTACGGGGGGACGCCTCGGGCAATGTCTTAGCTTTTTGAATATACTCTTTAGTACAAAAATATTTTTAATTAAATTCTTATGTTATAATATTCAACATTTTTATATGAAAAATACGGTTCTGTATGTTTGTGTCCACCAATCTCGAAAAATAGTTGAGGAATTGACTCAATAACTTTACTTAATATGATTGATTGCATTGAATAGGAAGTATTTTTATATAAAAATTCCAACAGAAATGGAAAATTCTATACATTTTATTCCCCTATTAATTAATATCTATACTAATATTACATATAAATGCAAAAGTAGCTCTGTCAAAAAAATGTTTCTTACATTTTCACGGTTTAACCACTGAACATATTTTTATGAAATTTGGTATGGAGAGGAAAGTAGCCTATATCCATCTCCAGGATCCAAGCTGTTTTCATACCAAATTTCATCAGAATTTGTTCAGTGTGTCTATGTTACCAACTAACTTATTTATTTATTTATAAACTTACACGAACACCTTAACCTAAAGAGTACATAGGGCGGACTTAATGCCATGTGGCATTCTCTGCCAATCAACCCTGGGTGCCAAGGATAATTGTTGGCAGGTGCGACCATTATACGTAAATAAGTGCTTATACATTAAAATATACATATATGCAAATTACATACATATACATTACATTTAAATATACACACATATAGTATAAATATACGTACAATAATACATACATACATACATATATATAATATATATACATGCTTATAAACTTCGTAAATAAATATCCAAATGAATGATATATATATATATATATATATATATATATATATATATATATATATATATATATATATATATATATATAATGTTTGAGTAATATATAATGAAATAAATATTTGAAGTAAAAAAGAAGAAAACAAAGACAAAAATTAAGGAAAAATAATGTTAATTAGTAATTTCCTTCAGGTAATGTTTTCGGAGAAGAACTTTGAAAACTTTTTTATTTGTGGCATTCTTAATATCGTTGGGGAGGGTGTTCCAAAGTTGTATAGCTTGTATCGTAAAAGACGACCTAAAAAAATTTGACTTATGCTGTGGAAACCTTAACCTCAGACGGTTTGACTGTCGGGATGTTCGACCGTCGATCGGATGAAAAAAATTAAAATTATACTTAAGATAAGAAGGCGACCTTGGATCGTTTAAAATTGAATAAAGTACAAGTAAAATTCTAGAGCATCGCCTTAGACGTATAGGTAGCCATCTAAGCTTTGAACGATAGGATGATATGTGGTCATACTTACGTAAACCAAAAATAAACCTTATGGAATTATTAAGAAGGCGCTCCAACTTGTTTAGAAGATTTTCTGACAGATCTGGGTAACATACATCGGCATAGTCGATAATAGGTAGAATAAGGGAATGAACCAGCGTTAGCTTGGTTTTGAAAGGTAGGATAATAGGTAGAATAAGGGAATGAACCAGCGTTAGCTTGGTTTTGAAGGGTAAGAAATTTTTAAGACGATAAAGGGAACAACTTTACGACTAACTTCAGAGATCTGCAATTTCCAGGTCATAGTTTTATCCATGTACAGGCCAAGATTTTTTATGGAATCACAATATGGAATCAAAGTTCCATTATGAAATACAGGGGAGAGATATCCATAATCAACCTAAGCCAATAATTGCGAACTTCCGAATATTATAACTTTGCATTTGGCAGGATTAACAGAAACGCCGTATTTACATGACCATTCTCTTATGGCTTCCAGGTTATCAATTAATTTGTGTATTACAAAGTTAAGATTGTTTAAGCTTGACTGTACATAGAACTGGAGATCATCCGCATACAGATGGTACGAACAATCTAAAACTGAGGAGATAGAATTTATAAATAAGGAAAACATAATAGGAGAAAGTATTCCGCCTTGCGGCACACCAGATTCAATTTCAGCCCATGCAGAAAACTGCTGACCTGAGCGAACCGATTGCTGGCGACCGCGAATATAAGAAGAAAACCATTCCAAGGCTGGGGATGAAAATTTAAGGTGTTTAAGGATGGATAGGAGGATACCATGATCCACTGTGTTGAAAGCGTTTGAAAAGTCAATAAGCACCACCACTGTTAATTTTTGCTCATCTAAGCCCTTTCTTATATCGTCTGTGACTTTGATAAGCGAAGTTGTAGTACTGTGACCAGAGCGAAACCCCGATTGAAATTCATTCAGCAGGTTATGTTTTGCAGCGAATACAGATATTTGCTTAAAAACACAGGCTTCCAGAACTTTAGAGGTATGGGAGAATTGAAATAGGACGAAAATGGTTAGGGAAAACAGGATTAGGTATTTTAGGAAGAGGTCTTACAAAAGCTTTTTTCCATGCAGAAGGGTATTGACCTGAGTTCAGAGAATAATTTATAATGTGTGTTATAGCTGGAAGAAGGTACTCAAGAATCATAGACACCATTTGCTTACTAATTTCATCATAACCCACAGCCTTGGATTTAATGGCTAACAAAGCTTTTTTAATTTCATCCTGAGTAACAGGGGAGAAACAAAAGTCTGGGATCCGGAGACGCTGCATTGATTCTATAGAAGCAATAGTTTGAGAACGGACTTGAGAGTCCAATGAAGTAATAGAAACAAAGTGACGATTAATGTCATCCAAATTGAGAGAGGCGCCATATTCCGGAGAATTAGTTTTATTAATTCCGATAGACTTGAGGAATTTCCATAACTCAGTGGGCGAAGAATTAGTTATTTTGTCATGAATGTAGCGGCGTTTAGCATTTCGTACCACCTGATTGCATCTGTTTCTTAGCGTTTTAAAGTTAGACCAATTTTTTTCTGAGCGATTCTTTTTATACTTCTGGAAAGCCCGATCTCACCGTGCCATTGCCACTTGTACCCCTTTAGTCATCCAGGGACCAGGAGGACGCTTAACTTTTACATAATGTACCGGAGCATGAATATTATATAGATTCAAGATGCTATTATTTAGTAAGGATATTTCATCATCGACGTTAGCTGCCACCAAAGGGCCAAAATCAATTGAAGATGCGTCTCTCCTGAGACTCTCAATATTTATTCTTGAAAAATTGCGTAACTGCAGAAAAATAGGTTTCTGTTTTGGAGGTTTAAGTTTATATGAAAAATAAATCAAGTCGTGACGTGAGAAACAAGGAGCAGAGAGCTGTCCAAACTGAATCACACGATCAGAAGAGGAAGTAATGATGAGGTCAATCAACGAATCATCAGTGTCAGTATTTCTTTTTTTTTTTTTTTTTTTTTTTTTTTTATAGGATCGGGTGACAAACGAGCACACAGTCCACCTGATGGTAAGTGGTTGCTGCGGCCCATAGACATCTACATCTATCCTCGATTACAAATCAAAATGCAGATGCGTTGTCACCCGTGAGGACTAAGATGGAATGCCTCGTTTCCAGTAAAAAGGGTCTCCGGTTCTCTACACTCACCATACGAAATACAGCAGCATTAAGCTACTATTTCACGCTGGTATTCTGTGAGAGCGTGGTCCTTCCCCGGTCGAGCCGACCCATTCGTGCTACAACTAAACTACTAATATAACTGTAGCATGGCTCTACCACGTATAAAATTAATTTCTATGAGTTGCCGCCAATGGGAGAATGCAGAGTTCGACTGATTCAATGATTGATCGAAGTTTTTGGCAGCGAGAAGTATTTTTTAACAAATCAGTGTTGAAATCACCCATCATGCAATGTATGTACTCAGATCCAATGTTCTTTTGCAACACCAGCGCCGTCCAATGGTGCCCCATAACGCTAATTTCATATGTAAGGATCCAATATTTATGTGAAATATATGCTGTCTACAAGTTGGTTCTATTCTTAAATTAAAATGTGACGTGATTTTTAGTGGGGCAGATAAATCATATAAATATTGAAGCGCGCGTGTGAATTTACTATGTAAGTATCTATCTGTTTTATATGAATTCCCTCTTTTGAGCTATAATTTTGAAGATTCAAGATCAGAATTAAAAAAGCACCACAGTCGACGAACGAAGAAAACAAAAGAAGGTACACATATGTGGGCACATATGGGGACGCTGTTTTTGTTACCATTCATCCAATTAATAAAATTAAGTTTGTTTTCAAAAGGTTTAATAAAAAAATCCTTATTTACATAATCGATTAAACAGAAGGTAATAGTTTTATAAAAAATAAAAAATTCTATGGCGTAATGATTACAATCTAATAGTCAGCTTTTGGCGCCGCGGCACAGTATTCTTTCACTTTGGGCAGTGAAGTGACGGTGTCTCTCAGTTTTTTGAAATTGGGATACTTTTCGTCGAGATCGGGTATCTGCATAAACACTTTGAGGGTGTCGTACATACCGGCGAATACAAAGTCGGCCCAGGTCAACTGAAATAAAATAAAATATTACAAATTAAAAAAAAATCGCTGAGAAACAAATACAGTTAGGAAGGACGTCACAATATATACTTTTAGCTTTATCAAGGTGAATATGACCGTGAAGGTGGTTTAACAATATCTACTACCCTAATAAGAGCAGGTTCGTACCTGCTCTTATTATACTGTCTGATGTGCAACATGGGTTTCGTCCGGCACGCAGCACTGCAAACAACCTTCTCGATTTTATGACAAAGGTGGTACCAGCGGTAGACGCGGGAGTACATGTGGATGTGGTTTATCTTGACTTTAAAAAGGCTATTGATACTGTCGATCATGATAATATCCTATTAATAAAGCTAGCAGAAGTCGGGTGCACACCAAAGCTGTTACAATTCTTTGCTAGCTACATGGGAGGCCGACAGCAATACGTCGACTTTAATGGATGCGAACTAGAGCCATATTATACAAGGTCCGGAATAGGTCAAGGTAGTAATTTAGGTCCTCTGGAATTCGTTATTATGATAAATTATTCGCCGGAGGTCGTTAGATATAGCTCGTGTCTTTTATTTGCAGATGACCTAAAATTGTTGCTCAAAGTT
The DNA here is from genome assembly GCA_036936625.1 of Parnassius smintheus behrii. Classification (NCBI taxonomy): domain Eukaryota; kingdom Metazoa; phylum Arthropoda; class Insecta; order Lepidoptera; family Papilionidae; genus Parnassius; species Parnassius smintheus. The sequence continues at coordinate 37,836,123 of JAUPFT010000020.1, read as the reverse complement.
AGGCATGAGTTGGATTGCGAACGTTTATAAAATGACATTAATGTATATAAATGAATAGTGGAGTCATAACAACAGACTTTATTTTAACGTATCAAAATGCTCAGTTATGACTATAATTCGAGCGCGAAAACCTATTATCTGTGAATACAAGATAGGCAAAACACCGATACAAAGAGTAAAACAAGTACGTGATCTTGGAGTTTGCTTTATCGCAGAGTTGTCGTTTCGCGTTCACATCACTAAAATTTGTAAAAAGGCGTACCGGAACCTCGGTTTTGTACTGAGACAGACACGAGGTTTTATCAACAGAACTGCATTGAGAACCCTGTATGACGCACTAGTCAGGAGTCATTTGGAACATAAGGCAGTCATATTAAGAAAAGTATAAGGCCATGTTGTAGCATGTTCAAAACGAATTTGCGAGGAACTTGTACTTTAAGCTTTATGGGGTATATCCATTTTATCCGTTGATGTATCCTACTCTTTTTGTACTGGGTATGGTTGAATATAGCAAATTAGAAGTACGTCGAGAGTCTGCTCTTGCTGCGTATGTAGTGAAATTACTGCGGGGCAAAGAACATAACCCGGAAATTTGATGGCACTTAAATCTCTGTGTATCGGATCGCTACCTGACAAGACGGAGGCTTCCGCCACTGCTCACGGTACCTTCACTACGAACTTATCTCATGGCAAAAACGCCTCTAACTCGAGCTTCCCACGTAGTCAACTGTGTGCATCTTAAAATTGACATATATTTAGTTGCCACTATAGTAAATTAGCAAAAGTCATATAATATATTGTACTAGCTTTCCAGGCAGACGTTGTTCTGCCCTTTTCGACGACACTTTGACACTTCCTATTAAGTATCCTTTAATTCGCAAAAAAAAATGTGGGTCGCTCATGGGCAAAAAAACTATCCTATCTCTCAAGTCGGGCCAAACTGCACACGGAGTGCAAATTTGATTAAAATCGATTAAACAGTTTAGGAGTTCATCGCGGACACTAGCTTGCCAGGCAGACGTTGTTCTGCCATTTTCGACGGCCCTTTGTCATGTCCTATTAAAATCCATAAATTCGCAAAAGAAAAATTGTGGGTCACACATGGGCAAAAAAACTATCCTATCTCTCAAGTTGGACCAAACTGCACACGGTGTGTAAATTTGATTAAAATCGGGTAAGTAGTTTAGGAGTCCGTCGCGGACAAACAACGTGACAAGTAATTTATATATATTAAGATGATTATACTGTTAGAGTATTTTTATTTTTCACAAAAAAGGATGTAATATTTTTTCTTTATATTTTTTATAGTTGTACTGTTTAATGTTTCTATTTTTACTTAATTTTATTAAAGTGTTTTTTATTCTTTTTAGTTTGTTGAGCTACATTTATTTTAATATTATTAGTGTAAGATTTAGTTTATAATACAAAAAAGGACTCTATCGCATTGAGTTCGACCTGTAAGGATAGATGTCTCAAGGAATAAATAAATAAATATTTACTATTGTTGTCTTCTCCTCTATGATGAACGAATTACGAAGGTAGTATATCCATTACAATTACATTAGAGCCGTCATTATTCGGAAAAAACAAAAATAGGAAAAATCTCAATTCAACGGCGATTGGAAATAAGCTTGTCTGATTGTTCAATTCGTTATAAGTAGGTATATGATATGTAGTATAGTATAGTAATATAGTATGCATGGTAGAGTCACGCTGCAGCTATATTATGGTTGTAGCGCAAATGGGTAATGACCACGCTCTCACAGAAAACCCACGTAAAATAGCAGCATTAAGCTGCTACGAGTATTTGACGTTGTTGTGTTTCGTATGGTGAGTGTAGGAAATCGGAGACCCTTTTCACTGGAACGATGCATTCCAACTTAGTCAGTCCTCAGGGGCGACGACGCATCTACATTTTGATTTTTAGTCGAGGTTAGATGTAGGTGTCTATGGACCACAGCATCCACTTAACTTCAAGTGGACTGTGTGATTTTTGTCACCTTTATTCTATAATAGCAACTTCATTTTTAGGTATATGTATTAAAATTGTACGTACCTTTCCAGCCGCTATGTGTCCATTGTTTTCTTCGATTATCTTGTTCAGTTTATCGAGCAGGATTGGATACTGATTTTTGATGAGATCCTCTTGCTTCTTCGCCTTAACTTTTTCGTCCTCTTCATAATGTGCTGCTACTGCCTCTAAAATATATACTTGATTTTATTTGCTGTATTGCAATTAATGATAAGTCCCTTGTTACAATATTTCCCTCCAAGCCACGATGTAATATTCATGTGCCACCTATGTTTTACCTGCAAGGTTCATCAGGTACTCCATCTAGCGGTTAAAGTAGTGTCTCGATGATTTTCTATGTTTTTTTTATCTTGTATTTGATGAAATATAGAAGACGCAACCTTGAATATCGAATAGCGATCAATCGCCCAATGTTTAATTGGGTTGAATGTTCTAAGGTTTAAATTAATGGTTACGCCCCAAACACGCAATACGAATCGAGTGCGTCGGAACGCTTCGAGTTCTCGGTCGTCGAGGACAACTCGGCTCGTCGTGGACAACTAAGAACATTAGCAAAAGTAACTACTTATTAAGGGGATAGAGTAAGTCAGCTCAAATTCTAATTTCGTCCCCACTTGCCCGCGCGTCGTATGCCATGTACCGACATGTTTGTAATCACTAATACTGTAAGTAGAAAGGTCGTTAGACACTTATTTCATTAGGTTTATCATATTTATGCCTGTTTCTTAACGCCAAGCCAGTCGCTTCTTATTTTTATCACGGTTATTTCCCATTTTAATTTTACGTCGTCCTGTTGCGTAATGTGTATTCTGATCGTAAGCGACACAACTTCTCCCTTCAAAAGCCAGAGCGATACTAACGGGGCGACAGGAATCAAGCTTACGCGCCGATAGTTTAGGTAATTTCTTTTTACAGTGAAAATAATGGTATTTTAAAAAAAGTTAATAACATAAGCACTGCTTTATAGTTAGTTCAGTTAGTATGCAAAGTTTCATGATCTTATTTAAAGTATTTTATGAATAACAGTGGTTTATTGTCTATTTTGGAGGTAACTTTGGATTTTTTTCAATCGAGAAAATTTTACAAAATCGTGTTTTCGTCTAACATAATCCTTAACATTAATCCTCAACTTTACAATATTTTTATTTCAAAATTAATGCTGCAATACTTTCGCCATAACGGAGGATCTTGCTAACCATTTGAGATTATATTTCCCCTTAATTGACTCTCAGTGTTTTTTTTTTATTAAAAGTATTGATTTATAACATTTAAGACCAAAATTAATAATAACTACGATTTACCCTGATAGAGGGTTTTACAAAAGCTTCATACATTTTATGCCAAATTTCTATCTCTAGTAAGAAAAATAGTACGATGGAATTGTTCCGTGATAAAAGTCCGCGGATTCAAAACAGTAATTTTTTTTTAAATTTTATTCTTTTTAAGAGCAAGTTGAGTCAGTTCAACGTTTGCGCGGCAGCTAGTCTATCTTATGTCGAAATTTGGCGAATGCGAATTTTTACTAGTAAAATCATAAAAAGGTAATAATATTACCGTTCAGTCTCATTAAACGTTCTTATATTATGAAAGGTTTAATTAGACTCATATTATGCGAACGTTTAAATAAATTGGAAGGAAGTAGTAGAGGATAAGTATCTTCCTAAAATATCGTATTACGTGAGCAAATCAATGAAAATTTTATTGCAATTTTAAGTTATTTATTAATTACGGACTCGGCGGCGATGAATAATATTGTGAACGAAACTGCTGTCTGAGAAATAAAAATGAGGACTTGCGAGGTCCGGTCCTTGGAGCAGTGCGGTTAATTCTTCCACACCGCGAAAGCCTTAACCCGTAGAAATGAGGGTACGCCTGTGCCTAGAAGTGGGACTAAAGGCTTCAACGCAAGTGTAACAGTGCCCTAACAACCGCAGCTAAAACTTAAGGCACTTACTCTGACGGATGTCGGTAAAGAAGTCATTGTTCTGATCGATGAGGAAGTCCTCTTCAATGTCGGCGCCAGCAAGCCCATACTTGCGGCCGAGGTAGCGGCAGATGGCCGTGCTTTGTGCGTACTGTTTGCCATCGATTTCCAGAACTGGTACCTGACCGAATGGAGTTTCTGCACAAAATAAATTGTAAGATGAATCATTCATAACTGACTAGCTTACGAGCTAAGCGCTCGCCGTTCTTTCAAATCTAATCAAATAATTTATTTGCTACAAAGTGGTGGAAAGGTATTAAGCGAGGGACACAATATTTATGTTATGTACTTACAACATAATGACCTTTATTGGTTTTACAAATTTGAGGACAATAGACAGGATAAGTTAAATGTAGTACGTGAGGGTAGTATGGTCATCCGGTTAATATAAGCACTTTCTTATGACTCGAAACCTACAGCATTGTTTGCATAGATGGCTCTGTGATACGATAGCTCTTCATCAGTCAATCAAATATTAAAGGGCCAAAAGGGCTCTGTTTCATCGACGCAATTTTGACAGTTGACATTTTTAGATTATTTACTTTATACAATATGTAACGTAATTAACGCACACCCTCAGACACCCCAATTAGTATATTATGTCGTAATCATAATACATACACTGAATTTTTAGTTAAACATTTTTTATGCACTGTATATTTATCAAATTAGTTATACTAATTCCGGAAGACTGTCGTGATCACAGTACAAATCCACGATCGCAAAGGCTTTAACGTGCTTGAAATAAAGTTCATTTTTCTTTATTTTTATTGAATGACAGAATTAGTGATAAATACAAATAAAACTGCACTCTTAAAAGTCTTATTGCCTTAAGTTACGGTCCATTTCAGTTTGTTTTGACTGTAAAGATTTAGTGTGACTGTAATTTACGTAGTTTTAATTATTTTTGGGATAAAAAATTACCTAAGTATATAAAAAATGATAGGAATCGATTCAGTAAACGATTCTGAACAAACTAATTTCTCAAAGTGCGTTAATTATGTTACATGTATTTATTTTATAATCTAAGTTGACATTACAGTAAATATTTTAGTCGATTTTAGTATTATGTAGTGTAGTTAGTAGTGTATGATAGCTCTTCATCAGTCAATCAAATAATAAAAGGTCAAAAGGGCGATAAAATGTCGAGACCATTTTGGCGGTTGACATTATAGCAAATATTTTAATCAATTTTAGTATTATTGTGTAGTATACTTAGTTAGTTTTTGGTGGTGGTATGCTTGAAAACCCACCAGTGAATATGGGCTTAGTGAGAGAAATTAGTGTGGAAGAAGTAAAAATGGCTGTTAGGAATATGAAGAATGGGAAGGCAGTCGGCCCAGATGGAATACCAGTAGAAGTGTGGAAGTTACTGAGTGCGGATGGATGGAAGTGGTTGAGTTTATTTTTCGGTAAATTGTTGCAGGAAGAACAAATACCTGAGGAATGGTGCAGTAGTATACTGGTCCCCATTTTTAAAAACAAAGGAGACGTTCAAAACTGCAGCAGTTACCGGGGAATAAAACTCATGTCACATACTATGAAAGTCTGGGAAAGAATAATAGAGAGAAGAATGAGAGAAGAGTGTGAGATAACACAAAACCAGTTCGGATTCATGCCCGGTCGAGGTACGACAGATGCCATTTTCGCATTACGCCAATTGTGCGAAAAGTACAAGCGCGTGCATAAAAATCTGCACATGGTTTTTGTCGACCTTGAAAAGGCGTACGATCGGGTTCCCCGTGAGGTTTTGTGGTGGGCGTTAAAGATGAAAGGTATGCCTGGGAAGTATGTGAGGTTAGTCCGTGCTATGTACAGAGCATCCCGTACATGTGTACGATCTGCCGCGGGAACTACGGGCAGTATCGATGTGGCGGTAGGGCTGCACCAAGGGTCGGCATTGAGCCCTTACCTCTTCCTACTGATTATGGACGCTTTGACGTCGGACCTGCAGGATGAGGCACCCTGGTGCATGCTCTTTGCCGATGACATCGTGCTTGTCGGGGAAGAAGGCATCGAGGTACAGAGCAGACTGACGGGGTGGTAACAGAGGCTGGAAAGTGTTGGCTTGAAGATCAGCGGATCCAAAACCGAATATCTGTGCTGTGATTTCGGCGGTCTTTCCAGTCCTGTACCCATGTCGTTGGATGGCGCTATACTGCCTACCTGCTCAGATTTCAAGTACCTCGGTTCCCTCATTCAAGGCGACGGCGGAATAGACAGAGCTGTGCAGCATAGGATTAACGCAGGGTGGATGAAATGGCGACAGGTCACAGCCACAACGTGCGATCCCCGAATGCCAATAAGGCTGAAGGGGAAAATTTACAAATCGATCATCCGACCTGTCGTCATGTATGGAAGTGAATGCTGGGCCGTCAAGAAGAAGGATGAAAATAGACTGCATGCGAATGAAATGAGAATGTTACGATGGATGTGTGGTGTGACAAGGATGGATAAGATAAGGAATGAGTATATAAAAGGAAGCCTGAAAGTAGCGCCAGTGGTAGAAAAGGTGAGAGGAAGCAGATTGGCATGGTTTGGGCATGTGATGCGGAGAAATGAAAGTCATGTCACAAAACGAGTGTTGAATATGAATGTGGAGGGACACACGGGCAGAGGAAGGCCGAATAAAAGATGGATCGATTGTGTGAAGAGTGATATGAGAATGAAAGGAGTAAGTATGGAAATGACGGCTGATAGAGAGGAATGGAACAAGAAGGTTTACTGCGCCGACCCCAGATAATGGGAAATGGTTTAGAGAATGATGATGATACTTAGTTAGTTTTTACGAAATGTTCCTAATTATTGTCAAAATTTGTTTGCTATTTTTTTCTTTAAAAATTAGTTTATAGTATACGACTTTCTGTTTTTGTCTCTTTCCGCCTCCTAGTTTTAGTTTTATAGAGCGCCAAAACTTAAGGTGACCGCTTTACCCTCACGTACTTTAAAAAATACATAAGTATTTCTTAAATAACTATTTGACAATATTGTAAAGAGAAAAAAAAACGCATTACCTAATAATAAAATTGAAATAAATAGAAATGACAGCTTAAAATTCCATTTAATTAAGCCGTAAAATTTTTCGTCCGAGTAATAATTGTAAACCACTGCATTTAAAGAATTATGAACAACTGACTTGTCTGCACCGAATGGGCAATATAGCTCATATAGACTTTTGTGTGTACTACACATCTGCACACCGTATGTGTGTCCTTTGTGGATCTGCTACAAGGTATGTGACATGTAGGTACCAACTTGGTTTCACCGCGGGCCATTCGTCTCTGGGGATTCGCTTGTCTTCGAATTCCTGATCTCCGTACGCCAGGAGCATGCGGATGCCTTCACCGAGCGCTTTCACGTTAAAGTAGGTCAATGTTACTTTCGGCATTGTTCTGCAAAAAATCACTACGATATAACTAATACATTACAACAGGTAAATTTAGCTGTGTAGTTAAGACGTAAGAGAATCCTTTACGTCTTCGTCTATCATCTTGTGTGCGTCGTAATCGAGGAAAATTAAACCGGAGATGGGCAGCAGCAACTACTTGATAACACTCAAAATAAAAAAAAAGGTTTCCAAGCCCGCCTGCCTACCGAGCGTGGCAACTATGGCAAATATCCCTCTATTAGGCAACCTATGTGGGAGACCTATGTTCAGCAGTGGACATTTGTAGAATATAATGTATAAAAGAATGACACTAAGTGATTATGTGTTAATGTGCGTGTTTAGACGACTCGATAACGCTGTGTTTAAGCATTTTGATGCGAGGGTTCAAATCCCTAAAGGAACAAGTATTTTCAGGACATATAAAAAGTATTCAGGGGCATTTAAAAGTAGGCGTGACATATATTTTCACATATGACACACCAATGGTGGTAAGTGAATGCTGTGGGCCAAAAGATATAGACATCTATCCTGTATTAAGAATCACAATTGAAGAGAATGCGTTGTCGCCCCTAATGACTAAGTAAGATGCCTCTTTACCAGTAAATCTCTGGTCTCGTCCGGTTCTCGTCGACGGATTGTTGCCACTGTTTTATCGTTTAAATAATGGTTTAAAGTAGATTTTGTGTAATGATTGTCTGCGCGTGTGAACTATTAGAGAAATGGTCAAAATAAGTGTTTCGATGTTGAAACAAACCTCAAGTTATTTTAATTGTCGCCTTATAAACTTGAGTAAATGTCGTCATCGACTGTGCACTGGGTTGAGCTGTCGTCAAAATCTCCTAAAGACTTCGCAATGTGACATATCAGCATATTGTAGAGAAACAATCTAAAGAAACGAAGATCCCGAACGAAATGAAGACATGGCTTTAAGGACAAACATCCAAGCCATAAATTTAATAAAAAAACAGATATAGAGAATACACGTTATCCTCAAGTGTTGAGTTTTACAGATAAATATTGACATGTTCCAATCGGTGTATACGATGTTCGTTATATCACACAGGTGTCGTCAGTGTTTATCAAAGTGCTAATATTGACTAATATTCTTCGTGTGTGAATACGTTATCATATCAAGTCATACGTAAGGTCCGTCTAGTTAAAGCGGGATGGTCGCATTTATTGAGCCCAGTGTCTATATTTTCCCGATTAAAAAAAACGAAATAATAAAGTATACGTTCCACTGCTGGGCACAAGCCTCCTCTCATTTTTGAGAGGGTTTTAGGGCAAGGAAATGTCCACAGCGTTGCTCCAATGCATGTTGCGAACTTCATATATCTTCGAAATATTTTTATATTATTTCTCAGACATGCAGATTTGCTTTCGATATTTTCCTTCACCGCCGAGCACGTGATAAATCAGCATTTAAAATAATTGCAACGGCAAAAAACACGGCAATAATGACACCACGATAAAGTATAATATTATATTGGGTCCTTACATATGAAATTAGCGTTTTGTCGTACTGACCCACTTTGATCTGAAATATCTCCTCTTTGGTTAAGAATTCCAAACTCAAATTCTAAATTCATTTAGCTGGTACATTTGAAATTTGAAAACAGTCATTGATTTGTTTTTTCCTCATTTTTTTTTCTTTGGCGTCGCTTATTACCGCACAATGGAAAACATGAAATATCGGTATATTTACGAGTACGAGTTCTACCGTGGTACCAGTGCTGTAGAAACAGCTCGAAGGATTAATAATTTTTAACGGTGCTGGTGTCGCAAAAGAAAGCATGGTGCGTTTTTGGTTTCAACGTTTTCGTTCTAGAAATTTCTACCTTCAGAATCAATCCCGTGGACGGCCGGAGACCAAAGTGGAAAATGAAGAATTAAAGGCTATTGTGGAAGCCGATCCATCACTAAGCACTTCAGAGATAGCTGCAGGCTTCGGGGTAAGTGATAAATCTATATTAATCCACTTGAAGCAAATCGGGAAAGTAAAAAAAAATTGAACAATATCATGAATTGAATGAATCAAACTTGCAAACACGAGTCGACTGCTGTTACTTTGCTCAACCGACACAATAATGAAGGGATTATAAATAGAATCATTACTTGTGATGAACAATGGATATTGTAAGATAATCGGAAGCGCCCGTCGCAGTGGCTGAACCCTGGAGACGGAGCCAAATCCTGCCCTAAGCGAAAACTGACTCAGAAAAAGTTACTTGTGAGTGTTTGGTGGACTAGCGCCGGTGTCGTTCACCTATCTATTGTCATATATATCTATTGTCAGCAACTGCAAACCACGAAGGAAGAACTAGCTGCTTAACAACCCAGATTGGTCAATCGCTCTAGGCCACTGCTGCTTCACGACAACGCAAGACCACACACTGCACAACAAACAACCACTAAGTTAGACGAGTTACAATTAGAATGTCTACGACATCCACCGTACTCCCCGGACCTTGCACCAACAGATTTTCCGGAATTTGGACAACTTCTTATAAGGAAAAAAATTCAACTCCGATGCGGCAGTCCAAACCGCCTTCAAAGAGTTTATTGATTCTCGCCCCCATGGTTTTTTAGTATAGAGATCAATAAACTACTTATGAGATGGCAAAAGTGCATAGATAACAACGGTGCATACTTTGATTAATTAAATATATTTTGCAAAAAAAAAAGACTTAATATGCCTCCCGTACAAAATGCCAATTTCATATGTAAGGACCTATTACTATAAAGTGTCCCAAAAATAATAGTTAATCCTGAAGCGCATAATAGGATATCAGGCGCTCAAATAAAAATACAAAAAAAATATTCCAAGTGGTGCCAAAAATATGAAGGTTTTAAAAAATGTTTTTATTTACCTTACTGTACTTTCATGTACACCAGTGCCACAAATTAATGAAATTCGTTGTGATTTTGGTGTTCTCTCATTTTTCACAGACTATTCTTTCAGATATTCAGTAAAGAGTATGAGTTTATATTATCCTTTTTTGCAAGAAAAAAACTTGAAGTTTTTTAATGCTGTTTACGTAAAGTTTTTTTTGTAAATACTTGTTGAAGTAGTTTTTGTTTAGTGTTTAGAATATTTAATTGTAGGATTAAACAGTAAATATTTTTATGTAATTTAAAAATATATATAATATTATGTATATTACCCATCTATTTGATACATTTTAATAGCAAAACATCGTTTCTAATATAATTGTTGCGTGGATAGACGCTAAATGACCAACAAAATGTTTCAGATATATAATTCTTTAAGTTACCGAAGGATTTATTAGGAAATTATGAAACGTGAATTTATTTATTTTTATTGTTAGATAGGTACTTATAGCAAAAAATAATTAAGTAATAATTTATCTAATTCCTACGAACTTTATTACAACAAAATTTATAGTTGAAATTTACTTCACTGTCCAAGTATCTACTTACATACCTATACTTGTCTTTGGATTTAAAATATTTTAAGTTATAATACACAAAACACTGAAATCAAAACTTTGTTTACTAACAAATTTTTTAACTAAGTAGAATATGATTGAATTTCTGTTAGGAATCGTATTTTAAGTTTATTTGTTGTTTATACTATCTAGACGAATGGCCTTGCAAGTTGTAGGCATCGCAGAACTCACATAGGTGCGAATATTTTGTTACCCTTTATTGACATCCCTTAGTAACAACAGAAAGTCCGCCTAACGTAGGAAGGGGAAAAGATGCAAAGTAATACAGACACTCGCGTAGCGATAAAGATTTATTTAGCTTGCGAGCGCAATTTATCCAATTAGTAATAGTTATGTAGGCTATTAAACATCGACAAGCAGTCACCATCAAAGTACTGCAACTTCTGTATATGTATGTATGATAAATGATGATAATTTTGACAGGCCTGTTGGTCTAGTGGTTAGTGACCCTGACTGCTATGCCGGAGGTCGTGGGTTCGATTCCCACCCAGGACAAATGTTTGTGTGATGATCACGATCATTTGTTCTGTGTCTGGGTGTAATTTATCTATAATATTTATGTATTTAGAAATATATAAGTATGTTTATCAGTTGTCTAGTACCCATAACACAAGCTCTGCTTAGCTTGGGACTAGATGGCGTTGTGTGATAGTTGTGGAATATTATTATTATTATTATTATATAATAGTGAAAAACTAAATTAAACGACTTTATTGAATAAAATTGATTTTACGCAGGGGTGCGGTGTTGATATCATGATGTTATTTCGAATAAAAGTTGGTTTGTATACGTCATTCCAAAAAGTTGTACTGAATTAAAACGTTGGTGTAGTAATCGATCAGACACTTTCAAGTTGATGAAATGTGAACAGTTCTAGAAAGTTATATTACGTAGGTACTGCATGAACTTTGAAGCTTTAAACATATTTTATCACTACTTCGCGAATCGTCTGATATTGTAAATGAATCACAACGATACAATGTAATAAAAAAATACTTTTCCTAGGACTGGAAGCTTGGTCCTTCTTATTCGCAGAAAATCCTTAAGACGAGCTCTTAGCACGATTTCAAATTCGTTTTTCACCCGCGCATCCCGCAGTGGGCGGAGCGCAAACGGCAGTCGGAGAGCGCAGTGTGAACATAGTATGCGCCATAGATATACCTAAGCTGTTTTTAATATTTCTATGGTATGCGCAAAGCAAGCAGATAATTCACCTCCAAACAACAATTTTTCCGTGAGGTCTCCTGTTCGCAACACTACTAGGTATTATAGTAATAATATTTTGAGTACCTACTCACTAATATCAAAACTGTTTACGAGGTCTGGAGTCTGGACATCACTCTATATTTTAATTATATATCAATATTTTTTTAAAGTCAGTTTTATGATATGAGCAGGTACTTAGTCAACTATTTACATATATATATATATATATATATATATATATATATATATATATATATATATATATACATTTAAAACGCCAAGTCACAAATTCTAAAAAAACCCAAATTTCGTTGGCAAAATAGCCAAAGATTTAAATAGTTAGATGCGCCCTTACCATAGTATGACCGCTCCGAAATGTGTCCAAACTCAAATAAGTGAGCTCACTCATTCGCAATCAGTGCTCATTTGTGCGACAGAGAAAGAAATATACACAATTTCTGTAAGATAATAAGAGATGACACTATTGCATTAGTGTGCGCACGTTAGCGTCTTGCAAACGAACACATCCAAAAATAATGCCACAGTTTTCGAGGTGAAGGCGCATCTAACTATTTAAATCGTTGAAAATAGCTAAAATAACAGAAAAAGAATAGTTTCAAATAAACCATTCGAATTTATTTTACTGTTTTGTATTACCTTACCTCCGGACTTGATGGAGTGACCTGAAAGTGTACTTTTGTAATCGCTATTGGAACTGGTCACCTAGTACTACTAGGTGTTCCGAGTTTGGGCTCGTTTTGTTAGGTGTTGTCAGGTCACTCAGTCAAGTCCGGAGGTAAAGACTCATCATACCTAACAAAACGAGCCCAAACTCGGCACCTAGTAGTACACGGCGACCAGTTCCATTAGCGATTACTAAAGTACACCTTCAGGTCATTCCGTCAAGTCCGGAGGTAAGGACTCATCATACCTAATAAAACGAGCCCAAACACGTCACATCTAGTATTACTCGGCGACCAGTTCCATTAGCGCTTACCAAAGTACACCTTCAGGTCACTCCGTCAAGTCCGGAGGTAAGGACTCATCATACCTAACAAAACGAGCCCAAACATGGCACATCTAGTAGTATTCGGCGACTAGTTTCAATAGCGATTACCAAAGTACATCTTCAGGTCACTCCGTCAAGTCCGGAGGTAAGAAATCATCATACCTAACAAAACGAGCCCAAACTCGGCACACCTGGTAGTACTCGGGGACCAGTTCCAATACCGATTACCAAAGTACACCTTCAGGTCACTCCGTTAAGTCCGGAGGTAAATACTCATCATACCTAACAAAACGAGTCCAAACTCGGCACACTTAGCTCTACTAGTCCAGGTATTCCAGTATTAGTTACTGAAGTTCACCTACAGGTCACTCTATCAAGTCCGGAGGTAAGGTCTTATCATAACTGACAAAACCAGCCTGAAGTCCACAGCTAACATCTCACTGCTAGTAGAGCGCTCCCAGTGCCAAGCAGTCTCTAGAGTAGGTATTCGTATTTCGTAACTAAATCTAATTGCTCTATGTATCTAAGTAGATTTTTGAGGTGTAAGAAATCAAAAACAAATTCGATCTCTCAAATTATCAAAATAATTTTAGACAATATCATATATTTTTCTGGGTTTGTTTACTGCAGCGGATCATATACTTTGAGGCATTATAAAACTTGCATTTAGCATCATGCCTCGTCTTAAGCAATTTTAGAGCGGGTTTAAAAATTTAAATTTGTAAATAATTTTCAGTGATTTTATCGCGTTTAACTTTGAATTATTTTAAATTCCTATCGTTACACACCACGCTACGGGAGACTAACTATAAAATTTGTAAAAATAAAGTTTATTCAATATGTTGTTTCGTAAATGTAAAAATTAATATTTCGAAATAAAAATACTTTGAAAATATCTACCATATTCGATAACGTGCAGTTAATTTCTTGATGTATCCCACATGCATCCAATTTCGAATAAAAAATACGGTAGTTCTTGGAGTACTCACGGAATATCAAATCGTATTGAAAAGATATGCGAAAAATGATTGTTCGCGATTGGATACATCTTTCCGTTTTTTATATCTCCTACTTCGTTTAGTATTTTATGCTGTTAATAACATTTGATAAACTAGTCTGAAATACACAAGAAAATTAAAATAGAAATACTTACAGGGATTATGAAAAAACTACACAATGAATGAATAAACGCGCCCGTTTGCAATGAAGTAATGGAATGGAACTGCCAGTGCCGGGTGCCGCTGCCGGTTCTATTTCGTCGCCAACGTTCGTTCACTTTCAAGAGTAGTGATGCGTACGGATGCAAAATTAGTCAGATTGTTTACGAGTAGTTGAATGCAAAACAACAGTCTCGGCTTGGGGACGACTAAATCTATACCAGTTTAACTACAGAAGTGTGTGTAACAGATAGTATTTACAAAAAGAAAACCTTTTATCGTATGTTCTATTTTTGAAGTTAATCCCTTGTTACCTCAGCCAGTATCGGAATCGTCGTCATTGATAATTAACACAGCAGCCATTTAGAAGGGAATGTCAAATTGACCTCTGTACTCAAAAGTGCAAAGTGTTTCTTCAAGACAACTTACCGCTCTTTACAAGGCGTAAATGTGGCCTCACATGAAATATTGTTTTAAGGGGAAATGTAACCTCAAATGGCTTAGCAAGATCCTCCGTTATGCCGAAAGTATAGCAGCATTGATTTTGAAATAAATATATGGTAAAGTTGAGGATTAATGTTAAGGAACGTTACGTTAGACGAAAACACGATTCATTAAAAAAATTTCGATAGAAAAAAAAATCCGAACCGAACAATAAACCGCTGTTATTCATAAAATACTTTAAATAAGATCATGAAACTTTGCATACTAACTGAACTAACTATAAAGCAGTGCTTATGTTATTTACTTTTTTTTAAATACCATTATTTTCACTGTAAAAAGAAATTACTTAAACTGTCGGCGTCTTGAAGCTTGATTCCTGTCGCCTCGTTAGTATTGCTTAGGCTTTTGAAGGGAAAAGTTGTGTCGCTTACGATCAGGATACACATTACGAAACAGGACGACGTAAAGTTAAAATGGGAAATAACCGTGATAAAAATAAGAAGCGACTGGCTTGGCGTTAAGAAACAGGCATAAATATGATAAACCTAATGAAATAAGTATCTAACGACCTATCTACTTACAGTATTAGTGATTACAAACATGTCGGTACATAGCATACGACGCGCGGGGAAGTGGGGGCGAAATTAGAATTTGAGCTGACTTACTATATTCCCTTAACTCTCGACGAACGACGAATTGACGGCTCCGTGGTACAGTAGCTTAGCGATGAGTTATAACGCCTCAGCGTTATCACCGCGGATTCGAACCCCGCACGGAACAAGTATTTATATGACCTACAAGTATTTGTTTCGGGTCTGGATGTTTGTCATTGTGCAAACGATACAGGAGAAAATCCTAGTGTGGGGGTAACGTTTTAAAAAAAAATCTAGGCTGGGGCATCTCAGTACCAGCTGCTAGCTCCTTCCATTTTAACGTATTCAACAGAGAGCGACTCTAATCGTCACGTCCTTATTTCTTCTTCTTCTAATCGTTATATCACGCGCAATGCTCTGAGGAATTATTTACATTAGTTCCGGTCGCTTAATTCTAGCATCGTAAACTTTTTTATTCTATACACATCAATAGAGATGTGAAATATCTATATTTTAAATAATTTCCGGTGAATAATCAATTTTTACATAAAACGGTTCTTCAACGTTTTTTTTATAACCGAAGCACACCACTATTTAAGAGTGTCGGTATCCTTGAGCAATTTAAAAATACAGGCAATTGAATGGGAGTTCAGAGAGACTGCAGAACATCGATCAAGCAAGAATAGCAAGAAATATTTATATTTATTTTATGTCAAGCATTTTAAATTTCTAAAGATTGAATAACTTCCTATTAAGAAGATCTTCACCAAACATTATATTGCCGACCTACTTCATTTGACTGCTTATTTTAGTACCTTTTTCATAATATTCCATTGAGTAATAGATCCATCTAAAAAGCTTAATGATTTCTGTAAAATATCTAAAAGGTTAATTCGTGCATTTAAATACTGCTATTTAGTTTATAATTGATAGGTTGACCCGAACAACGAGACAAGTTTTAGTTTTCCTTTTTTAAAATGTAAAACTTATTGATTAAATTGTTATCAATATGTGTTATAACAGACTTCACAAAAATTGAATCGAGAATCGATTTTTCCTAATTGTTCTGACCAAATTTGGTGTTGACCTCTTTACTTGTCGTCCGCGGATAGGCTCGCTTGCTCACTTCCCATAGATTCGGGCTATCAGGAAATTTATAGATTTATAACTTTGTAGCGTTATATCGAATAATTGCAGCTTTTTCTACTCCACAGTTCTGTTATAATGTAATTGTATTACAATACGAACTTGCCAATCCGCCTGCCAAGCGTGGCAAATATTGCAAATACCGGCCCTTATGAGGCAATCTACGGGGAGGCCTATGTCCAGCAGTGAACTTCAGTGGGCTGTAATGAATGAATGAATACAAATAAACATACAGATACCCACACTATTTCATGTATTTCCATACAAATTGATAGAAATAGAGAAACATATTTTATCTCATGGAGCGATAATTTATTACATTTAACTGAGGCTATTTTTATCACACTTTAAAAAGGCCTCATCTTTTACAAGTATGATAAAAATAACTTTACTTTGTTAGGACATAGAATCATAACAATCGCTGGTGGTAGCCGATTCAACAAAGAAATTGTACTAGGAAGAAACTTCTTGCTCAATCGCACGGTGGTGGACCGTCAATCATCCAGATATTATGTATAAAGATGGTAGCGCGATTCTTTTTGAGTAGTCGTTTATGCCGCCATCGCAACAGTATTGAACATCTTTAATTTAGACAAAGATGCTTAAATGTCTAAAATGTTTTCTATAAAAATTAAAGTTATACAAAAGCTCTGCTTAAAACTACACTGTGTCTGCTAGTGGAATGGAAGTCTGCACTCAGCATACATAACTGGTTTAGCTATACAACTGGTCATGTATTGTACGTTAAATAAGTTATAATAAATGTCTGTGTAGAATGAACATGTTCTGACTTAGATCGGAACCAAGTATGTAGTCTAACATTATAACATCAATAAGTTAAAAGAAATTCTTTTATCAATTATCAGTCTACACAACCTATTGTTAGATACACACGACATTTTGAACTAAACGACTCTCGACTTAATAGCCAACTCTTCTGATAGCTCTACTTTCAAATTTAAATCGCTTTTATTATCTTCGCGTGTATCTATCTACCTATGTAACGGAATTAATGTAATTTTTACCGTTAATTAATTCAACAACCACACACAACAAACAAACAACAACCGACCGTCTAAAAAAATTATTTTTTGTAGACGGTCGGTTGACTTGAAAATTTGCACTCGTATAAAGTCCCGATGACAATAAAATAATTTAATGCCTTTATCCTAGTATCCTGATCAGGATCACCAGGATAATTCTGTTTCGAATCATCACAGCTTATGATGTTTATACAAAACATTTTTGTTAACGCTAGACATAATATAATACTCAGATTGTGCAGACGTCTGGATTCTGTGATCGTCAATCCACCTGCCAAGGTGCCAAGTGTGACGATTCAATCTAATCCTCGTTACAATGTTTTATACGTGGCCATGCTGCAGTCGAGCCATGCTGCAGTTATATTAGTAGTATAGTTGTAGCACGAATGGTTCGGCTCAACGGGGGAAGTACCCCGCTCTCACAGAGTACCAGCGTAAAATAGTAGCTTAATGCTGCTGTGTTTCGTATGGTGAGTGTAGAGAATCGGAGACCCTTTTTACCGGAAACGAGGCATTCCATCTTAGTCCTCACGGGTGGTCACACGCATCTGCATTTTGATTCGTAATCGAGGATGGATATAGATGTCTATGGGCCACAGCGACCACTTACCATCAGGTGGACTGTGTGCTCGTTTGTCACCCTATCCTATAAAAAAAAACAGTGAAATTCTCATGCCCTACATGGACTTTTTCGGACTGATGGTGATGAATAAGAACGTTGCTAGCATAAAAAATTAGCAATATTTTTTTTAATTATTTCTAGTATAGTTTTGGAGTATGTAGTTAAAATTCAAAATTCTGTCCTTTATTTGTAACAACAGTCGATCATAGGAAATGCCAAAAATATAGCCTCTGCTAGTAAAGTCATACGTGCATTAGCAAACTAAGCAAACTAACAAAAGATAAATAGTGTTGCAGAACATATAAAGCTTGTTAGTGGAATGTGCGAACAAATACACTGTTCTCTGTCTACGACACTGAATGTGTTTTTTTAATTCTGAAGTGGCATAAACGTAGACAGAGCATTCTCTGTCTACGGGCATAAACCTTGATGACTAAACTACAAAGTATTTACGTTATAAATATACGAACATAATTATTATATTCGCTGATATGATATGATATAATAAAAAAATAAAAATAAAAAAAAATAAATATAAATTCCTTACAATCTATAATTGTACTATGATAAGCATTTTACACACGTTACTCATTTTATTTATGTTAATAACCAGATGTTAATTAGGCAGATATTATCTGTGCGTGTTCTGAATACATCAAGGAATATTCTACATACCCAGAGTACAAACATAGCGATCAGACTTGCACCGACACTACATATGCCGTATGAAAGATTAGAACTTTAGTTTTAAATGTTTTTTTAACATCGAGAATATTCGAAGTACGTACTCAGTACTTTACGAGTACAGCACCCATGGTCACGGGGGGCTGAAGTGTTCGGCATCCCAAATAGGGATTGCAATCCAGCACTGTTTCCAAACAGCGGTATTTTTGGATTGACATTAATCCAGCGAAGGTTATAGTTTTTTAAATTTATATTAATAATCTTTGTTATAGAATGATCAAATGTTTATTAAAAATTACAAAAATCAACAACATCTCACTGCACCTAATTGATTAGATATTTCACTTTTTGGTAACTTATTTATTGATAAAAAGTTCATAAATATTAATATTGGTTATTTTGTAGTTTTTGTACTCTAGTTAACTAAAGATATTACTTTTAATCTGTATCTGAGGTTGAATGATTACTTTTATTTATTCAGAGATATAGAGTACCATAATATGAATTTAGTTTAAGTTTACTAATTGTCTTAATTTTTCTTACGTAAAGAATCAATCAAATATATCAAATTTATAAATATCGAGTAATAAGTCACTTTTCTTTTTGGAAATATGATCTCAAAAAACAAATAGTGTCAATAGTGTTACCTTCCAATCTACTTCTTACACAACTATGTAGTACATGTATACCGACAACCAAAGGCCGAAAAGGCTCTTTCTGCCTCCACACTTCTTGATTGAATCCTATACTATTAAACGAGCAATTCTTGTATATTTATATATAAATATATAATCGGGAACTCGGAAACGGCTCCAACGATTTTCATAAAATTTAGTGTCCAGGGAGTTTCGGGGATAATAAATCGATCTAGCTAGGATTTATTTTTAGAAAATGTCTTTTTGTCCGTGTTTTTAGGCAATGAAAAACTGCTACAATATTGTTAGAATAAGAAGGTAAATTTTGACAATTTATTAACGATTACAAATAGCTTAATTGGTATATTGGGCGGTTACAAAATCGTAATACCATGGTTCGAGCCCAGACCAACCGACCAACTTTTTTTATTTTTTTTTTCAAGTTCCTTTCTTTTTTGTGAAAATCTATTTTTTCGAGCCCTTTTTTTAGTGTTTTTTAAAAACACGAAAATTTAAATGAAACTAATTGCAAACATGATTTTTTATTCAAATAACCAGTTCAGTTTTTTCTATTATGTCGCTAAGATCAAAAAATATTATTCATATTTCATCAGTATGTAATTTGTATCTAAATATAATTTCCAAAACACACGAATTAAAAAAAAAACCGAGCGAAAAATACCGAGCAAAGCTCGGTCAACCGGGTACTAGTTAATAAGTAGTCGTGTAACATCAAGTCAAATACTTCCCTATAAAAAGTCAAATAATTCCCATCTTCATCAATTTCAAATGCAAATTTGAATTAATTTACGTTATTTACGTAAATTAATTCAAATTTTGATCACGTTGTTGCAGGATCACGAAGTTCCTAAAATTAAGCTGGATCCCGCTGTATTGCGGTATCCCACTTTGCTGGATTGCAATCCCAATATCATAGTTACCCACGGCTAAATTCAGTTTAAAATAATACGAATAAAATGTTATTAAAATTGTAACACATTAACATTACGCATTTGTAACGTTCGCGTTAACGTAAGAAATCATTATGTTTACTAACATTGGAATACGCCCATATCGCTTCATGGGTGTCGTAAGAGGCGACAGAAGAAGCCGACCAAGAGCAGCAGCATCTTCCTGATAAAAACTCGAAATAGTTACTGCGGTTGCCCACCCACTTGGCATCCGTTGCAAATCTGGAGATTATCCACCTTCGAAGCAATCTATTTTGGGCAGTGGACTTTTGATAGATTATTATGATTGATTAAAACTACTTTTACGGATTTCTTTCGCGTTTTATTTATTTTATTTTTATTTTTAACCCGACGTTTCGGGTGCTTTCCAGCACCCATGGTCACGGGGGACTGAGGTGACTGACGTCCCGATGTCAAAGTTAACCCGGAGTACCTTCAGCTTTTTTAATTATTGTCTTTGGTCCGATCTACGCAGAATGAACTAACTGTGGTTTGAAGTCTTGCAGTGGTATGCTTGGGTTTAGTTTTAATTTTATTAATTATAGGATCCCAAGCAGGTGGTAATACCAAGCCACCTTCTCTATTGAAATTAGGATGTTTTTTAATTTCAATAGCCTCACTTATCATCCTTGGTAGGAATCGGTGTTCTTTCGCGAGGATTTGTGGTCTATCAAATCTGATGTAATGGTTGATTCGCGAAAGAACAGGGATCCTATAATTAATAAAATTAAAACTAAACCCAAGCATACCACTGCAAGACTTCAAACCACAGTTAGTTCATTCTGCGTAGATCGGACCAAAGACAATAATTAAAAAAGCTGAAGGTACTCCGGGTTAACTTTGACATCGGGACGTCAGTCACCTCAGTCCCCCGTGACCATGGGTGCTGGAAAGCACCCGAAACGTCGGGTTAAAAATAAAAATAAAATAAATAAAACGCGAAAGAAATCCGTAAAAGTAGTTTTAATCAATGTACAGTGTTCGCGTAAATATAAGAAAAGATTATTATGATTTCTACGTGGTAGAGCCATGCTGCAGTTATATTAGTGGTATAGTTGTAGCACGAATGGGTCGGCTCGACCGGGGAAGGACCACGCTCCCACAGAATACCAGTGTAAAATAGCAGCTACTAAAGGCTGCTGTATTTCGTATGGTGAGTGTAGAGAGAACCGGAGACTCCTCTTACTGGAAACGAGGCATTCCATCTTAGTCCTCACGGGTGACAAAGCATCTGCATTTTGATTTGTAATCGATAATAGATGTAGATGTCTATGGGCCAAAGCAACCACTTACCATCAGGTGAACCGTGTGCTCGTTTGTCAACCTATTCTGAAAAAAAAAGAAGAAGAAAAAGTTGTAATAAATTACCAAGCTTGGAATACACTTCAGGTTATGGATATATGCTGCTGAATCCATAAAGATACAACGCCTCTATTATATTGTACCTCTTGCTTAGTCTACAGTGGCTACTTTAAGATAATTGAATAGAAATAGAATTATCAACAGAAGAGGTATTAGTTGGTAACATTATCACCTATTAAAAAACTTTATAATCGACGGGAATAAAAGAGAACATTGGGTCATTATGCTTTAAGTGAGTTTATTCTACTTCAATGTCTATAGCCAATAGCCTCCAATAGCCTTGTAACGCATTTGGCACATCGTTCAATTCGCGGAAATCAATTGGGTACTTAATATTCACATAATGGAAAGTTCGAGACTCGCATATTGTTGAGAATTATCTTTTTACAAGCACCCACGATAATACAACGCCTGTTTCAACGAATGTATTTTAAACACAACAACATGAATTCTTATCTGAAACTTTATATTTAAAAGTACTCTCTTGCTGGCCTAAGATAACTTAATCGTATCATTTCGATGATAGTCACATATTCCTACTGAGTGAACTGACGACAGTGCATCTGTATTTAATTCCAAATAGGGGATAAAATTATATGTAAATATATGTAAACGTCTATGGGCATGGCATTCACAAACCAAGTCCTCATTATTATACTTGTATAAAAATATTAAGTTTCATAAATAATTAGAGGTTATCATGAACAAAGTGTCAATGACAAAGAAATACAATCTTACTTTAATTACCTGTAAATATGCTTATGACTTTGTGACGTTTTTGAGTTCAGTCAAAACGTAGGTAGGGTAATAGTAAGACCTTTACAATACAATAAATACATCGACACATGAACGAAAAAAACTCTTATTCGCCTTTTTTGAAAGAAAAGTGTAAAAAGAGATTAAAACTAAATGAATAATTGTAAAAGAAGGTATAATATGCAATGATTACGGGGACATACTGATATGACTGCAGAATGAACACTACCCGAAATTTGTCCCTGAATTTCATTAACATATATTGCCTATCTATTGGTTTTTTTTATAGACTTTGTGTATCGTTTGTTCTCAAACATATTACGAGGATATAAAAGTATATTGACAAGCTTTTTCTCGTTTTAGAGGCATCTTTTTGGAAAACGTATGTTGAATTTTTTTCGTTCCGTTTCATAATATTTTGTAGGTATATTATCCATAGATGGGTAAGCTTCGTCACTCGATCGTATCTACCTAGATAGGTATAGCACTAACACTTTCGGGGGGGCCTGGCGGTACTCTCGCAAATCGATTGCAATTCTGGTGCGCGTAAGGTCGTTCTTATTTCTAATGATTTTCGAATTGCGAACAAGTAGAGGTGGTGGAAAGTTTTTATGAAGACCGACGACAGGCAGCAGCGTAAAAAATGCAATACTTTTGGTACTGCAATAGAAAATTCCCTACCAATCGCGACGATTCACGCTAACCGGGCTTGGGTAAAAAATGTCGATATATCGAAATATCGACAATTTCTCACAAAATCATTGATATTTATCGTCGATATTTTTAATCGCGATGTATCGATATTCGATTTTGAATCGAATTTTGAAATCATGTACAACTGATCGCTAAATTTTCAAAAAAAAAATCATTTTTTTCTATTTTCTTTATGTTGCACAATAAATCGAATCTAAATCCATTAGTGTATTTGTGACGAAGAGAGATTTATTTACATTTAGATTGATATGCATTTTTATCTTTATTTATGCATATACCTATTTATATCTAATATATAATATATATAAAGTAAATATATATATATATATATATATATATATATATATATATATATATATATATATATATATATAGACGTCGGAAAGGGACGTCCTAGGCGGAAGTTTGTCGACCAAATTGGCGATATACTAAAAATGGGCCAAATTAACAGTACCCTTAACCGACGAGCATGTATGCGTAGGTATATGAATGTGGAAGAGGCGAGAAAGGTATGTCAGGATCGTGCTAAATGGAAGTCTGTAGTCTCTGCCTACCCCTCTGGGTGACGGGCGTGAGTGTTTATGTATATGTATATGTATATATATAAATATATATATATATATATATATATATATATATAAAAATTTTTTTTGTTCGTATTTTATGCGCTGCCTGCCATACCGTTCATCAGATTGCGCTAAAACTTTGTCAACTTATTGCTTGCTTATTACTTATTATTTTAAAGTACGCAAGTACTTTAAAATAATTATGTCACTATGATAGTGACATAATTATTTTAAAGTCATAATATGTGATGCAATTTCACTGAATCCCTTACCATTCCTAATACAACATAACCCTTCTAAATTTAAAACCTTACTTCCACAATTTTTTTCTACTGCAGCAATACGCCGTTATGTATCAGTACTTAATATTTTATCAGAAGTTTGGCAATTATAATATACAACTCGGGCACATTATCTCTGCATCTCGCTCGATGATGTCACATTCACGGTACGGTATGCTAAATAAGCAGCCTTCTCCAGAAATATGAATTTATATTTTGCCGACTGCCGGTATGTATGAGATTTATATTGAAGGATTTTGTGATTGAATATATATTTATTAATTTTTTAAAATTTATTAAGATTATATCCTATGTATCGTTTTTGGTTTTAGTAATGACACGTCAAAAAATAAAAATAATTTAAAAATAAGTTAATTAAACTCTATTAAATCCGTAAAATAGTTTTATTCGATGGACATTTAATAAAATAGTATTGAATACAAAAAATATTATTATCATTAAAAGAATTTTCTTACATTATTACAAAATTATTTATTATTTAGCGACATAAGTGACAGAGGTGATGATAATAAAAACGCAATTATTAATTATCAATTATACTATAGTATAGTTTATTATTGCTGTAAATAATAAGATGCTAACCATACTGACGCGATCGGGGCGAGCGCGGCGTGGTGAAGGAGGACGCGAGAGGGACATCGCAATACATCGAAGTGCAGAGATATTGGGACCACGTTAAACGAGCAATTTTGTCTTGACCTTGACTGACATTTTTATAGCAATCTATGTTAGATAAGCCACGGCGTCTATTTTCCGTGGATAATCTTACTTTTTGACACATGACCGTTTTAACCGACTGAGTTCGAGTGTATGCGTGTCTATCTATGGAATAAACTGGAGAAAATGGAGCTCTATGGAATAAACGATTTGATTTTAACATATGAGATGGCGTTAGATTTGTTTTAATTTGGAAGTGAAAAATTGAATGTAACAAACTAATTCATAAATCTACCAGATACCACACTAGATTGGTGTGTTGTGGACTAGGGTCCACAACACACCAATCTAGTGTGGTATCTGGTGGTTACATATGTTTGCAAAGATTCAAACTAACATAGCTTATCCAAGTTAGAGACTTTAAACGGGTTAGCTATTAGTATCTTTTATCCCAAAAGTCGCTGAATCAGTTACACTTAAAAATTATTTGAAAGAGATTCAGCGTATACGTGATATTTCTACATTTCTATTTATATATTTCTACAAATCGATGTTATTATTGAGATATTATTATAGAGATTTGCTCAGACTTTGCAGCATCAAACTCGACGAAAATTGAACCAGTTACATCCATTCCTTATTTATATACAGCAGAAATATCTTTACATGAAGCGGAGAATCTTTAGATAGTTATTGCATATACCTGATAAATGTGCATATATTTAGAAATCTATTATCACGATCGCATTTGTCAGTCATCAGTATTCCTAAATTTTAGCTTGAAATCCTAGTCGAAATTAACGTATATGCCACCCACAAATCGTGCAGTTTTCAATGTATGGATGTAATTGTGTTTTAAACACTGATTCAACCTTCATCAATTTCAAATCTTATTAATTTTGGAGGATCGACGGAAAACAGTTATATGTCTGAGCTAGAAAGTTAGTAAA
This sequence comes from Parnassius smintheus behrii, assembly GCA_036936625.1. Taxonomy (NCBI): domain Eukaryota; kingdom Metazoa; phylum Arthropoda; class Insecta; order Lepidoptera; family Papilionidae; genus Parnassius; species Parnassius smintheus. The sequence goes on along the minus strand of JAUPFT010000020.1, from coordinate 37,810,432 downwards.
GTAGTACACCATGCAATGGTGGATTAATGATGGTAGTGCTAAATGTTGAACACTTTTGACGCTGCTTATCGTCGTCGATCTGAGTATTTTGTATCGGTTATAAATACGAAATGATTAACCGCCATCTATCGGAGACCACAAGACCTTCCAGTATTGTCAACCCTAAGCCTCCTTAGCCGCAACATTTTTTTTATAGGATATGGTGACAAACGAGCACACAGTCCACCTGATGGTAAGTGGTTGCTGAGGTCCATAGACATCTACATCTATCCTCGATTACGAATCAAAATGCAGACACGTTGCCACCCGTGAGGACTAGGATGGAATGCCTCGTTTCCAATAAAAAAGTCTCCGGTTCTCTACACTCACCATACGCAACACAGCAGCATTAAGCTACTATTTCATGATGGTATTCTGTGAGAGCGTGGTCTTTCTCCGGTTGAGCCGACCCATTCGTGCTACAACTATACTACTGTTACGAGCTTGACGTTTGTGACAATAAAAACAGCCGATTGAATTACCAAAATTTACACTTTTATTACCGAACAACAATTAAAACTTAAAAGACACTAATAATTAATCTCACTGATTCACTTTATTTCGCTCCGAAGCTTTGCTTGTCTCGCCAAATTCAATACTGCCCCGATCGTGGCATGCAGCGGGTTTAAATACACTTTTACACCGAAACATCCAGAATATTTCCATAGATACGGGCGCCGACCGACCAGGCGCAGAAAGTTCGAGTGTTGGGCTTCTAGAAAGTTTAATTCTTCTGTTCGATACTGGATGGCGCTGTTTGTTGAAAGTCAAGATGGACATTTTCTCAAGAAGCCCTCCTCGCTCTTTTCCCCGACACTAGATGGCGCTAGTGCCTGGTACCTGACGTCAACTTAGGCGCGCAACGCTGCCCACTCCTAAGGCATGCTCGTCCAGAGCATAATAACGCGCCAGGCGCTCCACATGGACGATCTTAGGAGTCCCTCTTGCGCCTTTCCGTATCCGGTAGGTTACATCGTTGATCCTGGTCACAATCTGGTACGGGCCGTCCCATTTAGCTTGAATTTTAGGAAATTTCCCTTTGCTGCGGACTGGATTGTGCTACCACACTAGTGAACCTTCGTCGAACCCTTTGTTGTTCATTTTGCGGTCATACCGGGTTTTCATTTTTTCAGACATTTGCTGGCCCGATTGTCTAACGTGCTCATAAATGTCATTCATTTTGTTCCGCAAGTCATTTGCATAATCGGTTATACTGCGTAGGGCATCAGGTGGTATCCCGGTGATCAGGTCTGAAGGCAGCCGTAATTCTCTTCTAAAGTTTGCGAAAGCTGGTATCACTGATGTACTTTCATGTACAGCGCTTCGATATGACAACAAAAACGGTTGTATGCGCTTGTCCCAATCCCGTTGCCGATTGTCTACAAATTTTGCTAGGTACCTCTCCAATGTTTGATTAAATCGTTCTACCATTCCATCAGATTGCGTGTGATAAGAAGTCGTTCTTGTTTTATGAGTACCCATAACTCGGCCAGTTTCCTGGAATATTTGAGACTCAAAATTCCTTCCTTGATCGCTGTGAATCCCTAAAGGTACTTCAAAACGACAGAAAACTTCATGAACTAGTTTATCCGCAACTGTTGAAGCTTCTTGATTTGGAATAGCGAAGACTTCTGGCCACTTAGTGAAGTAATCCATCACAACCATGAAATACTTGCTACCGCTTTCACTCTCTCCCACTCGTTATTCTCTCCCATGGTGCACCAATATTATACAACTTCAATGCACCTCTACTACGAGTCTGAGGTCCCTTTACAGCCGTACCACTTGTACATTTGCGACACCAGTCCTCGACATCGTTTCGACAGTGAACCCAGTAAAACCGTTGTCGGATCTTCAGTAGAGTTCGTTTAACTCCCAGATGGCCTCCTGAGCAATCATTTTGGTACAGCTGTAGAACATCCGGTACTTTAGCCTTAGGGACAACCATTTACAAATGACAGCTGTCTCCCCGAACATTTTCCCATTTACGGCACGGAACTCCATCCTGAAGCAGCAAGCTGTCCCACTGGGCCCAATAGCTTTTAGTGGTCGAACTTACCGCTGAGACGTCGCTCCACTTGGGCTTGGGAGCACTGGCCTTCATCCAATCCAGAATCGGCTTGATGTCCGGATCTTCCTTCTGTGCATGTTGTAAGCTGTCCTTCTACTCGTTGCTGAGGTGGTCTGCCCTGAGCATCCTCACGGATACCACTTCCTTACTCTCTTGCCTAGTACAGTGCTTGCAATCTTCAGGACAAGGTCTTCTTGACAATGCATCTGCAGATCGATCATCTTCCCTTTTTTCAGATCGCTTAGGGCAGCTTGATCGAAGATGGCCCATTTCCCCGCAGCTATAGCACCTTGGGTTGTAATTTTTATTATGGTCGCGAACCGTAACTGCTGCAACTTCCCTAATGTGAGGGGAACGATGATTCTGCCGCCGCCAGGTGGTGCCGTTAGCTGCACTACCCTCTCGAGATCGATCAACCTCTCTTTCCACAGTTCGCTTAGGGCAGCTGGATCGAAGATGGCCCCTTTCCCCACAGCCATAGCATCTAGGGCTGTATCCATTATTCCAGTCGCGAACCGTAGCTGCTGCAACCTCCCTGACGCGATAGGAACGATGATCCTGCCACACAGCTTGCACCTCCATTGCATGGGCCAAGGCGTCCTTAAGCGTCTCGTGGTGCCCGAGCCTCACAGCGGCTCTAACTTCAAGGTCGCGGATGCCGTCGATGAATATCTGCACCAGGTTCCATTCAATGAGCGCAGGTACAGACCGATATGCTTTTCGCACCAGCTTCTCCACCTCTAGAGCCCACTGCTTCAGGTTTTCGTTGATGCGCTGTACACGATCCTTAAGCTGCGCACGAAAGACGTGTTCCAGGTGAGCAATTTTACACCGAAACATCCAGAATATTCCCGTAGATACGGGCGCCGAACGACCAGAAGCAGAAAGTTCGAGTGTTGGGCTTCTATTCTAAGCTTAATTCTTCTGTTCGATACTAGATGGCGCTGTTGGTTGAAAGTCAAGATTGACATTTTCTTAGGAAGTCCTCCTCGCTCTTTTCCCCAACACTAGATGGCGCTAGTGCCTGGTACCTGACGTCAACTTAGGCGCGCAACACTACTAATATAACTGCAGCATGGCTCTACCACGTAAAGCGGCGTAAGTAACTTACATCATTGTAGCTATGGTAACAAATTACAATTATTAATCAAAAAAATTCGCCAAAGCCGAAACAGGTGTATAAAATTGTGAACGGTTATTAATGACAATCATGAAATATATAATAAAATTATTTAAAACCAACTTGGTGGCTAGTGATTAAAATCATTTTTTTAAATTTCGTGTAAATAATTTGTTAAAATTATTAATTTATTACGTTAAGGGGCAATATAATCTCAAATGGCTTAGCAAGATCCTCCGTTATGCCGAAAGTACTGCAACATTAATTTTGAAATAAATATATGGTGAAGTTGAGGATTAATGTTAAGGACTATGTTAGACGAAAACACGATTCCGTCAAATTTTCTCGATAGAAAACAAATCCAAAGTTACCTCCAAACTGAACAATAAACCGCTGTTATTCATAAAATACTTTAAATAAGATCATGAAACTTTGCATACTAACTGAACTAACGATAAAGCAGTGCTTATATTATTTTTTTTAAATGCCATTATATTCACTGTAAAAAGAAATTACCTAAACTATCGGCGCGTAAGCTTGATTCCTGTCGCCCCGTTAGTATCGCTCCGGCTTTTGAAGGGAGAAGTTGTGTCGCTTACGATCAGAATACACATTACGCAACAGGACGACGTAAAATTAAAATGGGAAATAACCATTATAAAAATAAGAAGTGGCTGGCTTGGCGCTAAGAAACAGGCATAAATATGATAAACCTTATGAAATAAGTATCTAACGACCTATCTACTTACAGTATTAGTGATTACAAACATGTCGGTACATAGCATACGACGCGCGGGGAAGTGGGGGTGAAATCAGAATTTGAGCTGACTTACTCTATCCTCTTAAGTTGATAGATTATTATAAAATTGGAGTGACCGCGCATCAATTCAGACTTTAAGACGGTAGACGGTCTGCGCGGGAATTGAAAAACAGGTATTTGAAGAAACTATTGCCGTCCCTTGCTTCTGGTCTCCACCCGAAGAGTGTGATAGGGACAACTGCAGCTCAACACGATTTTACCTACAAAAACCATGATCGACCTTCGTTTCGTACTCCCCTGTTTTCTCCTCGAAAACTAAGCCAGTTAAATTATTTTTGGTATCGAAATTTAAAGGAAGAATAGATCTATGCTTCTACCATTTGCATTTATTTTAAAAGCTTTTCAAATTTCTTTGGTAGTCGTCTGATTACGGAGGTAAAAACGGGGAATGTTTTTAGGTTTTTGGAAATTTTTGTTATTTTTGTAATAATTTTTTCAAAAAAAGTAAATGACAGGGGCATGCCTTCAATAGATCTAGATTTTTATAATCAAAAACGATTACTCTAGAGGCATTATGTAGGAAGAATATAGGAAATACATTGGTATGGAAAAAATGCAGCCCGTCTACCCTCTTAAAATCAAATTTAACTTTTGAATTGTGAATCGAGGTTAGACATATCTAATTGATGATGGCTAACTCCACGCTCTCTGATTATAGTTACACTATGCGTATAACATTATATACGTAATATATATATATATATATATATATATATATATATATATATATATATATACATATACATATACATATATATGTATATGTATATATATACATATACATATATATGTATATGTATATATATACATATATATATATATATCTATATATATATACATATACATATATATGTATATGTATATATATACACATATATATATATATATATATATATATATATATATATATATATATATATATATATATATATATATATCGTCCCGTAACATATATGTAGTAGGTGGTGACAGGGGGGAACAAATCTGGAGATGGCAGCAGCGTATTCTTAATAACGATTAAAAATAAAAATAAACTGCGGTTGCCAACCCGCTTGCCAAGCGTGGCCAATATGGCAAACCCTCCCTATGAGGTAATCCATGGAGGAAACCTACGTTCAGCAGTGGACTTTAATATGCTGTAACGGAATTCACTTTTTAAATTCATCATGGTTACCCTAATTTACGATGACCTTGCATGTTATGTATCTCCGCGTGTGATGTGTGGTACTTTAAATTCGATGCTGTAAATTCTCTCAAAAATTATGATACCAGCGCGTAGTAACAAGATAATGATGACATTATGTTATATCATTAATTATTTTTAGTGGGCATAAAGTTATGTTTATCGTTACCGTTCGAATTTCTTATGTTGTATTCAATACTATTTGCTGATCGTACAGTAGAACTGAATGGAAGTCAATTATTTCAAATGTTGAAATTCATTATGTCACATCTAAGCTGTAGAACTAATTAAAAAAAAACTCTGTTCTATCGTAGAAATAATAATCTTGATCATCATAATCATTACAGACATTTAGAAGTCTACTGCTGAACATAGGCCTCCCCCAAAGAATGCCAAAAAGCACGGTCCTGAATCATCTGGATCTGTCGTCGTCCTGCATGTCTTATATTATATTCTTCATGTCATTTATTTAAGTATTTGTCTATTCAAAATACAATACGATATTTACGTTTAAGACCGTTATTTAAAAAAGCTACAAGTTCTTTTGGATGGAGGTCCTAGGTCACACTACCTCACGGACCTAGATCATTCCTGGCTGCGCTCTATATCTATTCGTGAAGTTTCAGTACAATCGGTTCGGTCAATCTGAAGATTAGCTCGGTCAGATAGACAGGCGAAAGTTTTAAATAGGGTGTCATATTGTATATAATAGCACCCTCAGCTCACTAAAGATTCTATTAACGGAAGCAGATGTTATTGATATTCCTACAATAGAGGTATGATATATTTTTAAAGTTGATAAATGCAATTGCAAAATCTATTTAAAAGTATAGGTTTTAATTTAAAAAGTTATTTTGTGCTTTTGTGAAAAAGATTTTGGACAGTTATATAATATTATGTGTTTTTTCAGCAATGTCTTACGTTTTCACACACCACAGCGACCCGGACTTGAGTGTGTTCCTGCGACATCGCATTTGTCTTGTGCGGCAAGTATGTAACTCATTTAAAGGTTTATTTTAGAATCCTTGTGTAATTGTATATTACTATAAAAATCATGGTTTCAGATATCTCAAAGCCCCATGCAAGGAGCACAGGCTGTGCCCAGCACCCCTCCGGGAGTTGGTTCACCAGTAAGTCCGATGCCTACAACACCTTCTAGTTCAGGCAGACACCTACAGCGAGGTATACTAAATGTTCGTTGGCAGCCGCCTAGATCCTCACAATGCCAGTAATTATATTTTTGGAGTATTTTTACAAACATGAACGTGTGTTAGTTTGTTTGTCAGTCTTTCATATCAAAATAGAGTGAAAGATTAATGTGGTTTTACGGAGGGACGCCTCGGGCAAAGTCTTAGGTTTTTGAATATACTCTTTAGTACAAAAATATTTTTAATTAAATTCTTGTGTAAAATTTTTAAATAATATTCAATATTTTTATATGAAAAATAAGGTTCTGTATAATGATTTCTTATATTTACGCGAACACTACACATGATTAAAACTACTTTTACGGATTTTATCGCGTTTATTTTTACTTTTTATTTTTAATTCCCGACGTTTCGGGCGCTTTCCAGCACCCATGGTTACGGGGGACTGAGATGACTGACGTCCCGATGTCATTGTTAAACCCGGAGTACCTTCAGCTTTTTAAATTATTGTTTATGGTCCGATCTATGCAAAATGAACTGACTATGTCCTAAGGCCTTGCAGTGGTATGCTTGGGTTTAGTTTTAATTTTATTGATTATAGGATCCCAAGCAGGTGGTAGTACCCAGCTTCCTTCTCTATTGAAATTAGGATGTTTTTTAATTTCAATAGCCTCACGTATCATCCTTGTTAGGAATCGGTGTTCTTTCGCGAGGATTTGTGGTCTATCAAATCTGATGTAATGGTTGGGTCCGTCTAGGATATGATCACAAACTGCAGACTTCCTTGTGTAAAGCTATTGCATAGCATTTTGTATCAACTTATGCAATTATAATTATTTATTTATTTTATTTATGCAGTATTTCTTTTTCTTTGATATTAATTCAAGTTATACTTTTTGAGCGTGGTGACCGATAAGAACACAATTTTTTTTTTTTATTAAATAAATAAATAATAAATGCACTTTGTTCATTCATATTCGAAATACTTTATACACAAATTTTACAAGTACAGCTATTCACTGTTGTACATAAATACCTATACACCTATATACTTTCTCATAAACAGCTGCTTATGTATTCGTCCGATTTCGGAGCACCTCGTCTCGATTCGTGCGAGCTTCGTAGAGTCGTACAATACGTCTAGTTGCACGCACACAAACACCGTGTCGAAGACTGCCGAAAAGAAACGACGTTAGACAATGCACGGCCTTCAAGCCACACCTCCGTGCCCGTCGGAGTGGGGAGCGTGAGGTTTTTTCGTTACGGAATTTCTGGATTCGGTCCCCGCGCTCAAGGCCCGCGATAGAAGCTATGCAATAGCTTAAAAAGTTAAAGGTACTCCGGGTTTAACAATGACATCGGGACGTCAGTCATCTCAGTCCCCCGTGACCATGGGTGCTGGAAAGCGCCCGAAACGTCGGGAATTAAAAATAAAAAGTAAAAATAAACGCGATAAAATCCGTAAAAGTAGTTTTAATCAAGGTTCTGTATGTTTGTGTCCACCAATCTCGAAAAATAGTTGAGGAATTGACTCAATAACTTTACATATTTTGATTGATTGCATTGAACAAGAATTACTTTTATATAATTTTTGGAAGTTCCAACAGAAATGGAACATTCTGTACATTTTATTCCCCTAATAATTAATATCTATACTAATATTACATATAAATGCAAAAGTAGCTCTGTCTGTCTGTTTCTTACATTTTCATGGTTTAACCACTGAACAGATTTTTATGAAATTCGGTATGGAGAGGAAAGTAGCCTATATCCATCTCCAGGATCCAAGCTGTTTTCATAGCAAATTTCATCAGAATTTGTTTAGTGTGTCTGTGTTACAAACTAACTTATAGTTATACACATATATAGACAACAGATAGACTTATAACAGACAAATTTATAATAATAGTATAGATTATTAGTATGATGTTGTAGATTTGAATTTGATTTTGGTCTCCTTATAGTAACTTCAAGTCGTCGTGGCAGACATCACTGACCACTGTCACCACCATCACAGCGACAGTTTCATTTTACTATTCTAGCCGAGCGGTTCCTACGAATACAAGAACAGCGGACTGAAATCCAACGGCAGAGCCTTGCAATATTGCAATCTTATCTGGATAATCAGATAGAAGGGAGAAGAGGCAGGTCATTGGGGATTGGTTGAAGTCGTTGGCAGAAGCATTAAAAAAATAAAACTTTAAGGGGATAGAGTAAGTCTGCTCAAATTCTGATTTCATCCCCACTTGCCCGCGCGTCGTATGCTATATATCGACATGTTTGTAATCACTAATACTGTAAGTAGAAAGGTCGTTAGACACTTATTTCATTAGGTTTATCATATTTATGTCTGTTTCTTAACGCCAAACCAGTCGCTTCTTATTTTTATTACGGCTATTTCTCATTTTAATTTTACGTCGTCCTGTTGCGTAATGTATATTCCGATCGTAAGCGACACAACCTCCCCGTTCAAAGGCCGAAACGAAGTGACCGTGCGGCAGGAATCACGCTTCAAGAGTTCAAGAGGCCGATAGTTTAGGTAATTTGTTTTTACAGTGAAAATAATGGTATTTTAAAAAAAGTAAATAACATAAGCACTGCTTTATAGTTAGTTCAGTTAGTATGCAAAGTTTCAGTAAAGTATTTAATTATTAAAGTATTTTATGAATAACAGCGGTTTATTGTTTATTTTGGAGGTAACTTTGGATTTTTTTTCTATCGAGAAAATTTTACGAAATCGTGTTTTCGTCTAACATAATCCTTAACATTAATCCTCAACTTTACCATATATTTATTTCAAAATTAATGCTGCAATATTTTCGGCATAACGAAGGATCTTGCTAAGCCATTTGAGATTATATTTCGCCTTAAGAAAAATTAAATATGATTTAGTGAAATAACTGGTCGTGTTTACGTTGAATTGAGCATCTGCTCCTTAGTACTCTATATATTGATAGAAGTTTCGCGAAAAGACGCTATATTAACAGTGCTGTGTGCATTCGCGTTTTAATTAAAATGTCGAGTTTGCAATGTGTAAATTGCAGCGTTCGCTTGTCCCGAATAAGAAGGCACGTTTTATCAGATGAAAGTGAAGATGTTGTCAATACTGTTCGAATGTGTATTCTGCATATGAGTAGGCTAGTGACAAACGCCGTGATAAGTTTTACGTATTGAAAAATAGCCATACCACACTAAAATATAATCTACTAGAAACTAACAAAGACGGCTATTTGTATGTATATAAACATGCAAATTGTTATTTACATGTATCTTACTTGGTTCGCCTAAGAGTGTTAGCCTATTAGTCTGATAGTATCACCGCTGAAAAGGAGAGGAAAGTATATTATGTTGAAAAGTACTCCAAATCACTTCATTATTTCCATATAACACCTGTTGACCATATTTGTCATCAATGCTGGAAGCTAGCTAGTCATTCACATTCATCTGATAATTTGCCGAGAAGAACAGTTGGCCATCTAAGTGTATGTGTTGTATGTAGACGATCTATACTAAGAATTATTCGACGCATATACATATATTCGATTTTGATTGAAGGGGTAAATGAAGAAGAACAAACAATGCCTAATACAGTTTCTATTTGGATCCATCCATGAGAGGTATACATATTATAACTATTATTTATTTAATTTAAACTGAGAAATAAAATAATATTGTTTCCCACTGTTACCATGCATGTTCGAATGCAAGCTTTTCTTTATTTATATTTTTGGTTTTAGCTTCGTTCTGAAGATAAGCTTGTGTGCCATGTTGGCTAAGAGCTAGAAGAATTAGGACTGCTCCACCAGTAGAACATATACAACCGCCTTCACCTGATCATGTGGATGGTAATTATTCTCTTTTAACGTGTGCTGTATGTGGTCAAATTGTGTCCACCACAACATCAGATGAAGAGTGGAATCCCGACAAAACTGCCCGTTTATTGGTATATGAATATGTACTATATTTATAGTAACTAGCTTTAGTTATTTATATATGTGATATATTACAGCAAATGGACACTCAGCGATGGTATAACAACATGAAATAAAGCTAGCTAGCAGTAGTTACGATGTACCAGTTCTGGCTCACTTGTAGAGAGGTTGTACCAGTTCTGGCGCACTGAGTCAGAAGTTGTACAAGTACGACGTTCGTCGATTCACGATCCTAAAAAAAAAAAAAAAAAAAAAAAAAAGGTTTTGGCATGCTCTGATCACGACTCTGCGGTCCATTTTTGCGTAGGATGCACGGTTCCGGAGATGTGCAGATCAATTAACTCTTATCTAATTGATATCCGCTTCGAGCCTCAACCGTCATTAGCGCTCCATTGTCCTTATCTACTTATCTATTGTTGATTGACTACCGTCATTATCTATTATTCGTCGGCGTGTGGGTCGGCTTATGCTATTGTATTATACTCCTTTGTTCCTATCTACAACACTAATCTGAATCATCAATAAAACACATTACCTAATTTTGTTAAAATTTTTATTTATAATACAAAATCTTATTACTTATTATCTATAAAATAGGAGCGAAACATCTCATCCACTAACATATCGTCGTACAATGTGTTCTCTGTAAATATACTCGTAAAACTATGCATTGAACATCCCTGAAACTTATATAGCAAATACATTAAGCAATATTCGCCACAAACTGAAGTCCACTCATTCTGAATCCTATCAACATTCCAGTTCCATCTTTTACAATTTCTTTTAAAAAACTCTAGATGATATCGTACAGGTGCCCGTCCGAATGAATCAAAATATTGACCGACGTCATTCGTATCGATATATAAAGCTACCCAATGTGACCCTGGTTTATCATCTGTATCCAAATTGCATATTACCTAGTCAGGTCATAAATTCTATCACATGTTTAATATAAAATAATTGAAACAAGTTTATTCATTATGTAACCATTTATATACCAAAATGAACTTAACAAAACATAGATTCTTATGACACTATAGTTTATTCAAAACGACCTCCGTAATTTTGAATACAGGCCTTCAATCTGCGCAGCCAGTCGTCTATCTCACCACGAACGAGGTCCATGTCATATCGGCGGCTGCCTTAATTAAAGATGTCTTGAGTGACCCGAAATTGGGATGAGGCTTTGAGCACGCCTTTTCCTCCAAGCGTTACCATATCTTGTAATCTAACGGATTCAAATCTGGACTGGTCTTTGTGTCGGATGAAGTCGATTTCACGCGCCGCCAGCCAGTCTTTTTTTTTGTTTTTAAAGAACGTTCCCTCCACACTAGGTTTTTCTCCTGTATCGTGGGGGGCAGTTTACAAACACAAATTTCACAAGGACAAACATCCAAACTCGGAACAATTACTTGTAGGTCGTACAAATACTTGTTCCGTGCGGGATTCGAACCCGCAACCCCCAAGCGCAGCCACTCATTGCTAAGCCACTACGCCACGGAGCTGTCAAAAGTCTTGTGTGCTCTTCGCTCCATGAGCTGACGCCGAATCTTGTTGGAATACCCAGTGCCTGTAATAACAGGAACATGGTATGAGAAACAGGTTACACAAGGTTCGTCAGGACTGTATTTTGATACACAACTGCATTCGTTTTTAACCTTTCTCACAAAAATGTACCTCTGTTAAGCCCCAATAAGAAACTCCCAACCACACCATGAGCGAGGATGGAAAATGACCCCGTTGGACACGCGGAATACGGTTGCTCGCTTCTTCACTACTGTGTGCGTACACCTTATCATTTTGTTTGTTGTAGCTCTCTTCTACGGTAAAAAATTTTTCATCCGAAAAAAGAATTTCCCGATATTTTTTTCCCGCGTACCGCTTCAACAAAGCGCGGCATCTCTTCAGTCTCAGATCCATTAGACGAGCATTCAAACGATGTCCTGTTTTTCTTCGATATGCCCGAAGCCCTAAGTCTTCATTTAACGCCGTGGTTCTGCTTAACCCCATCTGAAGGGCCAACAGTTTCTGCTTACGTTTGGGATTTCTTTGAATTCGCACCTTTACAGCTTTTATCACTGCTGGAGTCCTAACAAATCGAGGGCGACCACTTCTTGACCTGTCATCTACACTAGAGTCTTCATTGTATCGTTTGATGGTACGATAAACGAATCTTTTGGTTATATTCAAATTTTCAGTATATCAAAAAATTTAATTGGCGCGTAATCGCAACTGCAACACGGTCTTTTTTAAGCGCCCACTCCATATGTAAAAATGAGTAAAATTCTAAAAAGTATACAGTTTTATTTTCATGAACAATTCGAATTCAATAAACTTTTTTGTGGCCAGCATTCTAAAAGAAAAGTTTTTACTGTGTGACAATACTTATGACCTGACTAGGTATATACGTTGGTACGTGGGTGTACATGGGCAGTCACTGAGTAGCACATTATTTTCTAGACTGGGGTGAATCTTTTTCAGATGTTGTTGTACATCTAGTGTATCCATGATATTACTGCTATTAGTAGATTACTACAGTACAATCTACTCAATGACTAACATAGGAATGATCAATTATGTGATTTCTAAATATTAAATTGCATTTTTTCTGTTATACGAGTCATCAATACACTGAATAAGACGCAACACGAAGAATGTGAGATAAGGTTGTTGACGCATTAAAGTTGTTATCAATTCTACTGTAGAAATTCTTTAGATTAGAATTATTACTTACTGGTACTATATAAGACCAAGCAACTGCAGTCATGGAGTAGTGTATGGTCGTTTGACCGCAGTGTATCTATCAATAATACATTTGTGTTACTTCAACGCATCAAAGGCCATAGATGTAAGTGTTTAATCTATTGACAAACTTACTTTTCTTTCTGTTATTTTTTTACGTGAGTATGATTTTGAACGACAGGCCTGTTGGTCTAGTGGTTAGTGACCCTGACTGTTATGCCGGAGATCGTGGGTTCGATTCCCACCCAGGGCAAATGTTTGTGTGATGAGCACGATCATTTGTTCTGTGTCTGAGTGTAATTTATCTATAATATTTATGTATTTAGAAATATATAAGTATGTTTATCAGTTGTCTAGTACCCATAACACAAGCTCTGCTTAGCTTGGGACTAGATGGCGTTGTGTGATAGTTGTGGAATATTATTATTATTATTATTATTATTATTTAGCCGTGTATATTATTATTATTATCATGCCGTGTAGTGGCGGTTAAGAATATCCACTACCCCATATCTTCCCGTGGGTGTCGTAAGAGGCGACAGAGGGAGACAGGCAGGAGATGGGCAGCAGCATCTTCCTGATGACAACTGTGACGTAATAAAAAACTGCGGTTGCCAACCCGCTCGCCAAGCGTGGCAACTACGGCAAATACCCCCCAATGAACAAATACACAAAAAGACGGCCCCCAGTCCCCGGCGGCCCCGCTATTCCTGGCTACGGTGGCGACCATGGTAACGGCGGGGCAGGGGGTGCTAAGAATCTCCGGTGGAGGTTCGGTTGCCACCTACGACGACTCGACCTGGCAACATATAACGCACGCACCCTGAGGACTGACGAGAAGATACTGGAGCTGGAAGAAGAGGTAGACAAATTGCGCTGGCATATTATTGGATTATCCGAGGTCCGAAGAGAGGGGGAGGACACGGCAATCCTCGAGTCCGGCAACTTGTTCTATAGCCGGGAGGGCGACCATCTGTCCCAAGGAGGTGTCGGATTTATCGTCCACAAGTCTCTCGTCAACAACGTTGTAAAGATTGGGAGTGTGTCGACGAGGGTCGCGTACCTGATACTCAGAATCACCAAACGGTATTCGCTGAAGGTCATTCAGGTTTACGCACCAACCTCGGCACACCCCGATGAGGAGGTGGAGGAAATGTATGAGGATATTTCCAGAGCCATACATTCCTCCAAAACCCACTACACGGTGTTGATGGGAGACTTCAACGCAAAACTAGGCACAAGAGAAAGCGGTGAGCTGAAGGTAGGAAAATTTGGAGTAGGGCAACGGAACCGAAGGGGCCAGCAGCTGGCCGACTTTATGGAGAAAGAGGGACTCTTTATGATGAACTCTTTCTTCCAGAAGCGGCCCCACAGGAAGTGGACCTGGTCGAGCCCCGACGGTTCGACAAAAAATGAGATTGACTTCATTATGACGACCAGACGCCAACTGTTCAGTGATGTCTCAGTGATCGCAAGGGTGAAAACTGGCAGCGATCACCGAATGGTTAGAGGCACACTGAACCTAAACGTTAAGTTGGAGAGGTCTCGTCTAATGATGTCAACGCTCCGTCCCCCTCGTGCTCTAATCCAGAATCCCGAAACCTTTCAGCTCGAGTTACGTAACCGCTTCCAGTGCCTAGAAGATTGCAATGCAGTGGACGATATGAACGACAAGCTCGTGGAAACTGTCCATGCGGTCGGAGCTAAGTTCTGCAAGACCCGCCGCAGAAGAACACAAAAACTCTCCGATCACACTCTTAATCTCATGGCTGTTAGACGGGAGATGAGGCTGCAATCGTCAACAGATTTGACAGCATACAGGCAACTGAACAGACAGATCTCCAAATGCATGCGGCGAGACTTACGCAACTTTAATACTTCTCGTATTAAAGAAGCGATCGAGCGGAACCAGGGCTCCAAAGTCTTTGCCAGAGATCTGTCTGCCAGAAAGAGCCAACTGTCAAAGCTGAAGACTGAGTGTGGCAACATCGTTTCCGGGACACCTGAGATTTTGAGTGAGATTGAGAGGTTCTATGGGCAGCTGTACACATCATCGTTGGAGCCACACGCAAGTGTGAGTAACGATCCAAGAGCAAGTCTTATCCGACACTATTCCGATGATATCCCGGACGTCAGTCTAAGCGAGATTAGAATGGCTCTCCAGCACCTTAAAAACGGCAGGGCCCCAGGCGAGGATGGAATTACAGCGGAGCTTCTGAAAGCGGGTGGAACACCGGTACTTGTAGTCCTTCAGAAGCTCTTCAATTCCGTCCTCCATGGTGGCACTACTCCAGAGGCGTGGAGCAGAAGTGCGGTGGTCTTGTTCTTTAAGAAAGGCGACAACGCTCTCTTAAAGAACTACAGACCGATTTCCCTTCTGAGCCGCGTCTACGTGCTGTTTTCGAGAGTCATTACGAATCGTCTCGCACGCAGACTTGACGACTTCCAGCCTCCCGAACAAGCCGGTTTCCGAAAAGGCTTCAGTACCATAGACCACATACATACCCTGCGGCAGATTGTGCAGAAGACTGAAGAGTACAATCTGCCACTTTGCCTGGCGTATGTGGACTATGAGAAAGCCTTTGATTCCGTCGAAATTTGGGCGGTGCTACAGTCCCTTCAGCGGTGCCAAGTTGACTGTCGGTATATCGAAGTGCTGAAGTGTTTGTACAGTAGGGCTACGATGGCTATCCGAGTACAGAACCAGAGCTCGAAACCTATCCAACTGCAGAGAGGTGTAAGACAGGGTGACGTTATATCCCCGAAACTCTTCACCGCTGCATTGGAAGACGTTTTCAAGCTACTGGACTGGAAAGGATACGGTATTGACATCAATGGCGAGTACATCACTCACCTTCGATTTGCCGACGATATAGTCCTTATGGCAGAATCGCTGGAGGACTTAAGCACTATGCTCAATGACCTCAATGGTGCCTCCCAACGGATAGGTCTTAAGATGAACATGGACAAAACAAAGATCATGTTCAATGTCCATGTCACACCTATGCCGGTAGTTGTTGGGAGCACTATGCTCGAAGTTGTTGACGAGTACGTTTACCTGGGACAAATAGTCCGACTAGGTAAGTCCAACTTCGACCGAGAGGTCAATCGACGGATTCAACTCGGCTGGGCAGCGTTCGGGAAATTACGACATATCTTTTCGTCAGGTATACCTCAATCTCTAAAAACTAGATTGTACAACCAGTGCGTGTTGCCAGTGATGACTTATGGATCTGAGACGTGGTCCTTCACTGCTGGCCGTATGAGGACGCTTAAGGTCGCTCAGCGAGCTATGGAGAGGGCTATGCTCGGAGTTTCTCTGCGTGATAGACTCAGAAATGAGGATATCCGCAGTAAAACCAGAGTGACCGACATAGCCCAACGGATTAGTAAGCTGAAGTGGCAATGGGCCGGCCATATAGCTCGAAGAACCGATAACCGATGGGGAAGAAAGGTTCTCGAGTGGCAGCCTCGTACCGGTAGGCGTAGTGTAGGGCGACCCCCCACTAGATGGAGTGACGACCTGGTAAGACATGCAGGAAGTCGATGGATGCAGGTGGCTCAGGACCGTGCTTTGTGGCATTACTTGGGGGAGGCCTATGTTCAGCAGTGGACTTGTGAAAGGCTGTAATGATGATGATGATGATTGATTATTTAGTGTTAACAAATTATATTTAAATATTTTGTGTGTGTATATGATTAAGCCGTGGTAGTTCAGATGGTTAGCGCAAGCTGTAAATTTTACAGTACGTAACGCGGGTTCGATCCCCGCCAACACCAATTAAATTGTTAATTGCAATTTTAAGTGTTTATTCTATTGACACACTTACTTTTCTTTCTGTTATTTTCTTACGTGTGTATGATTTAGTGTTAACAAATTATATTTAAATATTTTGTGTGTGTATATGATTAAGCCGCGGTAGCTCAGATGGTTAGCGCAAGCTGTAAATTTTACAGTACGTAACGCGGGTTCGATCCCCGCCAACACCAATTAAATTGTTAATTGCAATTTTAAGTGTTTATTCTATTGACACACTTACTTTTCTTTCTGTTATTTTCTTACGTGTGTATGATTTAGTGTTAACAAATTATATTTAAATATTGTGTGTGTGTATATGATTAAGCCGTGGTAGCTCAGATGGTTAGCGCAAGATGTAAATTTTACAGTACGTAACGCGGGTTCGATCCCCGCCGACACCACTTAAATTGTTAATTGCAATTTTAAGTGCTGATTTACCACGTGCTCGGCGGTGAAGGAAAACATCGTGAGGAAACCTACACGCCTGAGAAAATTTCGAAGGCATGTGAAGTTCGCCAACACGCATTGAGACCGCGCCGCGGATATTTCCTAGCCATAAATACAAAGACAATAGCAGAAAGTAAAAAGTTAAAAAATACTTTTTTAACAATGACAGTCATTAGTTGATCATTAGTGAATGTGATTCTGTTTTCTTAAATTACAGGAAGAAAAGAGCAGAAGGAAGAAATGGGATGATGGGAAGTAATGAAGAATGAATTGTTATGTGAAGTTTGTTGGAACAAACATATTTTAGTCAC
Organism: Parnassius smintheus behrii; assembly: GCA_036936625.1. Classification (NCBI taxonomy): domain Eukaryota; kingdom Metazoa; phylum Arthropoda; class Insecta; order Lepidoptera; family Papilionidae; genus Parnassius; species Parnassius smintheus. The sequence goes on along the minus strand of JAUPFT010000020.1, from coordinate 37,792,820 downwards.
TTTTAACATTTGGGTTCAAAATGACACAAAATCTAAAAAATATTAGATACATCATCGACATGGACGGATTTTACATTACATATCCTCATAAACATTTTCAATGTAGAGAAATGGCTATTCTAGACGTAAAACTATCTAATAAAAATGATTCGTTTATCGATCATTATTTGTTTCGGCCAAGTTGTCCTTTCAATTATTTGTCGCAAAAAGACAAAAAAACTGTTCGTTATTGTGAAATACACGTGCACGGCATTCCATATTTTGATGTGACCGAAGAATTAAAATGTGCCTACAAACAAGAGAACATCATTCCCATATTAAATTGGTATATTAGAAATTTGTGCAAAGACGAAGTGATCGCATACAAAGGTGGTTCAACAGAAAAACAATTTTTAAAAATGTTGACGACGAATGATAGAATTTTTAATATTGAAGAATACAAATGTCCAAAATACAATGATTTGGTAAATGTCATAAATTTAAACAAACGTTATGTGTGTAATAATCATGTATTTGCAAAAAATAATCACAAAATTTTACATTGTTCTTGTGACGAAGTGTGGGTATTTTACAAGTGGTTATTGCTTGAAAATAAAATTTTAAATTAATCATAAATTTTGTTTGATTTCCCAAAAACATTAGTTATAGTATACTATATAATACAAAATTGGTTCAACAGAAAAACAATTTTTAAAAATGTTGACGACGAATGATAGAATTTTTAATATTGAAGAATACAAATGTCCAAAATACAATGATTTGGTAAATGTCATAAATTTAAACAAACGTTATGTGTGTAATAATCATATATTTGCAAAAAATAATCACAAAATTTTACATTGTTCTTGTGATGAAGTGTGGGTTTTTTACAAGTGGTTATTGCTTGAAAATAAAATTTTAAACACATAACGTTTGTTTAAATTTATGACATTTACCAAATCATTGTATTTTGGACATTTGTATTCTTCAATATTAAAAATTCTATCATTCGTTGTCAACATTTTTAAAAAATGTTTTTCTGTTGAACCAATTTTGTATTATATAGTATACTATAACTAATGTTTTTGGGAAATCAAACAAAATTTATGATTAATTTAAAATTTTATTTTCAAGCAATAACCACTTGTAAAAAACCCACACTTCATCACAAGAACAATGTAAAATTTTGTGATTATTTTTTGCAAATGTATGATTATTACACACATAACGTTTGTTTAAATTTATGACATTTACCAAATCATTGTATTTTGGACATTTGTATTCTTCAATATTAAAAATTCTATCATTCGTCGTCAACATTTTTAAAAATTGTTTTTCTGTTGAAACAATTTTGTATTATATAGTATACTATAACTAATGTTTTTGGGAAATCAAACAAAATTTATGATTAATTTAAAATTTTATTTTCAAGCAATAACCACTTGTAAAAAACCCACACTTCGTCACAAGAACAATGTAAAATTTTGTGATTATTTTTTGCAAATATATAATTATTACACACATAACGTTTGTTTAAATTTATGACATTTACCAAATCATTGTATTTTGGACATTTGTATTCTTCAATATTAAAAATTCTATCATTCGTCGTCAACATTTTTAAAAATTGTTTTTCTGTTGAACCAATTTTGTATTATATAGTATACTATAACTAATGTTTTTGGGAAATCAAACAAAATTTATGATTAATTTAAAATTTTATTTTCAAGCAATAACCACTTGTAAAAAACCCACACTTCGTCACAAGAACAATGTAAAGTTTTGTGATTATTTTTTGCAAATACATGATTATTACACACATAACGTTTGTTTAAATTTATGACATTTACCAAATCATTGTATTTTGGACATTTGTATTCTTCAATATTAAAAATTCTATCATTCGTCGTCAACATTTTTAAAAATTGTTTTTCTGTTGAACCAATTTTGTATTATATAGTATACTATAACTAATGTTTTTGGGAAATCAAACAAAATTTATGATTAATTTAAAATTTTATTTTCAAGCAATAACCACTTGTAAAAAACCCACACTTCGTCACAAGAACAATGTAAAATTTTGTGATTATTTTTTGCAAATACATGATTATTACACACATAACGTTTGTTTAAATTTATGACATTTACCAAATCATTGTATTTTGGACATTTGTATTCTTCAATATTAAAAATTCTATCATTCGTCGTCAACATTTTTAAAAATTGTTTTTCTGTTGAACCAATTTTGTATTATATAGTATACTATAACTAATGTTTTTGGGAAATCAAACAAAATTTATGATTAATTTAAAATTTTATTTTCAAGCAATAACCACCTTCTTGACCTGACATCTACACTGGAGTCTTCATTGTATCGTTTGATGGTACGATAAACGAATCTTTTGGTTATATTCAAATTTTCAGTATATCAAAAAATTTAATTGGCGCGTAATCGCAACTGCAACACGGTCTTTTTTAAGCGCCCACTCCATATGTAAAAATGAGTAAAATTCTAAAAAGTATACAGTTTTATTTTCATGAACAATTCGAATTCAATAAACTTTTTTGTGGCCAGCATTCTAAAAGAAAAGTTTTTACTGTGTGACAATACTTATGACCTGACTAGGTATATACGTTGGTACGTGGGTGTACATGGGCAGTCACTGAGTAGCACATTATTTTCTAGACTGGGGTGAATCTTTTTCAGATGTTGTTGTACATCTAGTGTATCCATGATATTACTGCTATTAGTAGATTACTACAGTACAATCTACTCAATGACTAACATAGGAATGATCAATTATGTGATTTCTAAATATTAAATTGCATTTTTTCTGTTATACGAGTCATCAATACACTGAATAAGACGCAACACGAAGAATGTGAGATAAGGTTGTTGACGCATAAAGTTGTTATCAATTCTACTGTAGAAATTCTTTAGATTAGAATTATTACTTACTGGTACTATATAAGACCAAGCAACTGCAGTCATGGAGTAGTGTATGGTCGTTTGACCGCAGTGTATCTATCAATAATACATTTGTGTTACTTCAACGCATCAAAGGCCATAGATGTAAGTGTTTAATCTATTGACAAACTTACTTTTCTTTCTGTTATTTTTTTACGTGAGTATGATTTTGAACGACAGGCCTGTTGGTCTAGTGGTTAGTGACCCTGACTGTTATGCCGGAGATCGTGGGTTCGATTCCCACCCAGGGCAAATGTTTGTGTGATGAGCACGATCATTTGTTCTGTGTCTGAGTGTAATTTATCTATAATATTTATGTATTTAGAAATATATAAGTATGTTTATCAGTTGTCTAGTACCCATAACACAAGCTCTGCTTAGCTTGGGACTAGATGGCGTTGTGTGATAGTTGTGGAATATTATTATTATTATTATTATTATTATTTAGAGTTAACAAATTATATTTAAATATTTTGTGTGTGTATATGATTAAGCCGTGGTAGCTCAGATGGTTAGCGCAAGCTGTAAATTTTACAGTACGTAACGCGGGTTCGATCCCCGCCAACACCAATTAAATTGTTAATTGCAATTTTAAGTGTTTATTCTATTGACACACTTACTTTTCTTTCTGTTATTTTCTTACGTGTGTATGATTTAGTGTTAACAAATTATATTTAAATATTTTGTGTGTGTATATGATTAACGTGGTAGCTCAGATGGTTAGCGTAAGCTGTAAATTTTACAGTACGTAACGCGGGTTCGATCCCCGCCAACACCAATTAAATTGTTAATTGCAATTTTAAGTGTTTATTCTATTGACACACTTACTTTTCTTTCTGTTATTTTCTTACGTGTGTATGATTTAGTGTTAACAAATTATATTTAAATATTGTGTGTGTGTATATGATTAAGCCGTGGTAGCTCAGATGGTTAGCGCAAGATGTAAATTTTACAGTACGTAACGCGGGTTCGATCCCCGCCGACACCACTTAAATTGTTAATTGCAATTTTAAGTGCTGATTTACCACGTGCTCGGCGGTGAAGGAAAACATCGTGAGGAAACCTACACGTCTGAGAAAATTTCGAAGGCATGTGAAGTTCGCCAACACGCATTGAGACCGCGCCGCGGATATTTCCTAGCCATAAATACAAAGACAATAGCAGAAAGTAAAAAGTTAAAAAATACTTTTTTAACAATGACAGTCATTAGTTGATCATTAGTGAATGTGATTCTGTTTTCTTAAATTACAGGAAGAAAAGAGCAGAAGGAAGAAATGGGATGATGGGAAGTAATGAAGAATGAATTGTTATGTGAAGTTTGTTGGAACAAACATATTTTAGTCACGTGTAAATACTTTTAACATTTGGGTTTAAAATGACACAAAATCTAAAAAATATTAGATACATCATCGACATGGACGGATTTTACATTACATATCCTCATAAACATTTTCAATGTAGAGAAATGGCTATTCTAGACGTAAAACTATCTAATAAAAATGATTCGTTTATCGATCATTATTTGTTTCGGCCAAGTTGTCCTTTCAATTATTTGTCGCAAAAAGACAAAAAAACTGTTCGTTATTGTGAAATACACGTGCACGGCATTCCATATTTTGATGTGACCGAAGAATTAAAATGTGCCTACAAACAAGAGAACATCATTCCCATATTAAATTGGTATATTAGAAATTTGTGCAAAGACGAAGTGATCGCATACAAAGGTGGTTCAACAGAAAAACAATTTTTAAAAATGTTGACGACGAATGATAGAATTTTTAATATTGAAGAATACAAATGTCCAAAATACAATGATTTGGTAAATGTCATAAATTTAAACAAACGTTATGTGTGTAATAATCATGTATTTGCAAAAAATAATCACAAAATTTTACATTGTTCTTGTGACGAAGTGTGGGTTTTTTACAAGTGGTTATTGCTTGAAAATAAAATTTTAAATTAATCATAAATTTTGTTTGATTTCCCAAAAACATTAGTTATAGTATACTATATAATACAAAATTGGTTCAACAGAAAAACAATTTTTAAAAATGTTGACGACGAATGATAGAATTTTTAATATTGAAGAATACAAATGTCCAAAATACAATGATTTGGTAAATGTCATAAATTTAAACAAACGTTATGTGTGTAATAATCATGTATTTGCAAAAAATAATCACAAAATTTTACATTGTTCTTGTGACGAAGTGTGGGTTTTTTACAAGTGGTTATTGCTTGAAAATAAAATTTTAAATTAATCATAAATTTTGTTTGATTTCCCAAAAACATTAGTTATAGTATACTATATAATACAAAATTGGTTCAACAGAAAAACAATTTTTAAAAATGTTGACGACGAATGATAGAATTTTTAATATTGAAGAATACAAATGTCCAAAATACAATGATTTGGTAAATGTCATAAATTTAAACAAACGTTATGTGTGTAATAATCATGTATTTGCAAAAAATAATCACAAAATTTTACATTGTTCTTGTGACGAAGTGTGGGTTTTTTACAAGTGGTTATTGCTTGAAAATAAAATTTTAAATTAATCATAAATTTTGTTTGATTTCCCAAAAACATTAGTTATAGTATACTATGTAATACAAAATTGGTTCAACAGAAAACAATTTTTAAAAATGTTGACGACGAATGATAGAATTTTTAATATTGAAGAATACAAATGTCCAAAATACAATGATTTGGTAAATGTCATAGATTTAAACAAACGTTATGTGTGTAATAATCATGTATTTGCAAAAAATAATCACAAAACTTTACATTGTTCTTGTGACGAAGTGTGGGTTTTTTACAAGTGGTTATTGCTTGAAAATAAAATTTTAAATTAATCATAAATTTTGTTTGATTTCCCAAAAACATTAGTTATAGTATACTATATAATACAAAATTGGTTCAACAGAAAAACAATTTTTAAAAATGTTGACGACGAATGATGGAATTTTTAATATTGAAGAATACAAATGTCCAAAATACAATGATTTGGTAAATGTCATAAATTTAAACAAACGTTATGTGTGTCATAATTATATATTTGCAAAAAATAATCACAAAATTTTACATTGTTCTTGTGACGAAGTGTGGGTTTTTTACAAGTGGTTATTGCTTGAAAATAAAATTTTAAATAAATCATAAATTTTGTTTGATTTCCCAAAAACATTAGTTATAGTATACTATATAATACAAAATTGTTTCAACAGAAAAACAATTTTTAAAAATGTTGACGACGAATGATAGAATTTTTAATATTGAAGAATACAAATGTCCAAAATACAATGATTTGGTAAATGTCATAAATTTAAACAAGCGTTATGTGTGTAATAATCATATATTTGCAAAAAATAATCACAAAATTTTACATTGTTCTTGTGACGAAGTGTGGGTTTTTTACAAGTGGTTATTGCTTGAAAATAAAATTTTAAATTAATCATAAATTTTGTTTGATTTCCCAAAAACATTAGTTATAGTATACTTTATAATACAAAATTGGTTCAACAGAAAAACAATTTTTAAAAATGTTGACGACGAATGATAGAATTTTTAATATTGAAGAATACAAATGTCCAAAATACAATGATTTGGTAAATGTCATAAATTTAAACAAACGTTATGTGTGTAATAATCATGTATTTGCAAAAAATAATCACAAAATTTTACATTGTTCTTGTGACGAAGTGTGGGTTTTTTACAAGTGGTTATTGCTTGAAAATAAAATTTTAAATTAATCGTAAATTTTGTTTGATTTCCCAAAAACATTAGTTATAGTATACTATGTAATACAAAATTGGTTCAACAGAAAAACAATTTTTAAAAATGTTGACGACGAATGATAGAATTTTTAATATTGAAGAATACAAATGTCCAAAATACAATGATTTGGTAAATGTCATAGATTTAAACAAACGTTATGTGTGTAATAATCATGTATTTGCAAAAAATAATCACAAAACTTTACATTGTTCTTGTGACGAAGTGTGGGTTTTTTACAAGTGGTTATTGCTTGAAAATAAAATTTTAAATTAATCATAAATTTTGTTTGATTTCCCAAAAACATTATTTATAGTATTCTATATAATACAAAATTGGTTCAACAGAAAAACAATTTTTAAAAATGTTGACGACGAATGATAGAATTTTTAATATTGAAGAATACAAATGTCCAAAATACAATGATTTGGTAAATGTCATAAATTTAAACAAACGTTATGTGTGTAATAATTATATATTTGCAAAAAATAATCACAAAATTTTACATTGTTCTTGTGACGAAGTGTGGGTTTTTTACAAGTGGTTATTGCTTGAAAATAAAATTTTAAATTAATCATAAATTGTATCTTAGTACGTAGAACGTAGTAAATTTTACAGTACGTAACGCGGGTTTGATCCCCGCCAACACCAATTAAATTGTTAATTGCAATTTTAAGTGTTTATTCTATTGACACACTTACTTTTCTTTCTGTTATTTTCTTACGTGTGTATGATTTAGTGTTAACAAATTATATTTAAATATTGTGTGTGTGTATATGATTAAGCCGTGGTAGCTCAGATGGTTAGCGCAAGATGTAAATTTTACAGTACGTAACGCGGGTTCGATCCCCGCCGACACCACTTAAATTGTTAATTGCAATTTTAAGTGCTGATTTACCACGTGCTCGGCGGTGAAGGAAAACATCGTGAGGAAACCTACACGTCTGAGAAAATTTCGAAGGCATGTGAAGTTCGCCAACACGCATTGAGACCGCGCCGCGGATATTTCCTAGCCATAAATACAAAGACAATAGCAGAAAGTAAAAAGTTAAAAAATACTTTTTTAACAATGACAGTCATTAGTTGATCATTAGTGAATGTGATTCTGTTTTCTTAAATTACAGGAAGAAAAGAGCAGAAGGAAGAAATGAGATGATGGGAAGTAATGAAGAATGAATTGTTATGTGAAGTTTGTTGGAACAAACATATTTTAGTCACGTGTAAATACTTTTAACATTTGGGTTCAAAATGACACAAAATCTAAAAAATATTAGATACATCATCGACATGGACGGATTTTACATTACATATCCTCATAAACATTTTCAATGTAGAGAAATGGCTATTCTAGACGTAAAACTTACGTCTAGAATAGCTGTGTGTTCGTATATGGAAGTGTACGCACACAGTAGTGAAGAAGCGAGCAACCGTATTCCGCGTGTCCAACGGGGTCATTTTCCATCCTCGCTCATGGTGTGGTTGGGAGTTTCTTATTGGGGCTTAACAGAGGTACATTTTTGTGAGAAAGGTTAAAAACGAATGCAGTTGTGTATCAAAATACAGTCCTGACGAACCTTGTGTAACCTGTTTCTCATACCATGTTCCTGTTATTACAGGCACTGGGTATTCCAACAAGATTCGGCGTCAGCTCATAGAGCGAAGAGCACACAAGACTTTTGACAGCTCCGTGGCGTAGTGGCTTAGCAATGAGTGGCTGCGCTTGGGGGTTGCGGGTTCGAATCCCGCACGGAACAAGTATTTGTACGACCTACAAGTAATTGTTCCGAGTTTGGATGTTTGTCCTTGTGAAATTTGTGTTTGTAAACTGCCCCCTACGATACAGGAGAAAAACCTAGTGTGGAGGGAACGTTCTTTAAAAACAAAAAAAAAAGACTGGCTGGCGGCGCGTGAAATCGACTTCATCCGACACAAAGACCAGTCCAGATTTGAATCCGTTAGATTACAAGATATGGTAACGCTTGGAGGAAAAGGCGTGCTCAAAGCCTCATCCCAATTTCGGGTCACTCAAGACATCTTTAATTAAGGCAGCCGCCGATATGACATGGACCTCGTTCGTGGTGAGATAGACGACTGGCTGCGCAGATTGAAGGCCTGTATTCAAAATTACGGAGGTCGTTTTGAATAAACTATAGTGTCATAAGAATCTATGTTTTGTTAAGTTCATTTTGGTATATAAATAGTTACATAATGAATAAACTTGTTTCAATTATTTTATATTAAACATGTGATAGAATTTATGACCTGACTAGGTAATATGCAATTTGGATACAGATGATAAACCAGGGTCACATTGGGTAGCTTTATATATCGATACGAATGACGTCGGTCAATATTTTGATTCATTCGGACGGGCACCTGTACGATATCATCTAGAGTTTTTTAAAAGAAATTGTAAAAGATGGAACTGGAATGTTGATAGGATTCAGAATGAGTGGACTTCAGTTTGTGGCGAATATTGCTTAATGTATTTGCTATATAAGTTTCAGGGATGTTCAATGCATAGTTTTACGAGTATATTTACAGAGAACACATTGTACGACGATATGTTAGTGGATGAGATGTTTCGCTCCTATTTTATAGATAATAAGTAATAAGATTTTGCATTATAAATAAGAATTTTAACAAAATTAGGTAATGTGTTTTATTGATGATTCAGATTAGTGTTGTAGATAGGAACAAAGGAGTATAATACAATAGCATAAGCCGACCCACACGCCGACGAATAATAGATAATGACGGTAGTCAATCAACAATAGATAAGTAGATAAGGACAATGGAGCGCTAATGACGGTTGAGGCTCGAAGCGGATATCAATTAGATAAGAGTTAATTGATCTGCACATCTCCGGAACCGTGCATCCTACGCAAAAATGGACCGCAGATTCGTGATCAGAGCATGCCAAAACCTTTTTTTTTTTTTTTTTTTTTTTTTTTTTTTTTTTTAGGATCGTGAATCGACGAACGTCGTACTTGTACAACTTCTGACTCAGTGCGCCAGAACTGGTACAACCTCTCTACAAGTGAGCCAGAACTGGTACATCGTAACTACTGCTAGCTCTAATATCTTAATTCTAATACTAATACTTATATGTTTTTTTCTCTCTATTATATCTTTTGTTATATCTTTTCTTCTATCTCTATTATATCTTTGGGTAATGTATATATTATATAGTTTAACTGCCACGAAATATCGTCCAGAACATAGATAAAGTGGTTTTCGGCAATATTAAATTATTTCTCTTCCTAAGTTGTATATTATGTCCATGTATATTATTATCACCAGCTTTTTGAAATATATCTACATATTTTTTTGCTAATTTAGATGATTCTAACATGTATAAAGATATAAATGTTAATAATCTTGTATTGTATGAATATGGTCTACAGCTTTGCCCAGAGTCAATATTTACTAGAACTTTTATACATTTTTTGAGCAATAATATACATAAATAATTTTAGATGTCTGTGCAGTTTCCCCCCAAAGATGTACGATTAACGCTTGCCATGTAAAGGGCATTACTCTTAAATGTTGCTAACCCTGGGGATACTCATGAGCTGGGTTCTCCTAACAACAAAGAGCCGTTTTCCTCTACAACTTATTCACACAACATATATACGATATAGCTATTTGGCAAACGTTTTCTGTAACGTGAAGGCAACCAATTATTGTATCTCAAGAAAATTCTCCAGCTTGGGTTGCTCAAATTCAATGAGGAATCTTGCTGTGTCCTACCTATTTACTTGTTTGTATTGTTTTATGCTTGAAAATGTTGGGCACAACTTATGTCTATCGAACTCAGTGTTTAATTTGAATTTCATCAATGTTATTTTATATCTATGGCCATCTCATGAAATAAATTATTTACAGATATCATCCATGAATGAAGTTTGTGGAGTTTGATGGGACAAAGCTCGAGATTTGAGCTAACATGTACCGGAAGGACCAAAAGAAACACCCTTGCCAATTGTGTTGCACAATATAAGAAGAGCGGCTGCAACACCAAGGCATTGCATTTTCGAAGAATGCATGGAACCACAGCGAAATATTGTGCCCGAATAAACCATGAGAGAAGTATTAATTAAGTATCAATATTTTATACCAGGAGGTGCTCGTATTTGTTCCCTGCATAGACAGGAAGCAAATTATGAAAACCTTTATACCGCTGAGTACAGCCTTAATAACTTTACTTCCATACATATAGAAGAGATTATTTTTATATTAATGGAACAAGTACGTAACATTTCTTATGAAAATATTCAAAACTACCCCGATAACCAAATCCGGTAGTTTATGGGCATAAGTAAACAAGAACATCAACAAATATTAGAAACACCTAGACTTAGGAATATGCTTCGGGGTAGTTTTGAATTAACAGCTTTATTGCGTAAGTTAAGGACTGGAGATTCAGAAGACAGATTGTCGTGCTTATTATTACTATACCTACATTGCCAATCACATTTTTGAAGAGCCTGATACACCAGCTGTACAAAAACCTGCAATTATATTAATAAAACAGCTGATGCAACATATATATATATATATATATATATATATATATATATATATATATATATATATATATATATATATATATATATATATATATATATATGTATATATATATATATATATATATATATATAAATACACAAAAATCTCAGTAATTACGTGTTCCAAACAGACACATATTCCCTACATAAATATAGGAATTTATTCAAGCCATTTATCATCTGAACCTCTGATGGATACCTATATTATCATAAATGTACGTGGACTATATGCCACCACAAATGTTGCGACCATAATGAATGATTTTATTAAACGAAACGGAATTCAATGATTGTTATAGAGAAAATTATGTTTTTTATTGTAGACAGAGGTTTTCGCGACTGCATGGATAGTCTGTATGAGAAAGGATACATAAGTCATATGCCTGAGACTTACAGCTTTTCTCTCGGCCAATTACAGCTATCCACTCTTGAAGCCAACAGATCACGCTGTGTAACTAACAGGTGGGTAGTGGAAGCTGTGAATGGCCGTAAGAGATACTTCAAAATATTCTGCCATGAATATTTTGACCGTGGTCGTCGCAATCTAATGACAGATTTTAAAATAGCAGCGTCTCTGTTAAATGCGTTTACAGAAAATACGCATGCAGAGCAGTTTGCTACAATTATATATGAGCGGCTGTTTTTTGACCAACACTATAGCCGAGTTAGTTAGGGAATATAATTTAAACAGGCGCGGTGCATGGTTTGTACCCGTAGACGCGAAGACCCTATCTTTTCCGCGGCTATCGATGGAGGAACTGATACTATTTGCTGATATTATACATACGTGGTAGAGCCATGCTGCAGTTATATTAGCAGTATAGTTGTAGCAGGAATGGGTCGGCTCGACCGGGGAAGGACTACGCTCTCACAGAATACCAGCGTGAAATAGTAGCTTAATGCTGCTGTATTTCGTATGGTGAGTGTAGAGAACCTTTTTACTGGAAACGAGGCATTCCATCTTAGTCTTCACGGGTGACAACGCATCTGCATTTTGATTCGTAATCGAGGATAGATGTGTGCTCGTTTGTCACCCTATCCTATAAAAAAAATATTATATACGTATGTGGGTGAGAATTTCCTTTTTCGTGGAATATATACACTAGAGGTATCCCGAGAGAAAATAGATGGTTTAGTTTAGAGAGAATAAACCCAATGTTTCTTCAAGCTAAAATTAAGTCCCGCCATTTTTTTGCTAAACTTATTTTGTATTTTGTAGTTGCAGAAACAAACATGAATGGACGGGACGCAATCAAAAGTTATTGCTGTAACTGCATTATAGGTTTAAGAACAGTGGGATGCTACTCACATGTTATGAGTATTATTTGGTACCTAAGCCATGCTCATCATGAGGGTATTACGCGGCCTGCCCCCTTCTTAGATGAAGTTATATTAAGAACTCATTAATTACAAGTAGAATAAAATAAATGAACTTAAAAAACAAAATATTTTTTATTTACCTACACTCAAAACCCCATCAGAACTTCAACATTATCAAATTGTTGCAGTCCGCTGCTGAATATAGGTATCTCCTAATTCACAACGCTGAGTAGATACCGATCCTCATTTCAATCTACCTACTTAATGGTAGAACCACGCTGTAGCTATAATATAGTTGTAGCACAAATGAGTCTGCTCGACCGGGGAAGAATCACGCTCTCACAGAATACCAGTGTATCTCACATAATAATGTTTTGTATGGTGAGTGTAGAGATCCGGAGACCCTTTTTTACTGGAAACGAGGCATTCGATCCTAGTCCTCAGAGGTGACAACGCATCTGAATTTTGATACTAAGCCGAGGAAAATGTCTATGGGCCACAGCATCCGCTAACCATCAGGTGGACTGTCTGTTCGATTGTCACCCTTATTCTATAAAAATAAATAATGGTTAGTAAAACACTACAGAGTACTGAAAAGCAATATGGAATATTTACTTTGTCACAAAAACAATGTTTATTTGCCTATATGTAACGATCGTAGGTACACTAGTAGAGGTTTTGGCGGGAACTTGGCCTTCGACGGATTGTCGCTCCTGTTTTGTTGCTTGAATAATGGTTTGAAGCAGATTTTGATTCGTAAAAGTGATTTAATTTTATGAATTGTCTGTGCGTGTGAACTATTAGAGAAAACGACGAAACAATTGGTTCGATGTTGATATAAACTTCAAGTTATTTTGATCGCTTGGGCGACTTATGAACTTGAGTGGCTGTCGTTATCAACTGTCCGCTGGGTTCAGCTGTCGTTAAAATCTCCCAAAAACTGTGATCCAAAAAGTGACGCATCAGTGTTGTGATAAAAAAATATATAAAAATGAAGATTACGAAAGAAATGATAGGCTCAGAAGGGCTAGAACCCAGAGCCGTAAAGCTAGTTAAATAAAAAGAAATTAGAACATTAGTAGGTACATAATATTATATATTGGTCTGTGGTCTATGTAGATAATCTTAAAAATTAAAACTGGTTATAACTTTTATGTCCCAAGTTCTAAAAATCTAAGAATTTAAAAGGGGTTTGTCTATCCTACTAACTACCTATTAAAACCAAAAATATTCCAAAACACGAAATTTTATTAGCGGTACGAAACTTCCATACAAGCCTGCCATTCCCCTTTGGTCGGTTATTACAAAATAACCCTATATAATAGCCATATGTAAAGCAGACCCTTACCGTTTGCTATTACAGCCTATTAAAGTCCATTGCTGAATATAGGCTTCCCCGATAAAATGCCTCATAGGGGGTATTTTCCACTCAAATCGCCTCATTCGCGACGCAGCTGCCTATGCAGCCCCTCTTCACCTCGCTATAATGTGCACAGAACGAGAAACTCTCTCTCGGACCCCCCAACGGGCTTTCGACTGACCGAACTGCCTCCTGGCGGCTCAGGCCGAGCCTACTTAACACATCCCGTAATCTGCTAAGTTAGGCACACTTCTAAGCGGCTATTCGCCGCTTGCGCTCTCCTTTCTGCCAAGGAGGGTCGCGTTCGTTTACGGCTCAAAGATCTCTCGGCAGATCGTTAAGCCAATACCAAAAGGTGGTGTTTAGTGGGTAAAAGTCTCCAAGTAACCACACAGCCGACTGTGTGGTATGCTATGAGCATTCACCACCTCCCTCACCCGTTACCGGAGGGTTGCCCTTATTTGCTTCGGGCACAAAAAAATGAAAAAAAGGGGGTATTATTTATCGCGCCATATTAACTGCGCTTAGGAAACGGGTTAGCAACTGCAGTTTTTTTCATTCGTTATAAAAAGATGCTCCTGCCCATATTCTGATTTCTTCCCTTTGCCGCCTCTTGCGACATCAACTGGATGATATGCGGTAGTGGATATTCTTACTTCACGGTAAACGTGCAGTAGAGTGGCCCGTTTATTGGTCAATTAAAAGAGAGAGATAGAACAACAATATTTATATTTATGAAAAATTTCAAAATTCACACTTAGGCGCATTTTTACAGTACTCCTCGACCCCGGGCAGTGAGACTACCGCATGATGAAGTTTCTTGAAGCTCGGGTATTTCTCGTCCAGGTCAGGTATTCCTAGAACCATTTTGAAGCAATTGTACATGCCGCCAAATAGAAAGTCGGCCCAAGTTAACTGAAACCATAAAATTATGTTATTATACAATATTTTATATATTTATATAAATTTTTGTAAATTATTACATTCTTTGATATTCTTACAATGCCACTCCACGGTTATTAATTTATTTATTAACCGTGTAGCGGCGGTGTAAGAACATCCACTACGAACCGTGTAGCGGCGGTGTAAGAACATCCACTACGAACCGTGTAGCGGCGGTGTAAGAACATCAACTACGAACCGTGTAGCGGCGGTGTAAGAACATCTACTACGAACCGTGTAGCGGCGGTGTAAGAACATCCACTACGAACCGTGTAGCGGCGGTGTAAGAACATCTACTACGAACCGTGTAGCGGCGGTGTAAGAACATCTACTACGAACCGTGTAGCGGCGGTGTAAGAACATCTACTACGAACCGTGTAGCGGCGGTGTAAGAACATCCACTACGAACCGTGTAGCGGCGGTGTAAGAACATCCACTACGAACCGTGTAGCGGCGGTGTAAGAACATCTACTACGAACCGTGTAGCGGCGGTGTAAGAACATCTACTACGAACCGTGTAGCGGCGGTGTAAGAACATCCACTACGAACCGTGTAGCGGCGGTGTAAGAACATCTACTACGAACCGTGTAGCGGCGGTGTAAGAACATCTACTACGAACCGTGTAGCGGCGGTGTAAGAACATCTACTACGAACCGTGTAGCGGCGGTGTAAGAACATCCACTACGAACCGTGTAGCGGCGGTGTAAGAACATCTACTACGAACCGTGTAGCGGCGGTGTAAGAACATCTACTACGAACCGTGTAGCGGCGGTGTAAGAACATCTACTACGAACCGTGTAGCGGCGGTGTAAGAACATCCACTACGAACCGTGTAGCGGCGGTGTAAGAACATCCACTACGAACCGTGTAGCGGCGGTGTAAGAACATCTACTACGAACCGTGTAGCGGCGGTGTAAGAACATCCACTACGAACCGTGTAGCGGCGGTGTAAGAACATCTACTACGAACCGTGTAGCGGCGGTGTAAGAACATCCACTACGAACCGTGTAGCGGCGGTGTAAGAACATCTACTACGAACCGTGTAGCGGCGGTGTAAGAACATCTACTACGAACCGTGTAGCGGCGGTGTAAGAACATCCACTACGAACCGTGTAGCGGCGGTGTAAGAACATCCACTACGAACCGTGTAGCGGCGGTGTAAGAACATCTACTACGAACCGTGTAGCGGCGGTGTAAGAACATCTACTACGAACCGTGTAGCGGCGGTGTAAGAACATCCACTACGAACCGTGTAGCGGCGGTGTAAGAACATCTACTACGAACCGTGTAGCGGCGGTGTAAGAACATCTACTACGAACCGTGTAGCGGCGGTGTAAGAACATCTACTATGAACCGTGTAGCGGCGGTGTAAGAACATCCACTACGAACCGTGTAGCGGCGGTATAAGAACATCTACTACGAACCGTGTAGCGGCGGTGTAAGAACATCTACTACGAACCGTGTAGCGGCGGTGTAAGAACATCTACTACGAACCGTGTAGCGGCGGTGTAAGAACATCTACTACGAACCGTGTAGCGGCGGTGTAAGAACATCCACTACGAACCGTGTAGCGGCGGTGTAAGAACATCCACTACGAACCGTGTAGCGGCGGTGTAAGAACATCTACTACGAACCGTGTAGCGGCGGTGTAAGAACATCCACTACGAACCGTGTAGCGGCGGTGTAAGAACATCTACTACGAACCGTGTAGCGGCGGTGTAAGAACATCTACTACGAACCGTGTAGCGGCGGTGTAAGAACATCCACTACGAACCGTGTAGCGGCGGTGTAAGAACATCCACTACGAACCGTGTAGCGGCGGTGTAAGAACATCTACTACGAACCGTGTAGCGGCGGTGTAAGAACATCCACTACGAACCGTGTAGCGGCGGTGTAAGAACATCTACTACGAACCGTGTAGCGGCGGTGTAAGAACATCTACTACGAACCGTGTAGCGGCGGTGTAAGAACATCTACTACGAACCGTGTAGCGGCGGTGTAAGAACATCCACTACGAACCGTGTAGCGGCGGTGTAAGAATATCCACTACGAACCGTGTAGCGGCGGTGTAAGAACATCTACTACGAACCGTGTAGCGGCGGTGTAAGAACATCCACTACGAACCGTGTAGCGGCGGTGTAAGAACATCTACTACGAACCGTGTAGCGGCGGTGTAAGAACATCTACTACGAACCGTGTAACGGCGGTGTAAGAACATCTACTACGAACCGTGTAGCGGCGGTGTAAGAACATCCACTACGAACCGTGTAGCGGCGGTGTAAAAACATCCACTACGAACCGTGTAGCGGCGGTGTAAGAACATCTACTACGAACCGTGTAGCGGCGGTGTAAGAACATCCACTACGAACCGTGTAGCGGCGGTGTAAGAACATCTACTACGAACCGTGTAGCGGCGGTGTAAGAACATCTACTACGAGGATGTATTAAGAGGCGGCAGAGGGAAAATAAAACAGGAGATGGGCAGCAGCATCTTTCTGATAACAACTCAAAACAATAAAAATCTGCGGTTGCCAATCCGCTTGCCAAGTGTGGCAACTGTGGCAAATTTCTCTCATGAGGCAACCCGTGAGGGGAACCTATGTTCAGCAGTGGACTTTTATAAGCTCTGTAATAGATGAATGAATGGGTTATACAAAATACAATAAAATACGAAAACGTTGAAAGCGTGTTTAAAACTGTGTTGCATATCATGGGTTCGGCTCTCTCTTAAGTTTATATATTTATTAACGACCCGCTCAGTCTCTGCCTGGATAGGATCTATTTTATTTTCTCTTTTTTTTATTCTTTACACAATATAGTTATTAAATAACTACGGACAGTACAAATAAACTTACAAAATTTAACCACGTAGCAACGATTAGTAGCATCGACCATGTTCAAGCGGTTCCCATTGCGACAAATTATTTGATGACGTACAGACGTACATACATGGTGTGACAAAATAGGAAAATGTTTTTTGAACTAGATGTGTACCAAAGCAATGCAGAGTTAGTGAGTATGATAAATAAAATTAGCAACTGAGATAACAATGTAATAACTGTGTTTATCTATGTGTATATTTATTAGTTGATTCTTATTTGTGTATTTTATGTGTGTTAGTAGATAATATCGACTAAAAATAAAACTATATTATAGTTTTATTTTTAGTATAAATCATTAGTGACAGCTCGTTCACACTAGTCGTAAGTCGCATATGACTAAAAGTCGAAAGTCTGATGTACCTGTTCACACTGCGTCGCGAGTCGTATAGGTCTTAGTTTCGCGCCATTCGGTACGTAGCGAACTCACGAGATGGACGCCGACGAAGAACTTGTTATGCTCTACTACTTACGAATAAAATTAAAAAAGTTGAAAAAAAGTCAATTCCAAGAAAATACTGGATGCACCCAATCCTAACAGAAAGATCGACTTTAGGAAGTTATAAAAATTTAATACATGAATTAAAAAACGACGAACGAAAATTCTTTAATTATTTTAGAATGTCACAAGCAACTTTCAACGACCTACTGTCAAGAGTTTCTGCGAGCATCACGTATCGGAATACGACATTTAGATACTGCATTTGTCCTGAAGAAAGACTGTCGATATTTCTTAGGTAAGTGTTTTTTTTTAGAACCACACTACAACTATACAAATATTCAGATTGTATTTGTAGTGTAGTAGTCTGATTGTAGCAGTTGTAGTGTGATTTCTTAGGTGTATTGAAATTGAAACAAAAGTTATTTTAACTTGTTTATTTTAAGTAGGTAAACAGCGCAACATATTACAATAATTCAAAAATAGGAGAAATTTAATTCAGTACTTTCCGACCAAGTAGATGCAGCAGGCAATCCTTCCTCATACGTTTGACGTCTTTCATATCCAGACCCATGTGGTGTAAGAACAGCCTGGTTTTGAGAGGAATATCCGGATTCATCGGTAGATAAATAATTATAGTTCTGTGTCGAATACCCCGATCGCCGTGTGCTATCACGCGCGTAATTATAATTATTTGCATAAAGTCTGTTTTCACGTTTCTTTTTGATTTGTTGTATCAGTGATAATACACCTGATTGAAGCTCCAACGTTTCGTCATCGTCGAAAGACTTAACAGAGGGTAGGATACCTTTAAAAATGATAAAATTGGGGGATCAGTTTGTTGTGATAGCCTGCTGTCTAAAAACTCGCTCATTTTGACATCTAAGTCCATTATATGTTGCTGTGGTGGCATGGTCTTTTGTCTTTTAGAAGTGCTTGGTTGCGAATTTTCAGACAACTGAGTACTGCTTTCTGTCCCTGGTTGAGATATACGCGACGCAACAGACTCTTGAGGAGGATTAGGTCTAGCAACTTTACGCAAAAAATCCATTTGCTCTTTATATACATATGGCTTTGACGACTTTGCCCCCGATCCTGATTTTTTTCATCATTTTTGTTTGTTCGAATCCAGACATTCCGTAAGTTCGTCCACTTGGTCAATACTAATTTACCTGAAATTATATTGCAACATTATTTTCGGATATTGTGCGTCAGGATATTCCTTCAAAGACTTGCACTACAATTTCAGAGTCGGGGTATCAACTGTTAGTAAAATTATCAAAGAAATGAGTTGCATTATCTGGGATACATTAAAAGAAGAGTTTATGAAGTTGCCCGACAATGAAAATAAATGGGAAAACATCGCAAATGGTTTTGATATTAAAGCTAACTTCCCACACTGTATTGGAGCCGTCGACGGCAAGCATATTAGAGTAGTGAAACCAAATCAAAGCGGCTCGATGTATTTCAGTTACAAAGGTTATTTTTCATTTGTTTTACTAGCTGTTGTTGATGCAGAATACCGTTTCATTTATATAAGTGTTGGTTCATATGGGAAAGAATGCGATTCTTCCATATTCAAGGAGACTACCTTTTGGAAGAAACTGAATGATGGTAGTTTAAACATACCAAAGCCAAGGCCTCTTCATGAAACAATCGAAAAGGATATGCCCTATGTACTAGTTGGCGATGAAGCTTTCCCCCTGGCGACAAATTTAATGAGACCTTTCGGAGGCAATCATTTGGATGATACGAAAAGAATATTTAATTATCGATTATGCTGTGCAAGAAGATTTGTTGAGTGTGCTTTTGGAATTTTAGCTAATAAATGGAGAATACTGCATCGACCATTCGGTGTCCAATCAGACACAGCTATCCATATTGTGAAAGCCTGTGCAGTATTGCATAATTATTTAAGAGAAAGGGATGGTCTAAACTTTGAAGATATTCAACTTGCACTAGAACAATCGATACAAGAACAAGATCAACAACAGAGAGTACATAATCCTCGTGGTGGTCCGATTGCAAATGTTATACGATCGGACTTTGCAGACTATTTTACTTCCCCGATTGGTTCGCTGCCTTGGCAAACTAATGCGCGATACGCATAATATAAATGAGTTAAAAATTAATAATACAACTGTAAATACATAACTACGTAGTATAATAGTTAATAAACTTTACTGGCACTTACCGAAATGTTATCTTTTTTTTTCTTCCATGTTTCTAAAATTAGGTATTAGTATGGTACAAATTTCGCGCCAGGCCAATAGTATCAGATTATTATTTTTGTAGTCATTTAAAGTATTATCCCAAAGGACTGCTCTTTCGTGAACTAATGGAATTAGTTCTTCGGGTTTTATTTCTTTCTCCATTTTCACACAACAAGCAAAAACAGCGCGCGCGCAACCAACACGACGAATAAAACACGAAGGGAGTGAGCAAGCAATGTGTAGCGAACTAGGAAGCGGGGTGGGGAGAGAGGTAACAACGCGCTCGAGTCGATTAGATGCACGACTAGTGTGAACAGCAACAAGCAGGCACCTATGCGAGCACGATTCGACGCGATTTTTAGTCTTACAACGGGCGCTGGCCCGTCCGATGGTTTTTTGAGTCGTATTAGACTAAAAATCGCGTCTCATCCAATGTGAACAGCTCCATATAAAGTGTATGGTGACCAGAGCATTCGACTTTTAGTCATATGCGACTTACGACTAGTGTGAACCGGCTCTGAGTGTCGTTAAGAATTTGTCGATAAAATAAATAAAATTATATTTAATCTTTTTTCAGTTACTTCATTTTTTATTACTTTTGGAATTTGGTTTAAAAGAGAGGGAACTTGATATTGTAACCAAAATTTTCCATACCTATTTTTATATTTCAGTATAATCATATATGGGTTAAGGGATTGTCGATTAAACTTTGTATAAATACGACTATTTTTTAATTCTTCTTTGCTATAATTTTTAAGTAGGTAATAGGTATTGCACTTTGTCGTGTACTAGCAGTAGTTTGCAATGATGGAAAGAATATAAAATTTTTTTAAATATTAATCTTTGATTTTGAGAGGGGTGATACATTATTATCTAACGTGACGTGTTATTTAGATTTAAGATTATCGAAGACTATTTGTATTATCAATTTTTCGTTTTGTCAAAAATAGTCTTCAAGGTTTTGGATAAAATGTAAGTTTTATTTCTGAATATTAGCCCGGATCGACAGACAAACAGACAAAAATTTTAAAAATTGTCATTAAGTCTTAATAGCATGTAAATACCCCCCCCCCCCCTCCCTCCGAGCATATTACAGCCAGCTATTTCAATATTACAGAGACACACTTTAATTGTATTTATAATATGTATAGATGTACTTTTTATTTAATTAAAATGATAAATACCAATAAGGTTGATTATAGACAAAACATTCATTATTCTCACTTGCAACACTTTAGGTTGTTTTTTATACAATAAGAGTGACAAACGAGCACACCACAGAAATCGTAATGATATGACAATTGAAATGAATTAGCGCTCGATTAGTTCCAAAACCGATGTCGCCACATCCAACAAATAGATATAAGACACGCATTCACTTACTAAACAGCGGTGAAGTGTTAAATAAGAACAGATTCGACTATTTTCTGCAGAGAACCAGTCCTTTCCTATATACGTATTCTTCCGCGTACAACCTCTCTGTGGAATAGTTTACCACCGGCGATTTTTCCGGACCGATACGACCTGGGGACCTTCAAGAAAAGAGCTCCTTTCTAAAGGGCCGGCAACGCACCTGCAATTCCCCTGGTGTTGCGGTTGATCATGGGCGGCGGTAGTCACTTAACATCAGGTGAGCCGCATGCTCGTTTGCCCTCTCTTCTATAAAAAAAATAAAAAAAAACGCATCCGGTATCCTTTAATATCAGGATCTAGAAATAAGTGATAATTATTTTCTAGTAAAATAATTATTTACACTTCCTAAAAAGACCACTTTTTTCTTTACATTTATCAGCATGCTAAACATTTATAGATATTAATACGCAAACTTAAACAAATAATTACATTCTTAATGAAGTTATTGTATAATTAATATGAAGAATATTTTACGTTCAAATGTCTTTTTTACGTTCGAAATTATGAAAAATATCTTTTATACAAACATTGATATAACCCGCACTTTCATTGAAATTAATGGTGCGGTTACATTACTATCGTGCGACCGATGCCTGCAGCCGTATTATAAACATACCTAATGCACAAAGATATTTAATGTTTCATTCATTACGTTGGTTGGCGAGTTTGTTAACGTCATTTGCGTCGCGTATTATGGTAGAATAAAAGCAGCAATGGTACTTGTACAAATCAAAAAGTAATAAATGAAAGTTTACAAAGGTAAATATAATAGTGAAGTGTTCATCTAGGTGTAAATTAGTTAAAACAATGATAATTAGTAAACAATCAACTTACCAATGAAATATTATGCCTTTATTAGTCGAACTACACGTCCTTGATGAGTTTTACAACTGATTATGCTGCAGTTTATCATTATAATAACATAAATTCACGTACGGCGTTCCCCGTGCAACTAAATCGCAACATCGTGAATGATGTTCGTCAACACATCATAGCGGCGACCAGATCACGCGCCTATGCGACTTCTGTCGTCTTGTTATTACGATTTCTGTGGAGCACACAGTCCACCTGATGGTAATTGGTTGCTATGATCCATCCCACAGCCATCTTTATCTATCCTCGATTATGAATCAAAATGCAGATGCGTTGTCACTCGCGAGGACTCAGATGGAATGCCTCGTTTCCAGTAAAAAGGGTCTCCGGTTCTCTACACTCACCGTACGAAACACATAAGCATTAAGCTGCTATTTTACGCTGGTGTTCTGTGAGAGCGTGGTCTTATCCCAGTCAAGCCGACCAAATCGTGCTACAAGCGAGCGCGATGAGGACACGAGGACAAACATCATATAAATCTTATGTAAGTGAATTTTAAGAGAAATTAAAGACTTCTTACATGTACCTATATTACTAGACCAGTAATTCGGAACAAAAACTGTGTCACAGCTGTGGATCGCGTTAGCACTGGCTGGGCGGGCAGCTGGAACGGTACCCACCCAGCACTTATTTGAGAAAACTTCAAATCATGTTGACAAAGTGCGTTCATAAATAATCATCGTTTTCTTATTCGCATTAAAAAACAAAGAACTAGTCTTCTTGCCCGCTCATAGTCGACTAAAAGAGTTACGGAGAATTGACCGTAACTAAACAGCAATGTTTTAAGGCCGAAGAGACCGGCTAGTACTTCACAGAAAAAATAAAGATAATATCTTAGTCCTCAAGATTATCCGAACCTTTCCTGCAGCAAGGTGTCCGTTGTTCTCAATTATTATGTCATCTAGCTTCTTCAGCACGATTGGATAGTAATTTGTGACCAAATCATCTTGCATTTTTGCCTGTAGCTCGTGATCAGTTTCGTGAAATACCTCCGCAGCTTCTGTAAATATCACTTTGTTTATTTATTGAGAAGAAGGGGTAAATGAGAATGCGGCTCATGTGATGGTAATTGATTACCGTCGCCCATGAACACCTGCAAGACCAGAGGAAAAGGTGTTGCTAGGTTTTTTTAAAGAAGTAAGCTCGTTTCGTGAAGGTCCTTAAGTCGGGTCGGTCTTGGAAAAAATGTTGTAGAATATAAAACTTCTACTAAATGACGCACAGTGGTGCACCGCCAAGCATACAGATGGCTGGAAGGTACCTCACATTTTTTCGCGATGTTCAATGATTCGGGCAGATTGCTGGATGCGGTCAAGTGGAAGGAGCTCTCACTGAGGTGCGCTGGCCCCGAGATAAGAACAGTATTTTACTTGGGGCCGACTAGCGCTTTGCAGTTATTAGAATTGTGTCGGCATGATTTACTGTCCCTAGCATAGCGAGCTCTCGTCTTAGTAGCTCATAGTGAAAGCCCGTGCTTTCAATGTTTAGTACGGCACTAATCAGATCATCATGACCGTCCTTTAAAAATTTACTGCTGAACATATGCCTCTCTCAAGGAATGCCACAATCTTTGCACCAATGAAGTTGCTAAATGCAATTTTAAATGCTGATTTACCACGTACACTGTTATATGTGAAGTCTAGGAACACGTATTGAGGCAGAATGGAGTCTATATGCTGTAATTTTACCTTTTGAATTATTATCATTATAGTGCACTTGTAAACGAAGGCAGCTCCCAAGATATGCTACAAAACACAATCCCGATCCACTTGCATTATTTGCATTTATGTAAAATATGTAAATTTCCAGCGTGCGTGTGTTCGTAATTAATCGACTTGACCGATTTTGATGAAATTTTATGTTGTGACTGACTGATCACCTGGATGGTTCTTAGCTATAGTTGGACCTGGTAGGTGACGCCGTCGTCCAGATTCAGAAATCATCCGTGCGAAACCGGGGTAGATCGCTAGTAAGTTATGAAATTTGATTTGATTTGATACTTTATACTTTCGTTACCGTCTATTTGTCTGATTTTGCCACAGTTGCTACGTTTGGCAACCGGGTTGGCTACCGGGTTGGCAACCGGGTTGGCAACCGGGTTGGCTACCGGGTTGGCATCCGGGTTGGCAACCGGGTTGGCTACCGGGTTGGCAACCGGGTTGGCAACCGGGTTGGCAACCGGGTTGGCTACCGGGTTGGCTACCGGGTTGGCTACCGGGTTGGCAACCGGGTTGGCAACCGGGTTGGCAACCGGGTTGGCAACCGGGTTGGCAACCGGGTTGGCTACCGGGTTGGCTACCGGGTTGGCTACCGGGTTGGCAACCGGGTTGGCAACCGGGTTGGCAACCGGGTTGGCAACCGGGTTGGCAACCGGGTTGGCTACCGGGTTGGCTACCGGGTTGGCAACCGGGTTGGCAACCGGGTTGGCAACCGGGTTGGCAACCGGGTTGGCAACCGCAGTTTATTCTTAATCGTTATTAGGTACGCACTGCTGCCCATCGCCTGGTTTGTCTAAGTCGCCTGTTAAAACAGCCACATATATCATTATGGGATAGTGGATATTCTTACACTGCCCTTACGAGGTAGCGGTGTAAGAATTTCTATGCTGTAGTGGTTGTTTTTCTATAGAAATTGTTAGTCTAACTACGCTTTAGTTATTGAAATAATCGGCACTTTATTGTTGAAATGAGACCTGGTAAACAAGTTAAACACTAATTGGAAAGCAACTTGGTACTTACTCAAGCGAATGTCGTAAAAGAAGTCAATGGCTTGGTCTATTTGGAAATCCTCCTCTATATCCTCACCAGCAAGTCCAAACCTACGGCCCAAGTAACGATAGATAGCTAAACTCTGCGCATACTGCTTGCCGTCTATTTCCAACACAGGCAGTTGTCCAAAAGGTGTTTCTATAACGGTTTTTTTAATTTTTACAAAAAGTATCTTGAAAGAGTTTTACATGAGATGCATAAAATACCTAGATGTGTAACAATTGTATGACATACAAATACGAGTTCGCATAAAAGTATAGCCACTGCGTTAAGGAGCCTTCGAGTATTATCAAATTCACCTAACATAATGTAATAATGTAATATTCTAGAACGTGATAATTATTTGAATCAAACTAGTTCAACGGATTTTATTATTATTGCCTTTATAAATTATTTTATAATCTCGACGCTTCGAGTACTTTACAGCACCCATGGTCACGGTGGGGATTGAGGTCCCATTGTCATAATATGTGGAACAGCCATGCTTCAGCTATATAACTGGTATACTTGTATAATGGGTCGACTCGACCGGGGAGGGATCAAGCTCTCATAGAATACTAACGTAAAATACCAGCTTAACGCTGCTATGTTTCGTATGGTCAGTGTAGAGAACCGGAGACTCTTTTTACTGGAAACGAGGCAATCTATCTTAGTCCTCACGGGTGGCAAGACATCTGCATTTTGCAATCGAGGATAGATGCAGATGTCTATGGGCCGCAGTAATCACTTACCATCAGGAGGACTATGAGCTCGTTTGTCACCATTAGCCTATAAAAAAGTATTTAACGACGTCTACCCTCCGTTTAAAATTATAGTTTTAGTTTATTATGGTTATATTTGGGAAAGGAAGGTTCTCGAGTGGCAGCCTCGTACCGTAGGTAGGTACCGTAGGGCGGCTCTCTACTAGATGCAGATGGACGACTAGTGAGACATGCGGAAACTTGATGGATGCAGGTGGCTCAGCATCGTGCTTTGTGGCATCTCTTTGGGGAGACCGAAGTTCAGCAGTGGACTTGTGAAGAGCTGAAATTATAATGGTGATGATGGTAATAGTTTAAAATTAGTGACTAAGTAAAGTATTTTTACGTGTAATATACATATATTGTTTATTTCATCCAAGTGGTCCTTAGACTCGGTGGGGTCTTACCGGGATAAGCACAAAAATAAATTCATTATCGTAATAAAAGATGTAAGTGATGTGGGACTACCGACTGGCCCCAAATCTAACCCTATTTCGCCTATTTTTATCAGCTGGTTTCTTGCTAGTTCTTCTGAGGACAGAGGCCTTTTTTCCGAACCTGTGGTATGGGAACAAATGACTTTTAATAAGTGTTTCTTGTAGTTTATTTTAAATGGACTTTTTTTAATATATTGAAATATATACAATATTATATAAAAAATCTAAAACTAATAACTTGAATTTTCTTACAGTCTTACTGTCCGTGGTATCCTGCCAAGAACGCTGGCTGCGTTTCGTCACCGAATGGCTATACTTAGCCTTTGAGTAAGAAAAAAAATTCTTACTACCAGCAGCGGCAACCTCACGTACGGATAGTCTTTATACCAAATGACACTATTATTTTATTCTACTCTAGTAGGTAGTGTAACAGATATAGACTAGAATGAATAACGTGCTAACCCTTTTTGAAAAACGATTAGGGATCTGGTGGACGAAAACCGTCTTCCATAATTTTGGAACTACGCCTTGGGAGTAGGAGTACCGGAAAAGACGCGTTAAAACTGGTGCCAACTCTGGAGCACACGTCCTCAGCACAATTTGGGGGATTCGGTCAGGCCCACTCGACTTGTGGATGTCCAGGGAGAGGAGTGCTTTGCGAACTCACACCGCGGGATGGTCGGCGGCGTACTCCCCTTGTCATCGAGAGTCGAGTTGGACGCAAACGTTTCAATGAATGAAAAATGAAATCCTAAATCGTATAAGAAAGTAATAGAAGTACATAGAAAATACTTACGTGGTTTTAAATCTAGCCACTCTTCCTCTGTAACACGATGGTCTTCAAACTCCACACCACCGTAGGCCAGCAGCATGCGGCCTCCCTCACCCAGTCCTTTTATATTGAAGTATTTGAATACCACTTTGGGCATCGTGACTGTGAATGCAATAGATTCCTTAGAGTTATGTTCATTTGAAATAGACTCCCTGCATCTGAACTACGGCTAGAGTATGTGTATACAGATGGGTCGGCCCGACTGGGAGAGGACACGCCCTCACAAAATACCTGCTTGTTTTCTAATAAATAATACTGCTGCGTTAATATGGTTGGTGGCGACAACTGGAGATATTTTGCTAACAAAGCATTCCATTTTAGACTTCAATGATGAGCTGACATAGCTGAAGACTCTTCAGAGACAACAGCGCATCTGAATTTAGACTCTGAATCGTGTATGCAAGTGAACTTTGCTCTCATTAGTCCCTCTTACTTGTATAAATAATTTACCAAGCTGCTTAAATAATAAAATATCATCATAAATACGCATTGCGTGTTACCATTGATGACTGCTGGTTATATGAAGAAGCTCAAGGTCGCTAAGCGAGCTATGGAGAGGGCTATACTTGGGATTTCTCTGCGTGATACACCAAGAAATGAGGATATCTTCAGTAGAACCCAAGTAACCGACATAGCCCAAAGGATTAGTAAGCTACAGTGGCAATGGCCCAGCCATATAGCTTGAAGAACCGATAACCGATTGGAAAGAAAGGTTCTCGAGTGACAACCTTGTACCGGTAAGCGAAGTATAAGGCTCCTCCTAGATGAAATGACGACTTGGTAAGTTATGCAGGAAATCGATAGATGCAGGTAGCTCAGGACCCTGCTTTATGACATTCCTTGGGGGAGGTCAATTTTTAGCACTGGACTTGTGGAGGATTGTAATGAACGAAACAAAATCATAAACAAAAAGGCAAAAAAAAACAATCTTGCTGCAATTATAAATATCATTCTGACCTCTTTGCGCTCAGTCAAAGCATGCAAAAGGTTTATTTGCGAAAACCTGAGCTCTAATTAATTTAAAAAAAAAAGTTTCCAAAAAAAAGTTAAAAACTATTAATGATTGACATAAACTCACCCTGTTTTAACTGCCGATGTGTTCAGAAATTTGTAGTGGTGGAGAATGTGCAATGGTCACGGAGCTATTGACAGCAGTGTGCTTGCGACTCGAAATCTGTCCTCGAATTTTATTAACATATATTTGCTTTAAAACAAATTTTGCATATTTTTTTAAAGATTTTGTTTTGTTCTCAGAAATACTGGGAGCTTTGTGTAACGAGGCTTTGATTTAAGAGTCATACTTTCGAAATGTATTTTGTTCTTTATATAAAATATGTCCCTCTTACTCATAAGTTAGAATCTCTGATCTGTATGTGGAGGATATCAACTGGGTATATTTTTTTAGCTTCCGCATTGCTTGGGAGTACCACAAATGGCGAAGATGTATACAGAATAGAACTTGACAGTGGGGTTACTTGTATATTAATATTAAGCTTAACATAAATTTTCAGTTTAACAATATTATTCTAACCAAACCGAAAACTAATTAGATCAGAATCAGTATTTAAAAAGTATAAAATATTTTTTTATACTGACACGAGTGTCGATAAAGGGGGGTCTTTGTAAATCCTCTTACTCCCAGACAACAAGAAAATGCAGAGGTATTTTATACTACATACAATATGCAAATTAATTTTTTTTATTAAAATTAAATTTTTTAATGGTTGAGTTTAAAAAGAAAGTATTTTTCTATACTTTTGAATACCGATTCTGATAATGCACTTAACGGGAAACACAGGGTGACCCTTTAGAAGACGTTTATGAGTGTATCCAGGCCTAATTATTTTAGTGCTATTTTTACAACTTTAAAAGAAACACTTCAGCATTATTGTTATCGACCGTAACAGTTAATTAATTTATGAAAATCAAAACTAATAAACATTATACACGGAAACAAAACAAACCCCTCATCCCCTCTGAGTCAGTACTTCACTACATTTACCAGGCGGTCCCATAATGAACTGGCCTGATATAATTCAACGCGACATGTCGCTACATGTTGTGTTGCATTAAATAGTACGTTTATCGTGCACTTAATATAAGAAACATGCATTGACATGAAATGCTTAGTCTTAGTTTAACAGGCATTTGAATAACGAGAGTCGCGTATTTTTTCAAAATGTCGAAAACTGAGTATCGAAGTGTCATAAAGTTTCTGTTTAAAGAAGGAGAGGAAGAAAAGTTAAAGTTTCTGTTTAAAGAAGGAAGAAGGAGAGAAGAAGGTTTATCCCCTGCCCAAATAAAAGAACGACTGGATGGCGTGTATAAGGAGTCTGCCCCCTCCTATAGCACAGTGAAAAATTGGGTGAAAGAGTTTCGCCTCGGGACAGAAACCGTCGAAGACTTTGGCCACGACGGTCGACCTGTGGAAGTGCTCACTCCCGAAACGATTGCTCTTATCGAAGAGGAGGTTCTGAGTGACCGCCGTTTGAAGATTAGAGAAATTGCAGCAAGGCTTGGACTCTCTAAGAGTACCGTTCATCGCGCGATCCATGAACATCTTCACATGAAAAAAGTGAGTGCAAGATGGTGTAACGATCCCCCCCCCCTCCATATAAAAATTTTTTTAATATTAAAAATATCCCCTTTTCAATAACATTATATATATGAAACCAGGATTAATGAATTATGTTTAGATCTTTCTAAATGATCTTTCTAAAGGTTTAATAATAGGCCGTTTGTAATATTTTGGCGTGATCGTCTTAGTTAGGACCCTTATTTACGTTGTGTTTGTTTAGTAACTTTGTTCTTTTAGGTGTCTTTTGGAAGAATGAATATTCACTAGAGCAATTGAAAGCTGTTGGTAGTGCCTTATAAGCTAAGTGAACCCCGTTCACGAAGACAGGGCTCGAAAAAGGTTAAGAACATAAAACGTCCGTATTCCACTTGTATCAGGTTTACATTATTAATTTATTATTATTTATCCGTTCCCGCTTGGAAAAGGCTCAAAATATATTTATACAAAATACCCGACACAAGGGCTTCGCTCTCCTACATTTATTTAAAAAAATGTAGGGGAGGTACACGGCCCCACACACGCCGTGCACGGTGAGCGCCAACCATTTTGATGCACTCCCCCCGAAGGGAACGCTAATTCGGAAACTGGACCGTAGTCCACAGCAAAATAACTGGCGAACCAGTAAAAGAGGCTTGGCCCCTTGTTAGTGCGTAAGCACAAACATCGACCGAAGTCGCGCATGTCAATGCGTGTAAACGCCATACAGAATACGAACGAATCCAGCCACAGTGAATGTACGTCACACGGTTTAGGCAAATAGGCACACTGGCCGTAAACCCTCCGTGAGCGCCACCACCTGCCAGACCGCCGCTCCTGCAGACGTGATGTAAGTGTATGGCATTACCACCAATTGCATGATCAGCACGGCTACTAGCCGCAGAGCGTGTCATGAGACTACTGCTCACCTCAAGGGAATGGGGTCCCACGTTGTGCGGCTTTCGGCCGCAGCCTTGAGAGTCTCCTCAGATCCTCCCGCCAGCTACCACCCGCATGAGGTCGACACATATGCTCCACCAACCAATACAACGGCAGATATAGCCAAAAGGCAGTTATAAGATAAGAGTAATAATTCGCCATCAGAAAGGGTTTGTGTCACTGACGTTGAGTAAATGCATTTTCGATCATGTTTGTCTCACCCACCAACAAGTTGCCTTCAATCATTCAAAGGTGGGAAAGTTACAGAGATATAATATTATGTTGTTATATAAAACATCGTGGAGGGCAAACAGTCTGCAGCCCCGCAATGAAGGGACCCGACTTGGGCAAAGCTACTTAGGTGTGAGTCAAACCAAGACGCAGAGAGCGCCATTGAGAATAGCGTCCCACCAAACAACCATCGCAAATACGCAATGCTGCAGAACGCAACAAGCATCAATACGACTATCGTCGGGCTTACACCATTCCAAGGTCCCCCATACATCCCAGCAGACATCACCACCCGTATACCTCCATCGACCAGAACAACAGGAATGCGTCGATTCAGGCGCAGCACACCCGCAGATCCATCACAATACGCAATACCGCAAATAGCAGTAAGCATCAATGCAACTATCATACGGGCGGCGCACCCTCACAACACACCCACATGACTCCTATCGACTTTGGCAACAAAGTTAGTATTGTTGTTATATAAAAATATCACCAACGTATCATAGTAGCACGCTACTAAGACGTCAATGAACAAAACTCCACGTATCATAGCGCTAATGCACTAAGACATGAAGCTGAGTATGCCTGTTACACTTAAAAGTGCTACCAAACGCACTCATCATCCCCATCCGAAAGATAGACGACACATCGCTATGCGCAGCGACGTCGCCCACAAACGGTATGGGTGTGCGATGTCCACGGGAAAGCCGTATTGCTACAACAAACCCGCTTACCACCAGCACTAAGATGTTAATTGTATACCTCCATCGACCAGAACAACAGGAATGCGTCGAATCAGGCGCAGCACACCCGCAGATCCATCACAAGACGCAATACCGCAAGTAGCAGTAAGCATCAATGCAACTATCATACAGGTGGCGCCCCCCTCACAACACACCCACATGACTCCTATCGACTTTGGCAACAAAGTTAGTATTGTTGTTATATAAAAATGTCACCAACGTATCATAGTAGCACGCTACTAAGACGCCAATGAACAAAACTCCACGTATCATAGCGCTAATGCACTAAGACATGAAGCTGAGTATGCCTGTTACACTTAAAAGTGCTACCAACACACTCATCATCCCCATCCGAAAGATAGACGACACATCGCTATGCGCAACGACGTCGCCCACAAACGGTATGGGTGTGCGATGTCCACGGGAAAGCCGTATTGCTACAACAAACCCGCTTACCACCGACACTAAGATGTTAATTGTATACCTCCATCGACCAGAACAACAGGAATGCGTCGAATCAGGCGCAGCACACCCGCAGATCCATCACAAGACGCAATACCGCAAGTAGCAGTAAGCATCAATGCAACTATCATACGGGCGGCGCACCCTCACAACACAACCACATGACTCCTATCGACTTTGGCAACAAAGTTAGTATTGTTGTTATATAAAAAATATCACTAAGGTATCATAGTAGCACGCTACTAAGACGTCAATGAACAAAACTCCACGTATCATAGCGCTAATGCACTAAGACATGAAGCTGAGTATGCCTGTTACACTTAAAAGTGCTACCAAACACACTCATCATCCCCATCCGAAAGATAGACGACGCTTCGCTATGCGCTACTACGCCGCCCACAAACGGTATGGTTGTGCGATGTCCACAGGAAAGCCGTATTGCTACAACAAACCCGCTTACCACCGGCACTAAGATTGTTGTTATATAAAACTGCACCAACGTATCATAGTAGCACGCTACTAAGACGTCAATGAACAAAACTCCACGTATCATAGCGCTAATGCACTAAGACATGAAGTTGAGTATGCCTGTTACACTTAAAAGTGCTACCAAACACACTCATCATCCCAATCCGAAATATAGACGACGCATCGCTATGCGCTACTACGCCGCCCACAAACGGTATGGGTGTGCGATGTCCACGGAAAAGTCGTATTGCTACAATGAACCCGCTCATCACCGGCACTAAGATTGTTGTTATATAAAACTGCACCAACGTATCATAGTAGCACGCTACTAAGACGTCAATGAACAAAACTCCACGTATCATAGCGCTAATGCACTAAGACATGAAGTTGAGTATGCCTGTTACACTTAAAAGTGCTACCAAACACACTCATCATCCCAATCCGAAATATAGACGACGCATCGCTATGCGCTACTACGCCGCCCACAAACGGTATGGGTGTGCGATGTCCACGGGAAAGCCGTATTGCTACAACAAACCCGCTTACCACCGGCACTAAGATGATATGTCTAGGACACATCGGTTAGCGAGTCCAAGTTTACCTCGGACCAATTGCTCGTGAAGCAGCACACACGCCATCATAATATTCCTTTTCAAGTCCCTAATAAGGACTAGTCATTTTGCTACAGTACTAGGAGCAGTCAGTCACCCGACCATCCCATACAATGCTTATGCATCAAGGAGACATCCTATAATATTGCTTTTGTATCATAGACCTTACTTTCATAAGTCATTCCTATATAGGTTTCGAACCCACGACCCTACTATTGTAATGCATATTAATCATAGAGACCTTCTATAGTATTGCTTTTGAATCATAGACCTTACTTTCATAAGTCATTCCTATATAGGATTCGAACCCACGACCCTACTATTGTAATGCATATTAATCATAGAGACCTTCTATAGTATTGCTTTTGAATCATAGACCTTACTTTCATAAGTCATTCATATATAGGGTTCGAACCCACGACCCTACTATTGTAATGCATATTAATCATAGAGACCTTCTATAGTATTGCTTTTGAATCATAGACCTTACTTTCATAAGTCATTCATATATAGGGTTCGAACCCACGACCCTATTATTGTAATGCATATTAATCACAGAGACCTTCTATAGTATTGCTTTTGAATCATAGACCTTACTTTCATAAGTCATTCATATATAGGGTTCGAACCCACGACCCTACTATTGTAATGCATATTAATCATAGAGACCTTCTATAGTATTGCTTTTGAATCATAGACCTTACTTTCATAAGTCATTCATATATAGGGTTCGAACCCACGACCCTATTATTGTAATGCATATTAATCACAGAGACCTTCTATAGTATTGCTTTTGAATCATAGACCTTACTTTCATAAGTCATTCATATATAGGGTTCGAACCCACGACCCTACTATTGTAATGCAAATTCATCATGGAGACCTTCTATAGTATTGCTTTTGTATCATTGAGTTTAATATCATAAGTCCCTAATATAGGACTAGTCATTATGCTACAGTACTTCAGGCAGTCAGGCTCCCGACCACCCCATATATATGTACAACTGCAGGTATGTATCTCCGGCACCTCATCCATACAAGACATCTATACGTGAACACCTTCCATAACTTAGGAAAATTTTCTTTAATACATGAACTCGTTCAACAACTTAGAAAATTTCATCTATACGTGAACTCCTTCCACAACTTAGAAAAATTTTCTTTTATACACGAACACCTCCCATGACTTAAACAATTTTTGCAAATTTTCTAATTATCTTATAAACGTTATTTAACTTAATTTCATATTATTTTTTGACTTGTATTTCTATTATTTATCTTATTTTAAATATTTTTACAAGTTTTTATAATAAATTTACTTATTACGAGAAACAATAATTTTGCCTTTAATTTGCTATGTTATTGGGATAATGTCTGAAATATATATTAACTTTATGTTTATTAATTTAACTTATTGCTTAATATATATCTTTTAAAACTATTTTGACGCCCCTTTATATTGAATTTAATTATTAATAATAATATTTAGCCGTCACAATGGGTACCGAAACTTCTTTCAGCGGTACAGAGACAGGAAAGAGTGCGCTGCGCTTCGGAGTTTTTGGATCTTTGTGGCGAAAATCCAAAGACTGTGATCGAGCGGCTAGTGACTGGTGATGAAACTATGATCTTGTATTATGATCCACAAAGCAAGCGCGAGTCAATGGAATGCCGTTATAAGGGTAAAAAGCCCCCTAGAAAGGCAAAGGTGCAACAATCGACTAAAAAACTGATGTGCATAATATTTTGGGATTTTCAGGGCATTTTGATGGTGGATTTTAAAGAACGTAATACAGTCGTGAACGGCAAATATTATGCTTCTTTAATATGTAAATTACGAGACAAGATAAAGGAAAAACGAAGAGGCAAGCTGTCTAAAGGTGTCCTGTTGCTCCATGACAACGCCCCTGTTCATACCGCTGGTGTTTCGAAGGATGCAGTTCGTCAATGCGGGTTCACAGAAGTTTAACATCCACCTTACAGTCCAGACATGGCCCCGTCCAACTATTATTTATTTCCAAATTTAAAGCGGGACTTAAGAGGAAGAAAATTTTCAAGCGATGAAGAGTTGCAGGCGGCCGTCTTTAGTCATTTTGAGGATAAAAAATGTGATTATTTTTATAAAGGTTTAGAGATGTTGATTCACAGATGTCAGAAGTGTGTTAGTATTCATGGTGATTATATTGAAAAATAAAATTGGTTTCGTTTCATTTCCTTCATTGGTTCATAGTTAGGCCAATTCATTATGGGACCGCCTACGTACATTACGAATATCGGTATCACGACAAATACATTCCTTTCGCTTTTCTAAGCGTCTAATAAGAAAGCAAGAGGGTAGCAAATATACTTTTTATCAGCTTTTTACCTTGTTGTATTTTCTACGGGAGGGCCTTCGTCACTAGTTCGTATGTACTAAATAGTACCGATAGTAGGTACCCCAGTAAGCACCGTGAAGCACAGCTACCCTTTTTGGCGGCCTAGGCAGTAATCTCGCAAATCGGTTGCCGCTCCTGCGCGCGCAGGAGCCTTTTTTTTATAAATGTTTAAAAGAGGAGAAAACGAGCATTTAGTTCACCGGATGAAGTGTCGACCGTCGCCCACAAACACGTGCAAACTCAGTGGAATTGTAGGTTTATTGACGGCCTTATAAAAAGGAGTAAGCTCGTTTTGTGAAGGTCTCAAAGCCGTATCGAAATCGTGAATCCTGGTCTGTAAAAAATCTTTTCCATTATAACTATGGTGAACGTTTATTATGGCTTGATTGAAGCTAAATCTTTATATAATAATAAAAAAATTGCATTTGTTATGTTTGTAAATCATATTATTTATATACTAGATGACCTTTTTTATTGTCTGAAAAAATAGGGTGTAATGTTGTTATATAAAATGTTTCTTCCAGACGGTAAAAAAGGTCATCGAGTATAATTATTTACAAAAAGTATTTCGGATTCATTATAGTAATAATAATTAAAAAACAATCTAATTTTATAGTAATATATGTATTTAAATAACATTGAAATACAAAATATTTATAGCCATAGTAAAAGAAGCTAAAACTAAAAAACAACGCGTTATTCGGCGTAACGGCTACTTTTAGCCCTTGAGCGAGTAAAGAACCAGCCTATCACCAGCGGCGACGAGGAGTTGCATGGATATAATTCCTTTAGGAACTTCACTGTACATAACATAACATAACATAAACACTCACGCCTGTCACCCAGAGGGGTAGGCAGAGACTACGGACTTCCATTTGGCACGATTCTGACATACCTCTTTCGCCTCCTTTACATCCATATATCTACGCATACATGCTCGTCGATTAAGGGTACTTCTAACGTGGCCCATTTTCAAAATATCGCCAATTTGGTCGATAAACTTTTTTCTAGGGCGTCCTTTTCCGACTCGGCCATTCACATCTGCCATATAAATTTGCTTTGTCACTCTTTCCTCATTCATTCTTTCTACGTGACCAAACCACCGAAGCATTCCTTTCTTAATCCTGGTCACAACATCATCTTGCATACCACATTTATCTCTTATCATGCAATTTCTCACCCTGTCATTCAGATTAAACCCTAGCATATTCCTTAAAGACCGCATTTCTACAGCATTTATTCTACTTTCGTGCTTCTTCTGCCACACCCAGCTTTCACTACCATACATTAAAGTAGGGACTAACACAGCATTATGAATTACCATACGTGCCTGTTTTGACACATTCTGGTTCTTCATAACAGAGTGTAGTGCCCCATTCACTCTATTCCCTGCATTTACTCGTCGTTCTATTTCCCTATCATATCTACCATCCCTGCTAAATACACATCCCAAATACACAAACTCATCCACTTGCTCAATTAACTCTCCTTCTATTCTTATTTCACATACCGTTTTGCTTTCTTCTCTTTCAAAAACCATCACTTTCGTCTTACTTGCGTTCACTTCATTCTCATTCTCACTCATTCCCCTTTCTTTCAATTCCCAGTTCATTAATGTAACCATCATTTGCAACTCTGCCGCCGATGACGCAAGTATGACTTGATCATCGGCATACAAAAGGCATTTGACGGTTAACTCGCCCATTCTTAACCCACATTCTTCATCTTTCAAAATTTCACTGTACATGAACCTCAAAAACCAATAATTAATGTTAATTTGTACTTTTCTTTCTCGTGTTCTTTCTCATGACGTGGTCTACCAACAAAAAGTTTGTAAGTACCAAAGATTTTCAAGGTGAAGGTGCATCTAACTATTTAAATCTTTGGCAACTACTGCTTCTTACCATTTTCCATTACATTGTTTTTCCATGTGCAATTTGTTTCGACAGTAATTATGTTTAATATGTTTGTCTGATATTGCGTAAAGATTTTCTTGACAAAATCTAAATTTAAGTCCGGAAAATGAGCCTTAGGCATGTGTTTATGAGGAGGAAGTTTTGAAATATTTCTTGACAGTTTTCCGACTTTATGTTACCAAGGAAGTTATGATTTAACCTCATTTATTTAATACTGAAAGTGTACTTTGTTAGAATTCGTATTTCTGGGGCTACGAAAATACCTTTTTCTATATCTAAATTTAGCGTCACTGATTCGCGGAAATTGGGCCATATGATTTCAAAAGCCTTTATCGCTCTTGTACATTGCTCCGAAAATGTACTCGTGTAAAATAGAGTTAAGAGTTACAATCTTTCTTTTTCTTTCTTTTACCGTTACAGCCCATTAGGTGCTGCTGAACATAGGCCTCCCCCATAAACTACCTCATATGGGGGATATTTGCCATAGTTGCCACGCTTGGCAGGTGGGTTGGCAGTAGCAGTTTTTTTATTCTTAGTCGTTATTAGGAAGAGGTTGCTGCCCATTTCCTGAACTGTTTCCCTCTATCACCTCTCACGACACCCACGTGTTGGTATAGGCTAGTGAATATTCTTACACTGTCACTATCAGAAACTTACCATACTGGTAGACGGCCGTAGTGGGCAAGGGAGAAGAAATTCCATATGGCAATATACAAATATAGAATAGGATAGCAAATCTGATAGATAAGACATACGAAAAGCTCCAAGTAAACGCTCATTGCGGGGTCGCTGCTACTGGCCTATGGTGGCGTGAAGTTTGAAGGCCGATGGCCTGGATGGATGGATGGATGTTACAGAGGAACAGCGGCCAGATTTAAAACCACGTAAGCATCTTCTATATTCTTCTGCTACTTTCAAGACATAGGATTTCTTTTTACTCGTCGTTATTGCTCTTATGGCATAAGTATTTTACGTGGTAGAGCCATGCTGCAGCTATATTAGTAGTGTAGTATTAGTTGCAGCACGAATGGGTCGGCTCGATCGTGGAAGGACCACGCTCTCACAGAATACCAGCGTAAAATAGCAGCTTAACGCTGCTGTGTTTCGTATGGTGAGTGTGGAGAACCGGCGACCCTTTTTACTGGAATAAAGGCATTCCATCTTAGTCTTCACGAGTGACAACGCATCTGCATTTTAATTCGTGGTTGAGAATTGATGTAGATATCTATGGGCCGCAGCAACCACTTACCATCAGGCTGACTGTGTGCTCCTTTATCATCCTTATACTATAAAAAATGTCACTACCCGCTCGGAGAGCCCTTGAGTGTATCGCTTTTCAAAAAGGGTAGCACGTTATTTATTCAAGTCTATATCTGTTACACTACCTAATATAATAGAATAAAATAATAGTGTCATTTTGTATAGAGACTATCGGTACGTGAGGTTCACGTGCGGTAAAGTCTCTAAAGGAACTGTATTCACGACTGGTCGTCGCTGCTGGTGGTAAGAAATTTTTTTTCTTACTCAAAGCTATATATATATATATATATATATATATATATATATATATATATATATATATATATATATATATATATATATATATATATATATATATATATATATATATTTATAGCCATTCAGTGACGAAACGCAGCCAGCGTTCTTGACACGATACCGCAGGCTACTGCGTAAGACTGACGCCTAGTGGGACTGTACTTTTTAGTTTTAATTTATTAAATATTGTTTATAATTCAATATTATTAATTAATAATATAATATGAATTTACTAAAAAAGGTAACCGCTCTGATTCTTCCAACTATAGGCCTAAGGCATCCCCTCCTTGTTCTTTAAAATAATGGAATCCATTATTAACAGCCAGCTCATGCGGTACCTTGAAAATCACCTGGTGATTAGTGACCCCCAATACGGTTTCCGTCACGGTCGCTCGGCTGGTGATCTTCTGGGTTACCTAAATCATAAATGGGCGGAGCCAGTAGAGTCCAAGGGAGAGCGGGATCTATCTCATCTCCTTGTTCTCCAAAATAATGGAATCCAGTATATCTGCCAGCTCTTGCGGTACCTTGAGGATCATCAGCTGATCAGTAACCACCAATGAAGTTTTCGTCGGGTTTGGTCAGCCGGTGATCATCTGGTCTACCTGATGCATCAATGGGCGGAGGCAGTAGAGTCCTAGGGGGAGGCATTAGCCGTTAGTTTGGGCATAGCGAGTTCCAGGTTTGGCACAAAGCCCTTCTTACGAAGCTTCCTTCCTATGGGCTTCCCGAGAAATTGTGCAATTGGATCACCGGTTTTCTTGCTGGTCGGAGCATCAATTACAAGCACATTAACGCTGGTGTTCCACAAGGCTGCGTGCTATCACCAACGTTGTTTCCTCTGCATATCAATGACATGTTGCAAAACCGTAACATCACAGACGACAGGTGATGTTTTATACACCGTGCCAATATTTCTCAGGAAAACGTCGCAGGGTACCGCGACAAACTTGTGTCTGAAGTGGAAACTTTGTTGAACAATGTCTCGGACTGGTGGCGACTAAATCTAGTCCAGTTTAATACCCAGAAGACACAAGTTTGCGCATTAACAGCTAAAAAATCCCCTTCGTCGCATTTCCTCAGTTCCAAGGCACTTCCCTTGTTGCCTCAGCCTCAGTCGACAAATCGAGTGACGTGCAGTTTCGTGGTCACTTGGAACAGAAGGCAAAATTGGCCTCTAAATAGCTTGACGTGTGGCGTTCGAATCGTCACCGACGGAGCTCTTTCCGATCGGCTTGACTCACTGGCACTGCGAAGAGATGTTGCATCTCTTTGCGTATATTATCGCATATACCACGGGTAGTGCTCTGAGGAATTGTTCAGACTAATTCCAGCCACACAATTTCACCATCGCACATCGCAACAAAACTTGCGATATCCTCCATACTATCTGGCTGACTGGCGGTCCACCACCGTGCGATTTAAGAGAAGTTTTCTACATCGCACAACTTCATCAAATTACAAAAAATACGGGTCTACCGTGGAAGGCCTTTCTAACAAATAAACAGTTATTATTCATTTATTTACTGGATAAATGAAACTAACAAATATTTAAGTAAAACTTTGTTTTATTACGTGACATATAAACCACTTTTTTAAATTGCAGATTTAATCAATATTGATTGAACTTAAGTTTCATTGAACTCTTCTAAATGGCCTTGCTAGGAACAAGGTTCCTTAGAATGCCATTATGATTAATCAGTCATTTAACACTAAAGTTTAATAAATAGCGATTAAATCTACAATAAATAGAAATGGTTTATATGTTACGTAATAAAACAAAGTATTACGTAAATATTTGTTAGCTTCATTTATACAGTAATTAAACGAAAAATAACTATTTGTTAGAGTGGCCTTCCATGGTACACCCACCTTACTTTAACGTCGTCGATTCCCGAAATCAATGAACCGAGGGACTGTACTGCCAAAATAGTAGCGCGAGCGATTCGCTGCCGCGTTTGTGATTTTCAATTCGATGTGTGTTTGTGTAAGTAGAAGGAATTTGTCATCACATGGTAATAACTACGACATTTTAATAATTGGCCTTCGAAGGAGCATGGCCTTCCATGGTCCACCCACCTTATATTATATTTTCATATGACAATAG
This sequence comes from Parnassius smintheus behrii, assembly GCA_036936625.1. Taxonomy (NCBI): domain Eukaryota; kingdom Metazoa; phylum Arthropoda; class Insecta; order Lepidoptera; family Papilionidae; genus Parnassius; species Parnassius smintheus. Next base: position 37,751,348 of record JAUPFT010000020.1, on the reverse strand, counting down.
GGCCTCAGTGGTGACCATGGGTGCCGTACTCGGAACATCGGGAATATAAAATAATTTATAAAGGCAATAATATTAAAATCCGTAAAACTAGTTTCATTCAAATACTTATCATATTGTTGCGCGGCTAAGTTGACATCTGGCACTAGCGCCATCTGGTTCGGGTAACAGAGCGAGGAAAGAGCTTTCCAGAAAATGACATGACTAATTTTTCAGCCGACAGCGCCATCTAGTATCAAATTGAAGAACTAAACTTTCTAGAAGCTCTACACTCGAACTTTCTGCGCTTGGTCGTTTGGCGCGCGTATTTACTCGAATATTCTGGAATATTCTGGATGTTTTCGTGGAAAACCCCTATATAAAGGCGCTGCAATACGCGATCGAGGAAGTATTGAATTTGGCGAGACAAGCGAAGCTTCGGAGCGGAATAAAGTGAATCAGTGTGATTAATTACTAGTGTTTTTAACTTTAATTAGTGTAAAGTGAATTAAAGTGTTAATTTAGGTAATTCTATCGGCAATTTTTATTGTCACGAACCTCAAGCTCGTAACAATATTCTAGAATATTTAATTTATAATATGTTAGGTAAATCCGATAATATTCGAAGTATTCTTCTTCTTATTCTAAAGCGCTCACGTTATACATCAATTTTTAAAGTATTTTGAATACACACAAGTTTTCACAAATAACATTGTTACTATCACTGCTAATTTTCCGATAATTTTATGTCAATAGTCAATAAAAAAGTTTCGAAAGTCCAAAAGCGCACGACTCATAATGCTCATATGATCGTGAAAAAATATAGAAAAAAATCTCAATCAACATTAGATTTTTGTTATTATTATTGAGATTCAAAAAAACTTTGGTAATTTTATACTATCACATTATCCTCGTTTTTGGTTCTAGATTTCTAGAAAATCAAAAAATCATCCGATTTCGATAACTTTTTTTAAAATCTTCATTTTTATAGCCACTACGCGTGTCCGACTGAATGCGAGTCGGGAAATTACCTGACTTTCGTATTGCCATTCTAAAGCGATTACGATGTATCTAGAAGTTAAAAAACATCTTAGGGCGAGAACTGATTGGTTTGCACACTGACCTGTTAGAAGTATGATATGAGCAAGAATTGATTGGTTCGCCCTATCCTTATATTGATTGCCGATATTAGCAAGAATTGACTGGTTCGCTCTATCGTTATATTAATTGCTGACAGACAGGAGCGAGAATTGATTGGTTCACCTGTTCTTATACATATTTTTGATGTTGGTGAGAATTGACTGGTTTTATCGTTATATTATTTGCTGACAGAAGTGAGAATTTAATGGTTCACCATATCCTTATATAAATTACTAATAGAAGCGACGATTGATTGGCTTACCCTTATATTAGTCGGCTATTAAAAAGTAATGGAAATTGATAAGTTCAGAGTGCTGTGACGAGTCTAGACAGAAACTAACCTACCTACCCTTAGTCTAATATGAATAATTAAATGGCCAAACTTAAGTCTAAAAGTAAAACAAATAATAGTTAATCAAGTAATCTAAAAGTTTTATATAAAATATATTTACTGAGTAAATCACAATTCGTAGTTTATTGATATCTCAAAATAAGAATTATGAGAATATTAATAAAAATTTACAACAAACTTTGTACTTTACAAGGAATGTTTTATTTTTTTATTTCTTTTCGTATTCACTATAGACATCTATAGAAGTAAAGTAAATAGTAAGTTTTATATTAATCGAACCACACATTTGTTATCCCAGAGTAAATTTATTTTAGACTTTATAAGAAAATTAATTAAAATTGACAACTAAAATGGTATATTAACTGTATAAAGTACTATTTTTATTCCTCTCGTTTTGTATTTAGTTCACTATGATAAGTACTTAAATGTTTCAAATGTTAAACAATGTTAAAGTATTATGTTAATCGCACTACACATCCTTTTGTCACACTAGAACCTGAAGAGTGTATGAGGTCATACACGTTGTCAGGGTGATCGAATATAAAGGCTTGTTTATTAAGGAATTTTTGTTAATTTTTAAAAACGATATTGGCAACACTGATTAACGGAGGGGATAAAAGAGAAAATTTAAGTTTATTGTTTCGGTTAACTTGAGCCGATTTTTTATTTGCCGGCATGTACGACTGCTTCAACGGTTCTAGGAATACCTGACCTGGACGAGAAATACCCGAGCTTCAAGAAACTTTACTAAATGATAGTGTCACTGCCAGGCGTCGAGGATTACTGTAAAATGCGCATAAGTGTGAATTTTAAATGTTTATTGAATGTAAATATTGTTGTTCTATTTCTTTCTCTTAATTGACCAATAAACGTACTACTCTGCTCCACTTTTAGCGTGCAGAGGCGGTGTAGGAATATCCACAGCCCGATATCATCCCGTCGGTGTCGTAAGAGGTGACAGAGGGATACAAATCAGGATATGGGCAGCAGCGTCTTCCTAATAACGACTAAAAATAAAAAAATTGTGGTAAATTGTGGTTGGTTATAAAAAACAACCCGCTTCCCGAGCTCGAAAAATATCTCCCTATGAGACAATCTATGGGCGGGGGGGGGGGGGGGGGGCTGCGATCACCAATTTATTTTAAGACGGTTCCCCTAGCGAGAGACCTTGAGCGTTCGGTCCCATACAATCCACGCGCTCTCGCTACAATATATCACGGAAAAATACGCCCGAAAATTTGGAATTATTTCAATTAAAAGAGATAAGCGAACTTAAGAAATTAAATAAAACGTGTAGAATATAGATTTTTAAATTATCTATCCATTAGTGTAATTCTCAAATGATTAGAGCATTTCGTTTAGCAACAGATGCATGTAATCAATAATTTTAGTCATTTTTTAAAAGTAGATTTTAAATGTATTCATAACACATAAAAACAAATTAGAATGTGGAATGAAAACGTGGAATGTGATGATAGGATATCAAACATTAATAATGTGCTTTTAGATGTAGCTTATTTCTCATAACTAATGAGATAATAGTCTCTGAAAAACGCACTTTTGCCAGGTTTTGGTCAGGGTAGCGCCTTAATAGGCTGTAGCGGTACACTATAAGGGTATGCTACACAAAGGGCTATTATATAGTAGAAAATATTAGCGTTTACGTCACGCTTGACTGGCTATCAAATATTATCTTTTTTTTTAGTTTTTAAAAAGAATATTAACAATGCTATAAACATTACTAAGGTTTACGCCAGTAGTCGAATGGTGGATTCGAACCCACGACCTTTTTGAGTTCGCGGTCCGCGCTCTGCCTTTAAGCTACTGTCGCTTAGTCTTATCTGGTACTAGTATACGTTTGACACTGCTCTGCGACGTGCTTCTGTATATTTTATATCCAATATCACTAATTTGTACTTCTGTCTAGTGGTTGTAAACTCTCCCGGGTCAAATAAAAAAAAGTTCTTTTACAAGACATTTTCAGTAGCTGCTTGACGCTAGCTTGCGGTGCCTCATCCAGTTTCGGAATCCTCGGCGTTGATATTGAGTGACTTACAGTATTGTAATCGCTTAGAAGGGAAGACCAAATTAACCTTTTAAAGCTTGGTAAGCTTAGTAGAGCAAGCCAGGTGGCTTAGACTGCCTCGTTTACGACCACTAGACTAGTCGTAAACGCAATTGCTGATCATAAAGTCTCAGGTTCAAGTACCGGGTCGGGCCAACAAAATCAGTTATTGTGAGTTTTTCTGTCAACAAATTCACACTAGCAGACGCGGAATCAGTTAGTTGGCGGTGATTGATCTCATGCCTTGGAAAGAAAAGAAGATATTCACTGTCAATGGGTAGAGATTCTTCACGTTGGGTCTTCGCAAGATATATTGCTAAGGATTTATTCACAGGCGTAAAACAATTGTAAAACGAATCCTTCAATTTGTAAAACAAATATACAAGAAATCATGCTCTGCATTGTGCAAAAAGAAGCAAATTTCAAAACTAGTTAAAAATTTAATTCAAGGTGATTAAGACATTCATTAAATGTTTTGAAAAGCCTTTTTACTAAATAAAAATTCAAAAGATCTAGAAAAGTTTTTCTAGTATTTACTAAAGATCTTTAGTTCTACTATTAAAGATGAAAAAAAAACGTCCAAACTGTGGTTCACAGATCATATACAATATAATCGTATTATTGAAAATTTCTTAATTACTGACAATCAAATCATCCGTTGCAATTGAGATTTTAGTAGAAGCCTTAATACATTTAAAAAAAGAGTAAATGGAGCAAAATATTTTATTGATTTAATGGTAGTATAATATAAGAAGCAAAAATAGATTCAGTGGTGAGTAGCCACACTAACAATTGCTCACTCATTCCCCACATCTACCGACATAACATGTTGTGAGCTAATTTTTTCACGAAAGGAATATTAGAACGTCAAGTAAAAGGTTTCTTCAAAATAGTCGAAAACTTAAAATGTTTATTGATTACATATTACCTGAGATAATCATCTATACATAAAAATGAAGTTAAAGTGCCAGTCTGTAATCATCGAAATAGTTGCCTTATATTGAACTGAGGGGCCTATTTATATGCAATATGACATTAATAACCATGTTTTAAAGTTTCGCCTGTCTGTCTGACCGAGCTAATCTTCAGATTAACCGAATCAATTGTACTGAAACTTCACGAATAGATATAGAGCACAGCCAGGAACGATCTAGGTCCGTGATGTAGCCGTAGAGGTGTGACCTAGGACCTCCATCCAAAAGAACTTGTAGTTTTTTAAAAAAAAACAGTCTTAATCTTAAATCTAAATAACGAATTGAATTTTAAATAGACAGATACTTAATACCAAATTGGCGATATTTTGAAAATGGGCCACGTTAAAAGTACTCTTAACCGACGAGCATGTATGCGTAGTTATATGGATGTAAAGGAGGCGAAAGAGGTATGTCAGGATCGTGTGAAATGGAAGTCCGTAGTCTCTGCCTACCCCTTCGGGTGACATGCGTGAGTGTTTATGTATGTATTTATGTAGATACTTAAATTAAAGGACATGAAGAATGTAATATAAGACATGCAGGACGTCGACAGATGCAGGTCACTCAGGACCTTGCTTTGCATTCTTTGTGGGAGGCCTATGTTCAGCTGTGGACTTCTCAATGGTTGTAATGATGATAATGATAAAAATTATTAGTTCTACGATAGTAGAACACAGTTTTTTTTCTACAGCTGAGGTGTGACGTAACGAATTTCAATATTTGAAATAATTGACTACCATTCAGTTCTACTGTACGATCAGCACATAGTATTGAATACAACATAAGAAATTCGACTGGTAGCGATAAATATAATTTTCTAGCCACTAAAAATAACGAATGATATAGCATAATATCAGCATTATGCTGTTATACACGCCAGTATAATTATTTTCGAGAATCTGCAGCAACTAATTTTAAAATACCACACATCACACACTGAGATAATGAAATGCTTAGTCATCGTAAGTTAGGGTAACCATGACGAATTTAAGAAGTCCGTCACAGCCTATTAAAGTCCACTGCTGAACATAGGTTTATTCCTTAGATTGCTTCATAGAGGATTCGCCATATTTGCCACCCTTGGCAAGCGAGTAGGCAACCGCCGTTTTTTTTATTTTTGATCGTTATTAGGACGATATCATCAATTAGATATGTCTAAGCTCGATTCTCAATTTATGAAGGTGATAGTTTAAGAGGATTGTGAAGCTGTAAATTTTTTACAAAAAGCGACCACATTTATTATTATATTAACTAAACTGAATTACTAAAAAAGAAACGTACAACCCTGGATTAAGGTGTACTGAATTTATCGAGACAAAATTGTCTCATTTCGTAAGGTGTGTGTCGTAAGGGGGGTAAAAACGTTATCCACCGAAACAATAATATTTCAAAAAGGAAATGTAGGCAATTGCCTCCATTTTTAGTTTTGTCTCCAAGACTTCCAACTTTATCGTACGATACGGTGATACGGAGCGCGCGGTATGAAACAGATAGCATTTTTGAAAATACCTACTCGCGCTGCGTATCGTCACTCCACTACCCTCTTAATATAAAAAAAGTTAAATTTTATTATATAGTCTGTATTGATGCGTTTTCACTCCAATTTTATAATAATCTATCCACTTAACATAACAAATTAATTATTTTAATAAATCTTTTATGCGAATTTAAAAAAAAATGCTTTTAATCACTAGCAACCAAGTTGGTTTTAAATAATTTTATTATGTAGTTCACGATTGTTATTAATTATCATTCACGATCTTTATACCTGTTTCGATTTCGATGAATATTTTTAATTAATAATTGTCCCCGCCGGCACCAACGAAATTGTTAATTGCAATTTTAAGTGCTGATTTACCACGTGCTCGGCGGTGAAGGAAAACATCTTGAGGAAACCTGCATGTCTGAGGAATAAGAAAAAAATATTTTGAAGACATGTGAAGTTCGTCAACACGCATTGGGGCAGCGCGGCGGACACTTCCTTGCCCTAAAACCCTCTCAGAAATGAGGGGAGGCCTGTGCCCAGCAGTGGGACGTATATAGGCTGTATAAAAAATTTTTAATTTGTCATCATAGCTATAATAATATAAAATAGTGATTTAAGTCACTTGCGCCATGTTACGGCTTAGGGTCTTGGCAAATACTGGAAGGTCTTGTGGTCTCCAACAGATGGCGGCATAATCATTTTTTATTTATAACCGATGCAAAATACTCTGATCGACGATGATAAGCAGCCTCAAGTGTTCAACATTTAGCAATGCCGTCGTCAATCTGTAATTGCATGGTGTTTATGACGAATACAGTGGACTGTTTATGGCTTATGAAAAATATTTATAGCTTTTAAGCTAGCACAGATATATAGTTGTATTCAGTCCATCCTACAAAATTGATAAGAACTGAAATCGATGGAGGTTGGATGCAGTGTCTAAAATACAATTAAATCCATACATTGAAAAAAGCACGATTTTTAGGTAGTGTGTACGTTATTTTCGACTAGGGTTTTAAGCTAAAATTTAAAATTTAGTAGGGAGGATTACTGATGTCCGAAAAATGTGATCATAATTATAGATTTCTAAATATGTACATGCAGTAGGTTATCCAAAAAATCTCGAGTCTAAAGATATTTCTACTGAATGTAAATGAGGAATGGATGTAACTAGTTCAATTTTTGGTAAGTTTTATACCGCCAAGTCTGAGCTACTTAATAACATCGATTTATAGAAGGAATAACACGGAGACGTTGAAGCTCTTTGAAAGAATTTTAACTATGGCCGATTCAGCACTTTTTTGGGATAAAATTTACTAATAGCTAACCTCTTACAGTCTTTAACTCGTTTAAGCTATGTTAGTTTGAATCTTTGCGAAGATATGTTAGCTAAGATCTACAACACACCAATCTAGTATGGTGTCTGTAATTAGCTTACATTAAATTTGTTATTTCCAAATTAAAACAATTCAAACGCCATCTCATATGTTAACATCAAAACGTTTAGGCCAAAGGGCTAAGACACACATATACTCGAACTCATTCAGTTAAAAACATTCATATGCCAAACAGTAATATTGTCCACAAAAAATAGAGGACATGGCTTATCTAACGTAGATTGCTATAAATATGTCTGTCAAGGTCAATACAAAATTACTCGTACATTATAATTGCCAATGATGGATTTATAATAAGGCACACTAAGCACCGGCCTAGAGCCTCACCGCAGATTACAGGACAGCGGTTAATTAACTTCTGATAAAGTATTAAGTATTAGCTGGTACACGGCGTATTGCTGTCGCAGAAAAAAATTTTGGAAATATCGTTTTAAAATTTGAAGGGTTGATTTGTTTAATTAGGAATGATAATAATTCATTCATTGAAAATGAATCACATATTATGATTTCCAAATAAATATGTCAGTATGATATGCACGCCACCTACTGCAATTTAAGTTGACAAAATTTTAGCGCAATCCGATGGACGGTATGGCAGCGCATAAAATACGAACAAATATATATATATTTTTAATATATTAGATATAAATAGGTACCTATATGTATAAATATTAAAGTATATTATCTAAATAGAAACGAATCTCTCGAATAATACTCACTTTCTACCATCCATACTTGCTCGCTATTCGAAAATCATTAGAAATAAGAACGACCCTCCACGCACACGAATGGCAATCGATTTGCGAGAGTACCGACACGCCGGGATCGGAATTAGATTGTACCAGTTCTGACTCATTCTTCAGCCCTCATTAGCTGACGAAGGGTTAACAGACCCTAAAAAATATTACTCGTTGTACACCCCGCCTAATCAGTGCTATTGTATTATAATTCTTTGATCATAACTATCACGCTATTCTGAAGCATCAATAAAACACGTTCCTTAATTTGTATACAATTTTTATTTCTAAAATGTTATTGCTTATTATCTTTAAAAAAAGAGCTAAACATATCATCCACTTAAATATCGTTGTACACTGTGTTCCCTGTAAATATGCTCGAAAACTATGCATTGTACATCCCTGAAACTTATACAGCAAATACATTAAGCAAAATTCACCACAAACTGAACTCCACTCATTCTAAATCCTATCAACATTCCAGTCCCATCTTTTACAATTCCTTTTTAAAAACTCTAGATCTATGATATCGTGCAGGTAATCGTCTATACGCATCAAAATATTGACCGATGCCATTCGTTTCGACATATAAAGCTATCCAATGTTAGCCTGGTTTATCATCTGTATCCAAATTGAATATTATATACGCTGGTACGTGGGTATACATCGGCTGCAGATTAGCAGCATAAATATTATTTTCTAGACTGAGATGAATCTCACAAGTGGCACAACACTTGGCAAAAATACTGTCACCACTGAGAGGACATATCAGAGCACACACAAAGGATTCATACCATTTTGTTAGTGAGATAAAAGACGTTCATCTCGCTGACAATGAAACTATGGTCAGTTTTGATGTTCAGTCACTATTCACATGCCTACCTATTGAAGACTGCATCTCAATTGTAACTAGAAAGCTAGAAGATAATAATATGCCTGCTAAATATGCAGTATTACTCAAACACTGCCTCACATCTGGCTGTCTATTGTGGAAGGAAGAGTTCTACAAGCAAGTAGATGGTGTGGCGATGGGCTCACCTGTATCTCTTATAGTCGCCGACATATTCATGGAGGACTTCGAGGAGAAAGCCCTTCTTACTGCTCCTGTAAATCCAAGATTCTACAAGCGGTACGTAGACGACACTTTCACAATTTTACCATCTGACAAATTAAATGCATTTTTACACCACCTTAACTCTATAAATTCTAAAATACAATTCACAATGGAGTTAGAGGCAAATAATTCTTTAGCTTTCCTAGATGTTTTAGTCATTCGAAATCCTAATAACCCAATTGGTCACACTGTGTATAGGAAAAAGACCCATACCAACCGATATTTAAATGGTGAATCTCACAATCATCCTTCACAGTTAGCTACCGTGGGTAAATCTTTGTTTTAGAGAGCACGAGAGATCTGTGACAGAAAACATCTGGCCGCCGAGCTTCACGTCACGTTAAGCAAGTATTGCAAGACAACAAGCTTCGGGTCCCGCGCCTACGTCGCAGTGACCGAGTGAAGCCGGCCACAGTCGAGCGTGTGCCTGCTGTACTACAATATGTTAGAGGAGTCACAGATAAGGTTGGCTACATCTTGAAGCGAGCTTCCGTTAAAACATACTACAAGCCGCCGAAGAAGATTAGTCATTTTTTACCATCCGTCAAATGTAATATCCCTCTACAAGACGCAGGAGTGTACAAGTTAGATTGTGAATGTGGTCTCTCTTATATAGGTCAAACAAAAAGATCGATAAAAACCCGCGTGAAAGAACATATAGCTGACGTGAAGCACCGACGCTCCGGGAAGTCTGCAGTCTGTGAACATGTTCAAGATCGTCCCCACCATTACATCATATTCGATAAACCACTAATCCTCGCAAAAGAACACCGATTCCTACCAAGGATGATACTCGAGGCTATTGAAATTAAAAAAACATCCTAATTTCAATAGAGAGGATGGATGGGTGCTGCCATCTGCTTGGGATCCTAAAATTAACAAAATTAAACCCAAACCCAAGCATACCACTGCAAGACTTCTAGATACTGCAAGCTCGTTTTGCGTAAATCGGACCGAAAAATTAATATTAAAAAACTGAAGGTAGCCGGGCTAACTATGACATTGGGACGTAAAACATCTCAGTACCCCCCCCCCCCCCGTGATCATGGGTGTTGTAAAGCACCCGAACGTCGGGAATTTAAAATCAGTTAAATAAACGCGATAAAATCCGTAAAATTAGTTTCATTCAACACAGCATCTCTTTCAGGTGTTGTAATACATCTAGTGTATCCATGATATTACTACTATTAGTTTTTTACATTACCAATCTATTAAATGTTTAACATATGAATGATCAATTATAATGATTTGTAAATATTAAATCGCATTCTTTTGTGATGATTTGTAGGAGACATCGGTGTATGTAGGGCTAGTCGCAACACGAAATAATGCGAATAAGCTTGTTGACTCATAAAGTTACTATCAGTTTCACTGCGGAAACCCGAACAGAGTTTTGAATAAGAATAAATAGGGGGTTTCTAAAGAAATAAAAAATAATATATTGCATAAAATTTGTTTTATTTAATGTAATTTTATTTAATAACACAATGCATTACGTATAACACATAAATCTAACACGTAACATAGATTATAAACTTAACTACTATAGTCTACAGTAATATTTCTGTTTTTACTATTTCAATAATATTATCGAATTCAGCATAAACTATACAGTTAACTGTTTGTATTAGCGAAAATTCAAATCGTACTTCTAATCTTACACTACCATGCTTTATGAGATTCCAATGAGCTGATGAGTTAGCTGTTAAATCAGGAGCTAACTCAAATGCTAATAGACAGTAACCTTTGGCATACTATTCACAAGAGATTCCATTTCCTTCATTAAGAAAGTGAATACCAGTTCCCGAGAATAGAGTATGATATGGTGATGTAAATATACTTTTATTAAAAGATGGTTGCAAAGCTTTTGAAGGTATTTGTTGACCATCAATATATAAGCTGAAAGAATTAATGCCATAGTTTTCAAAACATAAAATTAATATACCATTAAATGCAGAATTGTTTACAAATACAAATATATATCTTTTGGCTACCAGTCCTAAGAATATATTATAACGAATTTTTCCTTGAACACCCGATGAAATTGTTAAAACTTTTACTTCAGCTGGCGTAATAACATATTTAGCAGTGGTAGAAACTAAAACTTTTTGATGTGGAAGTAATACACTTGGATTAAATCGCATTCGTCGGACAATAGGAGTGACGTCCGTAATGCAAACTTTAAAGTTTACATCGTTTGACCCAGCAATTAAATTAAAACTCTGTCTTGATCGAAATAATTTTACACTCATTTCAACACCATTAATTAAACATTTACATATCTTGGTTGAAAATGTCAACGTGAAGATGTCCAATCAATTTGCTTTCCTTACTTTTACTAACCAATTCCTGTCTTAACAAATCCTATGTTTTTACCATCCGTAGAATCCATTTTTCCTGCTGTATCATTATACCAAAGACTACAAGTAAGATGAGATTGTTTAGCAGCAGGAGCATAGTTTAAAAGGGTTTCCATGTATGCATAGGTATTAGTAGGTGGTGATACAGGTTTTTGGTTTATAATAAACATCGAGTTGACTAAAAATGAATGTAGCCAATTATTTACAGGTACTACTAATTACTTACAGCTACTACTGTAGCCGATATCAAGTTAGTTGAATCTTGATTTAATACTTTTATCTTTATGTGGAGTAACGTACAGGACAAATCTACGTAGCCATCGCCTGTCCTAGGAACTTAAACTCGATATGTCCATCATCAGCAAGAGACGAAATTGGTTTATAGTGAATCCACAATCCATTTTCAATGATTGTTTTCGTAGACGGTAGTGCAAACAAATTCAATTTTGACTTAGCGCACTCACAAGGATGGTTACGAAGGAAAGACGTATTTAATTTGAAAATATATCTATGATATTTTTGGTTTTAGACAAGTTTTTTCGCAGCTTTCATTTTAGCACTTAATGGTGGGATGAACGAGGCCAATCGTTTTCTTATAGTTATATACCCAAATCTTGTCATGTTGCTGCTATCTTCATTAACTAACTATCATCATCAATTTCGGGTCGTGTGCACTCTGCGATCATGTCAGTATGTATCCATTATCACTACACATAATACCTTCTTCTATAATTATTCATTTAGTTTTAATCTCTTTTAACACTTTTCTTTCAAAAAAGGGACTTTAACGTTTCTGCAAATAGCAGTCTTTTTTTTCGTTCAGTTGTCGATGTATTTAAAAGATTCTATGATTTGACTGAACTCAAAAACGTCAGTTTAAAGTAAGATTGTGTTTCTTTTTCATTGGCACTTTGTTCATGATAATCTTTAATTATTTATGAAACTTAATATTTTATACAGGTATACTATTGAGGATATAGTTTGTGACTGCGATGCCCATAGACATTTACATCTACCCTCTATTAGGAATTTAATACAGATGCACTGTCGACAGTCTACTCATTAGGGATACGTGATCATCAAAATGATACGACTAAGTTATCTTTGGCCAGCAAGAGAGTACTTTTAAATACAAAGAGTTGTTTCAGATAAAAATTCATATTGTTGTGTTTAAAACAATACATTTGTTGAAACAGGCGTTGTATTATCATGTGTGCTTGTAAAATAATAATTCTCAACAACACGCGACACGCGAAGTTTCCATCATGTGAAAACTAAGTACCTAATTGATTATTACGAATGAACGATGTGCCAAATGCGTTACGAGGCTATTGGAGGCTATTAGCTTTAGATAAACCTTAGACATATAATTTACTTACTTCGTAGATAATGATATATATAATACATAATGATATATGTATATGTATATATATATATATATATATATATATATATATATATATATATATATATATATATATATATATATATATATATATAAAGGTTGACTGCTACGGGGGCTCGCACCGTCGCGTCGGTTTCAATAGAGTTTATTGATGGGTGACAAAGTTACCACCTAAATTACCTCTTCTCTTTCCAATTCTATCGCTAACCCGTTAAGATCTTAACGTAGCCAATGTACATTAACTCACTGCTGTATTCCTGTTTAAAAGCAAGAGAAGCAAGAGAGACAATGTAATAGAGCCTATCAGGCTCTGTATCTTTTGTGGAGTCAGCTGTATATGTCCATGGTTGTAGTGTCTTTCAATCTTGGGTCTTTATTACAATCTGTCCAAAGTCTACTGCCGAACATAGGTCTCCTCCATAGATTATCCTTCTATTATTATATTGCTGTCGATGGTTGAAAATGCTGCTGCCTGTCTCCTGGTTTGATCCCTCTGTCGACACTTACAAACTTTTCTATACTGTTAATGAGTATCTTGATCACAAAACTCAAAACAAATTATATATTTAAATATCTGTATCTAAAAATGCTTGAATTTTTTGCTGTGAGTTTATAAAGACTTCGGTAGTTATAGAATAATTATTAGTTAGTTATTTTTACTGTTTTTACATGTGAACATTTTGATATTTGTGAACGATTGAGTGACAGGTGGTTTAGTATTATTAATCGTTTGATATTCATTTTATTATCAATTGGACATTTTTATATTACATTAATAAGTTAAATTCATCAATAATTGAAAAAAAATTGTTATATCTATTTCGGCATTCGATTCTAAGTGACTACTGTATTAACTATCAATGACGATTCCGATGCTGGCTGAGGCAATACGGGATTTACTTCAAAAATAAAAGGGTTTTCTTATAGTAAATGTTACCTGCTACACACACCTCGTCTTCTGAAGTTAAACTGGACTAGATTTAGTCGCCCCCAAGTCAAGACTTGTTTAAAAATTCAATTACTCGTAAACAATCGACGACTGATTTTGCATTCGTTTCATATCCATAGATAATCTTTCTATTATTATATTGCTGTCGATGGTTGAAAATGCTACTGCCTATCTCCTGGTTTGATCCATCTTTCGACACTTACAAACTTTTCTATACTGTTAATGAGTATCTTGATCACAAAAATGAAAACAAATTATATATTTAAATATCTGTATCTAAAAATGCTTAAATTTTTTGCTGTGAGTTTATAAAGACTTCGGTAGTTACAGAATAACTATTAGTTAGTTATTTTTACTGTATTTACATGTGAACATTTTTATAATTGTTAACGATTGAGTGATTGAGAGTTCAACGCAAAACTAGACACAAGAGAAAGCGGTGAGCTGAAGTTAGGGAAATTCGGAGTAGGGCAACGGAACCGTAGGTGGCCGACTTCATGGAGAAAGAGGGACTCTTTATGATGAACTCTTTCTTCCAGAAGCGGCCCCACAGTAAATGGACCTGGTCGAGCCCCGACGGTTCGACAAAAAATGAGATTGACTTCATTATGACGACCAGACGCCAACTGTTCAGTGATGTCTCAGTGATCGCAAGGGTGAAAACTGGCAGCGATCACCGAATGGTAAGAGGCACACTGAACCTAAACGTTAAGTTGGAGAGGTCTCGTCTAATGAAGTCAACGCTCCGTCCCCCTCGTGCTCTAATCCAGAATCCCGAAACCTTTCAGCTCGAGTTACGGAACCGCTTTCAGTGCCTAGAAGATTGCAATGCAGTGGACGATATGAATGACAAGCTCGTGGAAACTGTCCATACGGTCGGAGCTAAGTTCTGCAAGACCCGCCGCAGAAGAACACAATAACTCTCCAATCACTCTCTTAATCTCATGGCTGTTAGACGGGAGATGAGGCTGCAATCGTCAACGGATTTGACAGCATACACGCAACTGAACAGACAGATCTCCAAATGCATGCGGCGAGACTTACGCAACTTTAATACTGCTCGTATTAAAGAAGCGATCGAGTGGAACCAGGGCTCCAAAGTCTTTGCCAGAGATCTGTCTGCCAGAAAGAGCCAACTGTCAAAGCTGAAGACTGAATATGGCAGCATCGTTTCCGGGACACCTGAGATTTTGAGTGAGATTGAGAGGTTCTATGGGCAGCTGTACACATCATCGTTGGAGCCACACGCAAGTGTGAGTAACGATCCAAGAGCAAGTCTTACCCGACACTATTCTGATGATATCCCGGACGTCAGTCTGAGCGACATTAGAATGGCTCTCCAGCACCTTAAAAACGGCAGGGCCCCAGGCGAGGATGGAATTACAGCGGAGCTTCTGAAAGCGGGTGGAACACCGGTACTTGAAGTCCTTCAGAGGCTCTTTAATTCCGTCCTCCATGGTGGCACTACTCCGGAGGCGTGGAGCAGAAGTGCGGTGGTTTTGTTCTTCAAGAAAGGTGACAACGCCCTCTTGAAGAACTACAGACCGATATCCCTTCTGAGCCGCGTCTACGTGCTGTTTTCGAGAGTCATTACGAATCGTCTCGCACGCAGACTCGACGACTTCCAGCCTCCCGAACAAGCCGGTTTCCGAAAAGGCTTCAGTACCATAGACCACACACATACCCTTCGGCAAATTGTACAGAAGTCCGAAGAGTACAATCTGCCACTTTGCCTGGCGTATGTGGACTATGAGAAAGCCTTTGATTCCGTCGAAATTTGGGCGGTGCTACAGTCTCTTCAGCGGTGCCAAGTTGACTGTTGGTATGTCGAAGTGCTGAAGTGTTTGTACAGTAGGGCTACGATGGCTATCCCAGTACAGAACCAGAGTACGAAACCTATCTGCAACTGCAGAGAGGTGTAAGACAGGGTGACGTTATTTCCCCGAAACTCTTCACCGCTGCATTGGAAGTCGTTTTCAAGCTACTGGACTGGAAAGGATACGGTATTAACATCAATGGCGAGTACATCACTCGCCTTCGACTTTCCGACGATATAGTCCTTATAGCAGAATCACTGGAGGACTTAAGCAATATGCTCAATAACCTCAATAGTGTCTCCCAACGGATAGGTCTTAAGATGAACATGGACAAAACAAAGATCATGTTTAATGTCCATGTCACACCTATGCCGGTAGTTGTTGGGAGCACTAAGCTCGAAGTTGTTGACGAGAACGTTTACCTGGGATAAATAGTCCGGCTAGGTAAGTCCAACTTCAGTCCAATCGACTGATTCAACTCGGCTTGGCAGCGTTCGGGGAATTACAACGCATCTTCTCGTCAGGTATACCTCAAAACCTGAAAACCAAGTTGTACAACCAGTGCGTGTTGCCTGTGATGACATATGGAACTGAGACGTGGTTCTTCACTGCTGGCCGTATGAGGACGCTCAAAGTCGCTCAGCGAGCTATGGACAGGGCTATGCTCGGAGTTTCTCTGCGTGATGAACTTATAAATGAGGATATCCGCAGTAGAACCAGAGTGACCGACATAGCCCAACGGATTAGTAAGCTGAAGTGGCAATGGGCCGGCCATATAGCTCGAAGAACCGACAACCGTTGGGGAAAAAAGGTTCTCGAGTGGCAGCCTCGTACCGGTAGACGAAATGTAGGGCGACCCCCCACTAGATGGATTGACGACCTGGTAAGACATGCAGGAAGTCGATGGATGCAGGTGGCTCAGGACCGTGCTTTGTGGCATTACTTGGGGGAGGCCTATGTTCAGCAGTGGACTTGTGAAGGGCTGTAATGATGATGATGATGATGATGAACGATTGAGTGACAGGTGGTTTAGTATAATTAATCGTTTGATATTCATTTTATTATTAATTAGACATTTTTATATTACATTAATAAGTTAAATTTATCAATAATTGAAAAAAAAAAATTGTTATATCTATTTAGTCAATATTTGCACGCCTCGATAAGGCAGAATGTATAGGAACTTTTATGTTTTAATAATACTATTGTAATATCTACCTACATTCTATGCAAATAAATAATTATGAATATAACAATAAACATAACAATAAACACCCGCGTGATAATATGGTGTAGTGTATTTCTCTGCCGCCACTGCACGGTGTATTCCATTATTAAAAATCATACTGATTTCTTACGTTTACGCGACCTTTACACATAGAATGTAACTAGTTTTACAGATTTTATTACGTTTTAAAGGTATTATTATTTTTAACTAAGGGTATCGGTGGTTAACTATACCATTGGGGCATCGAACACCTCAGCCCCCCGTGACTGAGTGCTGTAAAGTACCGAGTAGATACTTGGAAGGTTCCCGACGTTATAAAAATAAAATATAAAGCACTTAAAATAATCGCTATCTACGAGATGTTATAATAAGTTCTAATCTTTCATACGACATATGATGAGTGTCAAGTGTATGGGTAAGTATGCTTACTATGTTTGTACACTGGGTAGAGAGTAGAATATTTCTTTTTTATATTTAGGTCACGCACAGATAATATCTGCCTATCAACATCTGGTTGTTAACATAGATAAAATGAGTAACATGGTGTAAAATGCTTGTCATAGTACCTAAGGCCTTAAAGATTGTAAAGAATTTATATCACAGAGTGTAGTAACTGTGGTTGTATCTAAATAACGTAAGTATTTTGTAGTTTATTCATCAAAGTTTAAACCACTACAGAATGAAAAAAAAAATTGTGTATTTGTTCGGACAATCCACTAACAAGCTTTATTTAATCATCATTATTAATCTCTTTTTAGTTTGCATTGTTCTCTGTTTTAAATCTTATCACTGTTAAATAGGTACTACTGTATCGAATGTTGACTTGCGTTATATCAGATAGAAGATTAACTTTGTCCAAATATTTGCGATTACATAGTGCAATATTCGATTTGATGGAAGAGCAATATCATCATTTATGTGGAATCGCCATAATCGCCACGCTTAGCAAGCGGATATATGCGTAAATACGAAGAAGCGTAATGTCACTCACCATTGACTAACGGAAGTGGAGACCCCATCTGGGTGGTATATAAAAATAATATGAATATGACCTCAGATCTATATATCTCATATTTTTTAAAATAGAGGTACTTCACAGCTGCATTGATGTGTATGGAATTAAGAAGTTTACGGTGTTAAATGATCGAAATTAATGTAAATACGAAAGAAAAATCCCCAGAGCATTGTAGGTGATCGATGATATGCGATCGATAAATCAAAAGAGATGCAATGTCTCTTCGTAAGGCGGAAAAAACAAGGTCATGACGATTAGAGTAGCTCTCTGTTAAAAGTAAAGTAAAGTTACAGCTTATATACGTCCAACTGCTGGGCTTGGGCCTCCCCTCATTTTTGAGAGGGTTTCAGATCAAGGAAGTGTCCACCTCGCTGCCCCAATGCGTGTTATCGAACTTTATATGTCTTCGAAATATTTTTTCTTATTTCTCAGACATGCAGGTTTCTTCACGATGTTTTCCTTCACCGCCGGGTACATGGTAAATCAGCACTTCAAATTGCAATTAATAATTTCATTGGTGCCGGCGAGGATCGAACCCGGTCTGCTCGCGTACAAAAGAAAGAGAAACGTCGTGTACGAGCACACTGGTAGCCGGTACAGTGATGCCTCAGCCCGGACTTAAAACAATATTTCATGTGAGGCCGAATCTACGCCTTGTAAAGATGCAAGCAATAGGCTGATTTGAAGTACCATTTAGCACTTTTGAGTATATAGGTCAATTTGGCATTCGCTTCTTAGTTGACTGCTGTATTAATTATCAATGACGATTCCGATACTTTTACTTCAAAAATAGAAGATACCACAAAGGGTTTTCTTATAGTAAATGTTACCTGCTACACACATCTCGTCTTCTGAATTTAAACTGGACTAGATTTAGTTGCCCCCAAGCCAAGACTTGTTTAAAAATTCAATTATTCGTAAACAATCGATGACTGATGTTGCATTCGTTTCACATCACTAATCTTCAACTTGAACTAACGTTGGCGACGAAATAGAACCGGCAGCGGCGGCCGGCAGTTCCATTCCATTACTTCATTGCAAACGGGCGCGTTTATTCATTCATTGAGTAGTTTTTTCATAATCCCCGTAAGTATTTCTATTTAAATTCTCTTATGTATTTCAGAATTGTTTATCAAATGTAATTAACAACATAAAATACTAAACGAAGTAGGAGATATAAAACATGGAAAGATATATTCAATCGAGAACAATTATTATTCGCTTAAATTTGCAATATATTTGATATTCCATGAGTCCTCAAAGAACCACCACGTCTTTTACTCGAAATTGGATGCATGCATCCCTGAAGAAGTTAATTGCACGGGATAACGTTTTGGTAGATATTATCAAAATATTTAAATTGCGAAACGACATATTGAATAAACTTTATTTTTACTCAAACCCGCACTGAAGTTGCTTAGGGTTTTTCTCCGAATAAGAAGGACCAAGCTTCTAGTTTTGGAAAAGAATTTTATTTTGCTTACATTGTAATGTTGTGTGTCATTTATAATATCGGACGATTCGCATGCTTCTAGTTTTGGAAAAGAATTTTATTTTGCTTACATTGTAATGTTGTGTGTCATTTATAATATCGGACGATTCGCATAGTAGAGAATACAATCGTGAGCAATTCTGTTTAAAGCTTCAGTACATATACCTTTCTAGAATTGTTTACATTTCATTAACTTGAAAATGTCTGATCGATTACTACACCAACGTTTTAATTAAGTACAACTTTTTGGAATGACGTATACAAACCAATTTATATTCGAAACGACATCATGATATCAAGCACCTCGGTCCCCTCCGTGAAAGGTTGAGAATTAAAAAAGAATATTTTTTTACATTTTAATCAAAACGCGATAAAATCTGTAAAATTAATTTTATTCAATGAAGTCATTTAATTTGTTTTTTCATTATTATGAATGAATGCAAAAGATTGAAAATCAAAACTAGGATAATATATTGTTTCCAAGCCTAAGGCTTTTTCAACTTTTATTACGCACTACTCATGGTGTTGAATATTCTTCGTGCTATAAAATATGAAGTGTCTACTGATATGATAATTGAACGATTATTTTTTTCTTATTTATACGATTATCGTTTATTGAATAATACACACACGCATATATATGATACATATAATGACACGCATATAATGATACAGATTGCTGTGGTAGCTCAGACGGTTAGCGCTCGCTGTTTAATTCACAGTACGAGAGTAATCCGCGTTCGATCCCCGTCGGCACCAATTAGATTAATTAATTTAAGTTTTAAGTGCTAATTTAACACGTGCAAGACGGTGAAGGAAAATATTGTGAGGAAACCCGCTGTCTGAAAACTAATAAAAATATTTCGAAGACATGTGAAGTTCGCCAACACGCATTGGGGGAGCGCGGCGGACACTTCCTTGCCCTAAAACCCCTCTCGGAAATGAAATGAGGCCTGTGCCTAGCAGTGGGATACATACTTTTTTACTTTGTATTTTTAATCGGGAAAATATAGCTTTACCGGGACACAGTGCTCTATAAATTTGACCGTCCCGCTATATTTAGACGGATGGCAACCCTACTTATGATTTGATATGACAACGTATTCAGATGCGAAGTACGTTAGTTAATATAAGCACTTCTGATAAACACTGACTACACCTGTGTGAGATATAACGAAAATTCTAATCCTGTACATACAATATTATAATTTGTGTCGTAAACAACTATTGGAACATGTCAATAGTTATCCGTAAAACTAGACACTTGAGGATAACGTGTTATCTCCTTATCAGTTTTTTTAAAAAAAAATTGGCTTGAATGCTTGTCCTTTAAGGCATGTCTTCATTTAATTTCATCTTCGATTTTCATTTTATTTTCGAAGACATGTGAAGTTCGCCAACACGCATTGGGGCAGCACGGCGGACACTTTCTTGTCCTAAAACCCCTCTCAGAAATGAGAGGAGGCCTGTGCCCAGCAGTGGGATGTACACTTTTTTATTTTGCATTTTAATCGGAAAAATACAGGCTTTAAATTCTAATCCAGTACATACAACTTCATAATTTGTGTCGTATACAACGATTGGAACATGTCAATAATTATCCGTAAAACTAGACACTTGAGGATAACGTGTTATCTAGATATTGACAACAGCTCAACCCAGCGGACAGTCGATGACGACAGTCACTCAAGTTCATAAGCTGGCTAAGCAATCAAAATGTTGATATAAACTTGAGGTTTATATCAACATCGAAACACTTATTTCCTTGATTTCTCTAATACTTCACACGCGTAGATAATCATTACACAAAATCGCATTACCTTTAAGTATCAAAATCAACTTCGAACTATTATTTAAATGATAACTGTCACGTTCCGGCCAAAAACTCCTCTTTATCTATTTGGCAACTAAATAAGTAGGAGATTCTCAATTCGACTGTTTGTTATTTATTTTTATTTTTGCTCAAATGTTAACCAATTTTTGATTCTTGTTTTATTGGATAGGTTATTTAGGGGTGGTACAACATAAATTTAGAAAATACCTACGTTCCAACCCTAAGTGTGGAAAAATAAAGAATGATGTTTATTATGTAACTATTCAGATTTTAGACACAACATTAGTTGTAACATGGCGTAGCTTGTGATATTTCTTAGTCCATTCAAGGCTCGACCGAGATGGGGCCACGCTCTCACAGAAAACCAACTTAAAATAGCAACTTCATGCTGCTGTGTTTCGAATGGTGAGAGTAGAGAACTGAAGACCCTTTTTACTGAAAACGAGGCATTTCATTTTAATAAATGAAGATAAGAATATATGATAAATGAAGATGTCTATGGGCTACAGAATCCACTTATCACCTGGTGAACTGTGTGCTCGTTTGCACCCTATTCCACAAAAAAGATTAAAAAATAAACTCTTGATAAAACAGTTGTTTTTTTTTAAGTGGTAGAGCCACATTGCGGCTATAACAATTGCCGCACGAATGGGTCACAGACTAACTAGTGGATGAATGGGTCGACTCGACCGGGGTAGGACTACGCTCTCACAGAATAGCAGCGTTAAATAGCAGCTTTAATCTGCTATTTAACGTTGGTATTCTGTGACCTAAGGCGAGTTCGTCTATGCCACTAACACTCTGCTTGAAAATATCTGTTCAATGCTTAGTTATTAGACTTAACTGGTAAAGACATGAAGTAACATTTCACTTTAAGAAAATGTTTTAAGAATGCCAATTTTAAACAAAAATATTTGACTACCATTAAGTGGTGAATATCGCCTCACATATATTAAAACTGAGGATATAGCTCGTGTAATAAGTGGGATGACTAGGGGTAAGTCTCCTGGTCACGACGACCTCAGCATTAAGCACTTGCAGCATGCGGGTGTGAACTTGCCAAGGATGTTAAACTATTGTTTAACCTATGTCTAGGACATGCGTACTTACCTGGAGAGCTTATAAAAACCATGGTTGTACCAACATTAAAAAATAAGACTAGTGATGCCTCCGTTGGGTCCAATTATCGCTCAATATCTTTAGCTACTGTGGTTGCGAAGGTTCTGGACAGTTTGATTGATCAGCAACTCAGCCAACGCATTCACCTACATGAGACTCAGTTTGGTTTCAGGCCGGGGCTTTCAACTGAAACTGCCATACTGCGACTCAAGCATACTGTCCAGTATTACACTATGCGAAGAACGCCGGTTTACGCGTGTTTCTTGGACCTGTCGAAGGCATTTGACCGTACAACGTTCTATGGGATAAACTTAACCAGGAAACTAGCACACCCAAAGAAGTATTAAGCTCTTCAAGTATTGGTATCACAACCAAGCTAACTGTGTGAAGTGGGCTGGCTCATATTCGTCGGAGTACAGGTTGGAGTGCGGGGTGAGGCAGGGCGGCCTTAGCTCCCCTCAACTTTTCAACCTGTACATGAACGGTCTGATCGTGGAGCTCAGTGATGCCGGAGTCGGCTGCTCAATTGACGGTCATTTTATTAATAATATAAGCTATGCCGATGACATGGTTTTGCTGAGTCCTTCGATCAGGGCCCTCGAAACGCTAGTGGGCATCTGTGAAAGGTACGCGGCGGCTCATGGTCTCAAATATAATTCTAATAGGAGTGAACTACTCGTGTTTCAGGCTGGAAATATAAAACCTAAGTCTGTTCCTCATGTTAAACTTGGAGGAGTTACACTGAGTAGAGTCACCAAATTCAGATATCTGGGACACTGGGTAGCCGAGGATCTTGCTGACAATTTAGATGTTGAACGGCAACGTAGAGCATTGGCAGTGAGGTGTAATATGCTTGCCCGCAGGTTTGCCAGGTGTACGAATGAAGTTAAGATATCGTTATACAAAGCTTACTGTCAGACATTCTCAACGCGCTACGTGTTCAGTACAACAATGGATTCAGGATGTTGTTGGGGCTGCCACGCTTTTGCAGCGCATCGCGTATGTTTTCTGAGGCCCGCGTGGACAGTTTTGCAGTAATATTACGCAAAAGAATAGCCTCCTTGATGCGTCGCGTGCGAGACAACACCTAAGGCCTCCTAGCTTCCATATATGGAAGGCAAGATTGCCCCGTGATGAGGTACTGGAACACATTGCATGTGGGTTCCGGACCCAATATGTTTAATAATAAATAATGATTTTTATGTAGTAATAATTTATGTATTTTGTGAATTTACTAACCGCTAGTTTTTAAGTTTTAAGTTTACTAACAAAATGGGTGTATTTATCTGAATAATGAAATAAAATAATAATAATAATTAATTATAACGTGGTAGAGCTACCCTGCAGCTATATTAGTTGAAACACGTATGGCTCGGCTCGAACGACGTAATATAAATATATAATAGATGTATAATAAATATTGTTGCCTTTATATACTTTAGGGTCATTTTTAGAGGGTAGCCAAATTTTAAACTTTAGCTCAAATACATAAATAATGATAAAATGTTATTGCTATTTTTGGAAATACGGGTAAATAAGAATTCTACTTTTATTAAAAATTATCCCAATCTGAATCTAATTTATTGGCAACAACGTTTTTGCTTACCGATCGACCCTTACAAATGTGTGCGTGTCACAAAATAACCTTGTATAGCTTTTAAGGTTTGTACATAAGATTTACATCGGTATATAAATTGTACATGAATAAACACCTATTTTACGTGGCAGGGTCACGATGCAACTGTATTTTGCCCCCAGCGCAAAAGTCTGGGCTCGACCGGTTAAAGGAATACGCTGTCACAGAATACCAGCACACAAAATAATAACATTATATTTACTGTTTCGCATAGTGAACTGCGAGAACCGGACGAGACCGGGTATTTACTGGTAAAGAGATATCCTACTTAGTCGTTAGGCGTGACAACTCAACGCGGGGTGACGCATTCTCTTCAATATTAAGTCTTAATACAGGATAGATAGAAGAAGATATCTTTTGGCCCACAGCATTCACGTACCATCATTGGTGTGTCATATGTGAAAACATATGTCAGCCTTACATTTAAATGCTACGGAATACTTTTTATATGTCATGAAAATATTTGTTCCTTTAGGGATTTGTACCCTCGCATCAAAATTCTTAAACACAGCGTTATCGAGTCGTCTAAACACGCACAAGACGGTACCCTGACCAAAACCTTGCAAAAGTGCGTTTTTCAGAGTCTATTATCTCATTAGTCATGAGAAATAAGCTAAATCTAAAAGCACATTATTAATTTTCAATATCCTATCATCACATTCCCCGTTCTAATTTGTTTTATGTGTTATGAATACATTGAAAATCTACTTTTAAAAAGTGACTAAAATTATTGATTACATGCATCTGTTGCTAAAGGAAACGCTCTAATCATTTGAGGATTACGCTAATGGATAGATAATTTAAAAATATATATTCTACACGTTTTATTTAATTTCTTAAGTTAGCTTATCTTTTTTAATTGAAATAATTCCAAATATTCTGGCGTATTTTTACGCGATTTATTGTAGCGAGAGCGCGTGGATTGTATAGGACCGAACGCTCAAGGTCTTTCGCTAGGGGAAACGTTTTAACACAAAATCACTTATTGTCATTCTTTCATACATTATATTCTACAAATGTCCACTGCTGAACGTAGGTCTCCCACATAGGATGCTTTATAGATGGATATTTGCCATAGTTGCCACGCTCGGTAGGCAGGCGGGCTTGGAAACCTTTTTTATTATTTTGAGTGTTATCAAGTAGTTGCTGCTGCCCATCTCCGGTTTAATTTCTCTGGATTACGACGCACACAGGATAATAGATTTAGAGGCAGAGGATTCTCTCGCGTCTTAATTACACAGCTAAATTTAACTGTTTTTAATATATTAGTTATATCGTAGTGATTTTTTGCAGAACAATGCCGAAGGTAACATTGACCTACTTTAACGTGAAGGGGCTTGGTGAAGGCATCCGCATGCTTCTGGCGTACGGAGAACAGGAGTTCGAAGACAAGCGAATCACTAAAGACGAATGGCCCGCATTGAAACCAAGTTGGTACCTACATATCATACCTTGTAGTGGATCCACAAAGGTCATACATACGGAGTGCAGATTGTAGTAAACACAAAAGTCTGTACCTATGAGCTACATCGTGCATTCGGCACGGACAAATCAGTTATTCATAATTATTTAAATGCGGTGGTCCGTACTTACAATTATTAATTAATGTAATTTTTTTATTTAAATTTAACTAATAATACGTTTTTCTCTCGTTGTAATATACTCAAATAGTTATTTAAGAAATACCTATGTATTTTTTAAATATTTAACTTATCTTGTCTATTGTCCTCAAATTTGTAATACCAATAAAGGTCATTAGGTTGTAAGTATATAATATAGATATTGTTTCCTTCGCCTCAGACCTTTCCATACAACGAAATAAATTTTTTGATTGGATTTGAAAGAACTTTTTGAAGTGAAAAGTTCTTTAGAGGCATTGTAAACTTTTTTGTAATGGTTAAAAAATGTTAAACTCGCGTCAGGCCACGTGACCTGATCGAAAATGTGTAAGACGGACGGCGTAGAAGAGGAAGTATCCCCCTCTCTGTCTACGGCGCGGCGAAAATATATGCCTGCGCCTGCAGTTTCGTTTAGGCGGCGCAATTGCGTAATATAAATTGTCATGTTTGTGTACGATAGCGCAATAAATAAATATTGTATTCTACGACATGAATGATAGTACTTTTATACTAATAATTAAAGCAATTCGTGCAAAATTATTCCCTAATCATTCCAAAATATCAAAAATGCACAACGTTAATATTCAAGTTTTCACTTCTGCCGGCACTCCCGGAGTGCAACCCGTCGTTTTTTTTTAGGTTTTACTTTTTTAGTTAGCTCCTAAGGTAGTTAATTATAGGCAATGCTTCTTATAATTATTGTTTTGTGCAGAAACTCCATTCGGTCAGGTACCAGTTCTGGAAATCGATGGCAAACAGTACGCACAAAGCTTGGCCATCTGCCGCTACCTCGGCCACAAGTATGTGCTCGCTGGCGCCGACATTGAAGAAGACTTCCTCATCGATCAGAACATTGACTTCTTCACTGACATCCGTCTAAGTAAGTACCTTAAGTTTTAGCTGTCGTTGTTAGGGTTCTAGGCACAGGCCCACCTTCATTTCTACGAAGGTTTTGTGGTGTAGAATAATTAGTCGCGCTGCTCCAAGGACCGGACATCGCATGTCCTCATTTTTTTAAATTCTCAGACAGCAGTTTCGTTCACAATTTCATTCTTCGCCGTCGAGTCCGTAATTAATATAGCACTTAAAATTGGAATAAAATTTTCATTAATGGTGGAAGCGAACCTATTAATTTGCTCACGTAATACAATAATTAAAGAAGATATAAGCATTCCTCTGCTACTTTCTCTACGGTCAGTCTAGTTAAACGTTCTCATATTACTTTTTTATGAATTAACTAGTAAGCAAAAGTGGACCTGTAAAACCGTCAAATTTCCAACTTCACATTCACATCAACTTCAAAATATTTCTTTCTTATTTCTCAGACATGCAGGTTTCCTAACTGATTTCCTTCAACACCGAGCACATGTGGTAAATCAGCACTTAACATTGCAATTAACATTTTCATTAGTGCCGGCAGGGATCGAACCCTGTTTGCTCGCGTACTGTGTAATTTACAGCGAGCGCTAACCATCTGAGCTACCACGGGTCCATATTCATGATTGCGTCCTCTACATTCCATCTAATACATTACATAAAAATATAGAAAACCATTGAGATACTCTACTTTAACCGCTAGATGGAGTACCTAATGAACCTTGCGGGTAAAACATAGGTGGCACAGGCACACAACATCGTGGCTTGGAGAGAAATATTGCAACAAAGGACTTACCATTAATTGCAAAACAGCAAATAAAATCAAGTATATATTTTTAGAGGCAGCAGTAGCACATTTTGAACAAGACGAAAAAGTTAAGGCGAAGAAGCAAGAGGACCTCGTCAAAAATCAGTATCCGATCCTGCTCGATAAACTGAACAAGATAATCGAAGAAAACAACGGACATATAGCGGCTGGAAAGGTACGTACACTTATACTATACATGAAAATAAAATTACTATTTTTATAGAATAAAGGTAAAAACAAGCACACAGTCCAAATGAATGTAAATGGATGCTGTGGTCCATAGACATCTATATCTATCCTCAATTAAAAATCAAAATGTAGATGCGTCGTCGCCCTGAGGGCTAAGATGGAACGTGTCGTTTCCAGTGAAAAGTGTCTCCGGTTCTCTACACTCACTCTCAGATGAAGTAAAAAAGGTAGATATCGCACCTAGAATAAGAAACTGTAACCAATCCTATAACTTTATGTGAGTCAGAAAAGTGGTGCTACTTTTTTTAAAAGTCCCTGAAAATTGAGATAAAATACTACAACTATAAGAATAATATGCGATGCGAATGCGGAAGTAAATCTGATTGTTTCAATAAATTTCAACAATTTGACAATTCAAAAAGTGATTATGAACTAAGGAGGCGTCTGTAGATCATTTAAGTCTTCTTGATAGATCGTCCAGTGAGCGTGTGAGCATCTAGAAAAAATATAACATGTGTGATGTAAAACATGTTTATTATAAAAAATAACTTAATACTAACATAAAGCAGCATAACGCTGCTATTTTACGTTGGTTTTCT
Organism: Parnassius smintheus behrii; assembly: GCA_036936625.1. Classification (NCBI taxonomy): domain Eukaryota; kingdom Metazoa; phylum Arthropoda; class Insecta; order Lepidoptera; family Papilionidae; genus Parnassius; species Parnassius smintheus. Next base: position 37,723,161 of record JAUPFT010000020.1, on the reverse strand, counting down.
GTAAGAGCGTGGTTATTCCCCGATCGAGCCGATTCATTTGTGCTACAACCATAATATAGCTGCACCGTGGCTCTACCTTGCATACTATATAACTATACTATACTACATAACATATATCTACATATAACGAATTGAAAAATCAGGCAAACTTTTTCCAATGGCCGTAGAGACTTTTCTTATTTTTGTTTTGTCCGAAGGATGCCTCTAGTATAATAGAGGATAACATCGCTTAATGTTACTTTGTTTCCTTTCAACTTAGTTACAAAATACTTATTAAACGATGTTATAAAGATATTTCCACTGTCGTGCGTAAGTCACTTATTTTTATAGGATAGGTTGACAGACGAGCACTCAGTCCACTTGATGGTAAGTGGTTGCTGTGGCCCATAGACATCTACGTCTATCCTCATTAACGACTCAAAATGCGGATGCGTTGTCACCCGTGATGACTAAGATGGAATGCCCTGTTTCCAGTAAAAAGGGTTTCCGGTTCTCTACACTCACCATACGAAACACAGCAGCATTAAGCTACTATTTGACGCTGGTATTCTGTGAGAGCGTGGTCCTTCCCCGGTCGAGCCGACCCATTCGTGCTACAACTATACTACTAATATAACTGCAGCATGGCTCTACCATTCATTCATTCGTAACAGCCTATCAAAGGCCACAGTTGAACATAGACCTCTCCCTTAGATTGCCTTACGAGAGGGTTACTTGCCATAGTTGCCACGCTCGACGGGCACAGTATTTTTATTATTAGAAAAACGCAGCAGCCCATCTCCAGGTTTGTTTTCCCCTGTCATGACACCCACGGGATGAAAATATGGGGTAGTAGGTATTGTTGGACCACCTTCACCGTCATATTTACCACATCCTTCCTAACTGTATTTGTTTCTCAGTGATATTTTTTTAAAAATATTTGTAATATTTTATTTTATTTCAGTTGACCTGGGCCGACTTTGTATTCGCCGGTATGTACGACACGCTCAAATTCATCATGCAGATACCCGATCTTGACAAAAAGTATCCCAGTTTCAAGAAACTGAAAGACACCGTCACTTCACTGCCCAAAGTGAAAGAATACTGCGCCGCAGCGTCTAAAACTGACTATTAGATTGTAATCATTACGCCAAAGGAATTGTTATTTTTTATAAAATTATTATATTATACCTTCTGCATAATCGACTATGTAATTAAGGACTTTTTATTATTATATTTTGAAAACAAACTATATTGTTACGAGCTTGAGGTTCGTGACAATAAAAATTGCCGATAGAATTACCTAAATTAACACCTTAATTTTCTTTACACAAATTAAAACTTAAAACACTAAAAATTTATCACGCTAATTCTCTTTATTCCGCTCCGAAGCTTCGCTTGTCTCGCCGAATTCAATATTTCCCCGATCGCATCTTGCAGCGCCTATTTATATAAATTAGCAGCGAAATATTATATACAGAATATTCAAGTAAACACGCGCAAGGTACCGAGAGTTCGTGTTTCAACTTCAAGAAGTTTAGTTCTTCGGTTCGAGACTAGATGGCGCTAGTGCCGTCGACTTGAGCGCGTAACACTATTTTATTGATTGGATGAATGGTATAGGAACGTATAGAAAATGACAACAATTCTTTTTTATTATAGAATAAGGGTGACAAACGAGCACACAGTCCACCTGATGGTAAGTGGATGCTGTGGCCCATAGACATCTACACTTATCCTCAAATAAAAAATCAGAATGCGGATGCGTTATCGCCCTTGAGGGCTAAGAAGGAATTTCTCATTTCCTATATAAATAGTCTCTGGTTCTCTACATTCACACACAGCGGAATTAAATTGCTATTTCACGCTGATTTTCTGTAGAGATAAAGGAGGCGAGAGAGGTGTGTCAGGATCTTGCCAAATGGAACTACATAGTATCTGCCTACCCCTCTGGGTGACAGTTGTGGGTATTTATGTATGCAGGTGTGTATTCTATGAGAATACTGAAGGTTTAACCCCGGTCGAGCTGACCCATTCGTGCTACAACCATAATATAACTGCAGCATGGCTCTACCGTTTTCATCATAATCGAATGAACTGTATAGGATCGCACAGAAAACGACAACTCACCAATGTTTTATCTCAACCGAACGAATAGAATATGAACGCGTGGAGGACAAACAAAAAAACCATTTGTTTTTATATGTATAGAAGATTAGGCGCAATGCTTGTGTAACCTACTTTATACATTAAATACCATATAGATAATATAGATAATATAGATACAAACAATAAGACGATAAAGAACGTAACAAAGAAGAAAAATATTATATCTGATATAGATGAAGTAAGCAAGATAATATATGGTAGATTAATAGATGTTTGGATGTTTACTAGTTTGCTGTAGACGAGACTGAGCGGGCATGCCAGAAAGTCGGTTTTGTCCTTTCAGAAAGAAGTCCTTAGACAGTACCTACTCACTATTCCCAAACCAGACCATTCCATTAACCATTCACCAAAACCGACTAATATAACGCACCATAACCATATTAATTAAGGGAATGAGATTGTGGGTTTTAAGTTTTAGGAGTGTATAAAAATTGGGGGCGTTGAAAAATATGTAATTGATTTACGAAGGGGGCGGTAAAATAAATGTGTTTCTATATATAATAATAATATAATAATAATTTATATATAATAATAATAATTTCTATATATAATGTAATAATCTCTGATATAACTAGGTCAATTTCGATAAGTTTTATACTGCCAAGTCTAAGCTACTTATAAAGTAGACAAGTAGTACAAGTAGTGTCAACGGCGTCGATACGTCCCTTTGTACTGTGTGCCTAGTGCGAGTTTTTTTACGCGTTCGATAGCGATAAAGTTAACTACGATTTGTATGGAATAAAAAAGCGCCAACTAGTGAAAATAATTTGAAACAGAATGCTTGAGTGCGAGTTTACTACGTGGTCGATATCGATCATCGAACATTGACTAACATTCGACAGTGAGAACGGTAACGCTCGTGATTAGTTGTTTGAAGTATATTGCGAGTGCAAGCGACAATTTTGATCGTTCGAGACGTAACTTATGTAAACTTTACGGCGTCGCTATCGATAATATTTTCACTTGGATTTTTACAGTGAGATGGAAGAGTGGGAACAATTGTTGAAGAGTTAATTTTATTTCGTTTTATGTGAACGATGTATAGTTATGGCAGGACGTTTCTTTTCGCTTGGAGGATGTTTGCAGCCGCTAAGGCATAAATAAGTAATAATTATAGATGACTACTATTCTTTGATTATATAGACAATCCCATCATAATCAAAGCTGCTATTATAACGCCAGTGTTGAAGCAAGAGCTTGTGCATATTTTCGTCCGTTGTTACACTTACATCCCGACGACAGGCAATTTAAGGATAGATATAGCATTTTCCACTAAAGTATTCAAGTTTTGTGTAAACAGCGTTTGATAAATCTAAGGTCTACTATCTCTATTCAATAATTAAATCAATTTCTTCTAAATTTTTTATACAGACCATTTGATCGCTTGCATTAGACGATGGTTTGCCGAGGCCTCCATGCCGAAAATCCAATAAATTCTAGTCCGCGTAACCTAGTTACAAAACACACGTATCAAACTTAAATTTACATCTAAATAACATAAATTCCATTTAGTGCTCCAAAATTTCACTATAAAAGCATATTAAAACGAACACATCTTTATGTTTTTTGCTTTTAATTTAAACGTTATATTATTAACAATCACGGACAAGTTACTCGTCCATATCTAATTCATAATCTCATTAAACTAACACAAACTGTGGAGTGTCGAAACCTCGATCAAATTACGAAACATAAACAAAAAGGGTAATAAAGATATAATAACCACAAATATGAAAGACAGATGCTAATATTAAGACCACTAAATAAAAATGTCATTCTGAATTTGGTTAGTTTATCTCACGGAACGAACATGCTACCAACATAAGATAAGGAATAACCGCCATTCACGGTGAGCAAACGCAAATCGAAAGGTTAGCTTCGATTGTAACTCACACTCGCTCGTCTTCGCTTGTCGATACCGACGACGTTAACTCGGTTAGCGCGATGGTGAAGTCATTCGATTAATTTTGTGCAACTCGCACTAGGCACACTGTTGTTAAAATCGTCGAAACAGAACATCGAAGTACCGATGCGGGGCTTCTTTGAATCTTTTAATTGCTCGAGTATATCACGCTTTTTATTTCTCAGAGTCCCTACTAAAGTTTAGGGAATTGCATTTATTACATATTTACTGTTGACATCAGCAGCCATTACGAGTTCTAAAGCTCTGGCAAAGAATTTTTAAGTGAGGCCGATTCAGCAACTTTTTGGAATAAAACGTACTAATGGGAAACCCATTTAAAATCTCTAACTCGGATAAGCTGATTTTAAATAATTTTATTATGTAGTTAATGATTGTCATTAATTATCATTCACGATTTTTATACCTGTTTAGACTTCGGTGATTTTTTTAATTAATAATTGTAATTTGTCGTCATAGCTATAATATAACAGTGATGTAAGTTACTTGCGCCATGTTACGGCTTAGAGTCTTGGCAAATACTGGAAGGTCTTGTGGTCTCCAATAGATGGCGGCATAATCATTTTGTATTTATACTAACCGATGTTAAATACTCTGATCGACGATGATAAGCAGTGTCAAAAGTGTTCAGCATTTAGCACTGCCGTCGTCAATCTGTTACGACTGTTTATAGTTTATGAAAAAGTAGCTTTTAACCTAGCACAGATTTATAATTTTATTCAATCGGTCCTACAAAATTGATAAGAATTGAAATCGATGGAGGTTGGATGCAGTCTCTAAAACACAATTAAATCTATACATTGAAAAAAGCATGATTGCGGTGAGGAGGTAGCGTGCACGTTATTTTCGACTAGGGTTTTAAGCTTCGATCAACAATACCAACTAGATAACGGGTCACGTACAAAATCATAGCTAAATACTGTCCGCATGAATATAAACTATGAAAAGACATAAATTTAATAACATTTAGTGTGAAATCACCCTTAAGTTATAACAAATAAAGTTCTCATTCTCGTTATTGCCTTGCGAGCTACACTCTCACTTGCAAGAGCTCACGTCTCATGTGCGCTCTTATTTACTGAGATGGATTTCTTGCGCCGACCCGACATCTAGTTGGTATTGTTGATCGAAGGTTTTAAGCTAAAATTTAAGATTTAGTATGGAGGATTACCGATGTCTGAAAAATGTGAATGAAATTATAGATTTCTAAATATGTGCACATTTATTAGGTATCCAAAGAGTCTACGCTTAATGTAAAGATATTACTACTGAATGTAAATGAGGAATGGAAGTAACTAGTTCAATTTTCGGTAAGTTTTATACTGCCAAGAAGGAATAACACAGTGACGTTGAAGCTCTTTCAAAGAATTTTTAACTGTGGCCGATTCAGCAATTTTTGGGATAAAAGTTACTAATAGCTTGCCTCTTAAAGTCTTTAACTCGTATAAGCTATGTTAGTTTAAATCTCTGCGAAGATATGTGGACTAAGGTCCACAACACACCAATCTAGTGTGGTGCCTGGTGGATTTACAAATTAGCTTGTTATTTTCCATTTCTCACTTTCAAATTAAAACAAATCAAACGCCAGCTCATGTGTTAAAATCAAATCGTTTAGGCCATACAGCTTAGATACACATACACTCGAACACAGTCGGTTAAAAACATGTGTCAAAAAGTATGATTGACCACAAAAAATTATGATTGTTCACAAGTAAAGCAAATTGCATACTGTGTGCGTAAATTCTCAGACTACTTCGTCCGGTCAATCACTCAATACCCGTAGTACCTTTTTTTTATAGAATAGGGTGACAAACGAGCACACAGTCCACCTGATGGTAAGTGGTTGCTGCGGCCCATAGATCTACATCTATCTTCCATTACAAAACCTATGTCGGTTTTTCCGAATTATGTACTTACCTTATACTTTCGGGTATACATTGACTATGACATTATTTGCGGTCTCTGTGCTTGCACTACTCTGTACATTATTTTTCGACTCGGTCGTGATAATTACATTTTTCGAGTTTCACGCAGAAACGTATAAATAATCAGTTTTGCTAATGTAAATTAGTAAAAATCCAGCCTATTAGGCAACCTCCAACAAAAAAGTGCCGTAAAAGTAAGTAAAAATATAACCTCAAAGTGGAACGTACCACCACACTCGAGGAGCGTTCTTGCGATAAACTCTCTTTGTAATTAAAAATAATTATTACTTATGTGGAGCACATAAGTAATAATTATTTTTCCTGCGCTTATTTACATTTATAGTCACTTAAAGGCGTGTAAACTCCTAAATTAACGATTTTCAATACAGACAAAACTGACTATTGTCACCTTACGTCACATCGAAGCGCCTGGTAATTTATGACGGCAAACTTTTATCTGGCAATATACAATATTATTGCTAGGCGTTTGTAATTAAAACTAATAATGTTAATAAAAAAATTGTATCGCAAAAGGTCGAAAATGAAGAAGGCATGCATCTTCGGAATCACAATACAATGTAAAAATAATTTTTCCTAAATTTATATTCGCAGAGTTTTGGAAGAAAAATAATTTGGATATATCATTTCTTAACACATTTTTTTAAATTGGCATATTGACTAATTTTAAAAAGGCAGACACCTTGTGAAGGAAACGAACAAACCTACAAAGTATGTTTTAACGCTCAGAATTACTTTAGGTCGAAGTTTCAGTGAACAGAAATACATAAAGTTTCGCCAGTTCTCTTCGTACTAGCCGGTACACAGCGCATTGCTGCCGCAGAAAAAAAAATGTGGAAATACCGTTTTAAACTTGGAAGGGTTATATTGTTTAATTTAAAATGATAATACATTAATAATTTAGTCACATATGATGTCTTTAAAATAATTATGTCAGTATGATACGCGCGCCACCTACTGAAATTTAATTGTACTATATAAGCTTCCCGCAAGTCCACCAAGCAATAAGTTAACAAAGGGACAATGCCCAAAATCACCCTGTGAAATAAATGCATCGGACATAGTCGATAAATAATTAATTATCTATTTTATAATATAAGTTGCAAATACTTTAATATCACGGACTAGTTGCATTCCAAAATGAACATCAAAAAGTATTCTATTCGACTTACAACATTAATCGCCGCCATCTTCGCCAAACGTCACGTGGTGTGTAAAAAACGACTAGGGATGACCATTCGATTGTAACCGATCTTTTGAATTTTTAATGAACTGTTGCATATTTTGAAACTGAATCACATTTTGAAGTTGTTTTGAATAATGTGTAAATAGAAACTACAATAAAAACAGTCAGCCACTATTCCTTTTTGTTATTCTCTAAAATTATAATTTAAAAAACCCACTATACATAATTAACGAGGTCATACTCGATTATGAATAGGTAATTAGAATAACGTTGAAGTAAACAAAACCTAATTATTTCTATGTTCTTATTATTAATGTTTTCTGATAATGGTTTAGAAAAGTGCGTGGTTTACTTCTAACTAAACGATCACTTACGAGATTACGTTAATAAATATTAAAAAAAATGCTTATCGTCTCGTTACTGCATGAATTATAATTGTTTTCTATAAAAAATCTATAAACATATTTCAAACTAGATACAGATGTTATAATTAATAATATTACGAGACAGGAGAAGCAGAGAAATAAAGTTTATTACAAGTAAAGTTAGGACATTGTGTTACTTGTTACGGTAGATATTAATATTATCGTATGATAAAGTTGATGTCATACTGTTTGTAACCTATGGCCATAGTAAATCCTAGGAAAAGAATAATTCAAATCGTATTTGGCACCCCCAGTTTTGACGTCACTAAATGATAACTTGTCACTATAGGCCGTCGGCGTCGTGCAGTCCTCGCCCATGCCCTCGCGGGATACAGGGTGGACGGGGACGAGGTAGCACGCAGATCGTGCACGAGGCCACGCCCACGGCTACAAACGTAGGGATTTGGGATCGACTTATCTTGAGATTAATATTGATTTATTTAGATTTATTACGAAGTACGTTGTGATGTAGTGATGAATATGATATGAAATATGATAATATTAAATAACTTTATATTATAAAAAAGTACCCCACCGCGTCTGTCTGTGCGGTTTTCTCCAATAGACGGAGTGGTTCATGAGGAAGCTTTGTAAAATCTAGTACAAGTATAAAATGTAATGCACGCCTAAAGAAGAACGAAAATTGGGAAAATAAAAGATTAATCATCGAATAATAGTAATTATATTTATTCTAAAGAAGAAAGTAATTTAATAAATGTTTTTTACACTTTAGAACTGGGACACTACGTCGTATGACTCCTAAAGTGAAACTACTTCAATTCGCTTTTCGGGAAACAAGATTTTTTCTGGGAGATTTGAACTTGTAAGGACCTGCAGTGTCATCCTGTATCATTGTATTTCTTTCACTGACAATTCTTCATATTGTTCTTTCCGAGAACCCAGTTGCTACAGATATGGTTTTTGCCAAATTAATATCGTTCTGGTATTCTTGGGATGATTTATCTATTTTACGCTCTTTAAAATACTTGTCTACGTTATACACAATTTCTTTTGATTGTCGTCCAATCGGTTTGCTCATTCATCTTCGGATCGTAATATCGTGTGCGTCTAGTATATAAGTAACCGTCGCAAGCGACCACCGGCGACTGGCGCTCCTGCTCCTGAGCACGCGGCGTGCTCACTCGCCCTCCCGCAGACCGCTCGCTTCCCCTTTGAGACCGTTTTACCTCGTCTTGCCAACCTCTGTAACCCCGCAGGCGCGGACTGTACGAAGTTGACAGTCTATAGTTTACCTCTCACTTGTGCTCCCACCCTTTGAATTACGTTAGCTTCGTAATCGAAATGCGAGCGATATAATTATATAATAAAAAAGGAATATAATTATATATCGCAGTGATTTGGTGACTTTCAGGACTATCTATTGAATATTAACCCAACTAAAACGAACTTTTATTTCATCAATGGACTTCCACAATTATGGGTAACTAATTAACATAATTAGTTTTCCTTCACATGCAGTAAAAGATAATGTGTAAATTCACATTTTGTTAAGAATTCAATTATGTATAACCAGACTCAAAGTTATTTGTTAATACCTGTTTATAAATATTTACTGTTTTTTTATGGATTTACCTACAAACATTAGCTATAATGAGCATTAATTTTGATAGCGACCATTATTAAACGATCTCTGCGAGTAGTATGCACTTCTGTAAAGAAGTCTAGCGAATTGTAATAATATTTGCTACACTTAAAAGCAAAATAATTCAATCGTAGTTTTATATGTGGTAGAGCCATGCTGCACTTATATTGGTAGTCCAGTTGTAGCACAAATGGCTCGGCTCTCTCATAAAATACCAGGGTAAAATAATAGCTTAATGCTGCTGTGTTTGGTATGTTAGTGTAGAGAACCGGAGACCCTTTTTACTGGAAATGAAGCATTCCATCTTAGTGCTGACAGTTGACAACGCGTCTGCATTTGGATTCGTAATCGAGGATACATGTAGGTGTCTATGGGCCATAGCAACCAATTACCATCAGGTGGGCTGTGCGCTCGTTGGTCACCCTATCCTATGAAAAAATGTTAAAGGAAACCAATATTTTCCCCTTTTTCAGAAAAAAACTAATGTAAAAAACAGTAGTAAACTGTTGATTTTATTAGCATAGAAACACTTTTTTAGTGCGGGAACAGATTCTCGGTCCTGCACTGCTGCAGCTAGGAGTCATTTATTTATTAACTTATTAATTACTAGTCTAATTATGCGTTTTTATTTTATGTTTACTTCATACATATTTTTGTACCCAATAATTGTAGAGATATAATTACAAATTGCTGTGTGTATGTGTATGTAAAATTCATTGATTTCTTATCTTCATCGGCATTTTTACTTAATCCCCACGTAAAAACTTTATTTCTTATAAATTAATATAGAGATCTGACTTATATTAGATAAAAATTACGATAAACAATATGTCGGTAAATATTATATCGATAAAATTATTTTTTAATTGATTGGCATTTACAGCACTAGTATAATTTGCCTATGTTGTCAGCACTAGTATAATTCGCCTATGTTGTCAGCACTGTTATTCAAAAAATAAATGTCATGTCTTGATGTTGGTATAGTAGTTTTGCGCCCTTTCATACATTTACTTTTACTAAGGGAGTCCCGCCTCATAAACGTAGTGATTATATTCTCTTTGTTGCGCATATGCAATGGAAAGTGTATTTTGTGTAAATTGCGGCTTGTAAGTTGCTGGACGTTTTATTTTGTTGGAAGACGATACTAAGAATTGTTGAATGTTTCAGTATATTGCTTTTCTGTCTCTTAAAAACCGTACTAAATGATAAAAACTATAATATTAGTAGTTCTATTATAACCTCAAAATGTGATACTTTTTTTAAATATATCTTTTCTGCAGCTAGTCCGCTACAAAAATAAGATCATATAGGAAATCCCTATTGATCGACAATACAACACCAATTTTCCGATGCTATTGGTTCCAGGGCGAACAACGTATGAGCGCGGTGCAATGTCCTTTAAGCGCAATCGGATGAATGGTATGTCAGCGCATAAAATACAATTTTTTTTTATATATTAGATAAAAATAGGTATATGTGTGAATAATAAAGTATACTACTGATAAAAATGCATATCAATCTAAATAGAAACTATCACAAATGCACTAAATGTATTTAGATTCGAGTTATTGTGCAACATAATTTAAATTAGAAAAAAAAAGTTTATATATATTTTTTTTTGAAAATTTAGCGATCAGTTGTATATGGTTTCAAAACTCGAATCAAATATCGAATATCGATATCGCAATTAAAAATATCGACGAAAAATATTGATGATTTTGTGAGTAATTATCTATATTTCGGTACATCGATATTTTTTACCCAAACCTAGCTAGCCTTAATCGTTGCGCTTGGCAGCGGATCTTCTATCGTAGTTCGACGCTGCTGCCTGTCGCCGGTTATAATAAATTCTCATTGCTCAACAGTTTTCACCACCTATACTTGTTCGCTACTGGAAAATCATTAGAAATAAGAACAACCCTACGCGCATACTCACTCTAGATATATATATATATATATATATATATATATATATATATATATATATATATATATATATATCACTAATACTAGATATATATATATATATATATATCACTAACACTTTCGGGGGCCAGGGCCCCCGAAAGTGTTAGTGATATATTTATCTAGGTAGATACGATTGAGTGACGGAGGCTTACCTATCTATGGTTAATATACCTACAGTATACAGAACGAAAACATTCTAACATTTGAACCGTGGTAGAGCCACGCGGCAGTTTTGTTGTTGCACGTAGATATGGGCCGGCTCAAACCGGGGTGGTACCACGACCTCACAGAATACCGGCGTGAAGTGGAAGCTCTGCTTGAGATGAGTACAGATGGCCGAAGGCCTAAATCCCCCCCCCCCCCATCATAAACATGGTAGCGGAATTAAATGATGATAGACTACTCCAGGAGGATACCAGCACCCCTGGAGAATCCCTCGCTGAGCACCCACGACCAAGTTACTCCACTCCTGAGCGTGGGTGCCTAGGCTGCTCCGCGTATTCTGGCGGGGGGGGGGGGGGGGAATTCCACTCAAGACTACATCTGCTCGGGGCAAACAGAGCAACAAGACCAAGGCGACACCTGCCACGCTATCCGTGAATTTCTGCAATATCAGGGGAATTTACCCTAACCTAAACGCCATCCACTACCATCTCGAGACGGCGAGGCCAGCTCTGCTCTTTCTGACCGAGATGCAGGTGTCCCCTCCGGCTAATGTCTCGTATCTCTCCTACCCGGGGTACAAACTGGAACACTCCTTTGTGCCTCGGGCTGGAGTTTGCGTTTACGTCAGAGAGGAGATCTGTTCTCGACGCCTCGGCAGTCTTGAAGGTTCGGACCTGTCCATCCTTCAGCTACGCGTAGACAGCGACGACCATCCGCGCGTCTGCGGGTGCCTCTATAGGTCCCATAGCGGTAATGCCGAAACAGACCAACTCTTCGACCACGTCCAAATGGCTACAGATTCGTTGCTACAGCAGATCAGAATCGCCGAGGATCCCCTTCGCAGAGATCGTGATCTCTGCGAAGGGGATCCTCGGCGATTTTAACACCCATCACGCCGAATGGCTTGGTCCACGTTTAACCGATCATGCGGGGAGATCTGGTCATGATTTTGCCCTGGCATATGGTCTGACAAAACTGGTTACTTCGCCTACGCGGATTCCAGATGTGAAGGATCATGCACCTTCTCTGTTGGACCTTCTGCTGACCTCTCATCCGGACGGAGATCAGATTTCCGTCGACGCCCCTTTAGGCTCCTTGGACCATGGTCTTGTCCGAAGTGTGGTGCCACTCACGCTGAAATCGCAGTTGCATTCCGCAGGCTGCCGCCGTGTTTGGCATTATAGGTCAACTGATTGGGATGGGATGCGGTCTTTATTTGCGCCTACCCTTGGGGGCGGGTTTGCTTCTCGCCAGACGATCCCAACGTTGTTCCGGATTCTGTCGCTGATGTGGTACTTTAGGGTATGGAACTTTTTATTCCTTCCTCTGTGGTACCCATTGGAGGCAAATCTCAGCCACGGTTTGGTTGCTCCTGTAAAATAGCATCATGCTGTAAGCAGAAGTGCTACCAAGTCTGGGCTGACGCATCAACTTCCCGGGATATAAACACGAGCGCTCTAAAAAAGAAGTATAATTCCGCCTCTACGTCCTTCAAAAGAGTCATTGCCAAGGCAAAGTCAGAGCACATAAGCAGAATTGGCGAAAACCTAGTTCACCTTCCTTCTGTAACCCGTGCATTCTGGTCGCTCGCCAAGACTGTCTAGGGGAATTTCTGTCAGCCATCTCTTCCATCTCTGGATAGGGAGGACTAGTCACTTGCCCATACCGCAAAGGAGAAAGCCAATCTGCTGGGCTCTTTCTTTGCGTCCAACTTGACTCTCGATGACGGGGGGATTACGCCGCCGACCATCCCGTGGTGTGAGTGCTCCATGCCGGAAGTGCAGTTCACACAACGCTCGGTTCGCAAAGCACTCCTCTCCCTAGACATCCACAAGTTGAGTGGGCCTGACGGAATCCCCCCAATTGTGCTCAGGACGTGTGCTCCAGAGTTGGCACCGGTTTTAACGCGTCTTTTTCCGTACTCCTACTCCCTAGGCGTAGTCCCAAAATCATGGAAGACGGCTTTCGTCCACCCGATCCCTAAAAAAGGCGACCGCTCAAACCCGTCCAACTACTGGCTTATCGTCATCACCTCATTGTTCTCCAAAACAATGGAGTCTTTTGTTAACTTATGAATACCAGCGTGAAATAGTAGCTTAATGCTGCTGTATTTCGTATGGTGAGTGCAGAGTACCGGAGACCCTTTTTACTGGAAACGAGGGATTCCATCTTAGTCCTCACGGGGACAACGCATCTGCATTTTGATTCGTAATCGAGGATAGATGTAGATGTCTATGGGCCACAGCAAGCACTTACCATCAGGTGGACTGTGAGCTCGTTTGTCACCCTATCCTATAAAAAAAAAACTGCCAGCTCATGAGGTACCTTGAGGATCACCAGCTGATTAGAGACCGCCAATACGGTTTTCGCCGTGGCCGATCAGCTGGTGATCTTCTGGTCTACCTAACTCATAGATGGGCGGAGGCAGTAGAGTCCAAGGGGGAGGCATTGGCCGTTAGTTTGGACATTGCGAAGGCCTTTGATCGGCTTTGGCACAAAGCGCTTCTTTCGAAGCTCCCTTCCTATGGGCTTCCCGAGAAATTGTGCGATTGGATCATCAGCTTTCTTGCAGATCGGAGCATCAACGCCGTTGTTGAGGGTGCAAGCTCCGATTACAAGCCTATTAATGCTGGTGTTCCACAAGGCTGCGTGCTATCGCCAACGCTGTTTCTTCTGCATGTCAATGATATATTACAAACCTGTAACATTCATTGCTATGCAGATGACAGCACTGGTGATGCTCTTTACACTAGCCGTGCCAATATTTCTCGGGAAAACGTCTCCGAGTACCGAGATAAACTTGTATCTGAATTCGAGTCTTTGCTGAACAGAGTCTCGGATTGGGGGCGATTAAATCTAGTCCAGTTTAACCCCCAGAAGACACAAGTTTTCCGCTAAAAAGAAACCCTTTGTCGTATGTCCTCAATTTCAAGGCACTCCCCTTGTTTCCTCAGCCAGTATCGAAATCCTCGGCGTCGACATATCGAGTGGCGTGCAGTTTCGTGGTCACTTGGAAGAGAAGGCCAAATTGGCCTCTAAAAAGCTTTTCGTGCTCAGCAGAGCGGGACAGTATTTCATGCCGGTACACCGCTTGCAACTTTACAAGGCGCAGGTTCGGCCGCACATGGAATACTGTTCCCATCTCTGGGCTGGGCCTCCCCAGTAAAAGCTCCTTCCACTTGACCTCATCCAGCGCAGAGCGGCTCGAATCGTCGACGGCCGAGTGCTTTCCAATCGGCTCGATTCACTGGCGCTGCAAAGAGATGTTGCATCTCTTTGCATTTTCTTTCGCATATGCCATGGGGAGTACTCTAAGGAATTGTTCAGATTAATCCCAGCCGCCAAATTTCGTGAACTCACTACGCGGCAAACGTCCCGATACCATCCACACCATCTGGATGCTTGGCGGTCCACCACTGTATGTTTCAAAAGGAGTTTTCTTCCGCGTACGACCTCTATGTGGAATAGTTTACCACCGGTGATTTTTCCGGACCGATACGACCTGGGGACCTTCAAGAAAAGAGCTTACTCCCTTCTAAAGGGCCGGCAACGCACCTGCAATTCCCCTGGTGTTGCGGTTGATCATGGGCGGCGGTAGTCACTTAACATCAGGTGAACCGCATGCTCGTTTGCCCCCTCTTCTATAAAATAAACTAAATAAATAAATAAAATACATACGTTTTCCGAAAAGATGCCTCTAAAACCAGAAAAAGCTTGTCGATATACTTTTATATCCTCGTAATATGTTTAAGAACGAACGATAAACAAAATCTATAAAAAAACGTTACGAGGGCAATATATGTCAATGAAATTCAGGGAAAAATATCGGTTCGCGTTCACTCTATGGTCATATCAGTATGTCCTCGTAATCACTGCACATTATACCTTCTTCTACATTTGTTCATTTGTATTTAATCACTTTTTTCACCTTTTTTTTTCAAAAAAGCTTCGATATTTCTGCAAATAAGGGTTTTTTTTTGTTAAGGTTTAAGGTAAGGTATTTAAAAGATCTTATTATTAGGCCGATGTTCAGCAGTGGACTTGTGAAGGGCTGTAATGATGATGATGATTATTATTATTATTAAGGATATATAAGTCAGAGAGAGAGAGAGAGAGAGTAAGAGAATTAGTGCAAAATCCAGCACAGAAAAGACGTTAGAGACAGTTTTATTATGACAAATAACTTGTGTTCCAAATTTGTTATATTATGCGGTAAAGGGTAAACTAAAAATAAATTTGGAAGGGGTTGTTGCCTAAAATGAAGACGAATAGCGTCAGCGGCATTGGCGACTAGGTAAACAATATTCTGATCAAGTCCCGGATTTCAATTTGAACGAGATTAGAATGGCTTCCCAGCATCTTAAAAACATCATGATACCTGGTGAGGACAGAATTACAACAGAACTTTTGCAAGTGACTGAATAATCGGAACATATTAATACGCTAACAATATGCTCAGTTTAACCTACATAGTGTCTACCAACGGTTAGACTTCCAACGGTTAAGTCACCAGAAAAAGATGTGTTCATGTCACACGTATACTACAGAACCATAACATTGTCCTTTATTTTGGATGCATGAGAAAGTTTAAAGTCCTTCCGCAAACTATGGAGAAGGCTGTGCTCAGAGTTACCTTGCTAAAAAGAAGCCGTATCGAAAACATCCGCAGCTGAATCAGGGTTACAGACATGGTTCAAGGTATTAGTAAAAAATGCGCAATGGGCCGGCCACAGCTCAAAGAACCCACAACCTATGAAGAATAAACGTTCCCCAGTGGCAGCCTCCTGGTAAGCGGAGCATGGTGATAATCCCCACTATCTATGTCTATCTTGATATAGATAGTGTATCGCATGATATCTGAAATCATGCATAAGACCGGTGTTTCCTTAATTGAGTCGAGGATCTCAATCTGTTGGATCTCAATCTGTTGGAGAGCAAGCTCAAACCGCCCTGGGCGTTAGTCCTATACAAATTAGCCTTTGACTCCTTATATAGATGTAGATCAACGGGCGTTAGGCATAGAATCGCATTAAGAGCCACTCCAGGCAAGATTTAGAAAGGTAAAAAGAGCTATTTCTTTATCCTTCTCTATGTGGAATGTGGTGTCTCTTATATCTATGTGGAATAGTTTACCACCGGTGATTTTTCCGGACCGATACGACCTGGGGACCTTCAAGAAGAGAGCTTACTCCCTTCTAAAGGGCCGGCAACGCACCTGCAATTCCCCTGGTGTTGCGGTTGATCATGGGCGGCGGTAGTCACTTAACATCAGGTGAACCGCATGCTCGTTTGCCCCCTCTTCTATAAAATAAACTAAATAAATAAATAAAATACATACGTTTTCCGAAAAGATGCCTCTAAAACCAGAAAAAGCTTGTCGATATACTTTTATATCCTCGTAATATGTTTAAGAACGAACGATAAACAAAATCTATAAAAAAACGTTACGAGGGCAATATATGTCAATGAAATTCAGGGAAAAATATCGGTTCGCGTTCACTCTATGGTCATATCAGTATGTCCTCGTAATCACTGCACATTATACCTTCTTCTACATTTGTTCATTTGTATTTAATCACTTTTTTCACCTTTTTTTTTCAAAAAAGCTTCGATATTTCTGCAAATAAGGGTTTTTTTTTGTTAAGGTTTAAGGTAAGGTATTTAAAAGATCTTATTATTAGGCCGATGTTCAGCAGTGGACTTGTGAAGGGCTGTAATGATGATGATGATTATTATTATTATTAAGGATATATAAGTCATAAGGATATTTATAGGTAATTAAAGTAAGATTGTATTTGTTTGTCGTTGGCACTTTGTTCATCATAACTTTTAATTATTTATGAAACTTAATATTTTTATACAGGTATACTAATGAGGATATAGTTTGTGACTGCCATGCCCATAGACATTTACATCTACCCTCTATTAGGAATTTAATACAGATGCACTGTCGTCAGTCTACTCATTAGGGATACGTGATCATCAAAATGATACGACTAAGTTATCTTTGGCCAGCAAGAGAGTACTTTTGAATATAAAGAGTTGTTTCAGATAAGAATTCATGCTGTTGTGTTTCAAAACAATACATTTGTTGAAACAGGCGTATTATCATGTGTGCTTGTAAAACGATAACCCTCAACAATACGCGAGCCGCGAACATTCCATCATGTGAAAACTAAGTACCGGATCGATTTCTGCGAAATGAACGACGTGCCAAATGCATAACAAGGCTATTGGAGGCTATTAGCTATAGACATTGAAGTATAATGAACTCACATGAAGCATAATATACCAATGCCTATAGACAAGTTGACTGCTATCCTCTTCGGTTCCAACGAAGTTTTTAGTAGGTGACAGAGTTACCACCTAAATACCTCTTTTGTTTTCAATATTATTTCCAACCCATTACCTTAAAGTAGCCACTGTACCAAGCAAGAGTTACAATATAATAGAGGCGTTGTATCTTTTAGGAATCAGCAGCATATGTATCCACGGCCTGCAGTGTATTCCAAGCTTGGTAATTTATTACAACGTATCAAAAGTCCACTACCCAAAATAGATTGCCTCAAGCGTGGATAATCGCCAGATTTGCAACGGATGCCAAGTGGGTGGGCAACCGCTGTAACTATTTCGAGTTTTTATCAGGAAGATGCTGCTGCCCATCTCCTGGTTGGCTTCTTCTGTCGCCTCTTAAGACACTCATGAAGCGATATGGGCGTAGTGGATAATCTTCTGTCGCCGCTACACTGTGTATTCCAATGTTAGAAAACATGATGATTTCTTAGTTAACACGAACGTCACAAATTTGTAATGTTAATGTGCTACAAGTTTTATAACATTTTATTCGTATTATTTTATACTGAATTTAGCCGTGGCTAACTATGACATTGGGACTAGGGATTGAAATCTAGCAGTGGGATACTGCAATCCAGCGGGATCTAGCATAGTTTTAGGAACTTCGGGATCCCGCAACAACTGGCGGATCCGCATGCGAATACGCAATCGTCAAATCACGCAAACTAATTCAAATTTGTATTTGAAACTGATGGATATGGGAAGTAGTTATTTCTTTTGTATGTATGTAACTATTAAAATACATAAATGTCAATTATAAAATTTTTATCAAGTACCTAATTTGGTCCCTATTAATATAGGTATTGCCTAACCTATTGATTAGGTACTTATTAATAAATTGAACCAACTGTCTGATATTTTAATGGTATTAAGGGCTATAAATTTAGATGCGTCCGTCTTTCAGATTAAAAAGCAAAGCATCACTCAGTAAACAATATTGTAGGATTCTGCAGTTCGAGCTACCATATCGCATAATAATAATAATAATAACTTCTTGAGCGCGCTCACCATGCATAATCGCGAAGTGTGCAGCCTCCGTAATTACTTCCTGGCGAGATCGGATGATCCATTCTATAAGGACGTCATTTCTTGTGATAAAGGACTTACCCCTCTATCCTTAGCCAACGAGCAATGGCAAGACCCGGCAGTGCAGACAATTTCCGACCGGGAGACCGTGTGGAAGGAGAAGGAGCTCCACGGGAGGTTCTACAAGGCTCTACATGAGCCTTTCGTAGACACAGTAGCCTCCCTCCACTGGCTACGCTTTGGTGATCTCTTCGGGGAAACCGAGGGTTTTGTCTGTGCAATACAGGATCAGGTTGTTAAGACCAACAACTATCGGAGATACATCCTAAAGGATGGCACCGTGGACATCTGTCGAGCTTGTCGCCATCCCGGTGAGCACTTAGGCATGTTATCTCCGGTTGTTCGGCGCTTTCTAACTCTGAGTACTTGCACAGGCACAACCTAGTAGCCAGAATTCTTCACCAAGAGCTCGCTCTGAAATACGGTCTCGTTGATCGGAAATTGCCGTATTACAAGTACTTGCCGGAAGCCGTGCTCGAAAATGATCGCGCCAGGCTCTATTGGGACCGAGCCATCATCACAGACAGGACTATTCTTGCGAATAAGCCTGATATTGTGCTGATGGACCGGGCACAGTCAAGGATATTTTTGGTCGACATTACCATTCCGTATGACGAGAACCTCGTGAAAGCCGAAACAGACAAGCAAACAAAATATCTGGACCTGGCTCACGAGGTGACCGACATGTGGGGTGGTCTGCCGACTGAAATTATTCCTGTAGTCGTCTCTGCAAACGGGCTAATCCCAGTCAGCCTCTCGGGTCATCTGAGGCGACTGGGACTACGTGGCGGACCGCTCCGGGCTCAAATGCAGAAGGCGGTGCTCATCGATACCGCCCGCATCGTCCGCCGGTTTCTTTCCCTTTCCCCCTAACCCTCGGCCGTTTGGTCTCCCCTGCCGAGGGCCTCCATCTGGTTGGGCTTTTATTTATTTATGTATTTTTATATTTATTTTATGTTATTGATATTTATGTATATTTATCTTTTCACTTTCATTTATAATTATATATTTATAGAACCCAACCAGATGAGAAAACTATATAGATACCCCATAATAATAATAATAATAATAATAATAATAATAATAATAATAATAATAATAATAATAATAATAATAATAATAATAATAATAATAATAATAATAATAATAATAATAATAATAATAATAATAATAATAATAATAATAATAATAATAATAATAATAATAATAATAATAATAATAATAATAATAATAATAATAATAATAATAATAATAATAATAATAATAATAATAAAACAATTCAACACATCACTGGTGCCTGTAAAGCGATTGTTCAGACGGACTATAAGTATCGGCATGATCAAGTAGCCAATATAATTCACCAAAAACTTGCCTTTAAGTATAAATTAACTGACCAGCCAACTCAAGTATACTATAAATATAAACCAGAAATAGTGCTTGAAAATACCACTCACAAAATGTATTTTGACAGAGCTATACTTACTGACAAAACAATACACTTTAATAGACCGGATATAACATTAATAGATAAAGCGAATAAATGTGCTCTTATTATTGACATTGCTATACCTAATTCACATAACTTACAGACAACAATTAATGAAAAAATTTCCAAGTACACTGAATTAAAACATGAAATTATTAGAATGTGGAATTTGCATAACGCCATTATAGTCCCTATAGTCCTCTCTACGACTGGTGTAATACCAAAAGCGCTTCATCAATCATTAAAAACTTTAGATTTACCAAAACTAACATATATTCAGTTACAAAAAGCAGTTTTACTTAATACTTGTAGAATAGTTAGAAAATTTACCTCCACAGAAAACTACCCATAACCAAACAAGTTCATGGTATCCACCTGGCTTTGTCCCGTGGTAATAACCATTAATCCAGTTTTGTTAGAAACAAACTGAGAAAACGTAGAAAATATAAATAATAATAATAATAATAATAATAATAATAATAATAATAATAATAATAATAATAATAATAATAATAATAATAATAATAATAATAATAATAATAATAATAATAATAATAATAATAATAATAATAATAATAATAATAATAATAATAATAATAATAATAATAATAATAATAATAATAATAAAAATAATAAAAAGGCGTAGGGAATTGACGACCCCATCGCCCGCTGACGTAACAGTTAAGTGACAAAACTGCTACGTCAACGCAGTCAGTCAGCGCCTTGCGAGAGGTGTGAGCGCCGTGCCTCGGCAGAATTTAGGGTGCAGAGGCCCGTTTGTGCTTATGGCTACACACGAAACGGTGCCGGGCCTGGGCGTCTCCCGTTAATGGACGCCCAAATAATGGATGATGGATAAGAAGATAGTGCGCAAAGGGCCGCTGCCTGGGGGTCGCCGGGGCGCGTCTGGAGCTGGCGCTGGACGCGGCAGCATGCGGGTCGCCAGCCGAGCGCGAGGAGCTGCACGGTCACCTAGCAGCCCTCCGCATCCATCATCCCCACCAGAAGGCTTGGTGTCGGCTGGGTCTTCTCGGACTCAGCAAGCGGCACCCGCCGCTGGTGGAGCACGTCGCATGCGTTGGTCACAAGAAATGAATGCAAACGCACTGCGGGCGTACTTTAGGGCAAAAGGGGAAGAAACTGGATGTTAGGCGTATCGGGCTAGGATGCATCGTCTTTTTGCTGAGCTGGAGCCATCTTTAACCGTCACAGAGCAAAACCTGGCAGACCGAGTTCGGTATATCTTGCGCTCAAATATATTTGATGTCGCCGAACTCGAACGGCTACGACGTGAGGCTGTTCCCTCGTCGGATGAGAATGCTACGGCTGAGGATGCGGCGCCACAAATGGTAGAGCAATCCGCAAACGTGGATGCCGCCGTGAATACCCCAGTTGTGGTTGATTCAAACGATGATGGAACAGTCGCCCAGGAACTGGAATTAGAGCATATGAGGAGTATATTGGAAGAGGCGATTGTGGAAACGCGCAGTACGCCTCTCGAAAATCGACCGCGACTTCCCCGCATAGCCCTAAGCAAGCGGAATCGGGCTGTCGTGAGGGCTCTGAACCCAATGCTGGTTACCTATTTGGAAGCCAGCCGGGACCTTTGCGAGACGGACTCAATTCTTTTTGGCGCCGCGCTGGCAGTCTGCCGTATCATAGGCGCCAAGGTTTCCACGGCTGGACGCGCTACTGGCCATAGTAGCGCTATCCCAGCATGGAGAAGAAGAATTGAGGAACGTATCGCAAGGGCTAGAGCTCTCATCGGCAGACTGATATGCTTCAGATCAGGCAACAACAGGCCAAGAATTGTGCGCACCGTCAGGATGGCGTTTGCTGGGACAAATGTCAGTTTGTCCCAGCCGGATATAACGCAAAAACTGACGGAGCGCATAGATGATCTGAAGCAGAGAATCGCTGCTTGGGGGAAGCGGATTCGCCGATTTACCGAGAGGTCAAGGCGGTTCAACCAAAATCGTCTCTTCCAGAGTGATCAGAAGAGGCTCTACAAATCATTGGAGCGACCAGAGGTATGTGGAGCGGGCCCAGGACCGGATCAGGCTAACACTGTCGCATTTTGGCGTGGCCTGTGGTCAGAGCCCGTAAACCACAGCGAGGGCCCTTGGACGGAAGTTGTGGCGAGTCAGTGTGCGAGTATTACGCCCATGGACCCCGTCATCATAACGCCGGATGACGTAGCTGAGGCGGTCCGTAGAGCCCCGAACTGGAAAAGCCCGGGACTCGACGGACTGCATCACTACTGGCTGAAGGGGTTCATGGTGTGTCACGCTGTGCTCGCCCGTCAGTTTCAAGAGGCTCTCAACCAGAAGTCGCTCCCTAGCCTCTTCACTACTGGGATCACTCATTTGGTTCCTAAAGACCAGGTTACCACAGACCCGAGCAAATACCGCCCCATTACGTGTCTACCCACCATATATAAGACACTGACATCCATTTTGAGCGCGAGAATCACTCGTCACCTGGAGCTAAATCAGGTGATGTCACGCGCTCAAAATGGATGTCGGGGCGGTGGTCGTGGAACTAAGGAACCACTCCTCATTGACGCGGTCATTGGCAAAGTGGTGAAACGCAACCGTCGGAATTTCTCCGCCGCCTGGATAGACTACAGAAAGGCATTCGACTCGGTGCCCCATACATGGCTAAAGAGAGTCCTCGAGCTGTACAAGATAGACTGTACAGTGAGAGACTTCCTCGAGCAGTGTATGGGGCAGTGGAGTACGATCCTTTGTCATCTGGGTGAGCGGATGATGGCTGCGGAGAACCACATAAGGATAAGAAGGGGTATCTTCCAGGGCGATTGTCTGAGTCCAATCTGGTTCTGCCTCTCTCTGAACCCTCTCAGTACCTTACTGGAGGGCTCCGGGAGGGGATTTCAGCTACGGAAAGGAGGGACAAAAGTGACCCACCTTTTCTATATGGATGACCTCAAGTTATTCGCCTCCAGTCGCTCCCATCTTATGGAATTGCTAAACATCACTTGTGAATTTAGCAATTCCATTGGAATGGAGCTTGGGACGGATAAGTGTGCGGTCCTCCATGTTGAGAGGGGAAGGGTTGCTAACTCTGAGGGCGCAGACTTATCTGTGCCCGTCAACTTAAGGACCCTTTCCGAGGCTGAAACATACCGATACCTGGGTATGTCACAAAACATCGGTATCGATGAGACTGGTATGAAACAGTCAGTTTGCGACGTGTTTTATGCACGCTTGACCAAAGTGCTTAACAGCCTTTTGTCCGGTGTGAATAAGGCACACGCATATAACGGCTGGGTCATGCCTGTCCTCATGTATACCTTTGGCATACTCAGGTGGACTCAGACTGAACTTAACGCCCTGGATAGAAAAGTCCGCACTACCATGACGTCCCATAGGATGCATCATCCGAGATCGTCGGTAATGAGGCTGTACTTGCCGCGGAAGCATGGTGGTCGTGGCTTCTTGAGCGCGCTCACCATGCACAATCGCGAAGTGTGCAGCCTCCGTGATTACTTCCTGGCGAGATCGGATGATCCATTCTATAAGGACGTCATTTCTTGTGATAAAGGACTTACCCCTCTATCCTTAGCCAACGAGCAATGGCAAGACCCGGCAGTGCAGAGCATTTCCGACCGGGAGACCGTATGGAAGGAGAAGGAGCTCCACGGGAGGTTCTACAAGGCTCTACATGAGCCTTTCGTAGACACAGTAGCCTCCCTCCACTGGCTACGCTTTGGTGATCTCTTCGGGGAAACCGAGGGTTTTGTCTGTGCAATACAGGATCAGGTTATTAAGACCAACAACTATCGGAGATACATCCTAAAGGATGGCACCGTCGACATCTGTCGAGCTTGTCGCCGTCCCGGTGAGTCACTTAGGCATGTTATCTCCGGTTGTTCGGCGCTTTCTAACTCTGAGTACTTGCACAGGCACAATCTAGTAGCCAGAATTCTACACCAGGAGCTCGCTCTGAAATACGGTCTCGTGGATCGGAAATTGCCGTATTACAAGTACTTGCCGGAAGCCGTGCTCGAAAATGATCGCGTCAGGCTCTATTGGGACCGGGCCATCATCACAGACAGGACTATTCTTGCGAATAAGCCTGATATTGTGCTGATGGACCGGGCACAGTCAAGGATATTTTTGGTCGACATTACCATTCCGTATGACGAGAACCTCGTGAAAGCCGAAACAGACAAGCAAACAAAATATCTGGACCTGGCTCACGAGGTGACCGACATGTGGGGTGGTCTGCCGACCGAAATTATTCCTGTAGTCGTCTCTGCAAACGGGCTAATCCCAGTCAGCCTCTCGGGTCATCTGAGGCGGCTGGGACTACGTGGCGGGCCGCTCCAGGTTCAAATGCAGAAGGCGGTGCTCCTCGATACCGCCCGCATCGTCCGCCGGTTTCTTTCCCTTTCCCCCTAACCCTCGGCCGTTTGGTCTCCCCTGCCGAGGGCCTCCATCTGGTTGGGCTTTTATTTATTTATGTACTTTTATATTTATTTTATGTTATTGATATTTATGTATATATATCTTTTCATTTTCATTTATAATTATATATTTATAGCACCCAACCAGATGAGAAAACTATATAGATACCCCACAATAATAATAATAATAATAATAATAATAATAATAATAATAATAATAATAATAATAATAATAATAATAATAATAATAATAATAATAATAATAATAATAATAATAATAATAATAATAATAATAATAATAATAATAATAATAATAATAATAATAATAATAATAATAATAATAATAATAATAATAATAATAATAATAATAATAATAATAATAATAATAATAATAATAATAATAATAATAATAATAATAATAATAATAATAATAATAATAATAATAATAATAATAATAATAATAATAATAATAATAATAATAATAATAATAATAATAATAATAATAATAATAATTATAATAATAATAATAATAATAATAGTAATAATAATAATGTTACGAGCTTGAGGTTCGTGACAATAAAAATTGCCGATAAAATTACCTAAATTAACACTTTAATTTACTTTATACAAATTAAAGTAAAAAAACACTAATAATTAAACACACTAATTCACTTAATTTCACTCCGAAGCTTCGCTTGTGTCGCCGAGTTAAACTCTGTCTCGATCGCATCCCGCGCCATCTATTTATTCAAATCAGCAAAACATCCGGAATGTTCAAGTAAACACGCGTAAGGTACCGAGAGCTCGAGTATAGATTTTCTAGAAACTTAGTTCCTCGGGCGGCGCTGTTGGTCGAGAGATCGGCGATGTCATTCTCCGCAAAGCCCCCCCCGCTCTCGCTCCTGACACTAGATGGCGCTAGTTGACTTATTCACATAACACTGCCCCCTCCTAAGACATGCTCGTCCCGAGCATTATCGGTCCCATAATAACGCGCCAAGCGATCCACATGGACGATCTTAGGAGTCCCTCTCGCGCCTTTCTGTATCCGGTAGGTCACATCGTTGATCCTGGTTACAATCCGGTACGGGCCGTCCCATTTAGCTTGAAGCTTAGGAGATTTCCCTTTGCTGCGGACTGGATTGTGCAACCACACTAATGAACCTTCGTTGAACCCTTTATTGTTCATTTTGCGGTCATACCGGGTTTTCATTTTCTCAGACATTTGCTGGCCCGATTGTCTGACGTGCTCATAAATGTCATTCATTTTGTTCCGCAAGTCATATGCATAATCGGTTATACTGCGTGGGGCATCAGGTGGTATCCCAGTGATCAGGTCTGCAGGCAGCCGTAATTCTCTTCCAAAGTTTGCGAAAGCTGGTGTCACTGCCGTACTTTCGTGAACAGAACTTCGATATGACAACAAAAACGGTTGTATGTGCTTGTCCCAATCTCGTTGCCGATTGTCCACAACTTTTGCTAGGTACCTCTCCAATGTCTGATTAAATCGTTCCACCATTCCATCAGATTGCGGGTGATAAGAAGTCGTTCTTGTTTTATGAGTACCCATAACTCGGCAAGTTTCCTGGAATATTTGAGACTCAAAATTCCTTCCTTGATCGCTGTGAATCTCTAAAGGTACTCCAAAACGACAGAAGACTTCATGAACTAGTTTATCTGCAACTGTTGAAGCTTCTTGATTTGGAATGGCGAAAACTTCTGGCCACTTAGTGAAGTAATCCATTACAACCATGAAATACTTGTTACCGCTTTCACTCTCCGGAAACGGCCCCGCCACGTCAATGGCTATTCTCTCCCATGGTGCACCAACATTGTACAACTTCAATGCACCTCTACTACGAGTCTGAGGTCCCTTTACAGCCGCACAACTTGTACATTTGCGACACCAGTCCTCGACATCGTTTCGACAGTGGACCCAGTAAAACCGTTCTCGGATCTTCAGTAGAGTTCGTTTAACTCCCAGATGGCCTCCTGAATAATCATTATGGTACAGCTGTAGAACATCCGGTACTTTAGCTTTAGGGACAACCATTTGTAAATGACAGCTGTCTCCCCGAACATTTTCCCATTTACGGCACAGAACTCCATCCTGAAGCAGCAAGCTATCCCACTGGGCCCAATAGCTTTTAGTGATCGAACTCATCGCTGAGACGTCGCTCCACTTGGGCTTGGGAGCACTGGCCTTCATCCATTCCAGGATCGGCTTGATGTCCGGATCTTCCTGCTGTGCACGTTGTAAGCTGTCCTTCCACTCGTTGCTGAGGTGGTCTGCCCTGAGCATCCTCACGGATACTACTCCCTTACTCTCTTGCCTAGTACAATGTTTGCAATCTTCAGGACAAGGTCTTCGTGATAATGCATCTGCGTTGCCATGAGATTTCCCGCTGCGATGTTCGATCTCAAAGTCGTATTCCTGCAGTAGTTCAATCCACCTCGCAACTTGTCCTTCTGGATTTTTAAACTGCAATAGCCATTTTAGTGCAGCATGGTCAGTTCGTAAGTGAAATTTTCGCCCCAGAAGATATTTGCTAAAATGCTGCAACGACTTTACCACAGCTAGCAATTCGCGTCTTGTGACACAATAGTTCCTTTCCGGTTTTGACAACGACTTGCTGAAGTACGCTATCACGACCTCTTGGTCACCATTCCGTTGAGACAACACACCGCCAAGTCCTATATCACTTGCGTCTGTGTCAACTACAAATTCTTTGCTTGCATCAGGGTATCCCAAAATAGGTGTTTTGCACAGACGGTCCTTGAGCTCCTGGAATGCGATATTACAACTTTCATCCCAGCAGAAATGTCGCTTCTCCTCGGTTAGCTTATGCAGAGGTTTGGCTATATCTGCAAAGTTCTTCACAAATCGCCGGTAATAGGAGCACAAACCCAAAAATGCTCTAACCTGCGTCTTGTCTTTTGGAACCGGCCAATCCTTTACAGCTGCAATTTTCTCTGGATCCGTGCGGATACCCTCTTCCGACACTACATACCCCAAAAACTTGACTTGCCGTTTGAACAGTGAACATTTCTTCGGACTCAGCTTGAGATTGGCACTCTGAATCTTCATGAGCACGCGTCCCAGGTTTTCAAGGTGTTCCTCAAACGTACGGCCCACGATGATGATGTCATCCAAGTAGACCAGACAGGCATCGCCAATTAGCCCGGTAAGTACAAGTTCCATCAGCCTTTCAAACGTTGCTGGAGCATTGCACAACCCAAACGGCATTACTTTGAATTGCCACAGACCCTTTCCCGTCGAGAACGCAGTTTTCTCCTTGTCCTTGGGGTCAATTTCAACTGGCCAGTAGCCACTTTTTAGATCCAGCGTGCTAAACCATTTTACTCCTGTAAGCATGTCCAGCGTGTCATCAATTCTTGGCAAGGGATAGCTGTCCTTCTTTGTAACGTCGTTCAGACGGCGGTAATCAACACAAAACCGCATGCTGCCATCCTTCTTTTTCACCAGCACCACTGGCGAACACCATGGACTAGAGGAAGGTTCAATAACACCATCCTTCACCATTCCTTCAATCATGGTTTCCACTTCCTTTTCACGTGCTACCGGCAATCGTCTTGGCCGCTGACGGATAGGCAACTCTTCACCTGTGTTTATTTTGTGTTGAACTAAACCAGTCTTTCCTATGTCAGCATCGTTTGATGAGAATACATCGGCGTACTTGAGTAACAACTTCTTCGCCTTGATCAATTCGTTCGGGGAGAGAACACTGCGACAGTCTTCCAAAAGTGTGGTCACTCTCGTTTCTGCATCCTTGCTGGGGGTCCCAGTCGATAGATATTGGCACCGACGTAACCAATCCACTTCCTCACAAGTACCAATCAGTGTGCCTTTTTCTATAATCTGTTCCTGGTCGCAAAGGTTCAGCACACGTACTCCTGAGATGTCAGTGGTCCTGACCAAGGTTCGAGCTACTTTCCATGGAAGGTCATTGTTTACCCTTTCCACAAGTACACAACGGTGAGCTTGCCCAGTGTTCCGAGGAAGACTAACCGGAATAATCGTTTCCGATCTAGGCGGAAGAACAATCTTCTTGATGCTGTACACGTTCCCTGGTAACGCACCTTCCATAAAAAGTTCCTCCTGTCCACATTTCAAAACACCTTGCTTAACGTCGATCTCGCAACAATTATTCCTCATAAAGTCTAAGCCTAGGATGCAGTCGTCCATTATATCAGCCACGATGACATTATGCAGGTAGATCACGTTGCCAAGCTTCAACTCCATCTCCTTCTCTCCACGGACGGGTATACGCTGACCGGTGGCTGTTACCAAATTAATGCGTTCTCGGTTGTATGTGGAGTCCCCAAGGAACTGACTTATAAGTTGGGAACTAACAACCGTACGAGAGGCTCCAGTGTCTATGGTCAGTTTACACGGCATTCCGTTGACCTCGCCCTTGATGATTAGACTGTTCCCATCATGGGTTTGTGAGATCGAGATCCTTGGGGCTCTTTTAACGTCAGCCAGCACCCGCCCCGCGGTTCTGGCTTTTACTCGTTTCCCTGCTGCTGCTGGGCGGTGCTGTTGGCCGCACTACCCTCCTGGGATCGTTCACCTTCCCTTTCTAGGTTTCGCTTAGGGCAGCTGGATCGAAGATGGCCCTTTTCCCCACAGCCATAGCACCTAGGGCTGTATCCTTTGTTGCGGTCGCGAACTGTAGCTGCTGCAACCTCCCTGACGCGATGGGAACGATGATCCTGCCGCACGGCTTCTACCTCCAGTGCATGGGCCAAGGCGTCCTTAAGCGTCTCGTGGTGCCCGAGCCTCACAGCAGCTCTGACTTCCAGGTCGCGGATGCCGTCGATGAATGTCTGCACCAGGTTCCCTTCAATGAGCGCAGGTACAGACCGGTATGCTTTTCGCACCAGCTTCTCCACTTCTAGAGCCCACTGCTGCAGGTTTTCGTTGATGCGCTGCACACGATCTTTAAGCTGCGCACGAAAGACGTGTTCCAGGTGAGCGTCGCCGTATCTCGCCTCCAATGCCTCAAGGAGTTGCTCATAAGTCACTTCCTCACCGAGAGCTTCCAGAACTGTCAAGGCCTGGTCGCGCAGGCCTAGTGTGAGAGCAGTCATGGCCTGATTTTTATTCCAGCCGTTCGCCTTCATAACAGCTTCGAACTGAATTTTGAAGGCTGACCAGGAAGAGGTACCGTCGAACGGTGGCACCTTGAACCCACGTAGCGAAGGTGTTGTAGCTACTGCGGGAGCTGTAGCTCCATCTCCAAGTTTGAGTTCGTCCAGTGATTTCTTCATGTCGGCCATCACGTTGTCAACCCGATGGTTCACATGGTTGATTCGGGTTTCATGTTCTTCGATTCGGGTTTCAGCTTCCGACAGACGGTTGTCGTGTTGAGCAACCCTGTCCTTCACCTGCCTTATCTCTTTCCCAAAGGTAGCGTGAAGGTCCTTCATGAGGAGCATCTGCTCTTCCAACCGACGGGCCTGTTCCTCTTGTCCGCCCCGCAGCTGCTCCTCCAAACGACGAACCTGGTCTTCCTGTCGGCGGACCTGTTCATCCTGTCCACCCCGCAGCTGCTCTTCCAACCGACGGACCTGTTCATCCTGTCCACCCCGCAGCTGCTCTTCCAACCGACGGACCTGTTCCTCCTGTCGGCGAGCCTGCTCCTGCAGCATCACCATCAGAGCACCTAAGTCAGGTGCCACAGACGTAGAAGCTGCTGACGGACCGGCTTCCGTGGCCGGCGGCTGGCCCTCAGACATCTGCGGCGTTGCACCACCAAATCTCCTCTGGTCCGTCTCCTGCTGGCGTTGACTTCGGGTACGGACACCCTCCGTTTCCTCCTTAGGTAAAATCGGCATTATTTTATCCCACTTCTGACACCAATTGTTACGAGCTTGAGGTTCGTGACAATAAAAATTGCCGATAAAATTACCTAAATTAACACTTTAATTTACTTTATACAAATTAAAGTAAAAAAACACTAATGATTAAACACACTAATTCACTTAATTTCACTCCGAAGCTTCGCTTGTGTCGCCGAGTTAAACTCTGTCTCGATCGCATCCCGCGCCATCTATTTATTCAAATCAGCAAAACATCCGGAATGTTCAAGTAAACACGCGTAAGGTACCGAGAGCTCGAGTATAGATTTTCTAGAAACTTAGTTCCTCGGGCGGCGCTGTTGGTCGAGAGATCGGCGATGTCATTCTCCGCAAAGCCCCCCCCGCTCTCGCTCCTGACACTAGATAGCGCTAGTTGACTTATTCACATAACAGTAATAATAATAATAATAATAATAGTAATAATAATAATAATAATAATAAAGCCTGCATAAATATTGCAATAAGCTAGACTCCCATATCAACATAAACGTTATACAGAAGCAAGCAGCAATTCATTCGGTAACAATATTGTCCAAAGTTTTAGGTAATTCTATATTTGTTAGTTATGAACCTGAGCCTACCTCTCCCTAAGTTTCATGGGCGGGGGCTTGGAAAATACCGGGTTTATCTCGAGCAATAAACAAATAATAATAATAATAATAATAATAATAATAATAATAATAATAATAATAATAAAATGGCGTAGGGAAGTGACGACCCCATCGCCCGCTGACGAAACAGTTAAGTGACAAAACTGCTACGTCGGTGCAGTCAGTCAGCGCCTTGCCAAGAGGTGTGAGCGCCGTGCCTCGGCAGTACTCAGGGTGCAAAGGCCCGTTTGTGCTTACGGCCGTACAATGATACAATGAAACGGTGCCGGGCCTGGGCGTCTCCCGTTAATTGACGCCCAATAATGGATGATGGATTTAAGTAGAAAGAGTATAGGGCCGCTGCCTGGGGGTCGCCGGGGCGCGTCTGGAGCTGGCGCTGGACGCGGCAGCATGCGGGCCGCCAGCCGAGCGCGAGGAGCTGCAATATCACCTAACAGCCCCCCGCATCCATCATCCCCACCAGACGGCTTGATGTCGGCAGGGTCCTCTCGGACTCGGCAAGCGGCATCCGCCGCTGGTGGAGTGCGCCGCATGCGTTGGACAAGGGATATGAACGCAAACGCATTGCGGGCGTACTATAGGGCGAAAGGGGAAGAAACTGCGGGGATAGCGTATCGGGCTCGGATGCACTGCTTTTTTGCTGAGCTGGAGCCGTCTATTCCCGTCACGGAACAAAACCTGGCAGACCGAGTTCGGTACATCATGCGCTCGAAAATATTTGATGATGCCGAGCTCGAACGACTACGACGTGAGGCTATTCCCTCATCGAATGAATTGGCTACGGCTGGGGATGCGGCTCCTCAGGCGACAGACCAGCTGCCACGCGTAGAAGCCGCCATGGATCTTCCAGTTGTGGTTGATTCAGACGATGATGAAATGGTCTCCCACGAACTAGAGCAAATGAGGAGTATATTGGAAGAGGCGATTTTGGAAACGCGCAGCATGCCTCTCGAAAATCGACCGCGACTTCCCCGCATACCCCTAAGCAAGCGAAATCGGGCTGTCGTGAGGGCTCTTAACCCAATGCTGGTAACCTATTTGGAAGCCAGCCGGGACCTTTGCGAGACGGACTCAGTTCTTTTTGGCGCCGCAGTGGCAGCTTGCCGTATTATTGGCGCCAAACTTCCCATGGCTGGACGCGCTACTAAACAAAGTAGCGCCATCCCAGCCTGGAGAAAAAGAATTGAGGACCGTATCGCAAAGGCAAGGGCCCTTATCGGCAGACTGATAAGCTTCAGGTCGGGTAATAATAGACCGAGGGTTGTGCGCACCGTTAGAATGGCGTTTGCTGGGACAAATATCAGTTTGTCCCAGCCGGACATCACACAGAAACTAACGGAGCGCATAGACGACCTGAAGCAAAAGATTGCTGCTTGGGGGAAGCGGATTCGCCGATTTACCGAGAGGTCAAGGCGGTTCAACCAAAATCGTCTCTTCCAGAGTGATCAGAAGAGGCTCTACAAATCATTGGAGCGACCAGAGGTATGTGGAGCGGGCCCAGGACCGGATCAGGCTAACACTGTCGCATTTTGGCGTGGCCTGTGGTCAGAGCCCGTAAACCACAGCGAGGGCCCTTGGACGGAAGTTGTGGCGAGTCAGTGTGCGAGTATTACGCCCATGGACCCCGTCATCATAACGCCGGATGACGTAGCTGAGGCGGTCCGTAGAGCCCCGAACTGGAAAAGCCCGGGACTCGACGGACTGCATCACTACTGGCTGAAGGGGTTCATGGTGTGTCACGCTGTGCTCGCCCGTCAGTTTCAAGAGGCTCTCAACCAGAAGTCGCTCCCTAGCCTCTTCACTACTGGGATCACTCATTTGGTTCCTAAAGACCAGGTTACCACAGACCCGAGCAAATACCGCCCCATTACGTGTCTACCCACCATATATAAGACACTGACATCCATTTTGAGCGCGAGAATCACTCGTCACCTGGAGCTAAATCAGGTGATGTCACGCGCTCAAAATGGATGTCGGGGCGGTGGTCGTGGAACTAAGGAACCACTCCTCATTGACGCGGTCATTGGCAAAGTGGTGAAACGCAACCGTCGGAATTTCTCCGCCGCCTGGATAGACTACAGAAAGGCATTCGACTCGGTGCCCCATACATGGCTAAAGAGAGTCCTCGAGCTGTACAAGATAGACTGTACAGTGAGAGACTTCCTCGAGCAGTGTATGGGGCAGTGGAGTACGATCCTTTGTCATCTGGGTGAGCGGATGATGGCTGCGGAGAACCACATAAGGATAAGAAGGGGTATCTTCCAGGGCGATTGTCTGAGTCCAATCTGGTTCTGCCTCTCCCTGAACCCTCTCAGTACTTTACTGGAGGGCTCCGGGAGGGGATTTCAGCTTCGGAAAGGAGGTACAAAAGTGACCCACCTTTTTTATATGGACGACCTCAAGTTATTCGCCTCCAGTCGCTCCCATCTTATGGAATTGCTAAACATCACTTGTGAATTTAGCAATTCTATTGGAATGGAGCTGGGAACGGATAAGTGTGCGGTCCTCCATGTTGAAAGGGGAAGGGTTGCTAACTCTGAGGGCATAGACTTATCTATGCCCTTCAACTTAAGGACCCTTTCCGAGGCTGAAACATACCGATACCTGGGTATGTCACAGAACATCGGTATCGATGAGGCTGGTATGAAACAGTCAGTTTGCGACGTGTTTTATGCACGCTTGACCAAAGTGCTTAACAGCCTTTTGTCCGGTGTGAATAAGACACACGCATATAACGGCTGGGTCATGCCTGTCCTCATGTATACCTTTGGCATACTCAGGTGGACTCAGACTGAACTTAACGCCCTGGATAGAAAAGTCCGCACTACCATGACGTCCCACAGGATGCATCATCCGAGATCGTCGGTAATGAGGCTGTACTTGCCGCGAAAGCATGGTGGGCGTGGCTTCTTGAGCGCGCTCACCATGCATAATCGCGAAGTGTGCAGCCTCCGTAATTACTTCCTGGCGAGATCGGATGATCCATTCTATAAGGACGTCATTTCTTGTGATAAAAGACTTACCCCTCTATCCTTAGCCAACGAGCAATGGCAAGACCCGGCAGTGCAGACAATTTCCGACCGGGAGACCGTGTGGAAGGAGAAGGAGCTCCACGGGAGGTTCTACAAGGCTCTACATGAGCCTTTCGTAGACACAGTAGCCTCCCTCCACTGGCTACGCTTTGGTGATCTCTTCGGGGAAACCGAGGGTTTTGTCTGTGCAATACAGGATCAGGTTATTAAGACCAACAACTATCGGAGATACATCCTAAAGGATGGCACCGTGGACATCTGTCGAGCTTGTCGCCATCCCGGTGAGTCACTTAGGCATGTTATCTCCGGTTGTTCGGCGCTTTCTAACTCTGAGTACTTGCACAGGCACAACCTAGTAGCCAGAATTCTTCACCAGGAGCTCGCTCTGAAATACGGTCTCGTTGATCGGAAATTGCCGTATTACAAGTACTTGCCGGAAGCCGTGCTCGAAAATGATCGCGCCAGGCTCTATTGGGACCGAGCCATCATCACAGACAGGACTATTCTTGCGAATAAGCCTGATATTGTGCTGATGGACCGGGCACAGTCAAGGATATTTTTGGTCGACATTACCATTCCGTATGACGAGAACCTCGTGAAAGCCGAAACAGACAAGCAAACAAAATATCTGGACCTGGCTCACGAGGTGACCGACATGTGGGGTGGTCTGCCGACTGAAATTATTCCTGTAGTCGTCTCTGCAAACGGGCTAATCCCAGTCAGCCTCTCGGGTCATCTGAGGCGACTGGGACTACGTGGTGGACCGCTCCGGGCTCAAATGCAGAAGGCGGTGCTCATCGATACCGCCCGTACCTCTTCATTTATAATTATGTATAATTAGAACCCAACCAGATGAGAAAACTATATTGATACCCCACAATAATAATAATAATAATAATAATAATAATAAAGGGGAAGAAACTGCGGGGATAGCGTATCGGGCTCGGATGCACTGCTTTTTTGCTGAGCTGGAGCCGTCTATTCCCGTCACGGAACAAAACCTGGCAGACCGAGTTCGGTACATCATGCGCTCGAAAATATTTGATGACGCCGAGCTCGAACGACTACGACGTGAGGCTATCCCCTCATCGAATGAATTGGCTACGGCTGGGGATGCGGCTCCTCAGGCGACAGACCAGCTGCCACGCGTAGAAGCCGCCATGGATCTTCCAGTTGTGGTTGATTCAGACGATGATGAAATGGTCTCCCACGAACTAGAGCAAATGAGGAGTATATTGGAAGAGGCGATTTTGGAAACGCGCAGCATGCCTCTCGAAAATCGACCGCGACTTCCCCGCATACCCCTAAGCAAGCGAAGTCGGGCTGTCGTGAGGGCTCTTAACCCAATGCTGGTAACCTATTTGGAAGCCAGCCGGGACCTTTGCGAGACGGACTCAGTTTTTTTGGCGCCGCAGTGGCAGCTTGCCGTATTATTGGCGCCAAACTTCCCGTGGCTGGACGTGCTACTCAAAAAAGTAGCGCCATCCCAGCCTGGAGAAAAAGAATTGAGGACCGTATCGCAAAAGCTAGGGCCCTTATCGGCAGACTGATAAGCTTCAGGTCGGGTAATAATAGACCGAGGGTTGTGCGCACCGTTAGAATGGCGTTAGCTGGGACAAATATCAGTTTGTCCCAGCCGGACATCACGCAGAAACTAACGGAGCGCATAGACGACCTGAAGCAAAAGATTGCTGCTTGGGGGAAGCGGATTCGCCGATTTACCGAGAGGTCAAGGCGGTTCAACCAGAATCGTCTCTTCCAGAGTGATCAGAAGAGGCTCTACAAATCATTGGAGCGACCAGAGGTATGTGGAGCGGGCCCAGGACCGGATCAGGCTAACACTGTCGCATTTTGGCGTGGCCTGTGGTCAGAGCCCGTAAACCACAGCGAGGGCCCTTGGACGGAAGTTGTGGCGAGTCAGTGTGCGAGTATTACGCCCATGGACCCCGTCATCATAACGCCGGATGACGTAGCTGAGGCGGTCCGTAGAGCCCCGAACTGGAAAAGCCCGGGACTCGACGGACTGCATCACTACTGGCTGAAGGGGTTCATGGTGTGTCACGCTGTGCTCGCCCGTCAGTTTCAAGAGGCTCTCAACCAGAAGTCGCTCCCTAGGGGATCACTCATTTGGTTCCTAAAGACCAGGTTACCACAGACCCGAGCAAATACCGCCCCATTACGTGTCTACCCACCATATATAAGACACTGACATCCATTTTGAGCGCGAGAATCACTCGTCACCTGGAGCTAAATCAGGTGATGTCACGCGCTCAAAATGGATGTCGGGGCGGTGGTCGTGGAACTAAGGAACCACTCCTCATTGACGCGGTCATTGGCAAAGTGGTGAAACGCAACCGTCGGAATTTCTCCGCCGCCTGGATAGACTACAGAAAGGCATTCGACTCGGTGCCCCATACATGGCTAAAGAGAGTCCTCGAGCTGTACAAGATAGATTGTACAGTGAGAGACTTCCTCGAGCAGTGTATGGGACAGTGGAGTACGATCCTTTGTCATCTGGGTGAGCGGATGATGGCTGCGGAGAACCACATAAGGATAAGAAGGGGTATCTTCCAGGGCGATTGTCTGAGTCCAATCTGGTTCTGCCTCTCCCTGAACCCTCTCAGTACTTTACTGGAGGGCTCCGGGAGGGGATTTCAGCTTCGGAAAGGAGGTACAAAAGTGACCCACCTTTTCTATATGGATGACCTCAAGTTATTCGCCTCCAGTCGCTCCCATCTTATGGAATTGCTAAACATCACTTGTGAATTTAGCAATTCTATTGGAATGGAGCTGGGAACGGATAAGTGTGCGGTCCTCCATGTTGAAAGGGGAAGGGTTGCTAACTCTGAGGGCATAGACTTATCTATGCCCGTCAACTTAAGGACCCTTTCCGAGGCTGAAACATACCGATACCTGGGTATGTCACAGAACATCGGTATCGATGAGGCTGGTATGAAACAGTCAGTTTGCGACACGTTTTATGCACGCTTGACCAAAGTGCTTAACAGCCTTTTGTCCGGTGTGAATAAGGCACACGCATATAACGGCTGGGTCATGCCTGTCCTCATGTATACCTTTGGCATACTCAGGTGGACTCAGACCGAACTTAACGCCCTGGATAGAAAAGTCCGCACTACCATGACGTCCCATAGGATGCATCATCCGAGATCGTCGGTAATGAGGCTGTACTTGCCGCGAAAGCATGGTGGGCGTGGCTTCCTGAGCGCGCTTACCATGCATAATCGCGAAGTGTGCAGCCTCCGTAATTACTTCCTGGTGAGATCGGATGATCCATTCTATAACGACGTCATTTCTAGTGATAAAGGACTTACCCCTCTATCCTTAGCCAACGAGCAATGGCAGGACCCGGCAGTACTAAGCATTTCCGACCGGGAGACCGTATGGAAGGAGAAGGAGCTCCACGGGAGGTACTACAGGGTTCTACATGAGCCCTTCGTAGATACAGTCGCCTCCCTCAACTAGCTCCGTTTCGGTGACCTCTTCGGGGAAACCGAGGGTTTTGTCTGTGCAATACAGGATCAGGTTATTAAGACCAACAACTATCGGAGATACATCCTAAAGGATGGCACCGTCGACGTCTGTCGAGCTTGTCGCCATCCCGGTGAGTCACTTAGGCATGTCATCTCCGGTTGTTCGGCGCTTTCTAACTCTGAGTACTTGCACAGGCACAACCTAGTAGCCAAAATTCTTCACCAGGAGCTCGCTCTGAAATACGGTCTCGTGGGCCGGAAAGTGCCGTATTACAAGTACTTGCCGGAAGCCGTGCTCGAAAATGACCGCGCCAGGCTCTACTGGGACCGGGCCGTCATCACAGACAGGACTATTCTTGCGAATAAGCCTGATATTGTGCTGATAGACCGGGCACAGTCAAGGATATTTTTGGTCGACATTACCATTCCGTATGACGAGAACCTCGTGAAAGCCGAAACAGATAAACGAACAAAATATCTGGACCTGGCTCACGAGGTGACCGATGTGGGGTGGTCTGCCGGCCGAAATTATTCCTGTAGTCGTCTCTGCGAATGGGCTAATCCCAGTCAGCCTCTCGGGTCATCTGAGGCGACTGGGACTCCGTGACGGACCGCTCCTGGCTCAAATGCAAAAGGCAGTGCTCCTCGATACCGCCCGCATCGTCCGCCGGTTTCTTTCCCTTTCCTCCTAACCCTCGGCCGTTTGGTCTCCCCTGCCGAGGGCTTCCATCTGGTTGGGCTTTTATTTATTTATGTATTTTTGTATTTATTTTATGTTATTGGTATTTATGTATATTTATCGTTTCATTTTAATTTATAATTATATATTTATATAACCCAACCAGATGAGAAAACTATATAGATACCCCAAAATAATAATAATAATGATAATAATAATAATAATAATAATAATAATAATAATAATAATAATAATAATAATAATAATAATAATAATAATAATAATAATAATAATAATAATAATAATAATAATAATAATAATAATAAGGTTTCTTTCCCTTTCCTCCTAACCCTCGGCCGTTTGGTCTCCCCTGCCGAGGGCTTCCATCTGGTTGGGCTTTTATTTATTTATGTATTTTTATATTTATTTTATGTTATTAATATTTATGTATATTTATCGTTTCATTTTAATTTATAATTATATATTTATATAACCCAACCAGATGAGAAAACTATATAGATACCCCAAATAATAATAATACAAAATAATAATAATAATAATAATAATAAGTCAAAAACCTGCAATCTTTCTTTTATGAAAAATCAGCTAATAGTCCGTTACATCAAGCAGTCATTGAAACCGATAACAATTATACCCCTCTAAATCTAAGTAATCAAGGTAATAGATTTACTACAGTAATTGATCATGAAAAAGGAAAGCTATCAAAGTGGCGTAGTAAAGAATTACATGGTAGACATGCACACGATTTAGAACAACCTCACATAGACTTGTTGGCTTCAAATAAATGGTTAAAAATAGGTTCTCTTTTCCCCGAAACCGAAGGTTTTCTTATTGCCATTCAGGATCAAGTAATCAATACAAGAAGCTATAAAAAATACATATTAAAAGACCCAAACATGCAGAACGATAGCTGTAGAAAATGCCACCGCCAACCCGAAACTATACAACATATTACCGGTGCTTGTCCCAGCCTAGTACAAACTGATTACACCCACTGTCATAACCAGGTTGCTAATTACGTTCATCAAAAACTTGCAAATAAACACAATTTAATCCCTAACCAAAAACTACTGCCGTACTATCAGTATACCCCCAAACCTGTTCTGGAGAGCGACAGTCACAGAATGTACTTTGATAGAGCTATTCTTACCGATAAAACAATTCATTACAATAGACCGGATATAACTTTAATTGATAAATTAAATAAAACAGTATACCTAATTGATATAGCGATCCCAAATACCCATAATATACAAAAAACCATTACTGAAAAAAATCATAAATACACAGAATTAAAAGAAGAAGTAACTAGAATCTGGAAAATGAACAAAGTATATATTGTACCGCTGGTTCTCTCTAGTACTGGTGTGATTCCGAAATGTTTGTCTCTCTCCCTTAAACGATTAGATCTTCCTGAAAATAGTTATATTACCATGCAAAAAGCAGCCATCCTCAACACGTGCCGTATAGTCCGAAAATTTTTGCAAGAAGATATCTCGGATTTTGATTCCTAAATGGATGCGCACTTGGCTTAGGCCCGTGAACATCTCTTAAAAACCAAGATTTTACAAAATCTTGAGAAAGAAAAAAAGATATATAATAATAATAATAATAATAATAATAATAATAATATAATAAGGCGTAGGGAATTGACGACCCCATCGCCCGCTGACGTAACAGTTAAGTGACAAAACTGCAACGTCAACGCAGTCAGTCAGCGCCTTGCGAGAGGTGTGAGCGCCGTGCCTCGGCAGAATTCAGGGTGCAAAAGCCCGTTTGTGCTTATGGCCGTCCACGATACGGTGCCGGGCCTGGGCGTCTCCCGTTAATGGACGCCCATATTATGGATGATGGAGAAAAAGAGAGTGCGCAAAGGGCCGCTGCCTGGAGGTCGCCAGGGCGCGTCTGGAGCTGGCGCTGGACGCGACAGCATGCGGGCCGCCAGCCGAGCGCGGGGTGTTGCAAGAACACCTAGCAGCCCCCCGCATCCATCATCCCCACCAGAAGGCTTGGTGTCGGCTGGGTCTTCTCGGACTCAGCAAGCGGCACCCGCCGCTGGTGGAGCACGTCGCATGCGTTGGTCTAAATCAATGAATGAAAACGCACTGCGGGCGTATTTTAGGGCAAAAGGGGAAGAAACTGGATGTTTGGCGTATCGAGCTCGGATGCATCGCTTTTTTGCAGAGCTGGAGCCATCTCTATCCGTCACTGAGCAAAACCTGGCAGACCGAGTTAGGTACATCCTGCGCTCCAACATATTTGGTGACGCCGAGCTCGAGCGACTACGACGTGAGGCTATTCCTTCATCGAATGGAAATGCTACGGTTGGGAATGCGGCGCCACTAGATGCGCAACTAACTGCATATGTGGGTGCTGCGGTCAAAATTCCATTTGTGGCTGATTCAGACGATGATGGAATAGTCTCCCACGAACTAGAGAAAATGAGGAGCATACTGGAAGAGTCGATGCTGGAAACGCGCAGCATGCCTCTCGAAAATCGACCGCGACTTCCCCGCATACTCCTTAGCAAGCGAAATCGGGCTGTCGTGCGGGCTCTTAACCCAATGCTGGTGACCTATTTGGAAGCCAGCCGGGACCTTTGCGAGACGGATTCAATTCTTTTTGGCGCCGCACTGGCAGTATGCCGTATTATTGGCGCCAAACTTCCCGTGGCTGGACGTGCTACTCAAAAAAGTAGCGCCATCCCAGCCTGGAGAAAAAGAATTGAGGACCGTATCGCAAAGGCAAGGGCCTTTATCGGCAGACTGACAAGCTTCAGGTCGGGTAATTATAGACCGAGGATTATGCGCACCGTTAGGATGGCGTTTGCTGGGACAAATATCAGTTTGTTCCAGCCGGATATCACGCAAAAACTAACGGAGCGCGTAGATGACCTGAAGCAAAAAATCGCTGCTTGGGGGAAGCGGATTCGACGATTTAGCGAGAGGTCAAGGCGGTTCAACCAGAATCGTCTCTTCCAGAGTGATCAGAAGAGGCTCTATAAATCATTGGAGCGACCAGAGGTATGTGGAGCGGGCCCAGGACCGGATCAGGCTGACACTGTCGCATTTTGGCGTGGCCTGTGGTCAGAGCCCGTAAACCACAGCGAGGGCCCTTGGATGGAAGTTGTGGCGAGCCAGAGTGCAAGTGTTACGCCTATGGACCCCGCCACCATAACGCCTGAAGACGTGGCTGAGGCGGTCCGTAGTGCCCCGAACTGGAAAAGTCCGGGGCTCGACGGGCTGCATCATTACTGGCTGAAGGGGTTCGTAGTGTGTCACGCTGTGCTCGCCCGACAGTTTCAAGAGGCTCTCGATCAGAAGTCGCTCCCGAGCCTCTTCACTACTGGGATCACTCATTTGGTTCCTAAAGATCAGGATACCACAGATCCGAGCAAATACCGCCCCATCACGTGTCTACCCACCATATATAAGACACTGACATCCATTTTGAGCGCGAGAATCACTCGTCACCTGGAGCTAAATCAGGTGATGTCACGCGCTCAAAATGGATGCCGGGGCGGTGGTCGTGGAACCAAGGAACCACTCCTCATTGACGCGGTCATTGGCAAAGTGGTGAAACGCAACCGTCGGAATTTCTCCGCCGCCTGGATAGACTACAGAAAGGCATTCGACTCGGTGCCCCATACATGGCTAAAGAGAGTCCTCCAGCTGTATAAAATTGACTGTACTGTTGGAGACTTCCTCGAGCAGTGTATGGGGCAATGGAGTACGATCCTTTGCTATCTGGACGAACGGATGATGGCTGCGGAGAACCACATAAGGATAAGAAGGGGTATCTTCCAGGGCGATTGTCTGAGTCCAATCTGGTTTTGCCTCTCCCTGAACCCTCTCAGTACTTTACTGGAGGTCTCCGGGAGGGGATTTCAGCTTCGGAAAGGAGGTACAAAAGTGACCCACCTTTTCTATATGGACGACCTCAAGTTATTCGCCTCCAGTCGCTCCCATCTTATGAAATTGCTAAACATCACTTGTGAATTTAGCAATTCTATTGGAATGGAGTTGGGAACGGATAAGTGTGCGGTCCTCCATGTTGAAAGGGGAAGGGTTGCTAACTCTGAGGGCATAGACTTATCTATGCCCGTCAACTTAAGGACCCTTTCCGAGGCTGAAACATACCGATACCTGGGTATGTCACAGAACATCGGTATCGATGAGGCTGGTATGAAACAGTCAGTTTGCGACGTGTTTTATGCACGCTTGACCAAAGTGCTTAACAGCCTTTTGTCCGGTGTGAATAAGACACACGCATATAACGGCTGGGTCATGCCTGTCCTCATGTATACCTTTGGCATACTCAGGTGGACTCAGACTGAACTTAACGCCCTGGATAGAAAAGTCCGCACCGACGTCATGACGTCCCACAGGATGCATCATCCGAGATCGTCAGTAATGAGGCTGTACTTGCCGCGAAAGCATGGTGGGCGTGGCTTCTTGAGCGCGCTCACCATGCATAATCGCGAAGTGTGCAGCCTCCGTAATTACTTCCTGGCGAGATCGGATGATCCATTCTATAAGGACGTCATTTCTTGTGATAAAGGACTTACCCCTCTATCCTTAGCCAACGGGCAATGGCAGGACCCAGCAGTGCTTAGCATTTCCGACCGGGAGACCGTATGGAAGGAGAAGGAGCTCCACGGGAGGTTCTACAAGGCTCTACATGAGCCTTTCGTAGACACAGTAGCCTCCCTCCACTGGCTACGCTTTGGTGATCTCTTCGGGGAAACCGAGGGTTTTGTCTGTGCAATACAGGATCAGGTTATTAAGACCAACAACTATCGGAGATACATCCTAAAGGATGGCACCGTGGACATCTGTCGAGCTTGTCGCCATCCCGGTGAGTCACTTAGGCATGTCATCTCCGGTTGTTCGGCGCTTTCTAACTCTGAGTACTTGCACAGGCACAACCTAGTAGCCAGAATTCTTCACCAGGAGCTCGCTCTGAAATACGGTCTCGTGGATCGGAAATTGCCGTATTACAAGTACTTGCCGGAAGCCGTGCTCGAAAATGATCGCGCCAGGCTCTATTGGGACCGGGCCATCATCACAGACAGGACTATTCTTGCGAATAAGCCTGATATTGTGCTGATGGACCGGGCACAGTCAAGGATATTTTTGGTTGACATTACCATTCCGTATGACGAGAACCTCGTGAAAGCCGAAACAGACAAGCAAACAAAATATCTGGACCTGGCTCACGAGGTGACCGACATGTGGGGTGGTCTGCCGACCGAAATTATTCCTGTAGTCGTCTCTGCGAACGGGCTAATCCCAGTCAGCCTCTCGGGTCATCTGAGGCGACTGGGACTACGTGGCGGACCGGTCCGAGCTCAAATGCAGAAGGCGGTGCTCCTCGATACCGCCCGCATCGTCCGCCGGTTTCTTTCCCTTTCCCCCTAACCCTCGGCCGTTTGGTCTCCCCTGCCGAGGGCCTCCATCTGGTTGGGCTTTTATTTATTTATGTATTTTTATATTTATTTTATGTTATTGATATTTATGTATATATATCTTTTCATTTTCATTTAAAATTATATATTTATAGAACCCAACCAGATGAGAAAACTATATAGATACCCCACAATAATAATAATAATAATAATAATAATAATAATAATAATAATAATAATAATAA
This sequence comes from Parnassius smintheus behrii, assembly GCA_036936625.1. Taxonomy (NCBI): domain Eukaryota; kingdom Metazoa; phylum Arthropoda; class Insecta; order Lepidoptera; family Papilionidae; genus Parnassius; species Parnassius smintheus. The sequence continues at coordinate 37,679,075 of JAUPFT010000020.1, read as the reverse complement.
TAATAATAATAATAAGGCGTAGGGAAGTGACGACCCCATCGCCCGCTGACGTAGGTAACAGTTATGTGACAAAACTGCGACGTCGGCGCAGTCAGTCAGCATCCCGCCAAGTGGTGTGAGCGCCGTGCCTAGGCAAAATTGTAGATGCAAAGGTCCGTTTGTGCATATGACCCAACCAAGAAACGGTGCCAGGCTTGGGCGTCTCCCGTTATTTGGCGCCCATAAAATGGATGATGGAAAAAACACGGAAAGGAACGCGCATAGGGCCGCAGCCTGGGGGTCGCCGGGGCGCGTCTGGAGCTGGCGCTGGACGCGGCAGCATGCGGGCCGCCAGCCGAGCGCGAGGAGCTGCACGATCACCTAGCAGCCCCTCGCATCCATCATCCCCACCAGAAGGCTTGGTGTCGGCTGGGTCTTCTCGGAACCAGCAAGCGGCACCCGCCGCTGGTGGAGCACGTCGCATGCGTTGGACGAAATCCATGAACGAAAACGCATTGCGGGCGTACTATAGGGCGAAAGGGGAACAAATTGTGGGAATAGCGTATAGGTCTCGGATGCATTGCTTTTTTGCTGAGCTGGAGCCGTCTATCCCCGTCACGGAACAAAACCTGGCAGACCGAGTTCGGTACATCATGCGCTCGAAAATATTTGATGATGCCGAACTCGAACGACTACGACGTGAGGCTATTCCGTCGTCGAATGAATCGGCTATGGCTGGAGATGCAGCTCCACATTCGACAGACCAGCATCCACACGTGGAAGCCGCCATGGATCTTCCAGTTGTGGTTGATTCGAACGACGATGAAATAGTCTCCCACGAACTAGAGCAAATGAGGAGTATATTGGAAGAGGCGATTTCGGAAACGCGCAGCACCCCTCTCGAAAATCGACCGCGACTTCCCCGCATACCCCTAAGCAAGCGAAATCGGGCTGTCGTGAGGGCTCTTAACCCAATGCTGGTGACCTATTTGGAAGCCAGCCGGGACCTTTGCAAGACGGACTCGATTCTCTTTGGCGCCGCAGTGGCAGTTTGCCGTATTATTGGCGCCAAACTTCCCATGGCTGGACGCGCTACTACACAAAGTAGCGCCATCCCAGCCTGGAGAAAAAGAATCGAGGACCGTATCGCAAAGGCAAGGGCCCTTATCGGCAGACTGACAAGCTTCAGGTCGGGTAATAATAGACCGAGGATTGTGCGCACCGTTAGGATGGCGTTTGCTGGGACAAATATCAGTTTGTCCCAGCCGGATATCACGCAGAAACTAACGGAGCGCATAGACGACCTGAAGCAAAAGATCGCTGCTTGGGGGAAGCGGATTTGACGATTTTCCGAGAGGTCAAGGCGGTTCAACCAGAATCGTCTCTTCCAGAGTGATCAGAAGAGGCTCTATAAATCATTGGAGCGACCAAAGGTATGTGGAGCGGGCCAAGGACCGGATCAGGCTGACATTATCGCATTCTGGCGTGGCCTGTGGTCAGAGCCCGTAAACCACAGCGAGGGCCCTTGGATGGAAGTTGTGGCGAGCCAGGGTGCGAGTGTTACGCCTATGGACCCCATCACCATAACGCCAGAAGACGTGGCTGAGGCGGTCCGTAGGGCCCCGAACTGGAAAAGTCCGGGGCTTGACGGGCTGCATCATTACTGGCTGAAGGGGTTCATAGTGTGTCACGCTGTGCTCACCCGACAATTTCAAGAGGCTCTCGACCAGAAGTCACTCCCGAGCCTCTTCACTATTGGGATCACTCACTTGGTTCCTAAAGATCAGGATACCACAGACCCGAGCAAATACCGCCCCATCACGTGTCTACCCACCATATATAAGACACTGACATCCATTTTGAGCGCGAGAATCACTCGTCGCCTGGAGCTAAACCAGGTGATGTCACGCGCTCAAAATGGATGTCGGGGCGGTGGTCGCGGAACTAAGGAACCACTCCTCATTGACGCGGTCATAGGCAAAGTGGTGAAACGCAACCGTCGGAACTTCTCTGCCGCCTGGATAGACTACAGAAAGGCGTTCGACTCGGTGCCCCATACATGGCTAAAGAGGATCCTCGAGCTGTACAAGATCGACTGTAAAGTTAGAGACTTCCTCGGGCAGTGTATGGGGCAGTGGAGTACGATCCTTTGTCATCTGGGCGAGCGGATGACGGCTGTGGAGAACCACATAAGGATAAGAAGGGGTATCTTCCAGGGCGATTGTCTGAGTCCAATCTGGTTCCACTACCATGACGTCCCATAGGATGCATCATCCGAGATCGTCGGTAATGAGGCTGTACTTGCCGCGAAAGTATGGTGGGCGTGGCTTTCTGAGCGCGCTAACCATGCATAATCGCGAAGTGTGCAGTCTCCGTCAATACTTCTTGGCGAGATCGGATGATCCATTCTATAATGACGTCATTTCTAGTGATAAAGGGCTTACCCCTCTATCCTTAGCCAACGAGCAATGGCAGGACCCAGCAGTGCTTAGCATTTCCGACCGGGAGACCGTATGGAAGGAGAAGGAGCTTCACGGGAGGTACTACAGGGCTCTACATGAGCCCTTCGTAGATACAGTCGCCTCCCTCAACTGGCTACGTTTCGGTGACCTCTTCGGGGAAACCGAGGGTTTTGTCTGTGCAATACAGGATCAGGTTATTAAGACCAACAACTATCGGAGATACATCCTAAAGGATGGCACCGTCGACGTCTGTCGAGCTTGTCGCCATCCAGGGGAGTCACTCAGGCATGTCATCTCCGGTTGTTCGGCGCTTTCTAACTCTGAGTACTTGCACAGGCACAACCTAGTAGCCAGAATTCTACACCAGGAGCTCGCTCTGAAATACGGTCTCGTGGACCGGAAATTACCGTATTACAAGTACTTGCCGGAAGCCGTGCTCGAAAATGACCGCGCCAGGCTCTACTGTGACCGGGCCATCATCACAGACAGGACTATTCTTGCGAATAAGCCTGATATTGTGCTGATGGACCGGGCACAGTCAAGGATATTTTTGGTCGATATTACCATCCCGTATGACGAGAACCTCGTGAGAGCCGAAACAGATAAGCAATCAAAATATCTGGACCTGGCTCGCGAGGTGACCGACATGTGGGGTGGTCTGTCGGCCGAAATTATTCCTGTAGTCGTCTCTGCGAATGGGCTAATCCCAGTCAGCCTCTCGGGTCATCTGAGGCGGCTGGGACTACGTGGCGGACCGCTCCAGGCTCAAATGCAGAAGGCGGTGCTCCTCGATACCGCCCGCATCGTCCGCCGGTTTCTTTCCCTTTCCCCCTAACCCTCGGCCGTTTGGTCTCCCCTGCTGAGGGCCTCCATCTGGTTGGGCTTTTATTTATTTATGTATTTTAATATTTATTTTATGTTATTGATATTTATGTATATTTATCTTCTCATCTTCATTTATAATTATGTATAATTAGAACCCAACCAGATGAGAAAACTATATTGATACCCCCACAATAATAATAATAATAATAATAATAATAATAATAATAATATTCCACAACTATCACACAACGTAATCTAGTCCCAAGCTAAGCAGAGCTTGTGTTATGGGTACTAGACAACTGATAAACATACTTATATATTTCTAAATACATAAATATTGTAGATAAATTACACCCAGACACAGAACAAATGATTGTGCTCATCACACAAACGTTTGTCCTGGGTGGGAATCGAACCCACGACCTCCGGCATAGCAGTCAGGGTCACTAACCACTAGACCAACAGGCGAGTCAAATAGGCGGGTAGAATTGGTAGCTTCTTATGTAGAACCCCCAATACACCCTATTAAACGACACATCGAAAAGGCTATCGCCGTACTGATCCGAGTGAATACATAATTTCTATAAAAACTTGAAAAAACGCCGTCATAAGGTCTAAAATTGCGTAGCGCCCGTGACGATTAAAATCGCTTAGAAATTGTCAGAATCTTATAAAATATATTTTTAAAAATTTATTTATTTAAGTAATCAAAATAATGAACAAGTAAATTATGAATATTGATGTTATGAATATATTTGAGTGATTCCCAAACATATAGATTAAGTAATTTCGTTGTAAGTTCAACTAGGTATAGTGATTTTTAGAGGTGTTTTCGCAAACAATTATGATCGAGTCAAAATTATACAATCGTGTTTTTGAACAATCAAATTCAAGGTAAAGACATGAATTTACTTATATCAAAATTCCACTTTCGTTAGTGGTGTCATAGTCCTATACTATTCGATGAAAGGAGGTGCATTTTTTCACGGTGTCGCCTTAACATTCCTTTATGATACCTACTAATAATTTATTTTTAGTATAATATGTATTAATTTTTAAGTAGTTTAAGTGTATTACAAACATTTACATATAATTTATTAAATGTTCGTACAAGTCCCTATTATGTATTAAATATTAATGTTTTATTTTGCTGTACGATAGATCATGAGTCATCAGTTACGTTATAAACAGTTACAAAACGCCGTCCTCGGAGAATAAAATGATAGCTGCCATTATCTTATTTTTGGGATCTGTGGGTAGAAATACATCTGCTCAATTTTTTCGTACCTTTTATACAGTTATTTTACGAAGTTACAAAATTTTACAATAATATTCGAAGATTTAACACAGGCCTTAAAATACGAGAATAAAGTTTTAATATAATATTATCGAAATGCATTCCTACTTGTTAGTATTACAAACAGCCATATAATTATGTTCTCGTGAAAAATATTTGGGTCGATAATGATAAAAGCAGTTATCATTTTATTCTCGTTCAAAACCAATCACTCGCTTCGTATATAGATGTGTTAGTAAAGCTACTTTTATGGTTTGAACAGTAAGACTTATTGCCATTCTCTTCACTCACTTAGATTATACGAAAACGCAATTGCCATGGTAGATACAAACTCGCCGATGATTCCAGCGTATTGGTAATGTTCACTTAAATAGTGACAAATTAATCGAAAATAGAAAACGAAAATGAAAGAAATGAAGATTTCTCACCAGATGAATCTGAGTATTTGCCGAGCCTAGAAATAATGAAAATATTATAACAATGCGAAAGTCCATCAAACATTGGAGGAAACTTAGATTACATAGACACAGCCAGTTAGAATATACTAAGAATACCATCAACTATTTCCAACATATCTTTAGTTTGAACACAATTTATTTTGTACCATCCCTTCTAGTCATATATGAAGCTAATAGGTTGCATGACACTCTTAAAGCACGCACAGAATGTATTTTTGTTTTGATACAAACTTCACCACCACCACATGAAAGTAATGGACCGTAGAGGTACAAAACAAAACTGTCATCAAAAAGATGCCTAAATAAAATGTTTTAAAACTAAACGTCAACCTCTTATACTCGTAATACTATTAATAATCATGAAAATGAAAAAGAATGAAAAAAATACGTCTCTTTTTGATTTGGATGCAACATTATAACTTGAAAATGTTTTTGGTTTTATATTGTCGGAAAAAACGATTATTACCAATGAAAACATAATACTAGTCATCAAAATCAGACACAAACCGGAGAAAACAGTAACGTAGCCGACCATCAGAGCCCAGATTATATCGAAAACTATGATAGAGAAGATCAAATCAAAATGTATAGTTATCATTTAGTATAGTTCCAGAGCCGTGGTAGCTCAGTGGTTAACGCTCACTGTAAATATAACAGAACGCGAGTAACCCGGGTTCGATCCCCGCCGGCACCAATGAAATTGTTAATTGCAATTTTAAGTGCTGATTTACCACGTGCTCGGCGGTGAAGGAAAACATCGTGAGGAAACCTGCTTGTCTGAGGAATAAGAAAAAAATATTTCGAAGACATGTGAAGTTCGTCAACACGCATTTGGGCAGCGCGGCGGACACTTCCTTGCCCTAAACCCTCTCAGAAATGAGGGGAGGCCTGAGCCCAGCAGTGGGACGTATTTAGGCTGTAACTTTACTTTACTTTTATAGTTCAAGAATCAACAAAGGGAAAAAATACAAGGAAACTTAAACAAAATCTAAACGAAAAACAAGATGTTAAGATTAATAATTAAAAAATTCAGGAGAAGCGTATAAAGGGTGTAGATCGAAGAAAATGTACGACAAAAAAGTTTTAAAAGTTAGTTGTAAGTGCCCGAAGAAATGTGGCGAAAAGATACACAAACAACTTATGAGCAGAGAGAGTACATAATGCAGCAATATTATAAAATAAGAGATCACGAGAGACACTGACAACTATCGTAAATCATACATTCGTCAAAGATATTAAGTAAATCACCGTACAGCGAAAACGCAACCAAACCCAATCAATCAATTACTTCTTTATAATAGACTCAAAAAATAACAAGTGTGCAAAACATTCTTCATAAATACTTTAAGAATTTCGCATCAAACTGTTTATACAGCACTAGAAAATTCTAAGCCCCGACGAAAATACACACAGAGCACACTGAGAGCACTCGTTATCGATCTTTTTCCGTTAAAAAAAAACTTGGTGTTGAATATTGTCTCGTATTGATATTTAGTGGTTAAATGGCAGTCAGATCTTTGCTGTCCACACCGGGCTCTTTAGAGGCGGTACAAATGGGATATATTAAGTAGTTCTGAGAGGTATTTACTTGTAGAATCTTTTCTTACGTAACGGGACTCAACTGTAGGGAACAATTCAAAGTGATTTATGATGCTCTCTTCTGTCGCAATGTGCATTTTACGTGGTATATTTTCATGTCGCCCTCGTTTGTCTATAAAATTTTCGTCAAGTTTAGAATTTAGGCAAATGAAATTGGTCGTTGCTTACGACAATTTCTACCTAATGAGAAACAAAGAGGCATCCATAACATATGATTTTACTCCAGTTGCGGTTTTTGCGGTTGTTGCGGACAAAATAAAAACAGATTTATATACGCTTTAAATCTTTATGCTGCACGGAAGCTTTAATTGAATATCACGCATGGATTCTTTGAATCCGGCCACGGCCAGAGTTTTGGATTCATGTCACTGTTGAACGTGAATCAAAACACGGAGTACACGCCTCAACACAATCACTATGAACTCGAAAGTATAAAGGAGTTAATAGAAAATAATAAACTGGTTAGAAAATGAGGAGAGCCAAAAAATATCATGGACTCAAATCATGGAAGTAAATGCCTCATATTCAAATCGCATTGGTAAGGCCAGTTACCAAGTCTAAGTCCTGGCTATGAGCCTGAACTCCAAACGTCATACGCTAAGCCTATTTCAATAAGCTTTGCTTTATATGATGATCTTATGAGCTTCCGTAAGACAGGAGATATTCCAAGTTACTATCGTGGTTTTTACAAGTTCTTTACTTATGACAGTAACTGTTCTGGTAGCAATAACGACAGTGAGGAAGATCGTTACGATTAATAATCATCATCATCGTCATTATCATCATTACAGCTCTTCACAAGTCCACTGCTGAATATAAGCCTCCCCCGAGTAATGCCACAAAGCACGGTCCTGAGCCACTTGCATCCATCGACTTCCTGCATGTCTTACCAGGTCGTCACTCCATCTAGTGGGGGGTCGCCCTACACTACGCCTACGGGTAAGAGGCTGCCACTCAAGAATCTTTCTTCCTCATCGGTTATCAGTTAATAATCACCCACTTTTATTTTATTTTTTAAACATTAATTTATAAGTGGTAACGCCAGTTAACAATCTACTTTATCAACATTACATTACACATCGCATTGAGTTCGTCCTAAGTTATATCTACTTTATCAACATGACTAGTGCATATTTTTTGTTTCCTTCCTTCCTTCCCTTTCCTACCGCACGCGCTGCCGCCGAGGTAAAAGAGGATCTCGGCGCGCGTCATTATACTAAGTGATATTACGCCATCCGCAACGCACGGCCACCGGTCGCGTCTTATGTAACCGCAAACCGCGCAGGACGAACATTGAGTTCTCCTGTTTATGTTTAATATTCACCGCATCAGACATTGTGTCTTTGTAACTCATAAAAGTGTGAGACGCCCCCGTAAGGGCAAAGGTGGAGAGTGTGGGACTTCACGAGACTGTTCCGAGAGTGCGTGTGCGCCGAACCACGTGGCGAGCTTGCTGTATAGCAGACACTCCAGGAGGAAGGCGCGGCAGCCCTCATCAGGTCAGTGCGTGCTATCCCACCTATTTATTTTCCCCTTTGCCGTATGCACCAAAAATTACAGTCCACTAAATCTTTATCGAAGATACCTTAAGTTGCTGGCGTCTCCAATAAGAAACTGTTTAAAAATTTATAAAAAACTTTTAAACATTATTTTTTGTGATAATAGTGAATTTGAAGCTGTTTTATTTATAAAAAATTACGTAATAGATAAAGTTAATAATTTCTTTCTCGTAATAATAATTTAGATATCAAGTGACCATAAAGCCGACTTTAACTAATATCAAATTGGTACAACGAGCGTAAATTAAGAAAAATACTGTTTTTTTTTTCAATTTTGTTTTGATTTTTAGGAGTGAGAACCTAGTTTTGATTGCTATTTAACGATTCGGATGACATTCGTTACAAAGCTAATTTTCGGAAACTTATATTGAATAAAACTAATGTTGAATACTATATCATAGTTTTATTGGGACACCAAACTAAAAGTCCTTATCAGAAAAAAAGTTTTACAATATTTTCTAGAATAAGACGATATTAAAGTATTATCATGATCACTTGCAGCTTAAAACCCGTAGAATAAAACGATAAGTAAAGAGTACAATATTTGACTATGGTCAGGCTGTACGGATAATAAAATGATAATCGACATTGTACAACTTACACGATGATTGATTTTGACTAACTTCTTATTTTTCAAATAATATCTCTATTTTACTAATTAGGCGTGTTCCACTTAAATATTCCGAACACACAAAAAATAACTTTTTTTCAAAGCTAATAATCATCAGTATATGTTTAGTATTTAAGGAGTAAACAACGAAAACATGTTATTTATTTTTCCTTTTACCACTTTGTCGGCGTGATTGACACACATATTGGTACCAAATTTCAGCTTTCTAGTGCTAACGGTCACAGAGATTAAGCGAGGACGGACAGACGGACAGACAGATATGGCGAAACTATAAGGGTTCCTAGTGGACTACGGAACCCTAAAAATGTATCTTTATAAATTGTATACTATATGGTACACATAGATTTCGATGATTTTTCGATGGCCACAAAATGCCAGTATGAAAAAGTTTCATACAAAATAACTACATTAATTTTTAAACCGTTAAGTATCATTGTTCTTCATGCTCTATGCATATCATTTTATATGCAAGAATTATTATTGATTTGCAAAAGTATCTCTAGAAAAGAGATTGGACTGAAAAGGCAGAAACGGAAGTAGGTGATATTTTACTATACAATTGTAATTTTTGATTTATAAAAAGTTTCTAATATAGCACAATTTGATATATGTATTTTAGGTAGGTCAAAACTGGGCACAACCAAAATTAGGGCTATTCCTTGCGTGTCTTTATAGAAAGAAACATGCATGCAAATAAATTTAACAATCTGTGGCTGTGATGAATGATTTTTTTACGTGGTAGGGCCATGCTGCAGATATATTAGTAGTTTAGCAGCACGAATGCGTTGGCTCGACGAGGGGAAGCACTACGGACTGGTGGAGCAAAATACAACTCGATTGTTGATGACGGGGGGAACACATTGCCGACCACCTCGCGGTGTGTGTGCTCCATGAAGGTTGTGTTGTTTACCCAGCGCTCAATGCGCAGAGCACTCCTCTCAATGGACGTCAATGAGTTGAGTGGGCCTGATGGCATCCCTTCTATTGTGCTAAAGACATGTGCTCCGGAGTTTGCACCGGGTTTAACGTGTCTTTACCGGTACTCCCGCTCCCTAGGCGTAGTTTCGAAATCATGAAAGACAGGTTTAGTGCACCCGATCCCTAAAAAAGTCGACCGCTCAGATCCGCCTAACTACATATTATTCTTCAAAATAATGGAATCCATTATAAACTGCCATCTCATGAGGTACTTTGAGGATCACCAGCAGATTAGTGACCGCCAGTACGGTTTCTATCGGGGTCACTCAGCTAGTGATCTTCTGGGTTTCCTAACTCAGATGGGATACCTCAAACATACAACAAGTTTTTCCTCTGGTTTAATTGACCTTTTAATTCATGAGTTTTCCGTAGTGAGATATGGTTTTCGTATATGTAGTTAAGTTTTATAATTCCTTCTATGATGTATGTCTTTAAATAAAGTATAATATTCGCCAAACAACTGTCTTTTTAATACAAATCTTGATCATTTGCTCTACTTCAGTCATGATCGGTGTCGTCACACGCATGCTATGAAGGTTTTTATCAACAATAGGACGAACTTTGACACACGTGTGTTTGCACCTCCTCTGACTTTACCTGTTCTTATTATAATGATATAGAGTCGTATATTCTGTGCAATATAGTTGTGAAACGGAGCCTGTGATGCGGTCGAGCTTTCCTTCAGTCAAACGATCAATATACATAGTGCAAGATGTTTATTTTTTTATATAAAGTTAATAATAATTTTATTATTATCAATTTTAACCGCATTAATTTAGGGCGTTAATATTTTGGAGTAGAGATGTACATATTGTCGCTACTGTATGTTCTCTTTGCCCACTTTCGGTCATAATCAAATGCGATCGGAAGTTACCAGCGTACCAATTCAGCTAAGCAGGACATCCTACAGTGCAACAATATTACTGTCAAACATAGAAATGCATTTTTGATAAATTCAGGGTAACAAATAAGTACGCTGTCTACCTGATGGTTGGTGGATGCTGTGGCCCACAAGATGCTGTGGCTCATATACAGATTCGTTGCCATCCTTAGGAATAAAGATGGTATTTATATAACCAGTAAAATGGAGTTCTAGTAACTATAGTAACTAACTATACGAAAGCAGCCAATGCTGCTATTTTTCGCAGGACGAGAACGTAAAACTTCCCCGGTCAAGCTGAACCGTTTGTACTTCAGCTATAATGTCAGCTCAGTATGCGGCAGAGCCACGCTGCAGCTATATTATGGTTATAGCACGAATGAGTCGGCTCGACCGGGGAAGGAACACGCTCTCATAGAATACAAGCGTAAAATAACAGCTGAATACTGCCGTGTTTCGTAGGGTGAGTGTGTGAGTGGCATTTTATATTAATCCTCAGGGCTGACAATGAATCTGCATATGTCTACAAACCACAGCATCCACTTACCACCAGGTGGACTGTGTGCCCGTTTGCCATGTTTCTTCTGTAATAACAATATGTAAAAAACATTTTTTTATTTGTTGCAGATGTTACTCCTTTTATTAAGTGTGCTCTCGTTCGCCATGGCCGAGCCATCGGTTGCGTAGGTTGCGTTTGACTATTCTATAATAGATGAATTTCTTTACCGTCTGGAAAAAGCAGTGTCTTAACAGGTGAACGGAGTAGAAGCCATGGCACTGATATTTTACATTTTTTTTTTGCTTTTACATCTACATATTTTTATGAAATTGATCTATCAATAAATACTACTAATTTGAAATAAACTTTCGGTACCTACTAAAAATAAGAACAAAAATTTTGGACTTAATAAATAAATCAGATGAAAATTATCCAAATTAAAACAATACGCACCTAAGTAGTGGTTTTTATTGATAGATTAATTTCATAATATGTTAATGTATCAAAAATCTAAGATATCAGTGCCGTAGGCTTCTATTCCGTTCACCTGGTACAGTTATTTTTATTTTTTCCAGACGGTAAAAAAATCATTCAATATTTGTTACGGTGTTAGTAAATTAACTAGCACTAAGTAAAAGTCAAATTTTTCGTTAATTTTGGCCTGCATAAAGCATTATATTTGAAGTCAAGAATAATAATTATGTCCTCCAGACCGAATTTCGGCAACGGCGGCCTGCCTCAGCGGAGGCTAGCCATCGGCGCAGGACAGGATTACAGTGCCGTAGTGTATGCGCAAGCACAGGTGCACTCTCTATTCTCTCTCACTCTCATAACCCGGTGAGACGGTAAACCTGACTCCGGGCAACTACTGAACATTTCTTGATGGAAAAATTCAATAATTAATTTTTTTTGGGCTAACTACAACCACTAAACCAACGAGGAAGTCAAGAATACCAACGTTACCGTTACAGCCTGTTAAAGTGCACAGCTGAACACAGGCCTCCCACATAGATTGCCTTATAGGGGGGATATTTGCCATAGTTTTTGCCATATTTTATTTATAATCGTTACTGGGAAGATGTTGTTGGCCATGTGCCGGTTTGTTTCCCTCTGCCGCCTCTTACGACAGCCACGGAGTGATATGAGGCAGTGGATAATCTTACTCCGCCACTACACGGTAAACGAGCGGTAAAAAAGCTAAAAGACCTAAAATAAAAGTTATTATTTCTACGCATTCTCATCTTTTGGACAAGTTAATTTTATAATACTTGACATAAAGTCATTGTTTGGTACATTTTTGTCTTTATGTTTTAACATTTTAATATATATAAATTATGTGTCACGTTGTTTGTCCGCGATGGACTCCTAAACTACTTAGCCGATTTTAGTCAAATTTGCACACCGTGTGCAGTTTGGTCCAACTTCAGAGTTAGGATAGTTTTTTGCCCATGAGTGATCCACAATTTTTTTTGCGAATTTAAAGATTTTTATAAGATATGACAAAGGGTCGTCGAAAAGGGCAGAACAACGTCTGCCTAGCAAGCTAGTTTCATATATATCATATATGACATAGCATATTAACACATCTTTATATTTTATTTCTTGACATAATTTTTGTCTTTATAATCATTTACGAGTAGTATCCTACAATATTTCGATTAAAAAGTGGATTCATGTCACTTGTACTATAAAATAATGTACAATACACGGAACTATGGAGTCTATACTCCATGCGCGGAACATATGCAACCGATTATTAAAACGTGTGAAGTTAGTGCATTCGCATCGCTCGTGCGCTAATTTCACACAATTCAATAATCGGCTACTCAAGTCCCTTGTATCGTAATGTATTATTAACTATTTCTAAAAATTCCAAATTTATTAATTAAATGCTTCAAATTAATTAAAATTGATATTTTAACGGTAAGCTTTCCTCACTAAATTTTAGGGATAGTTACTTAGAAGCAGCCCGATCAGGTCACGGAGAGTCTCCTCAACAATATGTACCGGACTTACCTGAATCATCTGTACGAGGTTCCAAAGCATTTACTAACACAAATTCTGATCAATATCATGGACCAAACACGAGAGGAATTTCTCAAGAATATTGACCTACTAGCTTCCGCGGCGGACTATCTCAGAAATATGGAACTCCCAACTTGCGCAGTGGTACAGAATTTGAGAGTGAATTATTACAGGAGTATGCACCGTCAGTTCGTCACTCACAAGAGTACGACTCTTTTAGCTCTTTGGGACAGAGTTTTTCAGCGGTTAATTCAAAAACAGGAATATCTCACCGGTACGGTGCTGTAAGAACGTCTCCTTCGGACGTATACAGTGCTCCATCACTCAGATCGTCTCTAACCACACAATACGGTGCCCCTGAATTTCAACCAACGAATACTGAAGAATACAATGCACCATTCCAAAGAAACAATGGCTTTGCGAATACTAGAAGCTCTTCGCCCATTCAAAAGTACAGTGTGCCCAAATCTCGTAGTAGCCAGTCGGGCACTGGCTCCGTATCTCAGGAATATTTATCTTCTTCAAGATCTAATACAGAATATTTCTCATTTGAAACACAAAGTTTCGCCAAATCATCAAGAAACAGTCCTTCCCCAATTTATGGAACACCAGCTAACTCTCTGGAGACTCATGATTATGACGAATCTGATGTGTTGTCGACCATGTTTAATAGACCTAATGGAAGGAGTACCTCTCAGGAATATGGTGTGCCAGAAACAGGAGCAGCTTTGAAATCAAGCACCCTTGCATCATCTCATCCATCAGCTAGGTATGTATAATGTATTTAATATATAGTTATAAGTATTCCGTCCGTGTTAACTAAAAGGCTACATATTTGGTACTACGACTAGATAGTCGCCAATAGGACTACTTAGCGTTTATTTGTGAAAAATAACTATATAATAAGCTTCCCTTGTCTATAAAGGGATTATGGTCCTTTGAGTCTTGTCTTGTGGTGTATATGCTGTAGATACTTAAAAATTTTAAATATTAGAACTACTATTTATTTTATATCATTAGTTTACAAACGAGCACACAGTCCACCTGATGGTAAGTGGATGCTGTGGCCCGTAGACTTCCACATTTATTTTAAATTTATAATCAAAATCCAAATACATCGTCACCCCTGCGGGCTAAGATGGAATGCGTGAATTCCAGTAAAAAGGATCTCCGGTTCTCTACACTCACCATACGATAAGCGTGTCCAGAGCGTGGTCCTGCCCCGGTCGAGCCGATCCATTCGTGCTGCAACTATAACGTAGCTGCAGCGTGGATCTACCACGTCAAAAATAGACTAAAATCACGGTTCAATGTATTAGATGAAGCACAACTCTGAATTTCTTCTCTTCTGGCTCCAGGTCTAATAATAAACAATCATGTTAATAGTTTTCTTGGCCGTTCGTTATGCGTACAGAAACGAACAGAATAGTCATTCGTTTACAATGTAGGAGTCTTTTAAGCAAAATCATTGCGCTTTAACATTCTTCATCCATTTAACATCATCACTCACCATCGGGGTAGTTAGTCAAGCACTGGTTTACCATAGTAAAATAGAACGTATTGTACTAGTACAGTAAGTATGGCAGAAACCTTCTGTTGATCGTTTTTATACGTGGTAGAGCCATGCTGCAGTTATATTAGTAGTATAGTTGTAGCACGAATGTGTCGGCTCAACCGGAGAAAGACCACGTTTTCACAGATTACCAGCGTAAAATAGTAGCTTAATGCTGATGTGTTTCGTATGGTGAGTGTAGAACCGGAGATCCTTTTTACTGGAAACGAGACATTTCATATTAGTCCTCACGGGTGACAACGCATCTGCATTTTTATTCGTAATGGAGGGTAGATGTAAATGACTATGGGCAATTGCAACCACTTACCATCAGATGGACTGCGTGCTTGTATGTCACACCACCCCAAAAAAAATATGTCCAATACTTTGGACACACTGGTGATTCTTAATAAACCAGGCCAGTACACAAGAGATAACATTCATCTTGGGTTTAACAAATCATCATCTCGGGAATACGGTGCACCATCATCTCGTACCGCCATGCCATCGCCGCAGTACGGGGCTTCAAGAAACCTCGACGGATACTCAGATCAGAGCTACTAGAGCTATGCAAGAAATTCTTTAGAATTGCTTAATCAGGTAAAAACTACAAAGTCAAGTAAACGAAATATTACAAGTAAGCACGCACAAGGATATCGAAGCGTTAAACAGCGGGGTAAGAAAATCCGCTACTTCATCTCATCCCGTAGGTGTCGTAAGTGGGGATAGAGGGAAACTGAAACAGGATATAGGTAGCAGCACTTTTCTTTTGCCATCCCGACTTGCAAGCGTGGCAACTATAGCAAAAGCCTACAAGACAATCTAAAGGGGAGGCCAATTAAGGTGCTACTCCTAGCGAACGACCTGCTGCATTCGGTTCTATACATTCCACGCGCTCTCTCTACAATAATATATCGCGTAAGAAATTCGCCCAAATTTTAAAATATTTTCTTTATAAAATCGAATATTTATCTTTTGAAAAAATTAAATAGATAAAAATATTCATTAATAAATTGCCTATTCATTAGTGGCAATTGTAAAATAAAAAAGATTGGAAAATCCAAAAGTGCACGCCTTATAATCTCATTTGATTATATAAAAGAAAAATATCTCTTTTTCTATATTTGAGACGAAAGAAGAGATCCATGAGAACATTTTTTTGTAGAAAAGTACCAGTTGTTTTTTAAACTTTTATTAATTACAATTAAACGAGAACAAATTAATCAGTGATTTTTTAAAGGAACCTGTGCGTTGAGATTCTAAACCTAATAAAAAAAGAATTATTTTGATACATTAATTCTATAGGTTTCTCTGTCTACGAATTCTAACGACTACGATTAATACAGACTTCCGGGCACCTCCGATAATTTTTTTCAATCAGTTTGTTTTTACACTAAATACAAAAAATTACTTTAATAGAAACATAAAAACGAGTGATTTTTCTCGGTATATGTGTATTTTTATTATTCTTAAAGTGCGGTAGTTAAAAAATGAAGACATTTTTAGCTCAGTAAATTACTGGATTTCCATTGTTAGCGTATTTTAATAATTTATATTGTAACTAACATGGTTGGTAATTAATTATTTTCATCCTATAAAGTCTGCGGGTACATTTATGTATTAGATTATGTCTAGTTATTTATTTTTGCTTATATTTATAACTAGAATGTAAAACTATTTAAGATAATTATAAGAAATATAAATAATGTTTTATAACGTAAAAACTTACGGCGTAAACTTGTAACGGAAACCACACAAGCAACGCCATCTGTAGTTTAGCACTGTTAAATTACAAGCCTATAAAAGACAGATGTCGTCGGTTTGAGCGGCAGCGATAAGCGGCAGTCTTACTATAACTGTTGAGCAGAGAATACGTACACGGAAGATAAATTGTGAGTAATAATAACTATTGTTATACCTTGTTATTTGTGTGTCTAAAATGTACATTGTTATTACTATGAATATCTATAACCTTGTTTAGATTTATAATGACACAATGATGTTACTTACGTATTAAGCGACTTTACTTAACCCTGGAGTGGTCGCGTGGACTACATATGTAATCCACCTATACAAAATCGATAATTTCTAACAATCGATTTGCTTTAACTTGTGGCGCCTCCAGGTACTTTCAAATGAATGATTGAGCAACGCACTCAGTGCAGCGCAAGCACAGGACTCGCGCGGTTGTGTCACAGGAGCTCAGTAAAGTGCGTGGACTACAATTGTAATCCGCGCGACCAATTACGTGAGTATTTTTTTTACATTGAATTATTATGTTTTCATTTATTTTAGATTATTTTTCTTTTTTATTAGATTATTGTAATATAATGTTTGTTTTAGACAAAAAATGGACAATGCACGTGATGCACTAATTGAGTCGTGGCTGGCTGAAGTTGATGTCGGAAATGATGTTTATGAAGCTGAATCGAGCTCCGACGAAGAAGTTGATAATTTAGAAGAGGAAAATCATCATCAATCGGAATCTGAGCAAGAGCAAGACATACCAGGTGAGGGATCTGACGAAAGTTCTGAAGAAGATAATCCACCTCAGCAACGCCACCGACGCACGGACTTTTACAAGGGAGTAGATGATACATTATGGTCGAAAACAGTTCCCCTAAATAGAGGTAGAATACGAAGTCATAATATAGTGTTTGTACCCCCAGGGCCGAAAGGAACAGCTCGCCAAAAAACAACCCTAGAAGACTGCATGTCACTGTTTTTTGATGATCATATCATCCACCTCATTACCAAATATACTAATAAGAAAATTGATTATATCAAGGAGAAATATAGAAGAGAACGAGATGCTACACAGACCAATGAAACTGAAATTAGAGGTTATATAGGAATATTAATAATGGCGGGAGTAGTTGGAAAAAGGAAAAGTACTGCTATTATATTTGAACATGTAAAACACACAGGGATCGACGCCATATATTTGACAATGTCGGAAAAAAGGTTTAAATTTATAACAAGGGTATTACGCTTTGACGATATTGAAGACCGCCAAGACCGTGCCAGAATTGATAAGTTAGCCCCGGTAAGAGAGATTTTTGAATTGTTCCTTGCAAATTTTCAAAAATATTTTATTCCTAGTGCCGAAATGACTTTGGATGAACAGCTGGTAGCTTTTCGAGGCCGCTGTCCTTTTAGGCAATATATTCCAAATAAACCGGCAAAATACGGAGTGAAAATTTTTACGCTAGTTGATGTCCACTATCCTTACACATATAATTTAGAAATATATGCTGGCCAACAACCAGATGGTCCTTTTCGCCTGAGCAATGAAAGACATGATATTGTTATGAGAATGGCACAGCCTGTCCTTGGCAAAAATATGAATATCACCATGGATAACTGGTTTTCTTCACTTCGAACTGCAAAACAACTTTTCGAAAACGGTACAACTATGGTCGGGACGGTACGGAAAGATAAACGAGAAGTCCCTCGGGATTTTCGTGTCGCAAGAGGAAACCCACTATATTCTTCCAAATTTGGGTTTCACCCACCATGTACACTGTTGTCTTATGTGGCAAAACCCAATAAAGTTGTTATTTTGATTTCGACGATGCACAACGATGCTACAATTGATGAAGATTCTGGAGATAGTCGAAAGCCAGAAGTTATAACTTACTACAATAGGACTAAGAATGGAGTCGACCTGGTAGATAAAATGTGTGCCATGTATGATGTAGCAAGAAACTCAAGAAGATGGCCTCTTACAATTTTCTTCCGCTTGCTGAATTTGAGTGCACTCAATGCATTGTGCATTTACACGGCAAACAGAAATTACGAACATGTCAGCCGACGTGAGTCTCTTATTGACTTGTCTCTGGCATGGATGAAACCACTAGCGCAGAAGAGACTAGAAAAAAAAACATTGCCAAGAACATTCACTATCAAAATCAAAGATTTTCTTGGTATTACGTACGCAGAAACTCAACCCACTACCTCGCAAGGTACATCGAGCAATGTTGTGCGCCGTTGCCATGACTGTGGAAGAGCGCGTAACAAAAGTACTAGAAAGATGTGCACCAAGTGCAGTAAGTTTGTATGTGGAGATCATTTAAAAAGATGATGTGTCTTTCCTGTGCAGAAAACAACATTTAGGTATAAGTTTCAACTATTTTTATAAATTGTGATGTTAATTAGAACAATCCATGTGATTTTTGTGCCATTTTAGAGAAGATTTTTTATTTTGTTGATTATTTGTAACACAGAGGTTGTGATTTAATTGTGATAATTATGTTTAAAAAGAGAAAACTGTAGTGATTAAATTTTTATTTAATTAATAAAAAGTTTATGAATAAATCTTTTGTTTTTTTTCAATTTGTATATGGATTACGTATGTAGTCCACGCGACCACTCATGAAACTTTTCGGGGCGCGACCACTGCAGGGTTAACACCATTAGGTGAGAGTAGAGCACAACCTCAACGCTTCGCTTATGAGACGTGTAATAATGTTTACTCTATGAGGAGATGTCATCAATAATTTTTATATAGTATTTTTTATTATTAATAATTAATTCGTATTTCTGTGGTTTAGTTGTAGGAAGATTTGTCAAGTATTTACTCCTTTAAAAAAACTGGAGTTGGCTATTATGGAATTTATGAATATTATGAATCAAGATTGTGTAGAAATGTAATTTTTTTTTATTAGTTGATATATCATATATATCATTTTAATAAGAAGTAGATAGCTCCTAAAAACGTCACAAATAACGACTAGCGCTGCATTTTGCACAAACACTCAACTTATAAATACTACTAAATCTATCAATGCCATTAATTGAATACTGTTGCACACATGGAATACTGTTCCCATCTCTGGGCTGGGGCTCCCCAGTACCAGCTCCTTCCACTTGACCGCATCCAGCGCAGAGCGGCTCGAATCGTCGATGACCGAGTGCTTTCCGATCGGCTCGATTCACTGGCGCTGCGAAGAAATGTTGCATCTCTTTGCGTATTTTATCGCATCTATCACGGGGAGTGCTCTGAGGAATTGTTCGGATTAATCCCAGCCGCCAAATTTCGTGAACGCACTACACGGCAAACGTCTCGATACCATCCACACCATCTGGATGCTTGGCGGTCCACCACTGTACGTTTCACAAGGAGTTTTCTTCCACGTACAACCTCTCTGTGGAAAAGTTTACCACCGGCGATTTTTCCGGACCGATATGACCTGGGGACCTTCTAGAAAAGAGCTTACTCCTTTCTAAAGGGCCGGCAACGCACCCGCAATTCTCCTGGTGTTGCGGTTGATCATGGGCGGCGGTAGTCACTTAACATCAGGTGAGCCGCATGCTCGTTTGCCCCCTCTTCTATAAAAAAAAAATTATCCACCACACCTGACCACTGCTGAACATGCCCGGGGGGGGGGGGGGGGGGGGTCACGCCATAGGTTAGCTGATAAGGGGGATATTTGCCATAAAAATGTTTTAGTGACATAAAAATGGGGAACTCAGGATTGCAATGGGAAGATGCGGGTGCCTCCTGAATTTCTTTAGCTAACAAACTTTTAACGATGTTATCTTTCCTCCCGATCACAACAGCCACCTCTGCGTCAACGGCTACAGTCTCTAACGATCTTTGGGAGACCGAAGGTGTTAAATTATACTTTAGGCCTTTGTGTAAAAGGGACAACTCATCCGTTGGAAACTGGACATCGGAAAGATTTTTAACACGGGGATAAAATTGGTGATATTCAGTATGTATGTCGTTGTTACGTTTACGGGATGAAGAAGATATAAGTCGTTTTAACTTATGGGATTGAATTTGATATTTCTCGTAAATAGCCATTGAAGCAAGTTCTTTGGCTTTCCCATCCAAAATATCAAATTCAATATTATGTAATTTATATGAAAGTTCAGAATATAATACTTTAAGGTGGGTTTTTAAGTTATCTCTATTGGAAAACCAACGACGACATTCCTCATTAAGCCAAATATTCTGAGCTTTGGAAATGGCAACACTGGCCGCTCGACTATGTGTGTTAGAACGTATTTGGATATAATTGGGAATAACATGGAGTTGTTTACACTGCTGATTAAACCAAACATTTTGAGCAGCAATACGATGTAGCTTTGTTATTTTAACATAGAGTCTTGCCTGTTCGGCCGTGCTAGCCTTTTTAAGATAATTGATAGAATCAGGCGTTACTTTGCGGAAATCCATTATAATAAAAAATAAAAATATCAATTTCTTTGCAACTTTCCGCTAAACATATAAACTCAAACCAACTCATACCGACACGGTCATCCCCGCATCATCGTGTCATCCATGGCAACATAAATTAGCCGCTTTTTATTGTTACATTAACCGTCTGTCCACTGTTCCATTAAATAAAGAAAATTATTTAAAAGAACTTAATATAATTTATCAAATTGCGGTCTCTAACGGTTTTTCAAAAAGTCTCATTGATAATCTTATTAAAAAGAAACAAAAGCATGTTGTTCGCAATTCTTTGTACGCGGTTCGATCTCAAAGTGTCCGGCGGTATGTGGGTAGTTTGACCTACTTAGGCCCCATATCGGAAAAAATAGCTAATAGTCTTAAGAAAAACGGCATTAACGTGGCATTCAAAACAAACAATTCGATTAGGAATATTTGTAACAATAAAGATAAGTTAAATATTAGTCAAAAATCGGGTGTTTATAAACTTGTTTGTGACGAATGCCACGCCGTTTACGTGGGTCAGACTGGTCGCAATTTCGGGACGCGCTATAAAGAACATATGGCCGCGTACAGAAATTGCAATCCTGATAAATCCCATTTTGCTAAACATCTCTTGGACACTGGACATAACCTAGCTAGCGATCATTCCTTTGAAGTCTTACATACCTGTAATAAGGGGCTGCGACTGTGTGTGCTGGAGCAGTTGGAGATTTTAAAAAGTAATAATGGTAATTATACACTGCTGAATGAACAAACAAATGTTTCTAATTCACCTTTGTTAAACATGTTTAAGGCCAATCTTTAATAATAATTTTAAGATTAATAATAATAAATAATTATAATAATATCAATAAAACAATAATAATAATAGTATTTAAAATAATAATTAGTAGCAGATTTGTTATCGCACGGCGCGGTCACTCAAAACAATAATAATAATAGTATTTAAAAATAATCATAACAATAATAATAACTGTTGACAGGTTTGTTATCGCACGACGCGGTCACTCGCTACTTTGGTAGGGAGCGATTGTGTCAGCGTGTATAAATAGCAACTGTTTCGACTCGCCGCTCACTTAGCGGTCAGCCGCCGTAGAGTCTATATTACTTGAGGATGCCTCGTGTAGAGGCGAAACACGTGTCGTATTATCGTCGATGGTGTGTCTTGCCTGGAATAGTGGTGTTGAGAGTAGTGGTGCTTGGTCTAGTGGTGACGGAGTTAGTGTATGCAATTGAGGGAGGGCGGGAGGTGCACTTCAATCCAGGTAAGACACATCATTTTATATGTTTAGCGGAAAGTTGCAAAGAAATTGATATTTTTTTTTACAGTCAGCATTGTAAGAGGTTGTTAATGTTAATTATTTCTTTACTGGGAACAAGAAATTCCATCTTAATCCTTAGGAGTGACATTGCATCTGCATTATGATTCATCATCGGATACAGATGTATATGTCTATGGGCTACACCACCCACTTGCCATCAGGTGGAACGTGTGCTCGTTTGTCACCATTCTTCTATAAAAAATTGAATTGAAAAACAAACTTACAGTCCACCTGATGGAACGTTACAGCAATCAGTTGTTCACCTGCAACCAACATAAATAAAGAATTTGCCTCAATGAGGACTAAGATGGAATACCTCATGGCCTGTTGTTATACTGGGTTTCTTCTACATTTCTCTACATCTCTTATACACTTCAGATATGGATGATAATAACCTCTGGGTAGGGTGATCGCAACCAAGCTGATTCTAATTTATTGTGTTGTTAATTGTAACATACAAGATTGTAATATGTTATTTAAAAAAAATCCTGCTGGGTTTCTTGCTGGTTCTTCCCAGGACAGAGGCTTTTTTCCGAACCAGTGGTAAAATAAAAAAAATTACTGTCAATTAAAAGTATTCTTTATAATCTATATTGAATAAAAAAAATTCTGTTTGTTTTTGATTTCTTACTTTTTATCCTTGGAATACAGTAGCTAGTTGCTATAATTTGTCAACAAACGAAAGTGTACATATATTTTTTGGTATATCAATTTTTAAACCTTGTCCTAAAAATTGATATACCACGTTTTTCACCTACAATTTCTGATTCTCAGCTATGATCAAAATTTCAAGTCCCGAGCCCATCGGGAATTGTTCGAAATTTGAATTGCAAGAAAAACTAGAAAGTGACATGATGAAAACGTGGTAAAATTAAAATATTTTCATGGCATGTATTCTTTTCTTTCCAGGTGGTAGAGTACGAGGCTGATGAAGATGGATTCAAGCCAAGGATCTCGGTTATACCAGCAGACACTGCATCTAGCCGCGTAGGTGACTGGCCTTATTGACACAACTCCATAATCCTATAGAAAAGACGACAAATTATTGTAAAATTTAATATTCTTACATAATTTAAAACAGGAAATATGAAATAATGGAATAAAAGATAAATTTATTAAAAATGTGTTTTAATTGTTTCTGTGATCAAACAATATATTATTATAATCACAGCATTTTCAAATATTCTTTAAAGTTACAGCCTGTATACGTCCCACAACTGGGCACAGGCCTCCTCTTATTTCTGAGAAGGTTACATAGATAAGCATGCTATTACCCAGTTATTTCATTATGATGTATGAGATGTTTGGAGGTACTTAGTAATCAACCAAATCATATTAAAACAAAAGTCTTGACACTACTCCTGTCTGTCCAGCTCTATCAATCATCAAAGTCATTGAAGTAATATGTACTTACGTACTAGAACAGCTATTTCAAACAAAAAATGCGTGCTACTCTGTATTCGCGCGGTTGGTTTTTTATCATAGAATAAACATAGGTAGAATGATCAGTAGGTAATAGTAGATTGTATTGTTAAATAGGTAAATTATATCGAAAACAATTTTTTAAATTTTGTCATTTACTTTGTATATTATATTTACTTATCTATTATAATATTACATAACATTTTGTCACAATTACATTTTAATGATATTTTTATCTCAAGTGTCTCAGTTAAAAAAGTGACTCAGTTAATATTTAATTTTATAAAAGCAATAAAATATAATATTCAAATTAATATTGGAGATTTGTTAATCATAAACCAATATTACAAGTTTAGAAGTGAAAGATTAGCTTTTAAGTTTTTGTGTGAATATAATTTATGTCTTTACGTAAATAATTTCGAATAATATATATTGAAGTAATTGTGATTTTCACTGTGTGATTATCATTTTCAGTATGTTTTGTTTTTGTTATCAAAATACAATAGTCTTTTTGTAATGAAGTAAAATCAGACGTTTATATAGAGAATTTTGTATAGATTTTATAATGCTAAACTTCTTCATAGAAAAGTAGTTTCTAAATTTTTTTTTAATTGTTCAAATTACATGAAAAATAAAAAAATTACAAAGTATCCACTTAACTAAAACTTAAATAAGTTTATGCGAAAGTGGAGAAATATAAGTTTTAATGGTTTAAAGAGCTGTGGGTTGGTACGGTCGCATGCGGCCGCTCGGTATTTGACGGGCGGCATGCGACTGCATGGGAATTTTAAGGGGACTGAGTGGTTAACAAAGAAAGCTGATGGGACATATAATGTAATGATTATATCTAATAACGCGAACACCACACATTGATTAAAACTACTTTTACGGATTTTATCGCGTTTATTTTACTTTTAATTACTATTATTTTTAATTCCCGACGTTTCGCGCGCTTTTCAGCACCCATGGTCACGGGGGACTGAGATGACTGACGTCCCGATGTCATTGTTAAACCCGGAGTACCTTCAGCTTTTTTAATTATTGTTTATGGTCCGATCTATGCAAAATGAACTGACTATGTCCTGAGGTCTTGCAGTGGTATGCTTGGGTTTAGTTTTAATTTTATTGATTATAGGATCCCAAGCAGGTGGTAGTACCCAGCCTCCTTCTCTATTGCAAGTAGGATGTTTTTTAATTTCAATAGTCTCACATATCATCCTTGTTAGGAATCGGTGTTCTTTCGCGAGAATTTGTGGTCTATCAAATCTGATGTAATGGTTGGGGCCGTCTAGGATATGATCGCAAACTGCAGACTTTCCAGAACGTTGATGTTTGATGTCAATAAGGAGCAAAAAGAAACACACCAGAAGGAACAATCAAATCCAAATTAAATGATTTTAGGGAAGAGATGATGTTCTTTCTTACGGATTTCAAAACTTCACAAGAGGAGAATATTAAAAAAAATATATGATAAACATCACTATTAAAGGAACAACTATGTAATCTAAATTATATTTCAGACATTTTTTCTCAGGACCAAGTAACTGTGAAGGATAATTTAACTTCTATACACTCAGCTCAACGGGACCACGGCTAGCTACCACAATCACCGAAATGCAAATCTCCTTTGAATTCTCATCCAAACGCTACAGGAACGTGCAAATTGTTCAAAAGAAAAACTTTAAATACAAAGTCGTGAAATTACTGAAATGCAAGTGATATTAGACAAGCTTTCCACCGATAACCGAAGACAAGGGCAGTGCACACGTCATTTAAATGTAGAATTCGTGGGAGTAACAGAAATTAAAAATGAAAATCTAACAAATATATTATTATGCATAGCAGAAAAAGTAGGTGTTGTAATGAACGCCGGCGATCGTCGACCCCGTAATATTATTATAAAAATATGCTCCCTTATTCATAAGGATAATCTCATTGCCGGCGTCAAAAAACATCGTGGCATCACCACTGGAGATCTTGGGCACGGAGGAGAACACAAGAAAATATTTGTCAACGAGCATTTAACTCGAGACAACAAGAGTTTGTACAAAAAGTGTCGAGAAATAGCTACTGAGCTAGGCTACAGGTATATCTGGATAAAATACGATAGGTCACTACACATTATTGTCAATTCAGAATGTATACAATAATAGTTAGTAGACTTACTATGCAAGTTTTAGAAGGTAATAAAACAATGTGAAAACGTGGTATATTATTGTCATAAAGATACGTTATTTTATTCTAAAATATTGTATAAAAAATACATACATACATTATACGCTAACACGCGACACAACATATACACCAATGTACAATTCACAAATTGCAACCATAATTAATTTCAAAATGCAGTCGATTTACATTATACATCACAAAATTACCTTGTATCTCCACAAATCATTCACAAGATTTTGTGTACAGTTGGCTTATTTAAACTCACAAGTACAAAAACTGTACCTAATAATAATATCAATGCTTGCTCCTACGTTTTCCTATTTAATTAAACTCTGTAACAGTCATAATCATTACCCTAAGTACATGTTTATATTTAAGTATCAATAAACATGTGCGTATGTATATTGTGTTCATTTATATCATTTATATTCATTTATATCATTATATATATATATATATATATATATATATATATATATATATATATATATATATATATATGCAATAGTGAATTCATGTTTAAAATCTATTATTTATTTTATTTAGGTGTTATATGTTAAAATAATAAGGAATAATGATAATTTACGCAATAAGTTACAAGTGCACAAGTGACATTGAGAGGTTCTATGGGCACAGCTGCCATCATCGTTGGAGCCACACGCAAGTGTGAGTAACGATCAAGTCTTACCCGACACTATTCCGATGATATCCCGGACGTCAGTCTGAGCGAGATTAGAATGGCTCTCCAGCACCTTAAAAACGACAGGGCCCCAGGCGAGGATGGAATTACAGCGAAGCTTCTGAAAGCGGGTGGAACACCGGTACTTGAAGTCCTTCAGAAGCTCTTCAATTTGGTCCTCCATGGTGGCACTACTCCGGAGGCGTGGAGCAAAAGTGCGGTGGTCTTGTTCTTTAAGAAAGGCGACAACGCTCTCTTGAAGAACTACAGACCGATTTCCCTTCTGAGTCGCGTCTACGTGCTGTTTTCGAGAGTCATCACGAATCGTCTCGCACGCAGACTCAACGACTTCCAGCCTCCCGAACAAGCCGGTTTCCGAAAAGGCTTCGGTACCATAGAAAACATACATACCCTGCGGCAGATTGCACAGAAGACCGAAGAGTACAATCTGCCACTTTGCCTGGCGTATGTGGACTATGAGAAAGCCCTTGATTCCGTCGAAATTTGGGCGGCGCTACAGTCCCTTTAGCGGTGCCAAGTTGACTGTCGGTATATCGAAGTGCTGAAGTGTTTGTACAGTAGGGCTACGATGGCTATCCGAGTACAGAACCAGAGTTCGAAACCTATCCAACTGCAGAGAGGTGTAAGACAGGGTGACGTTATATCCCCGAAACTCTTCACCGCTGCGTTGGAAGACGTTTTCAAGCTACTGGACTGGAAAGGATACGGTATTAACATCAATGGCGAGTAAATCACTCACCTTCGATTAGCCGACAATATAGTCCTTATGGCAGAATCGCTGGAGAACCTTAGCACTATGCACAATGACCTCAATAGTGTCCCCCAACGGATAGTCTTAAAATGAACATGGATAAAACAAAGATCATGTTTAATGTCCATGTCACACCTATGCCGGTAGTTGTTGGGAGCACTATGCTCGAAGTTGTTGACGAGGACGTATACCTGGGACAAATAGTCCGACTAGGTAAGTCCAACTTCGACCGAGAGGTCAATCGACGGATTCAACTCGGCTGGGCAGCGTTCGGGAAATTACGACACATCTTCTCGTCAGGTATACCTCAATCTCTGAAAACTAAAGTGTACAACCAGTGCGTGTTGCCAGTGATGACTTACGGATCTGAGACGTGGTCCTTCACTGCTGGCCGTATGAGGACGCTCAAGGTCGCTCAGCGAGCTATGGAGAGGGCTATGCTCGGAGTTTCTCTGCGTGATAGACTCAGAAAAGAGGATATCCGCAGTAAAACCAGAGTGACCGATATAGCCCAACGGATTAGTAAGCTGAAGTGGCAATGGGCCGGCCATATAGCTCGAAGAACCGATAACCGATGGGGAAGAAAGATTTTCGAGTGGCAGCCTCGTACCGGTAGGCGTAGTGTAGGGCGACCCCCCACTAGATGGAGTGACGACCTGGTAAGACATGCAGGAAGTCGATGGATGCAGGTGGCTCAGGACCGTGCTTTGTGGCGTTACTTGGGGAAGGCCTACGTTCAGCAGTGGACTTGTGAAGGGCTGTAATGATGATGATGATGATGAATTCGATTTGGGTCTTTATTGTAACCCGTCACAAGTTCATAGCTGAAGATAGACATAGATAGTGGGGAGTATTCACCATGCTCCGCTTACCGGGAGGCTGCCACTCGGAACCTTATTTCTTCATAGGTTGTCGGTTCTTTGAGCTGTGGCCGGCCCATTGCGCATTCTATACTTATACCTTGAACCTTGTCTGCAACCCTGATTCAGCTGCGGATGTTTTCGATACGGCTTCTTTTTAGCAAAGTAACTCTGAGCACAGCCTTCTCCATAGTTTGCGAACGACTTTAAACTTTCTCATGCATCCAAAATAAAGTACAATGTTTCGGTTCTGTAGTATACATGTGACATGAACACATCTTTTTCTGGTGACTTAACCGTTGGAAGTCTAACCGTTGGTAGACACTATGTACGTTATACTGAGCATATTGTTAGGTTTTAAAAAGCTTCGGAAGCGTATTAATATGTTCCGATTATTCACTCACTTGCAAAAGTTCTGTTGTAATTCTGTCCTCACCAGCTATCATGATGTTTTTAAGATGCTGGGAAGCCATTCTAATCTCGTTCAAATTGAAATCCGGGACTTGATCAGAATATTGCTTACCTAGTCGCCAGCAATGTCGCTGACGCTATTCGTCTTCATTTTAGGCACCAACTCTTTCCAAATTTATTTTTAGTTTTTAAGCAATTAATGGATTGAACTCACCCTAAATAAGCGGAGCTGTTTAATTCTAATAATTTTTTATTATTCTGCTTCGCCA
Organism: Parnassius smintheus behrii; assembly: GCA_036936625.1. Taxonomy (NCBI): domain Eukaryota; kingdom Metazoa; phylum Arthropoda; class Insecta; order Lepidoptera; family Papilionidae; genus Parnassius; species Parnassius smintheus. Next base: position 37,650,237 of record JAUPFT010000020.1, on the reverse strand, counting down.
ACCACATGAAGTTTTTAGATGAAATGCAGCATAACACCATAAACAACTTTAACGAATTGTCAATTACTCTAAACATAGTGACCACTGTATAGTAACCCGCGACAATCTGACTTAGCAATCGTCGAGACTTGAAACTTGTGAAGTAAATGGAATTTGAAACTCCCCGCTAGATTAGTAGACAGTTCATTGTCGCCAAATATTATAATAAAGTAACAGCCTATATACGTCCAACAGCTGCGCACAGACCTCCTCTCATTTCTGAGAGGGTTTTTAGGACAAGGAATTGTCCGCCGCGCTGGCCATAATGCGTGTTGGCGAACTTTATGTTTTGAAATAGTGTTTTTTTTATATTCTTATTTCTCATACATACAGGTTCCTTCACGCTTTTCTTCAGCGCCGAGCACGTGGTAAATCAGCACTTTAAATTGCAATTTACAATTTCATTGGTGCCGGCGTGCTCAAAGCCGCTGAACTACCATAGCACTAATATTACTATACCAAATTTCAAAGTAAACTACAAATTTAGAACGTATGCTAGATGCGTGTAAGTTGCAGATAGCACAGACAAGAGTATTATAGATTTTTTGAATTTTCATCGTTCTAGCTTAATAACTTATTTTTACAACAACTTATTTACTTTTATACAACTTATTTTTCTGCAATGAAAATTCTTTGATCTTTCGGGGTGCGACGCCCTTTAGGCCGCGAGGCCGTCGGTGGTCGCCCACGTCGCCCACGCCCTGCGCTGCCTATGTTATAAGTAAGACACCAATATCTGTCTACTATCAAAATGCACGAGAATTACGTACAAAACTTCATACGCTTTATCTTGAAATATTAAATAATGATTATGACATAATTATTTCATTTCTGTTCAAACTGGTTTCACGATAGTATCTTGGATGGGAAGATCTGTGATTATCGATATATTGTGAACAGACAGGATCATGTACTAACGGAAACAAGCAAATAATCAAGTGGAGGTGTAGCGATCATAATACGTCGTACACTTTGTGCGACTATGGACGATTCATGGAAACAGCCGTGCGAATTTCGCTTCTATTGAGACGCTCTGGATAACAATACCGGTTATCGGTAATAGGTCATACGTTCACGACACGAAGTGCACACGTTCCCTCGCGCCCTGCCCCTCACACCCGCCTGAACAAAAAGTGCATATCATAACTACCTATATACCGGGAAAATCATCAAAGCATCGTTGTACGAACGAAATGCACGCAAGAGATATTAAATCGTTCTTGGAATCGTTTTGTAGTACGAGTATAAGTAATTATCTTGCGCGACTTTTATATAATAGCGGGTGATTTTAATTTATCTATACATACACTGGAATGAGAGTGGACCTACAATACTAAGACAGGGTTCTACCGAGCTACAAACTATAGAACAATTAATTAACGAACTACACTACCATGGTTTACGACAATATATATATATATATATATATATATATATATATATATACACACATTTAAATATGTTATTATAAAACAGTTGCAGTAACACATTAGACTTATATAGATATAGAAATAATACTATGTGACAAACCCTTATCTACGATACAATTCATCCTCCTTTTGAATTAAATGTGGCTATCCCTCCTCTCAAATGTTCTTTTATTGAGAAAAGTAAGTTTACAGTAAATACATATTTATGTGAAATCGACTGGGCCCTTCATTTATATACTGGACATGTTGAAGAAGCTGTAAATTTCTTTTACAAACAACTTCATTATTGCATAGAAAAATATGTACCAAGTGTAATATCTCTACCTCACAACACGAAGAGGCCCCCGTGGTATAAAAACATTGATTAAATATAAAAAGGAAAAAGCTAAAGCTCAAAAAATTGAAAAAGGTTCAACACTTAGCAGATTACAACATGTTCTCCTTATTACGTAAACGTGCATCAGTTTATAATAAAAAGTGTTATAATAAGTATTTAGACACTAGTCAACAGGATATACTGAACAACCCTAAATGTTTCTGGTCCTTTATCAAATCAAAACGTGGTAATACTTATTCTTATCCAAATAAAATCTCGTATAATAACGTAAAGTATAGCGAATTGTAGAAGCTTTCAACTCATTTTTCAAAAGTGTTTCTAAATCGCCTGCTACTTCATATCCTGATGTTGCATTACCAATCCCTTCTAGTAGCAACGACCGACATTCACATTGCTTTCGGGTTTCGAAGGCAGAGGTTTTTAAAGCACTATAGCAAGTAGATGTAAAAAGTGACCGGGCAGTGACCAAATTCCACATATATTTATATTCATTGTGCTAAGTCATTGTCTAAGACTCTTCAAATTCTATTCAATAGATCTCTTCAGGAAGGTTATTTCCCATACATCTGGAAAGAAGCTTATGTAGTATTTAAAAAAGGAACCCGTGTTAAAGTTGAGAATTATCGACCTATATCTATATTTATCTATATTTAATATATTAGCGAAAATATTTAAAAAATAGTCTTTAATTACATTTACCTAAGTAGTTACATAAGTTGAGGTTTACTAGAATTTCAGCATGGTTTCCTCCAAGAGAGATCAATCCTTAGTAACGTGATACATTTTATCACAGAGGTGGGGGGCAGGTTGACGCGATCTACATGGATTTCATAAAATCCTTCGAACGATTGTATCACTTCATCTTGCTTCATAAGTTAAAAATACTTGGAATAGATTACATGGCGACTTTCTAAAATGGATTGATTCCCACCTAAAAATCGTTCTCAAGCAGTAGTTGTAGGAGGACACAAATCAAATTTTATAAAAATCACATCTGGCGTGTCACAAGAGTCTCACTTAGGGCCCCTCCTGTATAACACTTACCTATATGATATATGTACATGCTTTAAACATTCCTCATTCATGTTGTATGTAGATGACAAAAGATATTTATTAAAATTAACAATTTAAATGATTGCCATAAGCTTCAGGAAGATTTAAACAGGTTGAACCATTATTCCAAATGTAATCGAATCACAGTTAAAATATATTTTATCAGTTAAAATATATACATAATATCAAAAAATGTCAAACTTGCACATTTACACGCAAAACTAAACTAGTCGAATATTCATACAGATTGAACAGATCAATAATTCAAAAAGTACAGGTAGTCCTTGGTACCTTGGTATCTTATTGGATTCCAATATTATCATATATAATTACAATATCATCTTACATTTAGTAATCATATCGACTACATTACAAATAAAGCATATAGAAACTTGGGCTTCGTAGTACGTACATGCCAACCTTTCAATAACTTACCATGTATTAAATTACTATATTATGCCTACGTTCGCAGTATATTAGAGTATGGTAGCAACATAATATGGTGTCCACAATATTATACTTATATTAACAAAATAGAAGTATTACAAATAAAATTATTGAAGTTTATGGACTATAAAATTAAAGAACAAAATCAGACATACAAAGACAGATGTGTATACCAGATTTATGCCAGACTTGATGTTTACAATTAAGATCTGCTGTAATAACCGAGTTACTGAAATTGAAAGGTGTCTCAAAGTTGCCCTTAAGCACTTTTTTATTTGGTGAGAGATATATAGAGGCTACGGTGATCGGTTGATGCCCGGTCATGGCTACTCTGCAAACCGAGGCCTCCAAGTCTGTCAATTGATACTCTTCAAGGGGACAACGTGTAGGAATGACTTATATTGTATAATTATCCCTCCTAGCCTAGCCCTTTTTCGATAGTTCCTAAGTCCAAACTAATCTATAGTTGGCTATGTTGGGACCTCTAATACTCGGTTTGAGAAAGATCTCCTGTACGAGCAGAATTATTATTTGATGTTCATCAACCTTAAAAAGGTATGGAGTTCGTCTATTTTATTTTTAAGGCCAAACGCATTGTAAAAGGCGATAGCTAGGTTTTATTCTAGATATTGGTGTATTATCCATTTAGTAAGAATAAAGAGACCCAAATTCAAAAATGAATTACTTTAGCCTTAATTAGCTCTGAAGTACTTTATTGCTTCGATTACCTCCATATGATCCAAGAAGGCCTAGAGGCGCTCTGGCAGAGCGCGCTGTTCCAATTTCGTGCGCAAGGGTGCGCAAGTCATTTAGATACAAAGTCGGAGACAGGATTGAAGTCAGCACTGAGCTTCTTTGGGACTGAGAAGGAGATCGGCTTAGAAGTCGGTTTGAAAAGGGATTACCTTCGCGAAGTGCGGGCTGCCACCTTAAAAGTAAAGATTTGCTTAAAACTTTTAATTCTACCTACGACGCGCGACCTTGGTAGCTGACGTGCCTCCGTGAGGCCCGCAGCGCGGTACCTACTATTGCATTCCCCTTAGACCATTTAACCCAATTGGTTGAATGGTCTAAGACCTGACCCGACGGTGGCCGACCTAACCTACGCTAAGTGGAGTGATTTACGGTCGCAAACCGCCTGGCACGCGAAAAGATTGTTAACAATAACAAAGCCCGTATCTATAATAATAGAGTTACCGCATCGGTTCGGTTCTATTAGAACCGACGACGCGCGAACGGAATTCTCCACCGGCGATGCACAGTTCAGAGTTATTCGAATAAGTAGCACTCATTGACTTATAAATTACTAGCGTAAGGACCGGGCCGACCGAACAACGAAAACGGACCAGTACGCTGGCCCTAAAATTAGTCTAGGGCCAATGCGAATCGGTCGACAGTAGTGCGCACGCAGGACAGATTTGTCTGTCATAAATATGTCAAGCTGCATGGTAAAAGAATGCAAAAATTACTATACGAAGATTAAAAAGGAACATGGGATATCGCATCATCGGTTAATAACCCTGTATTAATTTTGTTACAATTAAATTATTATACGAACGCATTTTTAAAGTTTTATTTTACAGTTAGTTTAGTTACGTTACCAATATTAGGCCAGCGTTGGATTCAGACCCTCAAAAACATTGTACATGAAAAATAAAATTATACTATTTGAAAAAAAAAATTATATCACGTTTGACGTTTCATATTTCTTTTTTCCCATGTTGTGGTATTTCGGCGTCAAGCGTCTAGTTTAGCTGTACGTTTCGTTTTTGACGGTTTTTTTATATTTCTGTTTTATTTTTGTCTAAAAACTTAGAATAAGTTTAATTTCGAATATTGGTACCTAATATATTTTATATTCAATAAGTTTATAAAAGAAACCATATCTGCTTAATTGAATCTGAAAATCTAATTCATAAAATATTTTGAAATTCTGTTTTCAAACCGGTTGCTTCCGGAGCATTGAGTTTTTATCGTGGTAGCCCCTCATTATAGTTGTATGGATGGATGGATGGGTGCAATATAAAAGGATGCAATATAAAAGCATCGATCGAGTACCGATTGACCAGAAAGGGAGCTAATTTTAATTTTATTTAAAAAACGCGGTACTCATGTACAATACAGAATTCTAAAGAAAAAGGGTTAATATTAAAAAGTAAAAGGACCCAATAACAATACAAGTCAATCTTTAGGTAAAATGCTGGTATTTGCGCTTAGTATTATAACGATACTATATACTACAAACTATGAAATAATGGTACAGTTAGGATAATTATACTACGAAACCCGACCCTGGTTAGTCGTGTTATGATTGACGTTTGTATTATGACAGATGCGCAACTTTTTCTTGTACGAAAAAGTTATGAATAAAATATTTAGATGGGCCTATCCTCCTTTTTGAAATCATTGGTAGCACTATCGAAATTGAACGTAAGAGCAAACCCTTTACCCTTTAGTTTCAAGTTAATTTTTATGTAAAAATTAATGAAATCGAAAGGAAGGAACGAGAACGGGCACAACTAAATCGCTCGACTTATTGTTCGTAGGACGGATGACCCTATTATCAGCCATGCCCCCAATTCCGGCTTTTCGCCTTTTTACTACGCAAATAAGGTTTCTAGTAGTTTCCAATACAAAAATTGTCCGCTAAAAAATATGCGTATCTGGAGGAAAGCATATTTCAAATATTATCACGCAGTTATAGATCTAACAGATTTAAATTAAAAATCAAAACGCGTACGCAACGGGAAACGCTCATTTACCTAATTTTTTGACAAGTTGTAGTCCCGATAAAATTAAGTTACATATGTACGTGGTAGAGCCATGCTGCAGCTATATCATAGTTTTAGTACGAATGGATCGGGTCGACCGGGGAGGGACCACGCTCTTACAGAATACCAGCGTAAAATAGTACCTTCTGTTTCGTATGGAGAGTGTAGAGATCCGAAGGCCCTTTTTGTTCCCTGGAAACGAGGCATTCCAACTTAGTCCTCATGAGTGATAACGCATCTGCGTTTTGATTCTTTATCGATGATAAATGTAGATTTCTATGGGTCACAGCATCCTATTACCATCAGGTTGACTGTGTGCTCGTTTGTCACAATTATTATATAAAGGAAGCTTATTTTACATTAGGTTATCCTTAGAATTTTTAAATTAACAAAATTTTTATTTTATTTTAATGGGAATTAATGGGGCTGTAATTAGATAGACGAAATGTATGGAGTGCATAATGTCAACCGTAAAAGGCTTGTAATAGTGGCATCCACCCTTTCGTGTATTCGTGTCGGTGTTTACATACTCGTCATTATCCGCTTGACCAAGAACTTTTAAACTTTATTTTTCTTATAAATTAATAAAATAATAATAATTATACCCACGTAGTGTGACGGATAGGAGTAATGAATACACCAATTTTAAAGAACTTTATCAAGGTGAACTTGTGATATATGGGAGTGCTAGAAATCAGTTTTAAATAAATATTAATGAAAATAAATATTTGGGCGGGGGTTAGTCTACTCTTAATTTTTTAACATTATCAGTAGGACTAGATTAACATCTATTCCGTTTTCCTGTCTGGCGAGCAGTTTGGCGAATGGCTCTGGGGGAGAGCGCAGTTCATGTTGATCCCCAGAGCAAGCCTGAGGAGTTCTTCCTTCACGTGGTTGCCGCCTGTTATTTGGTCTGGTTCAATAGGAAACAGACAGAACAGAAACACTCAGACGATCCTCTTCTTCTTTTTTTTATCCCACTCCAATCAAAGGTCAAGCGTACCGTGCCGATGGATGCGTGGCTAGAGGCAGTCCAGTCGCAAACGGTGCCTACCCGAGACTAGGGCGATTCGGGTAGTATTTTAGCCCTTCCCTCGGCATGCGGGGCTCTGCCGGGGTGACCGAATATTTCCCTAGCTAATCGTGGGACCAAAATTGACATTTCGCAAAGAACAATGAAAAATCTCCTCTAATGGAACTATTTGTAGGTTTGGAAGAGGCGCTATTAGCTTCACCAATACACTGCAACACTATGCCCCAACCTGGGATAAGGCGTGAAGTGGAGGGCACGTCTGCAGCCGAATCAACAAGAAACAACCGGAAATGAACCAGGGAGGGGAAAAGAAAAAGTTCGCTAGACCTTATAAGCTTAGTGATGCAGGAAGGGGTACCGAAGGCTGATGGTAGCTGAGATGGGAGCCGAAAAGGCCCCCTCTCTCTGCCAGAAGACCTGGGATATCTACAGAGATAGCCTGAGGAGGATTTGGAAACGATTCCTAAAAGCATCAAAACGATTGAAGGTCTGGAGCTAGTGACGGACACATTAATCGTACGTATCCGTGAAGCCTTGGAGGACTGTTGTCCCGTCAAATTCAGGACATCAACATGTACTAAGTACTAAGCTAAAGAACTTAGGGAAAAGATCAGAAAATTATCTAATAGGGCTAAAAAAATAAGAGTGGGATATTTATAGTGCGCCCAAGAGAGCATCGTGGAGGTAGATATATGGATGTTAAGTCTTTGTCTCGCAATGCAAGACTACACAAAATGCTATCGTAGACTTAACTTAATCAGGTCGGGCTTCTTAAAAAGCTGTATGGTAACTTTACTAATAGTGAAACAGAAACATTGGAGTTACTAGCGTCAACTCGTTTCCCAGGGTCACACAAGACTTCTGCCTTGAATTCTTTCAGGGCCCTACGAAGGCCTTGTAATGAGGACTGGTGTAGGGCTGCAAAGATAATAAGGCCAAACCTGGTGCAGTGGGTTTTTGACTCGTTTAAACCATTTAAAACAAGCGGGGAGGATGTGAGAATAATTTCCATCCTACTACAGAGGGTTATCGATATCCATCTACCCTATCTAGTAAAAATCTTCAGAGCAAGTTATGCATGGGGATATATTCCAGAACGATGGACAATTGTCAAAGTTCTATTTATACCTAAGGCTGATAGAAAGGACTACGCTTCACCATAGTCTTTAGACCCATAGGTGTATCTTCCTATCTTCTTAACACGTTCCCAGCGGCACTGATTTGTCTGTACTTTCCATTACTGCGTTACGAGATGTTTGAAACCTCGTTCTGAACCAGAGGTTGTAGCGGCACGAGGTTTAATAAACCCCACCGACCACACGTGACTGTTCGGGGTACGAGGTGTTCGCAACCTCGTAACGCACTATTTTAAACTTTAATTTATTCTGTGCGGTACGAGGCCTAAAAAATCCGGTATTAAGGTAGATATACCAAAAAATTCGGAATCAATAGCACATCTCAGATATATAGTTATCTCTTTCCTAGACTGAACCAAACGGAAGTTACGCCTCTCGCACGACAGAGATGTTTAAGTTTTTCCTTACCGCTGTAACGACGAGACACGGACAAGGTGTTTCAAGCCTCGTTTCGCAGTCAACGTGTTAAGACATTGAAAAAGGTTACAGATAGATATATATAAGGGATGTATCTTTAGCTACAAGGCCCATACGTTACAATCAGCATGCTAATCTTCGGAAACAGCCCTGAGTAATGTCATTGACAGGGTCGAAAATGCACTGGAGAATAAAGAAATAGCTCTTTGTGCTTTTCTAGATATTAAGGGCGCCTTCAACAGTAGCCCCACATCACTGCTGATTGGGGCCTGACATCCAAAAATGTTGACCACCCAAGCATCAGATGAGTGAAGTCGATGCTCTCAAACAGAAAGGTAAAACTAGCGCTGTTTCAAACTTCGATTGAGGTCGCAACTACAAGAGGCTGCCCACAAGGAGGTGTTTTGTCACCCCTTCTTTGGACTCTTGCCATAGTGCAAGACTTCAACTTCACCATTCAACAACTCAACTCAACCTCAACCATTGTACAAGATGGCAGATTTACGCATGGACACAATGAGTTATGCTGATGACCTTGTGATCATTGCGAGGAGCTTTTGCCTAAGTACTTTATCGGCAATCATACAAAGAGCCCTAAACACCATAAATAACTGGTGCAGGGATAACAGTTTATCAGTTAATGCTGATAAAGCTATAATACCCTTTACCAAAAAGAGACGCTTGGACAAATTAGTCACACCAAAACTCAATGGTAAAGGAGTATCTTTTTCTACTGAAGTTAAATACTTGGACGTAACAATCGACCAAAAACTAAAGTGTAAATCTCACCTTAGCAACGTATGCCATAAGGCAAAAAATTGCTTTAGGTACGTGCAGTCGTTTGGTCGGGAACAACTGGGTCTTACGTCTCAGTATTGTCCTGTGGCTGTACAGCAGTATAGTGATACCGATTCTCACCTACGCCTCCACTGTCTAGTGAAACAAGGCCAGCCAAAAGACAACCGCGGCCAGACTAAATAGTCTATAAAGGACAGTCTGCTTAACGGCAATTGGAGCTATGCGATCATCGCCTGGAGTGGCTCTTAATGAATAATATATGAATGAATTTGGGTAGATTCGCCTGTATTTTCTAGGCAGAAATTTTCACCATACTTCAGTGTGCGAAATCAATCTGCAAAAACACTACGTCAACCATATAATTTATATAAATTCTCATGGTCAAGCAGCACTGCTAGCGCTGAGGTCAAACTGAGTGAACTCGAAGCTAGTTGGAGACTGTGTGAACCGTGTAAACGCCCCGCTATGTAACAAGAGGGTCGTCTTAAGATGGGTTCCAGGTCACGCGGGTATTGTAGAGTATGAATTTGCTGACAAACTTGCACGGGAGGGCTCAAAGAGTACACAATTTAAACCTGAGCCATTTTGTGGAATCTCAAGAAGCCTAGCCCGATTGACCCTTGAAACTCTTTATCACAATAAATCTCTTAAGATCACACACTAGGCTTAAAACATTCTAAAACCTTAATCCGGGCTTTTGATCGTATATTCACTTCAGAAGCCCTGGGATTAATTAAAAATAAATTGTGCATTCTGGAAAGAGCCGTAACTGGACACTGTCGTCTTAAAAAGCACGTGTCGAGGATGTGTCGGTTCTGTTCCGTAACGGAAAAACGCCTCTGCACATCCTAACTGATTGCAAACCCTTAATACGCAAACATAGAACTCATCTGGGAAACTATGAATTCCGCCTAGAAGAAGTGAAATTGCTCACGGCTAAGCAACTCCTTCTATTCATTGAAGACATAAATAGAATATTACGTGGTAGAGCCATGCTACAGTTATATTAGTAGTATAGTAGCACGAATGGGTCGGCTCGACCGGGGAAGGACCACGCTCTCACAGAATACCAGCGTGAAATAGTAGCTTAATGCTGCTGTATTTCGTATGGTGAGTGTAGAGAACCGGAGACCCTTTTTACTGGAAACGAGGCATTCCATCTTAATCCTCACGGGTGACAACGCATCTGCATTTTGATTCGTAATCGAGGATAGATGTAGATGTCTATGGGCTACAGTAACCACTTACCATCGGGTGGACTGTGTGCTCGTTTGTCACCCTATCCTATAAAAAAAAAAATAAAAAAAATAAGGCTTAGCAGTAAACTGTTGTCATAGCAGCGATCACAGAAGATCGTTTAGGTCGCAGTCATACTGGTCTCTTTCCCTAGACCTGTATAGCTCTTCACAAGTCCACTGCTGAACATTGACCTCCCTCGAGGAATGCCACAAACTAAGGTCCTAAGCTATTTGCCTCCATCAACTTCTTGCATGTCTTAAGTCGTCGCTTTATCTAGGGAGCACATCCCCCAAATAAATATATCTGTCTAATATGTGTATCAAGCAGACAAATTCAAATATGGTACGTGCCAAATCGATTGAGAAAAACGGACAATGATCTCAGATATGAGCCGAGTGTCAAAAGGCGTAACTTACAAAACTTCAAATTAGGTGTCATAACAATATTTAAATATTGATATTATTCACACTTTTAGGTCAGCACATATGGTTTGTTTCTTGTTTCTTATATAATATTGTCTGTGATTCCTATAAACATCGTAAAATCTTACGGTACATCGCGAAAAATGTGTTATATTTAATATTTCAATTTATGGTAAGTAACGCAGCAAGTCATTTAATAACAGTATCATATTAAAAAAAATATTTGAAGCAATATATTCACCATATTGAGCTTTTGCAAATTCATCTCTTTAAAATAAACAAAACGCGCGTTACGTCAGTTCGTTCTAAAAGAAACGTGACAATGGTAGCCAGAGATGCGTCACCTTTCTTGGGCCGGTAAAAGATACGAGTCCAAGATAAGAGATAATTGCACCGAATAAAAATAAAGTTCTTATGTAATATTGAAAACCAAGTTTTATCTTTTGAATAAGTACGTACTTATTCGGTGTCGTAATCACTCGAATCTTTATGTGTTATAAATTAATGCTTTTTGTTGTTAAATAAATAAAGAACTTTATAACAATAGATAACTTCTCTTCTACAGCAATCTTTTACATAACTTTTAGTAATAGTTGATAAATATATATTATATCAATCATTATAAAAAATAAATTAAAAAACCATTATAAATAAAGAAAGTACTACATACAAAATGTGCCTATATATTGAAGGTTTGTAACCCCTGGTTAAACGACCGAAAGGTCATTGTCCGTTTTTCTCCATCGATTTGGCACATACTATACTCGTAGTCAACGAGACGCACATCATCCATGTTTACAAAATCTACGTTGAATGAATCATAGATAATTAAATATGTAGCAAGCTAGAATGAACACTAATAACTCGGCACGTTGCTCGTGACATAAACGAAAAAACAAGCCTCTGGGTCATTATTTTGGCCATTTAGTGGGTTGGATAATTTCTGCACACGGTAAAATTTTATTCATAATGAATTAATTTTTATGCAAGATGATTTTGCAGATGTGATATTAGTAAAATAAAAAACCAGTAATAATTATAAACATTCATTTAATCATAAATGTCCTATTTGTTTATAGAAAATAAAATGCTCTAGAATTTTGTGCTGTAATACAATTAATATAATACTTTATTTTAAAACACATTAGAGAAATATTTAATTTTCGCCACTACAAAATTAAACAACAGTTCTTAAAAGTACAATGCACAGTGCGCTTTATCTCTTGGAAATTTAGTTGAATATATATATTCAAAATATATGGTTCAAAAATATATATAGCTATAGGGTAATAGATATAAAACGGTCATAAAAGTGTAATTTGACTTATTATTACTTAGAAATCGGTTTCAGGCTCGTTGGCGCAGAACTCCTTTACTTTGGGCAGGGTAACGACGGATTCCTTGAGTTTCTTGAAGCTCGGGTATTTTTCGTCAAGGTCGGGCATTCGAAGCATCATTTTTAAGTAGTCATACATACCGGCGAAGACAAAATCGGCCCATGTAAGCTGTAACAGTGATTGTTTAGTTCAGCATCTAACATAGGCATTATAGAGGAGGAGAGAGGTTGTGTTGTGTGCAGAGTCATTTGTGCAAGACAGGATTACAGTGCACGAGCACACTATTCTTACAAGAAATCAGGCGCAGGACCATCGGTTTTTACGTGATTTCCGAGGCACGGGCGTGAAACACCGCTAGTTTCTTGGGTCCGGGGTGCTGATGAGAATTTCTTGGCAAGAAACATATAGTTCATATTTTTTTTGCTCAATTTGGAATGCGCATATGGGAACAAATGATCAGCAGTCACACTGACAATCACTAGATCAAAGAGTAGTCCACGAACACGGTAAGTTATAATTATTTTCTGAATTTGTGTACACTAAAAGCACTATAGCATTTCCTGCACAGTTCGTTTCAGAAAGTAGTCGGAAGTAGTAGTTAGTCTACTAGAAAACAGTCATCATCATCAAAATTAAAATAAAATATGTTTAATTGTGCAATTTATGTATTTAACCCAATCTCTGCAGAGAAAAAAACTCCAAAGTTTTTAAAATGGTTGGTCCTTCGAGCAGAAGCCAAGGGGATACTCGTAGTAGCTGTACATTTTCTATTTTACTATTCTTTCTATGATACTGTTCCAAGAGTTAATGCACCTCAGTCATAATCACATTTGTTAAAGGAGTATGAGTTTGTACTACAAATCTCGGCAGCCTCTTGGTGTTCTACAAGATACATTTTGAACAGTGTGCGCAGGAATTGCAGTACACTTACCCTCTCTTTATTGTAGACATTCGAACCAAATGGTTTGAAATGACCAAATGGTTGCTCCGTCGGTCGTTATTCGTACAACAAAGAAGGAAAATAATTTTCCAGCGCCTGCCTTTTCGTGCGATTACTCAGGACTTTCAATCGTGTAGTGGCTTAGTAAGAATTACTACTACCGTATACGTCCCGTGGGTGTCGGGAGAAGCAACAGAGGAAAAGCGAAACAAGAGATAGGCTTCTATAGCATCTTCCCGATAAAAATTTAAAATTATAAAAACCGAGGTTCTCAACCCACCTGACAACAGTGGCAACTATAGCAAAATCCCATAATGGATGATGGATGAATGGATGGATTCGGAAAATTTTCGCCTAAATCGCCACTTGTACTCAGGTGGAATAGTTGTAACACTATACACTGGCTTATAATAGGTAAATATTATTAAAAAAAATACATTAAAATGATGTACATCCAGCGCTAATATATGGTAACAACGGCACTTTAAATTTATTAGTTTGTTAATCATTTATACACTTAAGTTTTATTTTGACGTAAATACACTAATTGATTAGTTGTGATATACGACTTTTAGACATCTTACCAGGAGCCACTTAGCAAAAGAAACATGTAACCTAAACTTCTAGAGAATAAGATGAATGTAAAATATCAGTAGGATTTTAAAGTAGTAAAGTAACAGCCTGTATACGTCGCACTGCTGAGCACAGGCCTCCTCTCACTTCTGAGAGGGTTTTAGGGCAAGGAAGTGTCCGCGGCGCTATTCTAATGCGTTTTGGCGGACTGCACATGTCCTAGAAATATATTTTCTTCGCCACAGAGCATGTGGTAAATCAGCACCTAAAATTGCAACTAACAATTTCATTGTTGCCGGCGGGGATCGAACCCGGGTAGCTCGCGTACTGTGAAATTTACAATGAGCGCTAACCCACTGAGCTACCACGGCTTATTAAAGGGTTTATGATTCAGCAATTAAAGTTAATTGCTAATTAATAATGCATAATGTATTCTATCCCATTCTCAACATTCTAAATCCTGTAGATTTTTGTTCGTCTCTTTTTTCCTTTCATCGAGTTTTAAATCACAATGATTCTAAAGAAATTTTCTCTTCAATAACCCGATTTTTTTAACGTACGTAACTAAAGTAGTTATGTAAAAACCCAATATTAACAAGGATGAGTAAGTTCAGAAGTGATCAACAGCCCAACAAAGACAATAATAGTTGCAGTCCCCAGTCAAGATAACTGCAATGTTGCTAATATAAGTAAAGCAGTTATAAATTACAAAAACAGAATTCAATTGATTAGTGGATTAATTAATTACCTTTCCAAGAGCAAGATGGCCGTTGTTCTGCTCAATTATTTCATTCAATTTCTTTAACATGAAGGGGTATGAGTTCTTAGTGAATTCCTCATGCTTCTTCGCTTTGACTGTCTCATCCGGCTCGTAGTGGACCATGAAACCCTCTGAAAATAAAACGACGAGTTACCCACCTGAAAACTGTGCACAGCCACTTTTTTGTTATACATATTTCGTGGATTACTACGGGGTTACTACGTTTCTTCATCATAATTAATGCAACAAATAATTATGCGCTGAAATTAGGTATAAAATTTATTTCACACATTTTTTTTGAAAAAAAAAAATGGTTTCATCAGTAAAATTACTAGAAGTCGAGGATGTGACTCAGACCGTTTGTAAGTGTCGAAGTAGTTGAAGCGGTGTTGCTTTCATACGACCAATCATTAAACGTATCTCACGTAACGTATATCACTTAAAGGTTGCCTAAAGGGCTTTTTAGCACATCACATTGTTTTATTAGATATCAGAGTAGGTATCACCTTGTTACCTACTTGCCCAGCACCTGTCTGTAAATATTGTGTGTTCTTGATATAAATTACTTTACTATGTCGATAGATAAGTTGGGTGCGTGAAAAGTGATGAAAGATATGGCAGGGCGAACGACCAAGTGGTCTGTATTAGCGTGGTTCAAAAGGAACCAAAACAAAGATGCGTCCACCAGTATCTAGCTCCCCCTATTAGACAGGCCCGTGTGGAGAAGGAACGGAAGAGAAGAGGATTATGCCAAACAACTCAACTAACACACACATCAACAAATACGAAATGCGTGGGTGTGCGTTGGCGCACCATAAGTATCCATAAATGATATGTCTAGGTTTTGTATCAGGAAGATGTGAAATGCCGTTATGTTTTAGAAAATTGAAAATAAAATTTAAAAAAAATTTCGAATAATCAAAAGATTTGTCTATGCTATTAACACGCTTTCGCTATGTAGCAATTTGTTAATTCCCTTGGTATAGAAATTTGCTTTACGAGAATCGATGAACTCTTAAAATGAGTTGTGAGAAACTATTTGCTTAGCCCAGAAGTTGTGAAAATACTTACATCATTCATCATTTTATTAAAAACTAGCTGACCCGCCAGCAATTTCGTTCGGGTGGGCAAATGCCAAATTTAATTTAATTCTTCTATGAAAATTTTTTTTCGCAAAAAAATATTTACTCTATTCCTGAGCAAGTCCAAAGTTTTGAGTGTAAAAACATTGACTATAAAAGTAAATTTTATGGGCAATATTTTATATCCTGGGTTACAATATTGGTGTTTTATTAGGGATCCCTAACTCTTTTAAATTGAATATAGCATATCGTCGTTCTCAAACCAATATCTGCTATATGCAAAAAGTATACTTTTGAGATATTAAAGGAAAATATTCTCCTCGCTGTGATCTGTAAAATTTAATAAGAAGGTGAATTTTAAAATGTTTAAAGTCATAGATATAATGCGTAATTTTATTTGTGTTTTGAGTATTTAGATTATTTCCTTTATTTTATATTTTTAAATCACATTATTTTTTGCACATAACATATTTTAAATTGTCAATGGTACATAATAGCTATTAGTGAAAAAGATATCTGATTCACACTAGACTTTTAATACTGAAAAATATTAACAGTAAGTTTTAATCAGACTTAAATTTTAAACATTACATTTTGTCGGCAGTAGTTCTCGTCTAACATGCTTCTTAAGTACTTATAATTTCTTATACACTAACATCTAGTAACATCTATTTTATTACTTTATTTATACATATTTAGTACAATATTTGTTATGAGGTCTACATCAGCTAAATATTCAAATTGATTTATTAGTTCTTTTTTTATATACTTACATACTTACATATATTTCGGAAGCTCACGTCGACTCGTAAATATCTTTTTTTCTTTTTAAAATGGTGAGATTACACTTGTATTTAATATTGTCAATTTCGTCAATAAAAGTTTCACAAAACATATTAGAGATTTTTTTCATAGATTGTTCGTTTTTCACATATCTTTCAATAATGGTATCAATTGATGTTTTAATTTTCCCGAGCCACTGGATTATTTTTCCACAAATTTTGCGTATCTCCCCATTAAAATTATGTTACTTTTTTATAATCGTTTCTGGCCTTTTTTAAATTAATTTTTGACTTTATTTCTGTATATAATATATTCTAATCTAAAATTATTATTACTAGGATTTGATTTCTACTTTCTGAGTAAACTGTCTTTAATCTTAATCGTATTTAATAACGATTTACTAACCAATGGTTGATTTTTCCTTTTTCATATAATGTATTTATATAGATTACATATACAGATACGCGCTTCATCTTTTTTCTGGATATGTATCTCATAATCCTCTTGCGAAATGTGTTTTAACTGAAAACTAGTGCAGACATCGCATTGAACCTTCCTTGGTTTGTGAATCGAAATGTTCTCCTTCCTAAGAACACTTAGAAGGTGTTTCGTGAAACTGGCTTTTTGTTTTGTTCATTATACCATGTTTTATAAACTGCGTGCATGTACAGGTGTGATCGAAAAGTTGACTCTACATAAATGGGCTTTGATAATGCCCGGCAATAGTGACTAGGCACTTTCGGAAGTAAATTGAGTCATTCGGACGTTGTTCCTCGTGTACTTCTGTTACGTCCAATTAAAGTAGGGGATTCATTGTCATCTGCTATGACTGTCATTGCTGGTGTATCTTTAATCCAGCTCAAGAAAAATCACGTCCAAGAGCAAGTGTGTTTAAAAAAATTCTGCACATATTTACTTTGGCATTTTGGGAATAAAACTTAGATACAAAAATATCAAAAGCAGTTTCATTCCTGACAGTAATAGAATTAGCACGTTTTTTTTGCTTGCTTTTTCTTTTGAATACTAATCCCTTTACAAAAACTTTTTTTCACCCCAATAATTCATATTCCAAAACTTGACATGCAATGCAGCTCGTTCCTCTTTTGATACTAAACCACACATAAATCTATTTTCACATTTTTGTTTTATGGAAGTATGATTACGAGTTTTTACAGATATTCTTTCTTTTGGAATGCTTTCTCCTAGCTTCCTATCTTTTTTCTGGTAATCCATGTTTGTTCACCCCAGTAAACGGCGTTTAGCTTTCGATTGACGCAATATTGGAGTTTGAGAGTTGCTTGGCATTTCGATGCTCGCCGTCAACTCCTGGACAGGATTTGATAAATTGTCATCATCATCGCTACCGTAAACAATGTAACGCTTCAGCTGGGTGGTTATGGGAAAGGGTCAGCTATTACTTCGTTCAGAGATTTTTTTATAGGATGGGGTGGCAAACGAGCACACAGTCCACCTGATGCTAACTGGTTGCTGCGGCCCATAGACATCTACATCTATCCTCGATTACAAATTAACACGCAGATGCGTTTTCACCCGTGAGGACTAAGATGAAATGCCTCGTTTCCAGTAAAAAGGGTCTCCGGTTCTCTACACTCACAATACGAAACAGCAACGCTAAGCTGCTATTTTACGCTGGTACTCTGAGAGAACGTGGTTCTTCCCTGGTCGATCCGACCCATTTGGGCTACAACTATACGATTATTATAACTGCAGCATGGCTCTACCACGCATAAAATGATGAATTTATCGACACGTTCTTTTCACTGCTGGAGCGTAAAATTTAGCAGTCCTTGATACAGCGGCATTGGTTTCTACGAAGTTCTCGGAATATTGAATGTTGACTTTAATCTTGTAAACATTTTTAATCACCGGCCGAAACTACTTTAGTTTATTATCTTATTTATTAGTATAAAATTTCTTGACACTAATGAATGATTTACAAAATATGCGCTTATTTATCTATTACTTATTAGTTAATCAATGTAATGTTAATGTTGTTTTGTGTTGAGACTAAACACAGCAGATATTCTACTAAACAATCACAACTGACCGTGGTCAAATAAAAAATGCTATGTGCATGTTTGTCACATAGCAGGTATTAATTGACAATATTCTACCTGCTGAACATGTTTTAAAAAGTTCTTATGATTCATCGTACAGTCCCCAAAAGCACATAGTACTTACTTCATACAAAAACTACTTTTCCTAGTCAAAATGTTAAAATCTCAAAAAAGTGCGGACCTATAGCAGATTTTGTTTTGACAACGACGATATGTTACTTTACTGATAACGTAGTTTTCTATGGGTAAAATAATATTAGTAGTTTTATCCATTAGAAACGAAAAACAAATCTATTTTTCTGTAAATATTATAAAGCAGAAGTGATCAAAATAGGTCATACCGGTTGACAGTGATACTGGCTTTGCCAGACCTGCTCACGTAAAAAATGTACTTACTAATTCTGATATCGTGGAGAAAGTCGACATTCTGATCTATGATCAGGTCCTCTTCGATGCTGGATCCAGCGAGTCCGTGCTTGCGACCAAGATAGCGACAGATGGCGTTACTTTGCGCGTACTGTTTGCCGTCGATTTCCAGGATAGGTATTTGACCAAACAGGGTTTCTGTAGATAAAAACCCTTGTTAAAATGAGACACACAAGAAATATTATTATTATTATTTACGTGGTAGAGCCATGCTGCAGGTATATTCGTAGTATAGTTGTGGCAAGAATGGGTCGGTTCGACCGAAGAAGGACCACGCTCTCACAGAATACAAGCGTAACATAGTAGTTTAGCGCTGCCGCATTTCGTCGTATGGTGAGTGTAGAGAACCGAAGATACGTTTTACTGAAAACGTTGTATTCCATCTTAGTCCACAGAATCTACAGCAATGTGTAAGCAATGGGTCAAGCCGACCCATTCATACTACAACTATAATACTAATACGGCTGCAGCATGGCTCTACCACGTGTAAAATTCAGCCATTTTCCAAGACCTATAATGATATTATTAATATGCCGAAACTAGAGACAATTCTGCTTCAACCGACCCATAATCTCATAAACACCTACATCTGTCCTCGATCAGAATCAAAATTGAATAGATAGATTTTGATTTAGAATTGAATAGATAGTGTATTGTCAACTCTGAAGAATAATTTAAACCAACTCGTAACAGTAAAACGGGTTCTCTTTTAATTGGACATAGAGTAATTCTAAGCTGGCGAAGTAGTCATATTATTAGAGTCAAATTTGAACTGTTTGAAAACTTTTGCTTCGGACTTTGGGGTATAAATGACGAGAAAACCTGGCAAATCTTGCTCAATTCTGTCCTGTAAATTTCATATTATTCGATTTTTCGAATTATAATTTAAAAAATCCATTACATTCATAAATACTTACATAAGGGTAAAGTTACTAAATATTTTTAAAACAAACGGCTAAGTGCATGCATGTATATAGATGATATCCTGGATGTCAGTTTGAGCGAGATTAGAATGGATCTTCAGTACCTTAAAACGGCAAGTCTCCGAGCGCGGATGGAATTATAGCGGAGCTTCTGAAAGCGGGTTGAACACCGGTACCTAAAGTCCTTCAAACGCTCTTTAATTTCGTTCTCCATAGTAGCACTACTCCAGCGGAGTGCAGCAGAAATGCCCACCACTTTTATTCTTCAAGAAAAGCTCTCTTGAAGAACTACAGACCGATTTCCTTTTTGAGCCGCCTCTAAGTGCTGTTTTCGAGAGTCATTACGCATCGTCTCGCACGTAGACTCAATGACATTCAGCCTCCCGAACAAGCCGGCTTCTGAAAAGGCTCTTTGGCAAATTGTACAAAAGACCGAAGAGTACGATCTGCCACTTTGTCTAGCATATGTGGAATATGAGAAAGCCTTTGAACCTCTGATTCCGTCGAAATTTGGGCGGGGCTGCAGTCCTTTGAGCGGTGCCAAGTTGACTGTCAGTATATCGATGTGCTAAAGTGCTTTTTTATAGAAGAGAGGGCAAACGAGCATGCGGCTCACCTGATGTTAAGTGATTATGAAACCGCGACACCAGGGGTGCGTTGCCGGCCCTTTAGAAGGGAGTAAGCTCTTTTCTTGAAGGTCCCCTGGTCGTATCGGTCCGGAAAAATCCTGGTGGTAAACATATTCCACAGCTAAGTTGTACTCTTGTACAGCAGCGAAACGTTACGGCTGCGATGGTTATCTGAGTACAGAACCGAAGTATGAAGCCTATCCAACAGCAGAGAGGTGTAAGACAGGGTGACATAATAACACTGAAAATCTTTATCGCTGCATTGGAAGACGTTTTTAAGCTACTGGCCCTGAAAGTATATTGTATTAACATCAATGGCGAGTCCATCGTTTCCCTTCGATTTGTCGAGGACCTAAGCACTCAATATCTCTCAATGGATGGGTCTTAAGATAAACATAGACAAAACAAAAGTCATGTGTAGCGTCCATGTCAAACCTATGCCGGTAGCTTTTGAGAGAACAAAGCTCGAAGTTGTTGAGTATGTTTACCTGAGAGGAATAGTCCGACTAGGTAAGTCCAATTTCGACCGAGAGGTCAATCGATGAATTCAACTTGCCTGGACAGCGTTCGAAAAATTACGACACATCTTCTCGTCAAGCATACCTCAAAACTAGATTGTACAACCAGTGCGTATTACCAGTGACGGCCTATGGATATGAGACGTGACGACGTACAAGTAAGCTCAAAGTCGCTCAGCGGGCTATGGAGGGGGCTATACTCGGAGTTTTTCTGCGTGATAGATTAAAAACGACCACATCCGCAGTAGAACCAGAGAAACCGACATAGCCCAAGGGATTAGTAAGCAGAAGCGGCAATGGGCCATCCATATAGCTCGAGGAACCGACAATTGATGGAGAAGAAATGTCCTCAGGTGGCAGCCTCGTACCGACAGGCGAAGTGTAGCGCGTCCCCCCACTAGATAGAGTGAACACTTGGTAAGACATGCAGGAAGTCAATGGATGCAGGTGGCTCGGGGTCGTACTTTATGGTGTTCCTTGGGGGAGAAGAGAAGGAGTCCATAAGAGGAGACAAAGGTTATACGAACTTTACAATGAAAGGTCATATAATCCTAGCTTCGAATTTAGGGAATATGTAAAAAAATATTCCAAAATATTTAAAAGAGTGTGCTCCTTAGCCAAATCATTGTATTTGAGCAACAAAATAAAGACTCCTTCTAATAAAATTAAAATGACATGGAGCATAATTAATAGTGAAACTGGTAAGGTCAACTCTCGCAATTCAAACTACCAGTTAATTTTTAACAATAAATTAACTAAATCAGATCAGGACGTTGCAATCGTTTTTGAGAAATATTTTACTGATATTCCGATCTTAACCACTAAGTCATTGAATTCTTCTCCTGCCGTCACCGAATCATTACTTCAACAAAATGTAAACGTGGGTCAACAAAAAATTTTACATTCCATAAAGTGTCATCAAAAGATATTGTAAAATATTTTAAGACTATTGATGTTAAGAGAACCGCCGATCTGTGGGAGATTTCTGTTAAAGTTATTGCGTCTATAATAGACACAATCGCACCTCAACTATCTATTATTTTTAATACTAGTATCGAATCTTGCGTGTTTCCTGATTTAATGAAGCATAGTAAAGTAATACCTTTATTTAAATCTGGTAGTACATTGGACCCCGCTAATTTTAGACCTATTTCTGTACTGCCAACACTTAGTAAAATTTTTGAAAAAATTATACTTGATCAAATGTTAAATTTTTTTAATGTAAATAATTTACTTCATAAAAATCAATTTGGTTTCACAAGGGGTCGCTCGACAACTGGTGCTGGTGTTGAGCTGATTAAATATACATTTAATGCATGGGAGAATTCACAGGATGCTTTGGGTGTGTTCTGTGACCTATCCAAAGCCTTCGATTGTGTTCACCGCGAAACATTAATCAGGAAACTTCAACACTACGGTGTAAGAAGCGATGCTCTTAAATTAATTATTTCATACTTAAGTGACAGAACGCAAAAAGTTGTCATTAATAGTATGAGTTCTTCTGGGTCGATTGTACAAATGGGCGTGCCTCAGGGCTCAATTCTCGTCCCCTTTCTGTTTCTTGTATATATTAATGACTTACCTTACATAGTAGGGGATAACCATGATATAGTATTATTTGCTGATGATACTTCATTAATTTTCAAATTAAAACGACGGTTATTAAATTACGACGAAGTAAATAATGCTATAGCTAAGTTAGTTAATTGGTTTAATGTTAATAATTTGCATTTAAATGGAACTAAAACAAAATGTATGAAATTTGTAACTCCTAATGTTAAACATGTCAATACTAATGTAATTTTAAATGGGGAGGAACTGAGTCTTGTTGATACCACCATTTTTTTTTGGAATCACACTGGACGCAAAGCTTCAATGCCCCGGAAAAAACCCACCCGGTAATATTTACACACAATACCCTCTGTTTAGTCATCTATGTGCTGGAACTAGATAGGAACTTCATAACACCAATTACTTCCGAAATCAAACAACCGTTACTCCGTATGATGCATATTTTATTAAATTCAACAAATACTGTAGGTCTATGTAATGTTCAAACCATAACGCGTTTTTAAATCGATGAGCGACATCTAGCACCACATTAACTAAGCCAATTCTACACAAACATGTCGTTGCGCGACATCTAGTCTGGTGATAAATTAACTAAAGTAAATCGAACAATCGTGCCGCCCACCAAGGACTTCTCAAGTCCTTAACAACAATAGAGCTGCATATCTTTAAACCAACTCACGAATCAGTAACTAATTCATCACAACAGCAATAATATAAAGAACTTAAAATCTTAACTGCTAACAATAACAAATTAACTACAAAGCAACTAAATAAATAACAATAAATAATTAATTGCCAGCAACTACAATCACTACAACGCTACACTACTATTACACATCTATTAAGAAAAAAAATCTAAAAATAACACTCTAACAACTAAATTATCACTACTCAGGAGCTATAGGCAAAATACATATCATTGACACTGGTCTCTTAATTTTAGCACTCTTACATCTAAGAGTAACTACTCTAGTTATATGGTCTGGACCAGGGTGCTTCTCTTCAATTATACCCAATAACCATTTGGATGGAGGGAGATCATCTTCCTTAACCAAAACAACATCTCCACACTTAGGTTCCTGCGTGACTTTATTCCACTTATATCTTTGACACAACGTAGTCAAATATTCTTGCGACCATTTTCGCCAGAAGTGCTGCACAAGCTTCTGTGTGAGCTGCCATCTGCGTAAACTGCCGACATTATTTTCTTCAAAATTGTAATCTAGTGCAGTAACTAAAGCTTCACCCACCAGAAAGTGACCGGGTGTCTGGGGCATGGGATCACCGTAACTAGAAGGGATCTGATACAAAGGCCTGGAATTCAAGCATGCTTCGACTTGCGTCAGAACTGTTGACAGTTGATATGTAAGTGTCGTTCCGTCTAGTACACGACGCAAGTGAAACTTTGTTGACTTCACCCCAGCTTCCCACAAACCTCCAAAGTTTGGAGAGTGAGGAGGGATGAAGGACCACTTAGTACCTTTGTTTGCCAGACACTCTGCAATTTCATCGGCAATATTCGAATTCTCAGCTTGAATTAGCCTTTGCAGCTCCCTTGATGCTCCAATAAAATTTGTGCCATTATCGCTGAACACCTCCAGACAGTGACCACGGCGTGCTACAAAACAGAGCACCAGATAGTGTAGGTGCTATGTGTGTAAAAAAAAACTGCCAACGATGTAGCATGTGGAGGTGATTTTACTAACCTAACTGAGTTCTGCGGACTCATTCAAAATCGCTGCCTTGGAGTGACACTTTTTATCGTCACTGAAAGTGAAATTGAAGATATGAAAAAATTGATTTCTAGCCATCAACAGAATTTAATACCTTTTAAGGGGACACTCAAAGTCTATATAGCTAGTGCTAGCAGTGCTTTCATGCCACGAAAGCTACAAATTAAATCCCGCAGCTGTTTTTGTGATGAGCTGATGAGGGTGTTTGTTCGATTTCATCATCATCATCATTACAGCCTTTCACAAGTCCACTGCTGAACATAGGCCTCCCCCAAGTAATGCCACAAAGCACGGTCCTGAGCCACCTGCATCCATCGACCTCCTGTATGTCTTACCAGGTCGTCACTCCATCTAGTGGGGGGTCGCCCTACACTACGCCTACCGGTACGAGGCTGCCACTCGAGAACCTTTCTTCCCCATCGGTTATCGGTTCTTCGAGCTATATGGCCGGCCCATTGCCACTTCAGCTTACTAATCCGTTGGGTTATGTCGGTCACTCTGGTTTTACTGCGGATATCCTCATTTCTGAGTCTATCACGCAGAGAAACTCCGAGCATAGCCCTCTCCATAGCTCGCTGAGCGACCTTAAGCGTCCTCATACGGCCAGCAGTGAAGGACCACGTCTCAGATCCATAAGTCATCACTGGCAACACGCACTGGTTGTACAATCTAGTTTTTAGAGATTGAGGTATACCTGACGAAAAGATATGTCGTAATTTCCCGAACGCTGCCCAGCCGAGTTGAATCCGTCGATTGACCTCTCGGTCGAAGTTGGACTTACCTAGTCGGACTATTTGTCCCAGGTAAACGTACTCGTCAACAACTTCGAGCATAGTGCTCCCAACAACTACCGGCATAGGTGTGACATGGACATTGAACATGATCTTTGTTTTGTCCATGTTCATCTTAAGACCTATCCGTTGGGAGGCACTATTGAGGTCATTGAGCATAGTGCTTAAGTCCTCCAGCGATTCTGCCATAAGGACTATATCGTCGGCAAATCGAAGGTGAGTGATGTACTCGCCATTGATGTCAATACCGTATCCTTTCCAGTCCAGTAGCTTGAAAACGTCTTCCAATGCAGCGGTGAAGAGTTTCGGGGATATAACGTCACCCTGTCTTACACCTCTCTGCAGTTGGATAGGTTTCGAGCTCTGGTTCTGTACTCGGATAGCCATCGTAGCCCTACTGTACAAACACTTCAGCACTTCGATATACCGACAGTCAACTTGGCACCGCTGAAGGGACTGTAGCACCGCCCAAATTTCGACGGAATCAAAGGCTTTCTCATAGTCCACATACGCCAGGCAAAGTGGCAGATTGTACTCTTCAGTCTTCTGTACAATCTGCCGCAGGGTATGTATGTGGTCTATGGTACTGAAGCCTTTTCGGAAACCGGCTTGTTCGGGAGGCTGGAAGTCGTCAAGTCTGCGTGCGAGACGGTTCGTAATGACTCTCGAAAACAGCACGTAGACGCGGCTCAGAAGGGAAATCGGTCTGTAGTTCTTTAAGAGAGCGTTGTCGCCTTTCTTAAAGAACAAGACCACCGCACTTCTGCTCCACGCCTCTGGAGTAGTGCCACCATGGAGGACGGAATTGAAGAGCTTCTGAAGGACTACAAGTACCAGTGTTCCACCCGCTTTCAGAAGCTCCGCTGTAATTCCATCCTCGCCTGGGGCCCTGCCGTTTTTAAGGTGCTGGAGAGCCATTCTAATCTCGCTTAGACTGACGTCCGGGATATCATCGGAATAGTGTCGGATAAGACTAGCTCTTGGATCGTTACTCACACTTGCGTGTGGCTCCAACGATGATGTGTACAGCTGCCCATAGAACCTCTCAATCTCACTCAAAATCTCAGGTGTCCCGGAAACGATGTTGCCACACTCAGTCTTCAGCTTTGACAGTTGGCTCTTTCTGGCAGACAGATCTCTGGCAAAGACTTTGGAGCCCTGATTCCGCTCGATCGCTTCTTTAATACGAGAAGTATTAAAGTTGCGTAAGTCTCGCCGCATGCATTTGGAGATCTGTCTGTTCAGTTGCCTGTATGCTGTCAAATCTGTTGACGATTGCAGCCTCATCTCCCGTCTAACAGCCATGAGATTAAGAGTGTGATCGGAGAGTTTTTGTGTTCTTCTGCGGCGGGTCTTGCAGAACTTAGCTCCGACCGCATGGACAGTTTCCACGAGCTTGTCGTTCATATCGTCCACTGCATTGCAATCTTCTAGGCACTGGAAGCGGTTACGTAACTCGAGCTGAAAGGTTTCGGGATTCTGGATTAGAGCACGAGGGGGACGGAGCGTTGACTTCATTAGACGAGACCTCTCCAACTTAACGTTTAGGTTCAGTGTGCCTCTAACCATTCGGTGATCGCTGCCAGTTTTCACCCTTGCGATCACTGAGACATCACTGAACAGTTGGCGTCTGGTCGTCATAATGAAGTCAATCTCATTTTTTGTCGAACCGTCGGGGCTCGACCAGGTCCACTTCCTGTGGGGCCGCTTCTGGAAGAAAGAGTTCATCATAAAGAGTCCCTCTTTCTCCATAAAGTCGGCCAGCTGCTGGCCCCTTCGGTTCCGTTGCCCTACTCCAAATTTCCCTACCTTCAGCTCACCGCTTTCTCTTGTGCCTAGTTTTGCGTTGAAGTCTCCCATCAACACCGTGTAGTGGGTTTTGGAGGAATGTATGGCTCTGGAAATATCCTCATACATTTCCTCCACCTCCTCATCGGGGTGTGCCGAGGTTGGTGCGTAAACCTGAATGACCTTCAGCGAATACCGTTTGGTGATTCTGAGTATCAGGTACGCGACCCTCGTCGACACACTCCCAATCTTTACAACGTTGTTGACGAGAGACTTGTGGACGATAAATCCGACACCTCCTTGGGACAGATGGTCGCCCTCCCGGTGATAGAACAAGTTGCCGGACTCGAGGATTGCCGTGTCCTCCCCCTCTCTTCGGACCTCGGATAATCCAATAATATGCCAGCGCAACTTGTCTACCTCTTCTTCCAGCTCCAGTATCTTCTCGTCAGTCCTCAGGGTGCGTGCGTTATATGTTGCCAGGTCGAGTCGTCGTAGGTGGCAACCGAACCTCCACCGGAGATTCTTAGCACCCCCTGCCCCGCCGTTACCATGGTCGCCACCGTAGCCAGGAATAGCGGGGCCGCCGGGGACTGGGGGCCGTCTTTTTGTGTATTTGTTCATTGGGGGGTATTTGCCGTAGTTGCCACGCTTGGCGAGCGGGTTGGCAACCGCAGTTTTTTATTACGTCACAGTTGTTATCAGGAAGATGCTGCTGCCCATCTCCTGTCTGTCTCCCTCTGTCGCCTCTTACGACACCCACGGGAAGATATGGGGTAGTGGATATTCTTAACCGCCACTACACGGCAATTGTTCGATTGTTCGATTACTTTAGTTAATTTATCACCAGACTAGATGTTGCGCAACGACGTGTTTGTGTTGAATTGGCTTAGTTAATGTGGTGCTAGATGTCGCTCATCGATTTAAAAACGCGTTATGGTTTGAACATTACATAGACCTACAGTATTTGTTGAATTTAATAAAATTTGCATCATACGGAGTAACAATTGTTTGATTTCGGAAGTAATTGGTGTTATGAAGTTCCTATCTAGTTCCAGCACATAGATGACTAAACAGTTGGCCTTACTGGCCGGATATATTAGAGTGGTGCAGTGCAGTGCAGTGTAGAGTGAGTGAGCAAAAGACCGTAGGTACAAAGGGACAGTTATAGTGAGTATTATGAACTTTACTACTTCGGACAATTTAACTTTATAATATTGCATGGATTCCTTACACTTGTAAAAATTTTACGTTAGCTTCATTAACTTAGAATAATTTCACTGTTAGCTCCATTAACTTACAATAATTTCGCTGTTAGCTTTATAACTTAGAAAAATTGCACTAAGTCCGTTGACACGGGGAATCCATGCCGGTTTGAGTGGACAGTAAAGTATACTAAAAGACTTTTTGTGATCTCACTATATTGACTTAGAAAAATTTGAACTTTTTTTTCAACATAGTAAAAATTTAAATTGTGCTCACTCACATCAAACTTTAGTGATTGTCGAACTTTAATCTTCAAGATGGAAGGGTTAATTAAGGTACAAGCTGATCTTAAACAAAATATTAGTAGTGGATATTTAAACTTTAGGAAATCGCCTAAAGCTCGTATAACAAAACCATACGTTGAAACAAGATTAGAACAACTGGAAAAACAATGGTCATAGTTTGAGACTAACCATTATAATATTATAAGTGAAGCTGATACCGATAAAAAGGAAATATTATATATAAAACAAAATGTATACGACAGTGTAGAATAAAGTTATGTGGCTTATAAAGTAGAACTTAAAGAAGCGTTAACAGAGGTATTACCCGTCACCCAAAGTACGAGTTCAAATGTTACTATGGAGGCAGAACCGCCGGCTGTGAGGTTACCCAAAATTGTTTTGCCTTCCTTTTCAGGTCAATATATGGAGTGGCAAACCTTTCATGATTCATTTGAATCATTAATACACAATAACTCATCTTTAGCCGACGTGCAGAAATTGCATTATTTAAAAGGTCATCTGACGGGTGAGGCGGAACAGCTTTTAAGGCACATTCCCATCACTGATGCAAATTATGAAATATGTTGGCTTCAACTGAAAAAAAGATACAGCAATAAAAGGTACATTGCCAGCCGCATTCTTACTAGACTGATAGGTCAAAAGTCACTCACGATGGAATCGGCAAATGGTATTAAGCAGATTTTAGATACAACAAATGACTGTTTGAACGCACTTAGTAACCTAGGAATCGATGTTTCGAAGTGGGACATTATAGTTATACATCTTATAGCACTGAAATTAAACCCGGAAACGAGGAAGCAGTGGGAGCAGAGAATAAGTGAGTATACAGATAAATTTCCAACCTATAGTGAATTTCAGATGTTTTTAGAGTCCAGATTTAGAGCATTGGAATTTTTAGAACCTGATAAAAATGATAATAAGCCAAAAGAAATAGTAGAGAAACATAAAGTATTCAAGGTCACCACTGTTACTTGTCAATTTTGTTCAAAGAGTCACTTATTACACCAGTGTAAGAAGTTTTGTAAGGTCTTTGTACTTTTTGTTTGATTGCATAGTCTACTGTACTTGTCGTCTTTCAAAAAGTTTGAACTATTTTTTTAAGCATTTGTATGTTTCATTGCAGCCTTTTTTTGCTTTTCTTGACTCCACATCTTTTTATAAGTTATAATCCTGTTTTTTAACTTCCAAGCCTTATTTGCATTTACAATTCTTCTCTTGACGAGTCTTCGGATTAGACATATTATTTTTGCACTTTTTATTTGCCTCATTATTTCTTAGTTGCCTTCATAGTACTATTTTATATATACAATTACTTTATATATATATATATATACATATATATATATATATATATATATATACACATATATATATACATATATATATATATACATATATATATATATATATATATATATATATATATATATACACATATATATATATACATATATATATATATATACATATATATATATATATATATATATATATATATATATATATATATATATATATATATATATATATATATATATAGTTATACACACATATATATATATTATACTTTTTTAATTCTAAGTCGGCTTCCATAAAATTATTACCGCTTGTGTGGCCTCTTCTGTTACTCATATTTATTTTTTTATTTTTCGTCAGATCCGGTATTGCGTCCATTCCGTTATATTTTTTGTCAATCTTTTCACTAATGTCTTCATTATTTAATTTAGTAATATTTATATTTCACTTTCCACCTTTTTACTAGGCCCGGCGGTGGATCGCCATGTAATTATAAAGTTAAATGAATAGGAGACGTGTTACGCTGCCTATGACTTTAATTATACTATTGTAAACCTATTTTATCTTAACACGTATATACTGGATGACCTTTTTAACCGTATGGAAAAAATAGGGTGTAACATGTTAATGGAGTGGAAGCCTATGGCACTGATGGCATGGCATTAAAAAAACACTGATATGTTACAAAAAAATAAAAACAAAATTTTGAATTAATCGTTAGCAAAATATTTATTGAACAATTACTTTGCCCTTTGCCCTTGAGCCTGTGACCCTGCGAAGTGACAAGATCAAAAATGCTTACTAAAGTTATTGTTTTATTGCCGTTCGTAAAGTAGGGTGGATATGTTTAGAATTTCAACAGATTTTTATTAATTTATTTATTTAAATACGTTTTTTTAAATATCAGTGCCATAGGCTTCTAATTCGTTCACTTGTTACACCCTATTTTGTTTCCAGACGGTAAAAGATGTCACCCAGAATACTGCCGTGAGGGCTACACTACACTTACGAATGTGCGCGTGTGCAGTAAAATCATTTAAAATAAAGCATTTTCACGTATTTCAAATTTAAAAGATAAAAAGAACAGATTGTTTGAGATTTTTTAATTCACTTTTCTTCACTATTTGCCTATATTAATCGTACTTATTCTGAAACTTCTCTCCAAATTTGGCCAGTTATTTCAAAATAACCTTGTATATAAAACCCTTCAAGTTATTCAAACATAATAATTCAGATATCGACCTCATGCTGACAGACAGACGAGCATCTGACAAATAACAGACTTACCGATTTGGTGATGAGGCGCATTATAGATATTTGACTGTTCCCAACTTTAAAAAGCCTTTACATAAAGTAAACTGTAAAAGAGGCTAAAAAAATTATCTATCTACTGTATACTTATATGATAAAACATAACTTATTGGCTGTTAACCTTTACAGCCTATCAAAACTCCATTGCAGAATATGTTTTGCCATGGACTTTTAGGAGTAATGCTCCTAAAATTCCATTGCAGAACAGTGGAAAGAGTGTGATCCTTCCCCATAGATTTCCTCAGAGGGGGAAATATTTGGCATAGTCGCCACTCCTAGCAGATGGGTTAACAGCCATAGTTTTTTTTTGGTTTTTATGCGGAAAATGCTACTGCCCATCTCCTAGTTTGCTCGCACTTCTGTGGTGTGGATATACTTACACCTTTACCTTTTTCACTACATAATTAATTACTCATTAAATAACATAAAATATTTAATGTGTGAAATACATAAAAACAGTTAAAAATATACGTGCCCACAGCTAGGCACAGACCTCCCCCCTCATTTCTGAGAGCGTTTTAGGGCAAGTAAATGTCCACCGCACTGCCCTAATGCATGTTGGCAAACTTTTATTTTACTTACAACATAATGTTTTACTTAAAGTGAATAAAATTTTATGGTGAAGGAAAACATCGTGTGGAAACCTGCATGACTGGGAAATAAGTCATAAATATCTTCATATTGTAATACTCACTTGGCTTCAATTTTGCCCATTCTTCCATACTGAGACGTTGATCTTCAAACTCCTCTCCTCCATAAGCCAGTAGCAAACGGCATGATTCACCGAGAGATTTAAGGTTGAAGTAGTAATACTTGGTCTTCGGCATTTTACTATACAAAAAGAAATTGCTTTTTAATGTTTAAGACCGAGTTCTTTTAACATAAAGGTGATAAAGCGCAGCCTACGCACAACTAGGTATTATTCTTAATATTTTTCTCTATTTTTTACGTTATTAACTACAATATGTAACGTAATTAACGCACACCCTCAGACACCCCAATTAGTATATTATGTTATAATCATAATACATACACTGAATTTTAGTTAAACATTTTTATGCACTGATTATTTATAAAATTAGT
The DNA here is from genome assembly GCA_036936625.1 of Parnassius smintheus behrii. NCBI lineage: Eukaryota > Metazoa > Arthropoda > Insecta > Lepidoptera > Papilionidae > Parnassius > Parnassius smintheus. The sequence goes on along the minus strand of JAUPFT010000020.1, from coordinate 37,617,981 downwards.
TTACTAATTCCGGAAGAATGTTGTATTCACTGTATAAATACACGAACGCAAAGACTTTAATGTGCTTGAAATAAAGTTCATTTTTCTTTATTTTTATTGAATGACAGAATTAGTAATAATACAAATAAAACTGCACTCCTAAAAGTCTTATTGCCTTAAGTTACGGTCCATTTCAGTTTGTTTTGACTGTAAAGATTTAGTGTAACTGTAATTTACGTAGTTTTAATTATTTTTTGAGATAAAAAATTACGTATCCTATTCCTATTCCTATACTATTAAACGAGCAATTCTTGTATATATGTATATATATATATAATCGGGATCTCGGAAACGGCTCCAACGATTTTCATAAAATTTAGTGTCCAGGGAGTTTCGGGGATAATAAATCGATCTAGCTAAGATTTATTTTTAGAAAATGTCTTTTTGTCCGTGTTTTTAGGCAATTAAAAACTGCTACAATATAGTTAGAATAAGAAGGTAAATTTTGACAGTTTGGTAATGATTATAAATAGCTTATTGGTATAATGGGCGGTCACAAAATCGTAAAACCCCGGTTCGAGCCCAGACCGACCGACCGACTTTTTTATTTTTTTTTTCAAGTTTCTTTCTTTTTTGAGAAAATATTTTTTTTTCGAGCCCTTTTTTTAGTATTTTTTAAAAACACGAAAATTTAAATAAAAATAATTGCACTCATGATTTTTTATTCAAATAACCAGTTCAGTTTTTTCTGTTATGTCGCTAAGATCAAAAAATATTATTTATAATTCATCAGTATGTAATTTGTATCTAAATATAATTTCCAAAACACACGAATTAAAAAAATCGAGCGAAAAATACCGAGCAAAGCTCGGTCAACCGGGTACTATTAAAAATGATAGGAATCGATTCAGTAAACGATTCTGAACAAACTACTTTCTCAAAGTGCGTTAATTACGTTACTTGTATATTCATAATTTTAACATTTCTCCCAGCATTACTATTGGAGAAATACACCTGCAATTTTGGAAGCAAAACATTTAAAGAACACGAGATAGAGAATAAGATTCATTCCTTTCATTATAACAATCCTAATAAAACCCAAGATTTTTCGGTATTGCCACTATAGCAAAAACTGTTCATACTCGTAGTTCCCCTTTGGTCCAGTTCATTTGGCTAAACTTAGGTTTAGGAAGAGCGCTAAATAAGACTGTGAACTATAAAAAGGATCCGCCAATCATCTGCTAATTACATGCCCTAATTTTACAAATTCTTCTACAACATTCTGTGTAATTCTATATCCCCCATTTGTTGTTCCTAGTATTTACTTTCTTTGTTTTATTTGTTAATTAATATAAATATGATTTATTTTGTATATAAGTTTGGATTTTATATTATTTACTTCATAGTATTTTATACTAGATTGGGCTCCAGACTTCTTCCGCGTAGAACTTTAACAAAAAAAAACCTGCAGTTATATAGTAATAGTGGTCTAGCAAATATTTCAATTATTGATAAACTACACTAATCTCAGATTTATTCTATTATTTTATTAAAAATGTATTCGCACTCTATGTGCCATAAGAAGCTTGAGACAAAAAGATCTGTTAAATAGAGATCTGTTGATTTCGCGTTAAAGATGTCCAACATATCAATCTCAATAGTTTTGTTATAATGTGATATTCATGTAAAAGTGTTCGAAATCGACTTAAATTTTTTGTTGGGTTTCTGACTTTCTCTTCTATATTTCACTTCCTAAAGTAATAGATTCAATGAGAATTTTTTTTCTAATTCTTACGCAAAGCTTGGAAGCACTTGGGTACTTCATAGAATAAGACACTTAATGCTATTACTTCTAAATTGAATCGCATATTTTTTAAATTATAATTAATACTAACCACAAAGCAACCGGTTTTAGTATATTTTGTTGTGTGTATTCTATAAAATAACTTTAATTATCTAATATGATAACAATATTCATATTAACTGAAATAAAAATTGAAAAATTAATGAGCTTTACCAACTATTTTAAAGTACACGATCTTCTGTACACTAGGCAGGTCCGCAGTTCACAGCAGAACACAGACTAATAAGAAGATACCACGCATCTGCAGAATAATACCCCTATTATACTACACTGAATCAGGGCTTTGAATTAAGGATGGGCGTGGCTACTGATTCGGGACGTCAGTTATTACACTGCACTGATTTTACGCCCGTACTCAGTCATAGGGATGGGCAATTGCAAAAAGTATCGATATTTATTTTATCGATATTTTAAACAGTATCAATATATATCGCGTGACAAATATCGATATATCGACATGTTTTGCATGATATAGCAGGATAAGGGCCAAAGTTTTATGGCTGTACGTTTTGATGACGAAACGAAAAACACGACAATTAATATTAAAGACAATAGGAGAAGAAAGATATAAGGAGAAGAATATTTAAAACTTAGGGAAAATCACTCAAGTATGCGGATTATTAGAGTTCTGGAGCCAAATGAATTTTAAATACCTGAGAATGGGGGAAGAGGGGCTTAAGGAGCCTAAAAGCTCCTCAAACTTTAAACAAAATGGTTTTAAGAAGAGTGTAAGTACTAGGCAAAGATTATTTGTGACTTTAAAATTTCTGGCTTTATTTGCGAGCGCTTTGTGGTTCAAAAAGTATTAGCTACTATCAAAATATTTTTTATTTAGAATTTTATGATAGCTAAGTTATTTAAGAACATTTGAACTATTAAATAGCTTATGTACCTACCTACATCTTAAAACTAGACTCATGTTGGTTTTTGAAATCTGCTATATAGCTAGTTTTGTTGTTAAATATGGGTACCCACTTACTAATTGATTAAAACCAAAAATACATAAGTATATGATACATACTAAATGTAGCTATTTATTTCAATCCTACCTACTAAGATTAGTAATGATAGTTGTTTCAATCCACCTAAGCGTTAGATGGAAAAACAAATTTATAAAAGTAATTTGTAACAAGTCAGTTTGTTTCGTCGTGCTAACATGAGATGCGTAGCTTGAGTTTAGTTCGAGTTATATGAATTTCACCTCGAGTTAACTCGAGTCTTATTTTTTCTGAGTAAGCACATTTATAGTGTACAAAATCGCTCATTAAAACATCGAAGTTTATAAACGAAATATCATTTTTTTCGATGTTTTTATCATCATTTAAATATACAGAATGGGTCCCACATATATGCAATAAATGAAACCATATACTTGTTATCGCCTTTGCTGACGATATACAAAAAATGAACGTAATCGGTCCAGTAATTAGGTCAAAAAGTAGAGTTTTAATTTTAAGCAAATTTGAACACTCTATAGAATTGGGTCACTAAGTCAATGATTCAATGAACTTGAATGAATCCTTGAACATTAAAAAGCGACGTTGCCACGCAGTGCAAACTATTGGTATTGCGACATATCGACAGCGGTGTCTTTTGTCGGCGTGCCACCCGCGTGCAACGTTGTCACTCTTCCAAGGGGTCATTGGTACGTTTTCTAAACAGAGTGTTCACTTTTACTGAATTTATTTTAATATTTATTTTGTTTGAAAATTTCACTTTTTTATTTTACGGGTTTTAATTTAATATTTAATTTTTCTACACTTCTACGGACTAGTATTACTTGTGGTTTCATTTATTGCATATATGTGGGACTCATTCTGTATGTATCGAATTAATAATCATTTGTAACAGAAATTAAACAAAGAAGTATATTTATGCTATTTTAGCAAGTTTTACACTATTAATTTTTGCACATTTAATTTTATCGAATAATTATTATTTTTTAACAGAAAACAACAATTAATGAAATATTGTTTTACTTTTACGTTTATTTATTTAGAATTAAATTTTAAAATAACAATTATAACAACTTAGCGCCTAGTAAGTGGTTTCTATCCTGGGTGATTATAGATCCAGCGTCTGAGAATAACTGCTCACGGGATACCGAAGTTGCCACGATAGGAAAATAGATCTTAGGCTACGAAGCTAGGGAAATAACCATTTCATGCCATCTCACATCTCCAACGCTTCTCCTTTTATATGTGTGACAGGTGATTTCATGAATATATGAAACTTTTTTCTGATTTTGTTTTATCTTCAGTTTTATTTCCCCTTCAGTATTATCGACTTTTCTCGAAACTATAATATGCCAAAATACAAACAGGCGAATAACCGGTCGTCCGTCAAAATCAATATTTCAGAAATGTGATTGTAACGAAATACGAAGTACCATAAGCCGATAAAACGATTTCCGCTACAAAATAACTATAACCTTATAAGATTGTTCTTTAGCTATTAATCAACTTAAAGCTCAAGCAATAAAATTGTTAATTAAAAAATGAACAAAACTATATCGATCCATTTTTAACTTATTTTAATTATTTTATTTTATATTAAACTTATGTTAATTAATTATAACAATAAAAGTTAACCAAAACTTTTCATCGAATATAAAATTATCGAATACAAATTGCACTTCTGAAATTCGAGTATATTTTATCCTCTTAAAACCTAGACTTAAAAGAAATGAGTAAGAAAGTATTTCATGCTAATTTCGAGTTCTTTTAGCTTAAAATAAAACTCAGGATTTGTTTTTTAATATTATTATTATTAGAAAAAAATGGGTACCTACACATATGTGCACTTCAGGATTTAAGGACCAAAGTTTTTGGTAGTATGATAACTTTCAAAGAAAATATATTTCAAAATGCATAAAAACATTTGACACTTTACGCACATGGTGCGGCACCGTGAAGAACATAATGGATGTGTGAATTTAGATTCGAACTTAGATTCCACATAACGAGGCAGGTGCCCCACATTGTCTGGCCTAACTTTTGGTATCGGTTGTGATACAACCAGCCGGTGTTTCTTTGCTGGAGGTCCAATGCAGACTTCTCCTCTCTCAGTAGGACTGGGACTGTGTACATCTGTACAGCTAGTGTTGCAGCTGGGCCTTGAACTGGTGCCAGTGCCAGTGAAATGAGGATCAATTCGCCCACCATCATATTTGATCAACGCTTTAGCTAAATTGATCCTATATTCCAGTAATCCCAGCTTATCCTTGCGCAGTATGTTTTCTTCCTTACAGCAGCGTGTGTACATTATCCTGCAGTTTACGACTACTAAATCTAAAAAGTGGGGAAAGATTCGAACCATCCATTTCCTTGTACGCTTTGCGCTTCTATAGTATGCTATCAATCTGTCACATAAATCAATACCACCCATACAAGTATTGTAATTTTTTACAACAGCTGGTTGATTGACGTCAATCTTCCGTTCCTGGACCTTGCACCAACGCTTGCAAGTATCTGCAGGCGTACTCCCTACAGATGTAGAGAGCATTGTTACAGGTTTTATATCCTTCCACTTCAAAATACATATATTTTCATTGCTTCTTACTTTGTCATCTCATTTACCTCTTACTAACTGCTTGTCTGTCTTCAATTTACTATTAACTTTCCCAATTCTATTCGTCATAACTGTCCCCGTCAAATAGATCTCTTTGTCGCTTTTATTCAAATGCTCAGCCAGTTTTAAACTCGTAAAAAATCGATCAGTGTAAAGAACACATCTGCTGTCAATCGTGCGGCAAAGAATTTGAACAATGCTGCCACCCAATCCAAGATTTTGCATGATATCTATGGGAACGGTATTCTTACCAACATAAATCTCAAAGTCCAGTACCAGGCCATCTCGAGCAATTAGCACAAAGTTTTTGAATCCAAGTGGATTAGGTTTAGATGGTACATATTGGCGGTACTCGCATATCCCAGTAAAGGGAATTATTTGCTCGTCTATCGACATATGTTTTGACCGAGATAATGTGTGGCACTTATTCAAGATAGGCTCGATGACAGGTCATATTTTTTATAGCTTATCAAGACTATTGGGGTGGTCTAAATCCGCAAAGTGTATAAAATTGCGAAGCTCAAATAATCTATCGCGGGTTATCGCATCCCTAATAATCGGCACGCATAGATCTCTATTCCAGTATAGCTTGCCCTGTGGGTATTTCAGAGTACCCATCATCAAAAGTACACCGGAAAAACGAATTAATTCAATAAAATTTGTATTAACTGATCGAACCTAGTGAGCATGTGTGGGTGCGCGCTGCCCCCCCCCCCCCTCCATCCGCCCCACTGACCGGGAAACAATTTGTAGCGAAAGGCAAGATGATTTACAACAAAAAGGAGCGCGCGAAATTTTATAAAAAGACCTTTGGGAGTCTGGATGTCATGAAAAATCTATTGAATGTATCTGTTCAAAATAAAATTATTTGCATTTTTGAACAACTAATCTATCCCTGTATGGTAACTGTTTTGCAATTTTCGTTCTTCTTATGGTATTTATTTCCGCACAAAGTTGTGTTAAAACTTGTGTTGAAATTTGGAATTTTCGACGCTTATAATTTTTGAACATATTCTTTTTTACTTTTTTGTTTCCATACAGGGATAGATAATGATGAAACAAATTGAAATCATTAATCATAAATCGCCAGACTACGTTTGTATGGTAGAACGAGTGACTAGTGTGTACCCTTAAGAGGTTAATTTCAGCTGAAAGACCATTCGCCTGTTTGTTGTTTCTTTGTTAAAATTTTCGGTATTGCGTTATTTCTGCTAAATAAACCTTCGAGTTTAGACGTTATCTAACTTCGACATTTTTTTTTCGAATATTTATTTTTCGCCGACATGAAATTTGTGATAAACATCGTTCGCAATTTTCGATATACGGACTTTTACATCTTCGAATAGTTGGTTATTTCGGAACCTCGTGGCTCTGACTTTTTGACATTCATAAAACATCGCTAATGAAGAATGATGTTTACGAACTATACATCGATGTTGGAAAGAATTGATGTATCATTTGCATCCCTAGTCGTGCATTGAATAAGTGCTCTACTCGTAACTGCTCTTAGTATTATTACACTGCACGGTAGTAGGCGCACTGCAGACCGAATCCACTTTGAAGCCCTAATTAGAGAATCTTACCCTTCCTTTTTCTAATACTTTTTCCATATTTTGTAACATAATTTTTTCGCCACCGAGTGTTTTTAAATCGTTCCCTTGTTGCCATTAAAAGTGCCACAGTATCCGCATTTATATGAACTACGCGTGTGGTGATTATGTTAAGCAGACGTGTGCTTCGTTGTCCTTAAAAATATTACAGTCTTCTGTTAAAAAAACATTAAACAGGAGTAATTAACTTATAAATGTCTACAAAGGTTAATGCATACATTAATTCAATAGTGATAACAAAGTTGTGTGGTATAAGTCATGAATTTAATGCGTTTGCCGCCCCGTCTAAGTGGTTCATTAACCCTTAAATGCATGATTTTATTTTTAGACCGAGAAAAAAAATATTTTGGAGCCATGAATATGCTGATTCAGGGAAAAAAAATAAAAAAAATCGTAAATATTTTTTTCATAGCTATTTTTATTAAAAACCATATGTTACAGAACTACAACACCATGCACTCACTAGACAATAACTACATATGAAAATTTTTAAAACAATTTTTGGTCGTGGTAAGACAAAGAGCTACTCCACACTTCTCACACCTTGTTTGCGTGTATCCCTTGCATCCAGGCATTTTGCATCTGCTGCGAACACAATTACCAGGCCAGTGACCAACATTATCAGTTCTTATGTCCTTAGGAGGAATATGTTGAGCTGGTCCTCTCCTTTTCTTTGCTTGTATTTCCATTTCAACACTGTTGCTGGTACTTGGCCTTCCTCTTTTGTTGCAGAGTTCAAATGAGTTATTTACTTTGGCTAATACCTCAGCTAGTTCCTGTCTATAGTGACATAAGTTTAGAACTGATGAATTGGCTTCAGTTGTTTTTAAATCTTTATACACAAGCCAAGAATTTATTACCGTCATGTCCAATAAGTGGTAAAAGATACGAAGATACCACTTTCGGCTTCTCATTGTAATTCGGTACCTCCCAATAAAGCTATCCATTAGGTCCACTCCGCCCATATGGGCATTATATTCCTTTATTATATGTGGGCATGAAGTCTTATTTGCCTTGTCAAATCTTTCTACTTGGCCCACAGGTTCAGCTCCAACATACGAAGATAGAAAAGTTACAACTTTATTGTCCTTCCAAGTAACTGCTGTCAAATCAATACCGTCAAATTCAGTCGTCTGGTCTTCATAAGTTCCACGAGGAACAGATTTCTTCATCATTGTTTTTTTGTCCGGCAGTTCAGTAGCCTGTTAGATTGGACAGTACCTAGGCTATAGATTCCTTGTTTGGCAAGATAGGTAACTAAAGGTACAGAGGTGTAAAAATTATCAAAATAAATTATATGATTTATATGCCTTGGGACACCAACACAAGCCGCACTACAACATTTCCCACTGGCCCAAAATCTGGTTCATCTGGAAGCCGTTCATTCTCTTGGCCAATATATATTTCAAATTTATGAGCATAACCTTTCACGCTGCACATCACATATAATTTAAACCCCCACTTATGGGGCTTATTAGGTAAATACTGCTTCATGAAGTGTGCCACTTTCGTGGCACACATCTGTTCATCAATTGAGAGTCTTTGTTCCATAGGAACTAAAGCAAATTTTTCATTTAGATGGCTAATTATAGGCCTTATCTTATGGAGCCTAACATGTTGTGGGTGTTCCTTAGGTAAATGTTTCTCGTTATTGTTGAAATGTAGAAATCTACGAATAGTCTCAAATCTGTTGACAGTCATTATGTCCTTGATTGGTTGAAAACCTACAGTATTTGACCAGTATAGCCATACATTGGGATATTTTATAACAGACATGTATATCAGTATCGCCATAAACTTTCTTAGCTCAGTTTCAGACAAATTTAATGGTTTAGTCACATTTTTTGAACGGAATACAAATTAGACTCTTCCACAATCCTTTGAACTATTTCTGATGTAATAAAATGTGAAAAAATACTATAGGGAGTACCAGTAGTAGCCTCATCCTTCAGTTCTGGTGGGTATGTAGTGTCTCCATGAAAAGCTGTCTGGTCAGAATTCAAAACAATTTTTTTTTACCTTCCATACGAGTCCTCTCATAGTTGTTCGGCGACTAGCTTGACTTGTTGAGGGGAATGGAACCCGTGGCACTTGATCATTTACTGTAGCTTCATTTATCAATGGCGGGTCTCCTGCCATGAATGGATCATTATCGGGGTCATCATTTTCCTCTTCTAATGGACTCTCAAGATCGTGAAGCAAATCGTCTCGATTTTCACAAAAATTCTCATGACCTTCTGTATCCGACTCCTCAAGATCATCTTCCGACCTCTCTCCATCATTTATTAGAGCTAAATACTCTTCTATTTTCTTTTGATTCAAGTTTGGCATCTGAAAACCAATAAAAGTGATAGTTAGAATCTAAACAGGGACATTTTCTAGTAAATGCATATTGTTGCAGATTTACAACAACAAAGTAAACAAAATTTCCGAACACACCAAAAGTTTTTTTATAACTTATAAATTGTACTGAAAAGAAAATGAATTATTACGTAAAATAACTAATTTTGTTTGAACTTACCTTCGAAAATTAAATAATTACACTGCAAAGCAAGTACACAATTTTCATCCGCTCCAAAATTACGATCGGCTTTGATTTGTCAATGACAATGATTTCTTAAATTTACGCGAACACTACACATTGAATAAAACTACTATTTACGGATTTTATCGCGTTTAATTACTTTAATTTATTTTTTATTATTATCCCGACGTTTCGGGTGCTTTACAGTACCCATGGTCACGGGGGGGACTGAGATGTTTGACGTCCCAATGTCATAGTTAGTCCGGCTACCTTCATTTTTTTTAATATTAATTTTCGATCCGATTTACGCCAAACGAGCTTATAGTATCATGAAGTCTTGCAGTGGTATGCTTGGGTTTGGGTTTAATTTTGTTAATTATAGGATCCCAAGCAGATGGTAGCACCCAACCATCTTCTCTATTGAAATTTGGATGTTTTTTAATTTCAATAGCCTCGCGTATCATCCTTGGTAGGAATCGGTGTTCTTTTGCGAGAATTTGTGGTTTATCAAATCTAATGTAATGGTGGGGACGATCTTGAACATGTTCGCAGACTGCAGACTTCCCGGAGCGTCGGTGCTTCACATCAGCTATATGTTCCTTCACGCGGGTTTTTATAGATCTCTTTGTTTGACCTATGTAAGAGAGACCACATTCACAATCTAGCTTGTACACACCTGCATCTTGTAGAGGAATATTACATTTGATGGATGGTAAAAATTGACTAATCTTCTTCAGCGGCTTGTAGTATGTCTTAATGGACGGCCAGATGTTTTCTGTCACAGATCCCTCGTGCTCTCTGAAACAAAGATTTACCCACGGTAAAAATGACCACACATTTTTAGACCACCTTAACTCCATAAACTCTAAAATACAATTCACAATGGAGTTAGAGGCAAATAATTCTTTAGCCTTTCTAGATGTTTTAGTCATCCGAAATCCTGATAACACTATTGGTCACACTGTGTATAGGAAAAAGACCCATACCAACCGATATCTAAATAGTGAATCTCACCATCATCCTTCACAGTTAGCTACCGTGGGTAAATCTTTGTTTCAGAGAGCACGAGGGATCTGTGACAGCAAACATCTGGCCGCGGAGCTTCAGCACGTCAAGCAAGTATTGCAAGACAACAAGCTTCGGGTCCCGCGCCTACGTCACAGTGAACGAGTGAAACCGGCCACAGTCGAGCGCGCGCCTGCTCTACTACCATATGTCAGAGGAGTCACGGACAATATTGGCTACATCTTGAAGCGAGCGTCCATTAAGGCATACTACAAGCCGCTGAAGAAGATTAGTCAAATTTTACCATCCATCAAATGTAATATTCCTCTACAAGATGCAGGTGTGTACAAGCTAGATTGTGAATGTGGTCTCTCTTACATAGGTCAAACAAAGAGATCTATAAAAACCCGCGTGAAGGAACATATAGCTGATGTGAAGCACCGACGCTCCGGGAAGTCTGCAGTCTGCGAACATGTTCAAGATCGTCCCCACCATTACATTAGATTTGATAAACCACAAATTCTCGCAAAAGAACACCGATTCCTACCAAGGATGATACGCGAGGCTATTGAAATTAAAAAACATCCAACTTTCAATAGAGAAGATGGTTGGGTGCTACCATCTGCTTGGGATCCTATAATTAACAAAATTAAACCCAAACCCAAGCATACCACTGCAAGACTTCATGATACTATAAGCTCGTTTTGCGTAAATCGGATCAAAAATTAATATTAAAAAAAACTGAAGGTAGCCGGACTAACTATGACATTGGGACGTCAAACATCTCAGTCCCCCCCGTGACCATGGGTACTGTAAAGCACCCGAAACGTCGGGATAATAATAAAAATAAATTAAAGTAATTAAACGCGATAAAATCCGTAAATAGTAGTTTTATTCAATTGTCAATGTCAAGTTTAAATTTGACAGCCGTGAAGAAAAAAGTGTGTTGCCACTCGATTAAATATATAACCATGATAGTGATAATCCTGCAACAGCATGCAATGATCTCATACTAATAATTTTATGGTCGTTTGAATGGTATGTTGCAGTTTTACAAGTTAATGCATTTAACAGATTTAGCAACATAGAATAACGAGTTTAGTGTGGAGCACCAAATTACACAGAGAAAACGTAAGCATCCAGAGCAAAGTTGCAAATGAAACTGTGCATTAAAACTTCAAGTTTTCCGCAAAGATGTTATGTCAATGTTACAAAAATTCACAAACACCCAGGACCTACAGTGAACTTCATGCGTAAAAACGTTACAGAAAAAAGCGGTCCAGGTGCGATCCAAAAGGTCCACATGACTAACTTCCCAGTGGAAAGAATAAAAATAATATCATATGTTTTATTATTTTATACAAGTTTTCATTCGACACAAAAACGACTTGTCTGATTTTGCTCAAAATTTAATGAGGTCTAAGTTACATAATTATGCGTTAAATGAAACTGGTTCCATGTCAATATCACCCTTTGTTCTCGAATACACGAGACGAAAATTGAATCTGAACATGTATACATACATACATACGTACATGTGCACACACGCTCATCTTCTTAAAAACCATACTATTGGAGTCTAAAGACCTTGAATAATGTTAGTAGTTATGTTAAAATTTCCAACTTGCGAAATCGGACAATAGTCAACTATGATGAAAATATTATCTATGATAAAAATATTTCTGATGAAAATGTTATCCAAGAATTTAAACTCTAACATGTGGCGTACCGTAAGGCTCTATACAAGTTAAGTTCTTGGCCCATTGCTATTTCTGATCTACGTAAACAACATTCACTAAGCAGAACTACAGGGTTTCCTTGCTCTCTATGCAGATAATACAAGCTTATTTTATTTTGGGAGCAATTTCAAAGAAATATGCGTGCCCAAGAAGATCTAAACATACTTCACTGCTGCTCCATTACAATCTATTAACAATTAATACTTCTAAAACTTAATACAAAATATTTAGTTCCAAAAATAGAAAAATACCTGATCAACCTAAACTTAGCATTAACCTCTTCGCTCTGACAGCGCGCGACATGTTATACTCCCGTTCACTCGGGACCTTTTTGGCGGGAAAATTTGTATATAGAAAATTTTTTGCTATATTGCAAATTTTGCTATATTTTCACTTTGAGACAATATTTATGGATAAAACTTACAGGAATTCTTGTTGAATGTATAAACTATCGAATAAAATTATTTTTGGTTGCTAGAAATTGTAATAAAATACGTAAATTACCCTGTATAACATAGTAGTAGTATATACTTCAATTTTAGTGACAAAATTACTACTAATTTGAATTCTACACTTTTGTTTTTGGAGAAATTTATATCAAATTGTTTGGAAATATGTATATTTTTATGTTTTATGTGTTTCCATTCGTTACTCATACCAAAATATTAAAATATTAAAAAATTAAAAAAAAAATAATATTTTATCTGTGACATTTCGAACAATATTTCTAAAATATGTTCGTGTGAATTTGAAATAAATACAACGTCATGTTATTTGAAATATATACGAAAACTATTTTTACTTACATTTTACACTAAAAATAAATGAGAATTTGATAAATAACACATTTATGAACCAACCTCCAAACTAGACCCTCCGAAGTTTGAAGTACTTTTGGCAATTTACTTTTCACTTTTTATACCACAAATTATATATCTACGTGTTTACTATATTACAAGAAATGTAAAAAGTATAATACTTTCGTTTTTAGTCCAGACACAAATATAAAATTCTATAAAATAGACGGAGCACCTTCATCAAAGTGACACGTGGAACGCCGGAAGTTCAGAGTGATTTCTTTTTTTTTTTTCTAAGAAACATTGCCAGGTTATGGTTTAAAATAAAAGAGCATATCTTTGTCTTTGATACTAATATCTATTGCATAGTGTCTTTGGTTTTGTTTAAAACGAAAAAATAGTTTTTTCATAGGTAGACATGTTTACATAATTCTGATCGAATTAGATCACGGTTTGGCGGACGGACGGTTGGTATTGCGCGATCCAAAGTGAGCATGGCTTGGTTTACGACGGTGAAATATTATAACAAGTTAACCAAGAAAAGTACCTAGGCTTAACACGAGACAAAAAATTACATGGAAAGCTCATATGAAATATATTCACAACAAATTCTCCTTACTTGTAGGTGCAGTGCATAAAATAGTTCTATATATACCGAAATACGTTGTTATTGTATTACAATATGTTGGTAAAGCCTTACTTACTGTATCAAATCGATATATGGGGTACTGCAGCTAAAAGTAATTCAAAATCAATACAAATATTACAAAATAAAATAATTAAAATCTTACATAATTATGATTTCTTAACACCATCGAAAACGATTTAGAAAAAATTTAAATATTAAACAACTTTTTACACATAATATATGTATACTTATCTACAAGATAACTCACAAGCTTATTCACTCACACATAACATTCATAACAAAAAGTCAAATTAATAAATATATAACCCGCCGAGTCAGCTATTTTGTGTTACCTACCCTAAGAATGAACTATGGAAAACATAACATAATATTTGGAGGAGCACAGTTATACAATCAAATTCCAAAACATGTGAAAGAAGCGACTTCGATCAATATTTGTAAAAGAAGATTATTTTAATATATTTATAATGATGAAACTATGCATTAAAATTATACTTAGACCACCGCCTTGTAGTTGATAGGAATACAATGAACTCGCTTCTTGGTTGACGATCGACCGATGTAATTTTTTTACTACTTACATGCAAAGTTCGTTAAACTGATATGAACGAGGTTCTTTGCTTTAAAATTAAAAAAAAATAATTTAATTAATTCTTCATTACATAAATGAAACACAAAAGTTGCCATAATAAATCCGAAGATTAAATGTGTTGCAATGGAGATAATTAAAAAAGGGATTCAGTCGACATCCGTAAATAACCTAACAAAAATTTTATGAAAAGTATTTAGATTTCTTGGAAATGGGTTCTGACTTGGCCCGGGCTATCAATTTTCAAATTTCCCGAATTTTGCCCGTATAATCACTAAACAAATTTGAGATTCCCCGCAGTTTGGAGAATTCCCCACGAGTTGACACTGCTTCATATTACTATTATATTACAATATTATATCAAAGAGTACTGCTTAGACATGTGGTAATCGTAAATGATTCGTTCGTTTGAACCGATGCACTTAAAAGTATTGATGATTCATTCTTCTATTTTTGAATGTTTCGGTTCAATCAATTACAAACAATTGAAGGAACCCTTTTTAACTTGAGATTGGTGAGAATTGCGAATGAGTCGAATACTGATCGAATCCCAAATGATTTGAATGAATTGTTTGTAGGGTGGAGTACACACTGCGTTCTTTCGTTAGACGATTTTTAACTATTTAGGCTAGTTCTATAGTAATTGGAGCGGCCAAATTTGTGATTTTTAAATTCCAATATAATCTACTTCTACGCTTGCACTTAGTATAAATTAAGGCATTTTCTTAAAATATTACTTATAAAAATTGGGCAACTTTTTAATACTCTTACTACTCTGCGTCAAATGTTTAGCGGCTTGGACTCAGCTAGACTAGATAACATCAGTACTCACCACACTAGATAACAGTGTAACACAAAATACTCGTTAAAGTATCTTAATTATCTATTATTTAGATTATTTTACATTAATAAACCAAGGTTTTAGGTTATGTCAACAAAAGTTTATATAAAATAAAATGTACAAGCTGATTAAAAAAAAATCTGCTTTATTGCCTTTTTGATATCCTTTTGAATATTTACTTTCGAGTGAATTGGCTTTGTAATAGAACAATCTACTTTATTCTATGGTTAAAGTCATTTTATCGAACCAAAATTGATTGACTGTTAAGGTGGTACGTAGACTAGACTTTAGAAGGCCTAAACACAAAAAAAACATAATATAAAACAGTAAATTATGAAAAAGTGTATTGTTATGAACGAAATAAAAAAACACAAATTTATTAAATAAACCAAATATATCATAATATTGAACAAAATTTACATTTATTCACAACGATCCAGGATTTTATAACTAACTAAAGATAACATAACATGACTAACTAATCATAACTATTGCGGGTCCGAATGGGTCTTATAGATCATAGTGTCCTGATACCATAAATGATCCATTTGAATGATTGACCCGGTATATGCGACGAATAAATACTTGAATGATACAATCACTAGAAATGAATGAATGACATGTCTATAACTGCTATATGACTGAATACTGATCACTGACTGACTGGATGTAGAACAGTGTTGTTATCGTAAGAATATGAGCTGCCGTATGCCACAGTCTGGTTTGCTGTATTATAAAGAAAAAAATTACTAAACTACCGTATTTCATTATTTATTTTAAAATATCTATAACTCATTCATTTATTCTTCGCATTTTTATGTGGGTGGTTTTCACAACATGCCGTCGCAAAGTTGAAATCGCACATTATCCACAGGAGTCATCCGGTTTTTATAATAATTCTCACTCTCCCACTGCTATCTATACTACGATTATACATACGTTTCCCCTTTTTGTGTTTTTCGCGAAGTAGAGCCTCAAAGTCACATTCACTCACATCATCTAACAATGAAACACAGAATATGGAATTATTTCATTCGTACTGGAATTATTTCGATGGCTCCGTGGCGCAGTGGCTTAGCAATAAGTTACAGCTCTAAGGGCCGCGGGTTCGAATCCCGCACGGAACAAGTATTTGTATGGCCTACAAGTAATTGTTCCGGGTCTGGATGTTTGTCCTTGTGAAACGTATGTTTGTAAACTGCCCTCACGATACAGGAGAAAATTCTAGTGTGGAGGTGACTTTTTTTAAAGATAAAGATAAATTTCACTCAAACATTAACATATTTTGGTCAATTAAACAACAAATGAGTGCTAGATCGTACTCGACTTATAGGTGAAACTATTATAATTTACAATAGCAGAAGTACGTCATTTCATTTACAACGTTTATATTAATTTTTAACTAATGCGAAAGAGATGGTACAATACGGCTTTAATTTTTTTTATAGGATAGGGTAACAAACTAGCACACAGTACACCTGATGGTAAGTGATTGCTGCGGCCGATGGACAGCTACATCTATCCGCGATTACAAATGAAAATGCGTTGTCACCTGTGAGGACTAAGTAAAAAGGGCCTCCGGTTCTCTACACTCACCATACGAAACACAGCAGCATTAAGCTACTATTTTACGCTAGTATTCTGTGAGAGCGTGGTCCTTCCCCGGTCGAGTGGACCCATTCGTGCTACAGCTATACTACTAATATAACTACAGCATGACTCTACCACGTATAAAATTAAGTAAATAGAAGTAAATAGTACATATAAGTTCTGGAATATATCCCCATGCAAAACTTGCTTTGAATATTTTCACTACATAAGAAGAATTATTCCATCCTCGCCGCTTGTTTTATATCATTTAAAGCAGAGTTCCCCAAACTTTTTTGTGTCGTAGACCCCTTGCCATGTTTTTCCGTGTTGGGTAGACCACTTACTTACCTGATATTGATTTCCTGTAAATTTCTAACTGTAGTGAAGTTTAGTGTTAAAAACTTAAAGTAAAAACACATGTTAGTTTATACATTTATTAATTGAATTTAAATTAAAACTACTCAAAATAAAATTTTGTATCTATTACGTAAAATATACGTAGCATTAAATAAACATAAAATAAACTATAAATAAAATAACATAAGCAATAAGTCAATATTTTTAGTGAGAAGGATGAACCTGATACTTTAATAATAAATTATCAACATTTGGCGTCAATTTTGTAAGGGTTAATCTTAAATCTCCTCGGCTAATGATGTCCAGTTTGTTTCTTTTTTTCGTTAGGAGATTGGTAACAGCGCTGAACTCCCTTTCCACTAGGTATGACGATGGAAAGGGAATTAAAAATTTCCTCGCTATATTCCATAATACGGGATATGTAACGGGTATGTTGTTTTGCAGCCAGAATTGCTGATATCCGTTTTTAAACTGAACCTTAAGTTCTTCGTTTGTACTTAGTTCAGTCAGTTCCTCTTGTATTATGACATTCGTTTGAGGGCATTTAAATGTTGAACGTAAGTTGAAACGTCGGCTTCCTGGCAGCTTGTCTGTGACAAATTGGCGAACTGAGAAAATTCGCCCCGTCCAACATTTTGCTTCATTAGTTTAACTCTGGCAAGAAACGCTGGTAAGATGGACTTTGTTTTAATCAAATTTAAACTGTCGCCTTGTAATTGCAAATTAACCGTATTAAATTTTGTAAACAAATCTGTTAAATAGGCGATGTCTGTTTTCTTCTTCATTAAATTTTCTTTTAAAATTTTATCTTTAGTATCCAGAAATTCTAAAATAGTCTCAAAAAGTGCAAAAAATCTTGTCAAACGTAAGCCTTTCGACAGCCAGCGAACTTCAGTGTGAAGGAGTAATTGAACTAAAACTAAAATTTAATAAAAAACAATATACTTACTTTTCTCCAGCCCTCTCAAACAAAATAACACCGACGCACTATAATTTGTGTCATATACTATCTGTTTATATTTTTTAAAATATTTTCTTAGCACTTTCCTTTTCAAGATTCAGGAAACGAATAAACGTATTTGTCCCACATTCGTATTTATTGACGAATTGAACAAGTCAGTGCAAGGTAGCGAAGCTCTCAGACTGCGACTCTCAGGTTTTTACAAGTTCAAAATGTATTGCGACCACAAAGCGAATACCAACATCCTACAACCTATACAATTTTATAAACATATGTAATAAATTTTTTACTCCATAGGTACTTTTATAAATAATGTATATGTTTTGATATTATAAGATAGTACGATGTAAGTAAATAGGTACTATCAGTGTATGTGTTGAGATCCACTATCGTGGACCCCCATTTTCATTTCATGGACCCCCAAATTTTTTTTCGCTGACGTAGACCCCTTGCAGGTTGTCATAGACCCCTAGGAGTCGATATAGACCACTTTGGGAATCACTGATTTAAAGAGTCAACAGCCCACTGCACCAGGTGTAGTCTCATTTTCTATGCAGCCCTGCACAAATCCTCATTGCAAGGCCTTCGTAGGGCTCTGAAAAAGTTTAAGGCGGAAGTTTTCTGTGACACTGGAAAATGGGTTGACGCTAGTAACTCCAATGTTCCTGTTTGACTGGTGCTGAAGTTACCATCACGGTTTTTAAGAACCCCAGTCTGACTAGGTTTAGCTTACGATAGATAAACCTAGTCAGTTTAGCTTTCGATAGTAATTTGAGAAGTCTTGTACTGCGAGACAAAGACTCAACTTCTTCGCATACCTTCTTCTTGCTCGACACCTTCACGATGTTCTCTTAGCGTTTTTAACCTATTAATTGTACTCGGTTAGGGCTGCACTTTTAATAGCCCACTTTTTCTTCCACCTTCAACTTAGTGTTCCATCAAGAACTTTTTCATGTTGAGATCTGAGTTTTGACGGGACGACTGCTTCTGAAGGCTTCAAAGATTCTTATAGCCTCATTTACATTCAGCCCCTGCCATTGCTCCTCGCGCTGCCGGCAATACTTCGCTAAATACTGCCGTAGCAGGATCGCGGGAAGTGTGTATTCATACTCTGCCCTACCACTCACACTCACACCGCTTTCGGCTTTCGACTACGGCAGACGTCGAAATAATTACAGCGTCCGGTTTCACTCGTTCACTGTGACGTAGGCGCGGGACCCGAAGTATGTTGTCTTGCAATACTTGCTTGACGTGCTGAGGCTCCGCGGCCAGATATTTTCTGTCACAGATCCCTCGTGCTCTCAAGTATTGCAAGACAACAAGCTTCGGGTCCCGCGCCTACGTCACAGTGAACGAGTGAAACCGGCCACAGTCGAGCGCGCGCCTGCTCTACTACCATATGTCAGAGGAGTCTCGGACAAGATTGGCTACATCTTGAAGCGAGCGTCCATTAAGACATACTACAAGCCGCTGAAGAAGATTAGTCAATTTTTACCATCCATCAAATGTAATATTCCTCTACAAGATGCAGGTGTGTACAAGCTAGATTGTGAATGTGGTCTCTCTTACATAGGTCAAACAAAGAGATCTATAAAACCTGCGTGAAGGAACATATAGCTGATGTGAAGCACCGACGCTCCGGGAACTGCTCGCTTCACGACAGTCTGCAGTCTGCGAACATGTTCAAGATCGTCCCCACCATTACATTAGATTTGATAAACCACAAATTCTCGCAAAAGAACACCGATTCCTACCAAGGATGATACGTGAGGCTATTGAAATTAAAAAACATCCAAATTTCAATAGAGAAGATGATTGGGTGCTACCATCTGCTTGGGATCCTATAATTAACAAAATTAAACCCAAACCCAAGCATACCACTGCAAGACTTCATGATACTATAAGCTCGTTTTGCGTAAATCGGATCAAAAATTAATATTAAAAAAACTGAAGGTAGCCGGACTAACTATGACATTGGGACGTCAAACATCTCAGTCCCCCCCCCCCCGTGACCATGGGTACTGTAAAGCACCCGAAGCGTCGGGATAATAATAAAAATAAATTAAAGTAATTAAACGCGATAAAATCCGTAAATAGTAGTTTTATTCAATTGTCAATGTCAAGTTTAAATTTGACAGCCGTGAAGAAAAAAGTGTGTTGCCACTCGATTAAATATATAACCATGATAGTGATAATCCTGCAAGAGCATGCAATGAACTCATACTAATAATTTTATGGTCGTTTGAATGGTATGTTGCAGTTTTACAAGTTTATGCATTTAAGGGTTAACAGATTTAGCAACATAGAATAACGAGTTTAGTGTGGAGCACCAAATTACACAGAGAAAACGTAAGCATCCAGAGCAAAGTTGCAAATGAAACTGTGCATAAAAACTTCAAGTTTTCCGCAAAGATGTTATGTCAATGTTACAAAAATTCACAAACACCCAGGACCTACAGTGAACTTCATGCGTAAAAACGTTACAGAAAAAAAGCGGTCCAGGTGCGATCCAAAAGGTCCACATGACTAACTTCCCAGTGGAAAGAATAAAAATAATATCATATGTTTTATTACTTTATACAAGTTTTCATTCGACACAAAAACGACTTGTCTGATTTTGCTCAAAATTTAATGAGGTCTAAGTTACATAATTATGCGTTAAATGAAACTGGTTCCATGTCAATATCACCCTTTGTTCTCGAATACACGAGACGAAAATTGAATCTGAACATGTATACATACATACATACGTACACATGCACACACGCTCATCCTCTTAAAAACCATACTATTGGAGTCTAAAGACCTTGAATAATGTTAGTAGTTATGTTAAAATTTCCAACTTGCGAAATCGGACAATAGTCAACTATGATGAAAATATTATCTATGATGAAAATATTTCTGATGAAAATGTTATCCAAGAATTGAAACTCTAACATGTGGCGCACCGTAAGGCTCTATACAAGTTAAGTTCTTGGCCCATTGCTATTTCTGATCTACGTAAACAACATTCACTAAGCAGAACTACAGGGTTTCCTTGCTCTCTATGCAGATAATTCAAGCTGATTTTATTTTGGGAGCAATTTCAAAGAAATATGCGTGCCCAAGAAGATCTAAACATACTTCACTGCTGGCTCCATTACAATCTATTAACAATTAATACTTCTAAAACTTAATACAAAATATTTAGTTCCAAAAATAGAAAAATACCTGATCAACCTAAACTTAGCATTAACGGTGAAATATTATAACAAGTTAACCAAGAAAAGTACCTAGGCTTAACACGAGACAAAAATATTACATGGAAAGCTCATATCCAATATATTCACAACAAATTCTCCTTACTTGTGGGTGCAGTGCATAAAATAGTTCTATATATACCGAAATACGTTATTATTGTATTAGTATTTGTATTACAATATGTTGGTAAAGCCTTACTTACTGTATCAAATCGATATATGGGGTACTGCAGCTAAAAGTAATTCAAAATCAATACAAATATTACAAAATAAAATAATTAAAATCTTACATAATTATGATTTCTTAACACCATCGAAAACGATTTAGAAAAAATTTAAATATTAAACAACTTTTTACACATAATATATGTATACTTATCTACAAGATAACTCACAAGCTTATTCACTCACACATAACATTCATAACAAAAAGTCAAATTAATAAATATATAACCCGCCGAGTCAGCTATTTTGTGTTACCTACCCTAAGAATGAACTATGGAAAACATAACATAACATTTGGAGGAGCACAGTTATACAATCAAATTCCAAAACATGTGAAAGAAGCGACTGCGATCAATATTTGTAAAAGAAGATTATTTTAATATATTTATAATGATGAAACTATGCATTAAAATTATACTTAGACCACCGCCTTGTAGTTGATAGGAATACAATGAACTCGCTTCTTGGTTGACGATCGACCGATGTAATTTTTTTACTACTTACATGCAAAGTTCGATAAACTGATATGAACGAGGTTCTTTGCTTTAAAATTAAAAAAAAATAATTTAATTAATTCTTCATTACATAAATGAAACACAAAAGTTGCCATAATAAATCCGAAGATTAAATGTGTTGCAATGGAGATAATTAAAAAAGGGATTCAGTCGACATCCGTAAATAACCTAACAAAAATTTTATGAAAAGTATTTAGATTTGGGTTCTGACTTCGCCCGGGCTATCAATTTTCAAATTTCCCGAATTTTGCCCGTATAATCACTAAACAAATTTGAGATTCCCCGCAGTTTGGAGAATTCCCCACGAGTTGACACTGCTTCATATTACTATTATATTACAATATTATATCAAAGAGTACTGCTTAGACATGTGGTAATCGTAAATGATTCGTTCGTTTGAACCGATGCACTTAAAAGTATTGATGATTCATTCTTCTATTTTTGAATGTTTCGGTTCAACCAATTACAAACAATTGAAGGAACCCTTTTTAACTTGAGATTGGTGAGAATTGCGAATGAGTCGAATACTGATCGAATCCCAAATGAATTGAATGAATTGTTTGTGGGGTGGAGTACACACTGCGTTCTTTCGTTAGACGATTTTTAACTATTTAGGCTAGTTCTACAGTAATTGGAGCGGCCAAATTTGTGATTTTTAAATTCCAATATAATCTACTTCTACGCTTGCACTTAGTATAAATTAAGGCATTTTCTTAAAATATTACCTATAAAAATTGGGCAACTTTTTAATACTCTTACTACTCTGCGTCAAATGTTTAGCGGCTTGGACTCAGCTAGACTAGATAACATCAGTACTCACCACACTAGATAACAGTGTAACACAAAATACTCGTTAAAGTATCTTAATTATCTATTATTTAGATTATTTTACATTAATAAACCAAGGTTTTAGGTTATGTCAACAAAAGTTTATATAAAATAAAATGTACAAGCTGATTAAAAAAAATCTGCTTTATTGCCTTTTTGATATCCTTTTGAATATTAACTTTCGAGTGAATTGGCTTTGTAATAGAACAATCTACTTCATTCTATGGTTAAAGTCATTTTATCGAACCAAAATTGATTGACTGTTAAGGTGGTACGTAGACTAGACTTTAGAAGGCCTAAACACAAAAAAAAACATAATATAAAACAGTAAATTATGAAAAAGTGTATTGTTATGAACGAAATAAAAAAACACAAATTTATTAAATAAACCAAATATATCATAATATTGAACAAAATTTACATTTATTCACAACGATCCAGGATTTTATAACTAACTAAAGATAACATAACATGACTAACTAATCATAACTATTGCGGGTCCGAATGGGTCTTATAGATCATAGTGTCCTGATACCATAAATGATCCATTTGAATGATTGACCCGGTATATGCGACGAATAAATACTTGAATGATACAATCACTAGAAATGAATGAATGACATGTCTATAACTGCTATATGACTGAATACTGATCACTGACTGACTGGATGTAGAACAGTGTTGTTATCGTAAGAATATGAGCTGCCGTATGCCACAGTCTGGTTTGCTGTATTATAAAGAAAAAAATTACTAAACTACCGTATTTCATTATTTATTTTAAAATATCTATAACTCATTCATTTATTCTTCGCATTTTTATGTGGGTGGTTTTCACAACATGCCGTCGCAAAGTTGAAATCGCACATTATCCACAGGAGTCATCCGGTTTTTATAATAATTCTCACTCTCCCACTGCTATCTATACTACTATTATACATACGTTTTCCCTTTTTGTGTTTTTCGCGAAGTAGAGCCTCAAAGTCACATTCACTCACATCATCTAACAATGAAACACAGAATATAGAATTATTTCATTCGTACTGGAATTATTTCGGTGGCTCCGTGGCGCAGTGGCTTAGCAATAAGTTACAGCTCTAAGGGCCGCGGATTCGAATCCCGCACGGAACAAGTATTTGTATGGCCTACAAGTAATTGTTCCGGGTCTGGATGTTTGTCCTTGTGAAACGTATGTTTGTAAACTGCCCTCACGATACAGGAGAAAATTCTAGTGTGGAGGTGACTTTTTTTAAAGATAAAGATAAATTTCACTCAAACATTAACATATTTTGATCAATTAAACAACAAATGAGTGCTAGATCGTACTCGACTTATAGGTGAAACTATTATAATTTACAATAGCAGAAGTACGTCGTTTCATTTACAACGTTTATATTAATTTTTAACTAATGCGAAAGAGATGGTACAATACGGCGTTAATTTTTTTTATAGGATAGGGTAACAAACTAGCACACAGTACACCTGATGGTAAGTGATTGCTGCGGCCGATGGACAGCTACATCTATCCGCGATTACAAATCAAAATGCGTTGTCACCTGTGAGGACTAAGTAAAAAGGGCCTCCGGTTCTCTACACTCACCATACGAATCACAGCAGCATAAAGCTACTATTTTACGCTAGTATTCTGTGAGAGCGTGGTCCTTCCCCGGTTGAGTGGACCCATTCGTGCTACAGCTATACTACTAATATAACTGCAGCATGACTCTACCACGTATAAAATTAAGTACATAGAAGTACATAGTACATATAAGTTCTGGAATATATCCCCATGCAAAACTTGCTTTGAATATTTTCACTACATAAGAAGAATTATTCCATCCTCGCCGCTTGTTTTATATCATTTAAAGCAGAGTTCCCCAAACTTTTTTGTGTCGTAGACCCCTTGCCATGTTTTTCCGTGTTGGGTAGACCACCTACTTACCTGATATCGATTTCCTGTAAATTTCTAACTGTAGTGAAGTTTAGTGTTATAAACTTAAAGTAAAAACACATGTTAGTTTATACATTTATTAATTGAATTTAAATTACAACTACTCAAAATAAAATTTTGTATCTATTATGTAAAATATACGTAGCATTAAATAAACATAAAATAAACTATAAATAAAATAACATAAGCAATAAGTCGATATTTTTAGTGAGAAGGATGAACCTGATACTTTAATAATAAATTATCAACATTTGGCGTCAATTTTGTAAGGGTTAATCTTAAATCTCCTCGGCTAATGATGTCCAGTCTGTTTCTTTTTTTCGTTAGATTGGTAACAGCGCTGAACTCCCTTTCCACTAGGTATGACGATGGAAAGGAAATTAAAAATACGGGATAAGTAACGGGAATGTTGTTGTTTTGCAGCCAGAATTGCTGATATCCGTTTTTAAACTGAACCTTAAGTTCTTCGTTTATACTTAGTTCAGTCAGTTCCTCTTGTATTATGACATTCGTTTGAGGGCATTTAAATGTTGAACGTTAGTTGAAACGTCGGCTTCCTGGCAGCTTGTCTGTGACAAATTGGCGAACTGAGAAAATTCGCCCCGTCCAACATTTTGCTTCATTAGTTTAACTCTGGCAAGAAACGCTGGTAAGATGGACTTTGTTTTAATCAAATTTAAACTGTCGTCTTGTAATTGCAAATTAACCATATTAAATTTTGTAAACAAATCTGTTAAATAGGCGATGTCTGTTTTCTTTTTCATTAAATTTTCTTTTAAAATTTTATCTTTAGTATCCAGAAATTCTAAAATAGTCTCAAAAAGTGCAAAAAATCTTGTCAAACGTAAGCCTTTCGACAGCCAACGAACTTCAGTGTGAAGGAGTAATTGAACTAAAACTAAAATTTAATAAAAAACAATATACTTACTTTTCTCCAGCCCTCTCAAACAAAATAACACCGACGCACTATAATTTGTGTCATATACTATCTGTTTATATTTTTTAAAATATTTTCTTAGCACTTTCCTTTTCAAGATTCAGGAAACGAATAAACGTATTTGTCCCACATTCGTATTTATTGACGAATTGAACAAGTCAGTGCAAGGTAGCGAAGCTCTGAGACTGCGACTCTCAGGTTTTTACAAGTTCAAAATGTATTGCGACCACAAAGCGAATACCAACATCCTACAACCTATACAATTTTATAAACATATATAATAAATTTTTACTCCATAGGTACTTTTATAAATAATGTATATGTTTTGATATTATAAGATAGTACGATGTAAGTAAATAGGTACTATCAGTGTATGTGTTGAGATCCACTATCGTGGACCCCCATTTTCATTTCATGGACCCCCAAATTTTTTTTCGCTGACGTAGACCCCCTGCAGGTTGTCATAGACCCCTAGGGGTCGATATAGACCACTTTGGGAATCACTGATTTAAAGAGTCAACAGCCCACTGCACCAGGTGTAGTCTCATTTTCTATGCAGCCCTGCACAAATCCTCATTGCAAGGCCTTCGTAGGGCTCTGAAAAAGTTTAAGGCGGAAGTTTTCTGTGACTCTGGAAAATGGGTTGACGCTAGTAACTCCAATGTTCCTGTTGCGCAATAATTATGTACATAGGTACTATGTTATCTCAAAAAGAAAATTTGTATTCGTAGAAAATGATGCATTGTGGTTTTTTCGTTGAAATCCCATATAGTTTTTTCTGATTCCGGCATTTCTAAAAACTTTATTGTATTTTTATTATTCCACTCGAAAGGCATTTTGGTAGATCGTATTTATTTAATAACAAGGCGGCACGCACGTCTGTTCATCCAGGCGCTTGTCGCGAAGTGAGCGATGGAGCTGAATGTGAACACTCACTGCCGCTCGCGCTGCCCGTCCTTTGACTTCCGCACGAAAAACCGACATTTCGGGCAGTGGCAGTGGCAGCGGCAGTGTCAGCGCGAGTAGCCTGTTTACATACTGCCCTGCTCACTGACCTGCTTACTTCCCTGCCCAACAGGGCTGAATGTAAATGGGGTTACGGTCTCTGTTGCTAACTCTAAACCTTCAATACCTTTGATACTTTAAGGGCACGTTTCCAAATTCCTTCTCAGCCTATCTCTATAGACATTCCAGGAAGTCAATTTTAAATCTTTCAAAGCAACAATTTCATAAGTTGGTGATACTAAATTAAAAACTTAATGTGTTTGTGTGTTTTCACTACTACTAATCAACTTTTAACCTTAAAAAACCACGTCGATCGCCACTGGTCTGGTTAAAATCAGTTGATTCTTTCGTGAAATATCGTTAACAAAAAATTTTGAAAAAATTGATTATTTTAATTTCATATTCAACGTCATTATTTGGTGAAATTTGGAGCGCTTTGAATTTGAAATTAGCGGGGAGTTCCAGGGATGGCCTGCAGGGTCAACTAACTTTTGTTATCTGGTTTATTTTTGCTACGACTAAAATTCTACTGCAGTTATATTACAGTTATTACTATGCTGTGTACACTTTTTGAATTTTCGTTTAGATCAACATTCAACACCAATATACTTTCAATTTTAGACCTATAAATAATGTTGCGCGCTATAATTAGCGCCTAGTGTGTGACGGCTGATTATTAGCGCCATCTGGTATCAAGCAGCCGAAATTGGAGCGTCAAGATCTTTCTAGAACGTTCCCACTAGCGCCCTCAAGTATCGAATAAAGGAACTAAACTTTCTAGAAAGCTCCACACAGAACTTTCTGCACATGGTTGTTCGGGGCCCGGTATTTGCTGGAATATTCTGGATGTTTTGATGGAAAAGGCCGCGACCGGGGCAATATTGAATTGGCGATACGAGTGAAGCTTTTGGAGTGAAATAAAGTGAACTAAAGTGTAAACTGTGAATTGTTTTTAGTGTGATTTAAGTTTTAATTGGTATTGAGTAATTAAAGTGTCAATTTTGGTAATTCAAACGGCAGTTTTTATTATCACGAACCATAAGCTCTGCAGCATGGCTCTACCACTAAACGTGGTAGAGCCATGCTGCAGTTATATTAGTAGTATAGTTGTAGCACGAATGGGTCGGCTCGACCGGGGACGGACCACGCTCTCACAGAATACCAGCGTGAAATAGTAGCTTAATACTGCTGTATTTCGTATGGTGAGTGTAGAGAACCGGAGACCCTTTTAACTGGAAACGAGGCATTCCATCTTAGTCCTCACGGGTGACAACGCATCTGCATTTTGATTCGTAATCGAGGATAGATGTCTATGGGTCACAGCAAGCACTTACCATCAGGTGGACTGTGTGCTCGTTTGTCACCCTATCCTATAAAAAAAAAAGTTTTTTGCGGTAGGTGAAGAAAAAAGTGCACACGTTCTTACGTTTTCAAAAATATATTTTAAAGTAATTAATACATTAAAGTACATTATTCGTGTATTTATTTGGTGCAAAAATACATCATTAATTAGTACTTACATGTTTATGCATGTAAACTGATTTAAAGTTCACCACCTGCCAGCACATCACACTTTGAATAATTTT
This sequence comes from Parnassius smintheus behrii, assembly GCA_036936625.1. NCBI lineage: Eukaryota > Metazoa > Arthropoda > Insecta > Lepidoptera > Papilionidae > Parnassius > Parnassius smintheus. The sequence continues at coordinate 37,589,623 of JAUPFT010000020.1, read as the reverse complement.
TACAACAGAATGTCTCGACTAGAAGAAATAAGAACTGCTGAAAATACTCTAGAGGAATGCTTTTCTAAAAGGATGGCTGAGTTGGAAGCACAGCTGCATACTGTAATATAATTTCGTGAACTCACTACACGGCAAACGTCCCGATACCATCCACACCATCTGGATGCTTGGCGGTCCACCACTGTACGTTTCACAAGGAGTTTTCTTCCACGTACAACCTCTCTGTGGAATAGTTTACCACCGGCGATTTTTCCGGACCGATACGACCTGGGGACCTTCAAGAAAAGAGCTTACTCCTTTCTAAAGGGCCGGCAACGCACCCGCAATTCTCCTGGTGTTGCGGTTGATCATGGGCGGCGGTAGTCACTTAACATCAGGTGAGCCACATGCTCGTTTGCCCCCTCTTCTATAAAAAAAAAAAATACTGGGGGACCCGCTAAAGACACTGTTGCATATGTGGCTGAAGAATTCCGGACGTTCCGTGAGCTCATGTACTCAATGCTTGGGATGCTTCGCAAGCAGATTATTGAGTGCTCTCGTATGGTAGATGTCATCGGAACCAGGCATCGTCGTAAGGCTCTCATTTTCCTCGGTGTTACTGAAGAAGAGAAGGAAGATTGTAAAGCTACTGTGGTGAGCATTTTTCGCAAGATGCAGTTAACAGACATTACAGCCTCAAGCATCACAGTTTGTCACAGGATTGGAGCAGCCAGTAAAAACCATCCACGTCCAATCTTGGTACGGTTTGTTGACATTGACTCTAGAACATCGGTGTGGAGGTCAAAGTCCAAGCTTAAAGGTCCATAGATTGCAGTTAATGAATTCTTGACAAAGACCCGTCAAGGTGTTCATGCTAAAGCCCAGCAGCATTTTGGTATGCGAGATTGCTGGACTCAGGACGGTGTAATTGTGGTGAAAGCTGCTGATGGATCCCAGCATAAGATCACTTCCCTAGACGAGCTGAACTCCTTAAAGCAGAAATACCCCAAATCAGCTGCTGAATCCTTGGTTGAGGGCAAGACCGCAGTTGTGGGATCAACGAACTCTCTTTCAAAACTTCGTAAGTGACAACAATTAAAGTTTGTAGTTTCGTGTGTTAATTTTTCATCACCTTAATACAAAATTTCTCAATTTTTTTAGGTAAAATGTACTCAATTTTATTTTGCTTTATTTCTAGTATAGGTACGTAACTCCAAAATGGTTTCTAAGTAGTACTAAGTGTTGTATTTTTTTCTTTCTAAACTAATTACGAGTATATCCTCCTTCCTTGTTCTTGTAACTTGGATATCCTATTTATAAATACTAAGATAATATTCGCTATTTATTCTCTCGAACTACAATGTAAACATGCTTTTGTATGTTGTATGAATAATTGTCAGTTGTCATTTCTATTCTAGTGTAATGCCAATTTGACGTTTGATAACTTAAGGGTAATATTCACTGACCTCTATATACAGGATGGCCCAAAAGTCGTGGATCAAACGCAACTAGGGGTTAGATGGGGTCATCAGCTGCAAAAAGTTGTTCTACGGGAGGTCCTTAAAGTCAACCCCTGCAGAGTTATAATTTATTTTGTGTTTTTATGAGAAAATTGACTTTTTTTTAACTAATTCTTATTAGAATGCCAAAAAATAAACATCCTCTATCTTTTTTATAATTTTCACTAGATTGGTACTGATGAGTCCTTGCGTTAGACATGCTATTTATGGTTGTTTATTGGGTGTGTTGAAGATAATGTTACGTTTTACGATTATTATTTTTCTCAAATCATAACTTTTTATTTACTTCGAACCCCAATGTGAAAAAAAAATACTCTACCGAAAAGTGACCCTGTATTACAAGTTTTGGCGCATTTAATAGGGATTCTGAAAAGGTATTACACATGGTTATGCGTGGCTTTGATATCTTTTTAGGACGATTATTCATGGCAAGGCCAAAGTTAACCCAACCATAAAACTCGGTTAGGCTTATTTAAAAATAAACTAGAATTAATACAATTAATGACAAAGACTCTCTGCCTCTCTTTTACACTAACTATTTAATCCTTTGTCAGTAAAAGGCCGGTTGGCCCGTCAGTTCAGGTATCGATATCTTTTCTAGGAAACAAAAGGCTGGGCCGGCAGGGGCGGGGGCTGGGGGATGCGCGTGAGCATGTTTCTTTAGAATGTTTAGTGTTCTTTAGTAACTCGCTTCCTGCCTGTGGGTACGCACGTGTTCTTTTTCTCGGTTTTACGACGACTTGTGACCAGTTTCTTTCCTTTGACCTACGCTTTGTTTTTCGGACTTGTGATAGATTGCCTACCTGTGACCAGTGCTGTGTGAATCGGACGGATTGGCTACAAAAGTGGACAGATGGCTGCTGCAAGGAGAGAATACACCCAACGGGAGTATGCAGAAATGCATTACCTGTATGGCTTTTGCGACGGTAATGCCCGGGCTGCTGCCAGGGAATATCGTCAACGCTACCCTAACCGTGATCGTTTTCCGGATTACAGGGTCTTTATGCGCGTACATAATTCGTACATGGAGGGAGTCTTACCCGGTCAGCATGCTATGAGAGCAGGCAGACCAGTGATGCAATTTGAAAATGAAGATGAAGTGCTGAGAGAATTAAGATTGGATCCTAGTATAAGTCAACGCCAAATATCCAGTAATATCGGGATTCCAAGATCGACGGTGCAACGTGTCATTAACAGAAAAAAATATCACGCCTACCACGTGCAAAGGGTGCAAGCTTTGCTGCCCGGTGACTATGAACCTAGAGTGCGGTTTTGTAGAGAGATGCTAAGATATCACAGAGAAGATCCGCAGTTCTTTAACAAGGTTTTATGGACGGATGAGTCAACTTTTAGAAGAATGGGAGTATTCAATATCCACAATCTACATTTTTACTCCAGAGTAAACCCCCATATCATAAGAAATGATCGATTCCAGAATCTGTTTGGTATTAACATGTGGGCTGGTATAATTGGCCAGCAGTTGGTGCTGCATGAAATGCCAGCAAGGCTGAATGGTGCTCAGTATTTACATTTTTTGCAAAATAATTTAAACCATATTCTTAACGAAGCTGAAGTTCCGGAAGAAAGAATAGCAGAAATGTGGCTGCAACATGATGGCGCCCCGCCTCACTACGCTCGAGCAGTCAGAGATCATTTGAACGAGCGCTCCCCCAACCGGTGGATTGGTCGAGGCGGACATGTTGCGTGGCCACCCCGGTCGCCCGATTTAAATCCATTAGATTTTTTTTCTTTGGGGCTATTTTAAAGAAATAGTTTACCAAGGAGAGAACAATAGCGAACAAGAACTACGACAAAAGCTCGAGTTTGCTAGAGTACAAGTAACTAACAACAGAAGTGCATTCCGTAGGTTACGTAGGAATTTTATTAGACGGTGCAGATTATGTATTATGGTCAGAGGCAGGAATTTTGAGCATTTATTGTAAAATGTTTTGCTTAATAAAACAATTATTTCACAATCGTTGCTTTGTTTTTTCGTCCTAGAAAGATATTAGAGCCACTCATGGCCATGTGTAATACCTTTTCAGAATCCCTATTAAATGCGCCAAAACTTGTAATACAGGGTCACTTTTCGGTAGAGTATTTTTTTTTTCACAGTGGGGTCCGAAGTAAATAAAAAGTTATGATTTGAGAAAAATAATAATCGTAAAACTTAACATTATCTTCAACACACCCAATAAACAACCATAAATAGCATGCCTAACGCAAGGACTCATCAGTACCAATCTAGTGAAAATTATAAAAAAGATAGAGGATGTTTATTTTTTGGCATTCTAATAAGGATTAGTTAAACAAAGTCAATTTTCTCATAAAAACACAAAATAAATTATAACTCTGCAGGGGTTGACTTTAAGGACTTCCCGTAGAACAACTTTTTGCAGTTGATGACCCCATCTAACCCCTAGTTGCGTTTGATCCACGACTTTTGGGCCACCCTGTATACATTGTATATGTATATAGAGGTCAGTGGTAATATTTCGAATGTCGGTAACCTGTCACGTAGTGTTATAGTTTATAGTCTATACATGTTGCTCTATGAAATAATTTTGTCTGTGTTTTTTTTTTCATTTCTATCTGTTTTAATACTCAATTCGATACTTATGTATTTAACGTCCAAATGATTCGTGTTTTACATTATCTTTTTAATTCATTTTCCTTATTATTTGATAAGTTAGTAATTTAAGGTGCGTATGTTAGCTGGCGGGTGGTGCAGAGATGACAATACGCCTTAGTTTACAACCTAAGTTAGGTACGTTTTAATAGTGATTTAATTAGTTTTATATATTTTATATCATATACTATATATATAAAAATTTATATTTATTTTTATGAACGCTGATGATGATTCTTTTTTTTCTGCCAACGAAACTGCTACATCTATTGACGATAGTTTTTGTTCCATAACTGATACGCTGGGTGATTTTCTACTTCTTAAGATCTAGACTGGTCAAATGTATAACACATTTGACCTGTCTAGCTCCTCGCTAAATGTGTGTCATATCAATGCACAAACTGTACCCAGCCACTACTTGAAACCTTTACTAACGTGAACGTTCATGCCATCCTGATTTCGGAGAACTGGTTGAAGCCCCATCTTCTTTCAACCACTTAACCCCTCTCTGGTTTCTCTTTGATACGTAACGATCGGGTTGATAAGAGAGGGGGTGGTGTTGCTATATACCTCCGCAGTGACTTATCTTATAAACTTCTAGCTTCCTCCACGGCCTTTTACTCCGCATCTGCTGAATTTCTTTTTCTTGAAGTATGTGTGAAGGGAGCTAAAACCATTCTTGGTGTTGTATATTGTCCCCCCCTCTGTTGATTACTTTTCCAGTCTCAAAATGACTCTGGAATCTTTAGGGTCAGAATACTCACATCACATCATCATGGGCGATTTTAATACAAATCTCCTGGCTTCGCACTCATCCCGTTCCTATTAGTTCCTTAAAATAATCGAGTCGGTTGGCCTTCATGTTCTACCTCTACAAGCCACTCACCGCAATGCGGACGGGGAGGACACGTGGCTCGATTTAATGCTCACCTCAAACCCCACACTTGTCTCTACTCATGGTCAACAATATGCGTCTGGTTTCTCCCATCATGATCTCATTTTCCTTTCTTATCCTGAAACCTCCTAAACCCTCACCTAAAATCCCGTACTTGCGTTGTTTTGGCCGTATGGATGTAGAGAAGCTGTGTCAGGATGCTTCTAAAATTAACTGGGACACAGTGACAGCCGCTCCTACGGGAGACGAAAAGGTTAGCGCATTTAATAACATATTAATTAATATATATAATATGCATGCTCCTGTTAAAAAGTAAAGCTAAAGTGGCTGCCAGCACCTTGGATGACAACAGAGATCCGCGTTGCGATGAGGCGTAGAGACCGAGCCTTTTAGAAATATAGAAAAGTGCTGTGTGAGGAAAATTGGTCCATTTTTAAAACTGCAAGAAATCGGTGTAACCAGATGATACGCAACGCGAAACGCCGATATATTCTTAACAACATCATGTACTCTTCTCCCCCAGATATCTGGAAGGTCCTTGGAATCCTGGGTATTGGTAAAAAGTCTCATTCTGAGTTTCAGAGGACAATTGGTTTGGATGATATCAATCAACACTTCTCTTCACATACATCTCTGGATCACCAAACCAAGTGTCAAACTGTTAATCAGTTAATGGGTTTACCTCGTCCTAATATCGCTCCTTTCCGCTTCTCTCCAATAGCGTCGAATGAGATCAGGAAGGTTATACTCTCCATTAAGTCTAATGCTATTGGTTGTGACGATATCAGTCGCCGTATGATTATTAATATTATAGACCATCTCCTCCCTGCTATTTCCCATATAATTAACTTCTCTCTGGATTCTGGAGTTTTTCCGTCACTGTGGCGTAAAGCTTACATTATACCTCTGCCAAAAATTTCTAATCCTTCTTTACCTAATCACTTCCGACCTATATTCATTCTTCCCTTTTTTATCAAAGGTGCTAGAGGCTTGTGACAGCTATCACATTTTATCTTCTCGAATAACCTGTTAAGCTCATTACAGTCTGGTTTCAGGCCAGGTCATAGCACTGTTTACGCGCTCCTCAAAGTCACTGGTGACATTAGGGCAGGCATGGAGGAAACTAAAGTCACAGTACTGGTTTTGGTTGACTTCTCTAACGCCTTTAATGCCATCAGTCACGAAATCTTATTATCAATCCTTTCACTTTCTATGATCTCATCTGAGACTTTGGAGTGGTTCTCATCTTATATTCGAGGCCGCCAGCAGTCAGTTTGCATTGACAAGTCCTCATCAAGTTGGTGTGACTTGCATGCTGGCGTTCCTCAAGGCAGTATGCTATCTCCGTTGTTATTTTCAATATTTATAAATCTCATTACCCCAAATCTTCAGTGTGCGTATCATTTGTATGCTGATGACTTGCAGCTGTACTCACACGCGAAGGTCTAGAGCAATTGTGTCTCTTAATAGGGACCTAGAGTATATAAAGAACTGGTCTGACAAGTTTGGTCTTAAAGTTAACCCATCCAAATGTCAGGCTATAATAATAGGTAGCCAACGGATGATAAAGAAACTGGATCCCACAGCTTTACCGGCGATCATTTTTAACAGTTTTATTTTAGAACTGAGTAATACTGTAAAAGACCTTGGATTGCACATTAACTCCACCTAGAGCTGGCAAACTCAAGTGGCAAATATTTGTCAGAAAGTGACCTGTATTTTGCATTCTCTCTACCGCCTGAAGAACTTTATCCCGTCCAGGATTCCCGTCCAGGAGGACGATTATTGTGCAGACCTTAATTTTCCCATTTTTGACTATGGTGATGTGTGTTATTTTGACCTGAATGCAGAACTCTTGAACAAATATGACCGTCTTCTTAATAACTGCACTCGATTCATTTTTAATCTTCGAAAGTATGATCATGTGTCTACTTATCGCTCTCAACTTAACTGGTTACGCATTCGTCAGCGCCGTAGTCTACGTGCACTCACTACTCTTTACTCTATCTTGATGTCTCCTTATCCTCTTCGTTCAAATCTAAAGCACGAGAACTACTCGTCAATAAAATGGCAGAATCAACTTAGCGTTCAATGAAATACGTATATATATATATATATATATATATATATATATATATATATATATATATATATATATATATATATATATATATATATATATATATATATATATATATAAGAAGGAAAAATGTTCAAAAGAAGAACAGATTGAACAAAGAACGACGATTGGACAAAGTTATTACTATAGGGGGGGCACTGAGGCAAAAGGTTATTACTAGAACGGAGAACTCTATCATGGTTGGAGCTAAGATATTGAATATATATATATATATATATATATATATATATGTATATATATATATATATATATATATATATATATAAGTGCGTATATATGCGTATATATATACGCTTATATATGTATGAGTTTATATATATTGTACATGCTTCTTATTACACCTACCTCTTTTATCTCTGCACTACTCTAAGGTAGACTGCTAGATAATGCCTCAGGCATTAAGTCCGCCTATATACATCTGTGTATATGAAGTTAAACAAACAAATAAATAAATAAGCTCGTAACAATAACTACTGTCTGGTTGTGTACCTTATTCAATGAAATAAAATAAAAATTAATAAAAAGAAACTACATTAATTTTAACTAACCTAGCGACCTCTTTTTTGATTGATTTGTAACTGGTTTTGAAAAAAATATAGTGTATATACGAGCCTTGATCAAATATTTTTAATATTATCTATGATTTATCTATGATAAGTGACTTAATTTGGCAAATTTTACTTCCTTTGTTCCACAGATGAATACTGACATTTATTTATTTATTTCTGAAATTGTGTAGATTGCTTAGTTCTTAATTTTTTTACTGGTTATGGGTGTAAATTACCTGAATAAAGATGATTATTATTTTTAAATTGAGTTTTCTTTTTTATGATTTACCTTTGATTACATAATTCTGCAACTAACCAGTTTTGTGCCTATATGCACAAAACTAGTTAGTTGCTGAATTATGTGATCTTGTAAAATTAATTAAAAATAATCAGTACACCAGGGATGGGGCTGTACTATATATAGAATATCGTCCGTTTAGTTCGACAACTCCACTATAGATGTCTCTGTACCACGGAATCGACTAGCAATTCTATTCCAGGTATATATAATGTACTCTGTGTGAATACTATTACCCTTTGATATTTAATGGCCGACTGCAATGCTTTTATCATTGTGAGTTTTTACATATTGAAATAAATTACATATAATAATTTACACATTTTTAATTTTAATATCAATGCCTCGCCCTTAGTTTCGCCCATGGTCCTTCAAATCGGATTTGAACTGGCGACCTATAGATATACAGTCCAATACTTGTTTAGTTTCTCGTAGGACTTCCTTAGTATATGTACTTTGTATGCTGCCAAGAGATTTCAAACATTTTATTTTGTTAAAATCCAATGTTTATTTGTGCAGTTAATTTGTGAAACTCAGTTAAATGTTCTTTAAGGAGCAATAAACAATTTGTTAGTGTTATGGTTAACACATTACATTGTCAATCAGAATACTGTTATAAGGTTTTAAATGAGAGTTTTAATTAAGTTTAAACTTTCATTTATTTACTCTGGTGAAACCTGTAACTCTTAACCATAAACAAAAATCATCGTCACTGACTGAAATATAGTAGAAATTTGCTACTTAAATTTAATTGAATATTGCAGAGATTTTCTACTAAAATTTAAATTTAATTGCATATTAAAAATTAAAGAGACCATTAGTTTGTTTTGTTTTGTATTATTTACTTGATAAGAGACATGCTATTGTTATTGTATTCTATAAAACAAATTTAATTATAAGCCCTACTAACTTCATCATTATTAAAAATTATTTATTTCAATTCTTGTACAACATTTGTAATGAGTATGACAAAGCAAACATAATGTAAGTAGCTGTGATTCATAGATCTAGACTTCTGATATTATACTATGTACACTTAAATTAACAGGGTAAATGCTTGTATAAATTACCACTTAAATAACTATTTTATTTTATATTTACTATATAATATTTATGTTAACCAAACATGGCTGCTTCCATATTAGTTCTGTTTGTTTGTTTTAGTCCAGTCACTGTAGCATAAAAAAGGGGTCCTCGGAATAAGAGATAATAATCAGAATTTTCGTATATATCTTCATTTTGTCATTATGAAATTGCGTGTTTATTTAAGACCGTGTACTTAAGGGTATGATTTAAGGTGTAGATTTTTCTCATTTTAATAAATGTGTCAGCTATAACTGAACTAACTGGATTTATTTTTTATTTATCGCTGGGCTTATGTGCGACCTCTGTCGCCCCGTGCCGGTCGGAATTTGAGTTTTGGGATACGTTGTTTAAGACATCGTAGTTGTAGAAAACATGATTATTGATCATAAACATAATATTGGTACATAAACACAGATTAAGTCATACAATATGAATCTATATAAACAAATGCATTTACAATCTTAGGATTATAGTAATTAGGTCTTATCTTTAGTGTTGAAATCCTTTAGGTCATCTTACTAGTCGTCCAGCTCTAGATTGGTGACCTTCAGGGTTATTAACAAAAACTTGTACTATCTTTACAACCAGCTTGCCGAATGAATATGTAGTATTCACGAAATGTATTTTCAGAAAGAGAGAGTTTTCCATCACAAGTTATATCATATTTTAAATCATCATCAATGTAATTTGTTTCAGGTAACTGTGTTTTAAAATCTGTATTATCTTTATTTAAGCAAACAGTACTAGTATCTTAATTTTCCTAATAAACTGAGAACTTTTTCTGTACCTTTTCCCATTAATATCAATTATATAATAAACTATTTTTTTACAATATAGCCTCGATCCCATAATTTAGTAAATTTATCTCGGACCAGCATGATTTTTTATTTACATTAACTTTTGGTAGAAGATCGTCATTGCGAATTAGTAACTTTGTTCTTAGGTTTCTACACATTAATAGCTAAGCTTCTGAAGTTTAAGAGGTATAAAATTTAATGAATAAAAATCTAATCTAATATTAAAAATTATAAATTAAAGACTAATCTGACATTTATTCAACATGGGTTTGGCAATAACAACATAATTTTCTGTGATATCATTACTCTGAGGATAATGAAGGTTTATTGTTTTAATTTCCATGGCCCATTGTTTATCAAAGTGTCGAGATTCTAAAGAACCAAATGAGTTATTGTTATCAACGATGGTCCTAGGAATACCTAATCTCGCAACAATTGGCTTAAGTAATGATTTCTTATATTTACGCGAATGCTACACATTGAAATAATACTAGTTTTCACGGATTTTATCGCGTATATTTATATTATAATCTGATATAGTGACGGGGGCTATCCTGTACGTGTTCACAGTACTGCAGACTTCCCGGAACGTTGATTCTTCTTCACATAATGTGAAGAAGAAAAAACAACATCAGATTTGATACACCACAAATCCTCGCTAAAGAACACCGATTCCTTCCAAGGATGATTCGCGAGGCTATTGAAATCAAAAAACAACCTAATTTCAATAGATAAGATGGCTGGGTTCTACCATCTGCTTGAGATCCTATAATAAATAAAATTAAATCCCAACCCCAACAACTGCAAGACTTCAAGATACCATAAGTTCATACTGTGTAGATCGGAACAAAAGATAAATTTTAATCTATGGTAACCGCTGTTAACTATGAAATCTGGACATTGAACATCTCATTCATACGTGGTAGAGCCATGCTACAGCTATATTAGTAGTATAGTTGTAGCACGTATGGGTCGGCTCGACCGGGGAAGGACCACACTCTCACAGAATACCAGCGTGAAATAGTAGCTTAATGCTGCTGTGTTTCGTATGGTGAGTGTAGAGAACCGGAGACCCTTTTTACTGGAAATGAGGCATTCATCTTAGTCCTCACGGGTGACAACGCATCTGCATTTTGATTCGTAATCGAGAATAGATGTGGATGTCTATGGGCCACAACAACCACTTACCATCAGGTGGACTATGTGCTCGTTTTTCACCCTATCCTATAAAAAAAAATCTCAGCCCCCCCGTGACCACGGATGCTATAAAGTGCTCGAAACGTCGGGTATTTATATTTAAATATACGCGATAAAATCCATAAAAACTAGTATTATTTCAATGGCTTAAGTAACATTATAATAGTGGAACTAGGGTTATCTGATATAGGATTGATTCAATTCATCTGAAGTAGTGATAAAAAAGGAATTAAGAAAATTGTATCAGTTTTAAAATTCATTTTCTAATCAGCCACAATAGTAAGACAAAAGCAGTGAACTATATGTAGTACATGGGACAGCGAATGAGCGAGAACATGTTGCATTTGATAATTTTATATTAAAGGAAAAATTTTAAAAGATATCCTGACATTTTTAGATTTCCTTTTACCAAGAAAGTTATATTTTATTATTATCTCTTTAATTTTAAAACTCTAATTTGCTAGCGGAGAAATCCAGTTTTTGGCCCATCGTTACATGAATCAAATATAAACCAAAAACATCATATATTTTACTTGATTATTCCATATATGGGAAGATTTTAAAACCACTCTCACTGGCAATGGCCAAGTGCAATAAATATGTGATTTTTTTAAATAAGAATATTAACAATGCTATAAACATTACTAATATTCTCCTTAACCACTCGTGGTAAGCTTAAATTGCTTGTGTTACGAGTGGTTCACGCCAGTAAACGAATGGTAGCAGTAACTGTAGTAGTAGTAACTCTAAACTCGTAAGCATAGGCTGCACGCCTTAAACGATTTCATAACGCTGAAAGTAGTTTCGAATTAATGTGAGCACGCTAACGTTAGTCTTCCGATAGTATGACGTCATGGATAATGTCACTTCTCATATCTTAGATTACGAACGCTCAGGGTGACCCACCGTCCCAATTAAATTACTGTGGGCCAAATGTCAAAGTCAAATTGATATTAAACAATACATTTAAATACGTTCTGTTTGAAATAATTGTGGTATTTGGGCAAACAAAGCATCATTAATTGATGCAATTATTATTGTAGTCTGTGATTTGATGGTCAGGCTGTCAATCCTACGCGATGTTAGTGTAAATATGTTTTATCCTCCACAAAATCCATAACCACGAATTGAAGTCACAGGGTAATAATTTGCGTACCGAAATCGTCAGCACAATGACTTTAGTTAACGAAATCGCAATTTAAATTTTGGAACAAGGTGTTGTCATTAGTGCGCTGAAAGTGGTAATTGCTTTTCTCAGAACCCACTCAAAGTATGATCGATTTTTATATTGTACGGGATTTGTATAATATACAATAGTATTTTGTACAGGAAAAAGCGTATAATTTTTTTTATCAAAGTTAACATTAAAAAAATTAAAACAAATAGTTATTTAGGTAGATAAAAATAAATAAATGAATTGTATAAACAGGGTGAATCTCAACTTTCGACACTTTTAACGAATAGATAGTATCAATGGGCTCGATTCTAGGCCCATTCATGTTCTTAATCTATATAACGACTTACCTTATCTTGTAGGGGATAATCATAATATGGTATTATTTGCTAATGATACCTCTATAATTTTTAAACTCAAACGGCAGTCAATTAATTTTGACAATGTAAATGATCTATCGAAATTAGTACATTGGTTCAACACCAACAATTGGCTCTTAAACGGCAATAAGATAAAATGTGTTGAATTTGCAATACCTAATAATAAACATCCGAATGCCAATGTGCTCGAAAATGGGGAGGAGTTGAGTATTGTGGATACCACTATTTTTTTTGGGAATTAATTAATTACCAAAAAAACATTGTATTTTTTTGGTAATACTATTGAAGCGAAGCTAACCTAACCATGACGGGCACCATAGAATAACTGCATCACGTTAGTTTCAGAACTTGTAATCTATATATTGATATAATTTTTATTTAAAGTAGGATTTTGTTGCGGCCCAGTTTTATAAACCACCTTTAAAAACTAAAAAACTAAATTAAAAAAATTGAAATTATAGCAGCCGCAGTAGCAGCCCCAACCAAGAGAGTGTTGTTATTTCCAGACGGATTTTTAACAAACGTTCTATATTCTTTTATGTTATGATATCATTATCGAAACCGTTATTTTCTTCTCCTTTAATACTTATTTCTCTTTTTCGTATTTCTTGTAGTTCTGTGTTTTTGTCTACTTGTTCTATGGTATCCATCAGTGGCAAGTTTTTTGTCTCAGGTGTTAAAGTCAGGAGAGCTCCAAAGATAAATGCGCGGTGGTTTACACCGAAAAACATCGATGGAAGGACGACGGAGACTGTGTTCTGAAATAAATAAATAATGGTATGTGAATGCTGTGCCCTATAAGCATATTCATGTTTTTTCTATTAATAATAAAACGTCGATATATTGAAACTCCTGAAAACTAATGTGGAATGCCCCGTTAATAATAAAAAAATCACTTATTTGCTGCTTTATTGCTGCTGTCTTTTGAATGGTCGTGCTATTTTACGATGGTACTCAGCGAGTATACTTAAACCTGATATTTTCATGAGAGGCGATAGAGAAAAACTGAAATAGAAGATAGGCAGCAGCATCCTTCGGTTAATAACTGAAAATAATAAGAAACTGCCAAGCATGTCACGTATAATCAGCGAATCTGGTCTTTTCCTGGTTGAATCAACCCATTCATGTTGCAATCATACTATATACATATATAATATATTGTCCTAACTTTAGACCAATAAGGTATTAAAAAAACTTTTACCCTTAAATTTTACTATACCAGGCCTAAGACTCTGGTGACCAAAACGCGCAGATAAAATTTTCAGTCTGGTAATACCGGTGCTGCATTTATTAAACCACCTGCGAAATACGGGCAATACTTTCAAGATATGTGTATGTATCTGCCACATATTGAGAAGACCAAGGATAAGCCTAAATCGAATAAGATTTTACCTTGACTGTTTTAGAAATTGACAATATGCGATAAGCTCTAACAGCTAACTAAGCCGTTTCTGTTATATGTATGTTACTAAATTAATCTTTCAGCTATCATCATACATAGAAAGAAAGAAAGCAAGAAAACACGTTTATACTAGGTAAAGCATGCATCACAGAATACGGTCAAGTCTGGCAACTTTACCAATGGAAGCAACTTTGCCATAAGGGGTACAAAATTACGATTAAATCGGAAAACATAACGTTTTTCGAGATATGCCACTTTTTGGATGAAAATTCAATAAATGATTGACAGCATTGTTTCGATATCGCAACATGAGAGTTCATTTTGTCATTTTATTTGAATGCAGAATTGTGCCGGCGTAGTAACCTTTTTCAGTGCTCCGGAACTTTTGTTGATTTTATATTAAATACTGAATATAGGTGTCTATATCCTCGTACTAACATAATATTATGTTAGTACTAATATATATTATGTAAACAATGTAGTGGCGGTTAAGAATATCCACTAATCCATATCTTCCCGTGGGTGTCGTAAAAGGCGACAGAGGGAAACAGGCAGGGGATGGGCAGCAGCATCTTCCTGATAGCAGCAACTGTATAAAAAAAACTGCATTTGCAAACCCCATGATGAGAGTTACGAAGAAACGGGCTCCACTCCCCAGTGGCCCCGCGTATTACTGGCTACGGTGGCGACCGTGGTAACGGCGGGGCAGGGGGTGCTAAGAATTTTCGGTGGAGGTTCAGTTGCCACCTATGATGGTTCGACCTGGCAACATATAACGGAAGCACCCTAAGGACTGACGAGAATATCCTGGAACTGGAAAAAGAGATAGACTAGTTGCGCTGGAATATTATAGGATCTATTATATCTATTATAGGTCTGAAGAGAGGGTGAGGACACGGTGATTCTCGAATCCGGCAACTTGTTCTATTACCGGGGCCATCTGTCCCAAGCAGGTGTTGGATTTATCATCCACAAGTCACTCGCTAACAACGTTGTAAAGATTGGGAGTGTGTCGACGAGGGTTGCGTACCTTATACTCAGAATCACGATACGGTATTCGCTGAACATTCCGATGAGGAGGTGGAGGAAATATATGAGGATATTTCTAGAGCCATGCATTCCCTCAAGCGGCCCCACTTAAAAGTGGACCTGGTCGAGCCCCGGCGGTTAGATAAAAAATGAGATTGACTTCATTATGACGATCAAACGCTAACCGTTCAGTGATGTCTCAGTGATCGCAAGGGTGAAAACTGGCAGCGATCACCGAATGGTTACAAGCACACTAAACCTAAACGTTGAATTGAAAAGGTGTCATCTAATGAAGCGCCGTCCCGCTCGTGCTCTAATCCAAAATCCCGAAACCTTTCAGCTCGAGTTACAAAACCACTTTCAGTGGCTAGAGTATTGCAATGCAGTAGACGATATGAATGACAAGCTCGTGGAAACTGTCCATGCGATTGGAGCTAAGTTCTGCAAGAACCGCCGCAGAAGAACACAAAAACTCTCCAATCACACTCTTAGGCTTATGGCTGTTAGACGGGAGATGAGGTTTCAATCATCAGCAGATTTGACAGCATACAGGCAACTGAACAGAGAGGCCCTCATGAAGTGGTTGAGAGGAATGCAAAAACATTTAAAAGTAAAGGGCAAAGTCGTGACAGTATCGGTAGACCGACTGAAACCAGCTTACATACTGTCCAACTCCAATGACCCCACTCCAACTCCTTCTCTATCACTTAAACCCACTCCTGATCCCGCACCTTCTCCACTTCCAAATAGCAAACCCATTGCCGATAACAGCTTGCAAAAAAAAGCTCTTTCTGGGCGCAGAGTACGTTTCCCAGATTATTATCGCCCGTAGACACGGTCTCTGGAGGGGAGTGATGTGGCGACTCACACATTTATTTATTTTTGCGTGATAAACTTAAAAAATGAGGATATCCGCAGTAGAACCAGAGTGACCGACATAGCCCAACGTATCAGTAAGCTGAAGTGGCAATGGGCCGGCCATATAGCTCGAAGAACCGACAACCGTTGGGGAAAAAAGATTCTCGAGTGGCAGCCTCGTACCGGTAGACGAAGTGTAGGGCGACCCCCCACTAGATGGAGTGACGATCTGGGAAGACATGCAGGAAGTCGATGGATGCAGGTGGCTCAGGACCGTGCTTTGTGGCATACCTTGGGGGAGGCCTATGTTCAGCAGTGGACTTGTAAAGGGCTGTAATGATGATGATATATATATATATATATATATATATATATATATATATATATATATACAATTTAATATTAATATTATAATATTTATTATATTTATATGTATATCTACAATACAATTACACACATATATATTTATATTATCCTATTTCTATTTATTATAGTGTTGTATAAGTCTCAGTGCCGGCCAGTCGAAATACAATGGTAAGAACTTCACTTTGTTATCAACGCCGTGTACCTACCTGAGTAAAGCGCCTACGTCACGTCGCGATCTAGCCATCTGACGCAAAACCTGTGCTGCCTGCGCTTACGCCGATCCTTAGCCTTGCAATTAACGTAAATTGTTAAGTGATAACTTATAGTTCTATTGCTTGTAATTCTATACTGTACTTTCCGCTTTCATCTTCTATATATTGTGACTTTATCTATCGCCTTCTACTTCTATATGTGAGACTCTTTTTGTGGTGTCAAATATAAAAATCTTAAGCTGTGACTTAGTCGTTTATTCCGGCAACGGACTTTACCAGCAGTCAACAAACCTACTTACACCACAATTACATCTACACTCCATATGCATGCGGCGGGACTTACGTAATTTTAATACTGCTCGTATTGAATAAGCGATTGATTGGAACGAGGGCTCCAAAGTCTTTGCCAGCATCGTTTACGGGACACCTGAGATTTTGAGTGAGATTGAGCGGTCCTATGGGCAGCTGTACACATCATCGTTGGAACCACACGCAAGTGTGAGTAGTGATCTAAGAGCTAAGAGCTAGAGCTAGTAAGTCTTATCCGATAGTATTTAGATTATATCCCAGACGTTAGTCTGAGCGAGATTTGAATGGCTCTTCATCGCTTTGAAAACGGCAGGGCTCCAGGCGAGGTTGAAATTAAAGCGGAGCTTCTGAAACCGGGTGGAACACCGGTACTCCGGAGGCGTGGAGCGGAAATGCGGTGGTCTTGTTCTTCAAGAAAGACGACCACACTCTCTTGAAGAACTACAGACCGATTTCCCTTCTGAGCCGCGTCTACGTGTTGTTTTCGAGAGTCATTATGAATCGTCTCTCACGCAGACTTGACGACTTCCAGCCTCACGAACAAGCCGGTTTTTGAAAAGGCTTCAGTACCAAAGACTACCTACGTATTTTACGGCAGATTATACAGAAGATTGAAGAGTACAATCTGCCACTTTGCCTAGCGTATGTGGACTATGAGAAAGCCTTTGATTCCGTCAAAATTTGGGCGGTGCTACAGTCCTTTCAGCGGTGCCAAGTTGACTGTCGGTATATCGAGGTGCTGAAGTGTTTGTACAGTAGGGCTACGATGGCTATCCGAGTACAGAACTAGAGTTAGAAACCTATCTAACTGCAGAGAGGTGTAAGACTGGGTGACGTTATATCCCCGAAACTCTTCACCGCTGCATTGGAAGACGTTTCCAAGCTACTGGATTGGAAAAACGGTATTAACATCAATGGCGAGTACATCACTCACCTTCGATTTGCCGACGCTATAGTCCTTATGGCAAAACTGCTGAAGATCCTAAGCACTATGCTCAATGACCTCAATGGTGTCTCCCAACGAATAGGTCTTAAGATGAACATGGACAAAACAAAGATCATGTTTAATGTTCATGTCACACCTATGCTGGTAGTTGTTGGGAGCAGTATACTCTAAGTTGTTGACGAGTGCGTTTACCTGGGATAAATAGACCGACTAGGTAAGTCCAACTTTGACCGAGAGGTCAATCGACGGGTTCAACTCGATTAGGCAGCGTTCGGGAAATTACGACACATCTTCTCGTCAGGTATAACTCAAACTCTGAAAACCAGATTGTACAACAAGTGCGTGTTGCTAGTGATGACCTATGGAACTGAGACGTGGTCCTTCACTGCTGGCCGTATAAGGACTCTCAAGGTTGCTCAGCGAGCTATGGAGAGGGCTATGCTCGGGGTTTCTCTGCGTGATAAACTCAAAAATGAGGGTAGATACCCTCATTTTTGAGTTTATTATTAGCAGTAGAACCGTAGTGACCGACATAGCCCAACGGATTAGCAGTAGAACCGGAGTGACCGACATAGCCCGACGGATTAGTGAGCTGAAGTGGCAATTGGCCGGCCATATAGTTCGTAGGATCGATAACCGATGGGGAAAAAAGTTTCTCGAGTGGTAGCCTCGTACCGTACCGTACGCCCTACACTACGCCTACCGTAATCGGTAGGCGTAGTGTAGGGCGACCCACCACTAAATGAAGTGACGACCTGGTAAGACATGCAAGAAGTCGATGGATGCAGGTGACTTAGGACCGTGCTTTGTGGCATTACTAGAGGGAGGCCTATGATTAGCAGTGTACTTGTGAAATGCTGTAACGATGATGATGATGATGATGTAATGCTAATGGTTAGGGAATGAAATATATTGTTTTTTAAATATGAAAAAGACTTGGCAAAGTTACAATACTAGTGATGCCAAGACGTTATTTTGCCATGTTTTGCTATAACTAAGGGTTATCACTTTAACCTTTATTTTAACCGATTACGACGATTTAAAGAATTATATTTGTATGTATGTTTGTATCGATATTTTTTCGTAGCAGCACATAAGACCGATTTTACCGAACGAGTTTTCAATCAATTCATCTTTATCAAAATTAAAGGAAAAGAAAAGAGAAATCTATATTATTTTTACTATACTATATTATAGTTCCTATAGTTGCCTTCGCCATCCACAGGATAAAATGTATTGATAAATCTCATACATCGCTACCAAACCGCGTGCCTATTTGTAATTATGTAATATTCCAAAACAAGTATACTGACCAGAATTGGGGTTAAAGGTGCAAGCATACTGCCAATACTGGAAGTCAGCGCGCACACTCCGAGTAAGGTACCCCTGATGCTGGTAGGGAATAGCTCCATCGTGTACGTCAATCCCTAAAATTAAAAATGTTGCAAGATTATAAATATATTTAAAAAAAACTGTGTTAGTTGATATAAAGTGACACTTGGATAGTTCGACTCCAATGAGCAACAATGAAAAAACTAATTAGTTGAAACTGTACTAAAACTAGAAAAAAAAACTGTCAGAGCATTTAAGCACAACTTACGACCCAAACCCGATTCAAATCCGAATAAACACATAGTCTTAAAACTCCAACCGAATTTGGAATCTAATTTGAAAAATACACCTTGTCCAATTCGGATCCAAAAAATACACTTAGATCTGCTATGGGAAAAAGGCTCTCGAGTAAAGGTAAAGGCAGCCTCGTATCGATATGCGAAGTAAAATGCGGCCTTAACTAGATGGAGTTACGATCTAGTAAGGCATAAAAACGGTGTGTGGGGATCACGACCGTGTTTGTGGTATTCCTTGGGTGAGGCCTATATTTAGTAGTGAACTTGCCCTCTCAAATACTATGACACTTCTCGCTACAGAAATATGGTTGTAGCAGAAATGGGTCGGTTCGACCGGGATAGGACCAAGTTTTCAAAGAATACGAACGTAAAGTAGCAGTTTAATGTCGCTGTGTTTCGTGCGGTGAGTGTAGAGAAACGGAGACTCTTTATACTTGAAACGAGGGATTCCATCTTAATTCTCAGGGGTGAAAACGCGTCTGAATTTTGATTCTTTATCGAGGATAAATGTAGACATCTATGGGCCACAGCATTTACTTACTGTTAGGTGGACTGTGTGCTCATATGCCACCCTTTGTCTATAAAAAAATGCTATGATCGAATTAAAAATAATAAATATACGGTAACAGTCATTACCAATTAAAATTAATAATATTTTTGTTACCTACTTAAAACTATGACTGCCGTATACGTGCCTCCAGCTACCAATGCTTCAAGCATTTCAACAGATACGTACACATCGTACGATGACGTGAAAGCCTTTAGATTTCCAATGCAACTTGCCACGGTGCAGATAATTAACAGCAGTTTACGGCCAAATCTGCACACACATTTAGTAGATCTTTGTTATTAGCTAAATTTTAACTCGCACGATATTAGATGTTCAAGGAAAGAATAGACTCCGTGATTAGCTGACGCAAACAAACTAAGATAAACTGACCATAAGCGGTCAGCCACCGCAGAGTCTACTTCACCTAAGGATGCCTCGTATAGAGGCAAAACAACTGTCGTGCTATTGACTGTGTTGTTTTCTCCTAGTGTAGTGGAGTAGTGCACGCAATTGAGTAAGGGCTGGAGATAGTTTCAAACTAAGTAAGACAAATCATTTTATTTAATTATGCGGATCTTAGGTAAGTAATTAATTTTTAACATCTTTAATGAAATTTATAACATTTAATGTGTCTGTTTCTATGGTGGCTATGCTAATTTCTAGGTGATTTTGATATATTATTGTTAAAAATCAGGGTAGGAAATTAAAAAAATCCGAAAAATAAAAGTGGAAATCTAATCTCTAACTCATACTAGCAGTATAAAGTACGGCGCAGCCTCGTAGCGTGCGATTATGACCGGGAAATATCGTGTGTATAATAGTCAGCCGGTAAATATTCTACAGGATATATTATCAAACATCTACGCGCGAGTTATTGATTATTTCCTCCTTCTTCCTTCTATGAGAATAGTGGGTTTATATAAGGCTCCGCCACTTTGTTTCTCTTGGGGGCACGTAGTGGGAGCACTTCAAGCGAAACAGATAGTAGTGGACGAGCGGGAAAGTACTCGACGCCACGCTGCGCGTTTAATGCTTATTACACTACTTATTGTTAATGGCACAGAAATCAAGTACTGGCTTTTAATATTATGAGTTAATGCTGTAACCTGTTTAAGAATATTACTGAAAGTAAGCTGTCTTAAGCTTATTTGTACTATCCATCGGTATTCAGTAAACTTTATTTATTATCAAAATATGACACTTCATCCCTATTTATTGTTCTGTACCAAGGGTTACTTCCTTTCTGATTTTTGATTTATCTTCCTGTATGTACTAAAAAACGTGCTTAGACCAATCCTCGGCTTTGTGTCAGCTTAAAATTACTTGGCCCGAAGAAGATCCTCCGCAAACGCGAGCCCATATTCACACTGATACAGAAGATGGATATCAGTTGTTTAAGTTCTCAGAAAACACTTTAAAAATATTTGGGTTCTTACCTGTCTATCAGCCAACCAGATATTATCATTGCAAACAGCATCCCAACATTGTGAATAGTCCCAATTAAATTAGACTTCCACGGCTGACATGCGAGATTGAGCTGCAAAAACAGTCATCTGATGTTTTAAATTTTGCTTTTCTCAGTTGGTTTGCTGTTTTTACAAACTAACCATAAAAGTTATATAAAGGGCGGACTTAACGCGAAATAGCATTATCTGCAGGTGAATTTGTAGCGGCAATCGGACTGCACTGTCGACCTCCGGTCAGAGCAGGGGGGTGATGTGGCGGCGCTGTCGTCGCGCCGCAAGCGAAACACACCGAAGCCTAAATCGTGCTATCATAGTTCCGAATCATAAACAGTATATATAGAACAGCTCCGAACTATCATTCGGAGCGTTGACCGCTCCCCGGGCAGAACATCTTGCCCGGCGGGAGATCTCGCCTTTTCCTTCTACGGCCACAAATTTAATAATAAGATATAATAAACTCAAATATAAAGATAAAACACCTATTAAAATAAGATTTATTTATTACACATATACGTGGTAGAGCCACGCTGCAGTTATATTATGATTGTGCACGAATGCAGTTATATTATGATTGTGCACGAATGGATCGGCTCGACCGGGGAAGGACCACGCTCTCACAGAATACCAGCGTAAAACGATATAGCTTAGTACTGCTGTGTTTCGTACGGTAAGTGTATATCCAGAGCCCCTTTTTTACTGGGAATGAGGCTCGAGGGTAAATGTAGTTGTCTATAGGCTACATCATCCACTTACCATCAGGTGGACTATGTGCTCGTTAGTCACACTTATTCTATAGAAATAAAAAAAAACACAAATACCTATGAATACAAACGATTGTATAATAATCCATATAAACCAATTATACGCAACACATACATACATATTATGTACGAGTATATACATATGTATATACAAGTATACATACTGTATGAATAAAGTAAGCAGTTCTAATTCATGTTATGGACATTGCTTTTGAAAGATATTCCCGAACCAATCCTTTGAAGGTTACTTTACTTAGTAACGTTTATTTAAAAAAATTAAAAAAATATCGATAATCGAAACATCCTGTCTATCAAGCAGCATCAGACGGCCGGTCCTAATGTCCACTTCTGTGTAAACAATGTACCCATAACTGTTAATATTGCATTCGATGTCCTTTTTAAATAATAATATGTGTAAACTGATGTCAACAGATTGCTCAAAAGTGCCTCAACATCCAGACAAACCTGTAAAGGTTTTTGTGATGTTTATATTGTGATTTTCTTAATTTTTTCTTATTTTAAATAAATAAAAAAAAACTAGTACTGGAAGGTCTATTTACACTGATCGTTTTAAGGAAAAATCGAAATCTGCGAAGCTGTAGTCGGGTCTTTAGTCAAATAAAAAATCTGGGTAATATAATCTGGTATCTGATAATTTAGATCTACTTTCTGAATTATGAAGGGTGTTTGTGTATAGATTGCTTGTATGGGAGAGCTGTCGCATACGCCCTCCTTTCTGCCAAGGAGGGTCGCGTCCGTATACGGCTTAGAGATCTCTAGTTAGACCGTTAAGCCAGTCCCTAAAAGGTGGGGTTTAGTGGGTAAAAGTCTCCACATAACCACGCAGCCGGCTGCGTGGTATGCTATGAGCATTCCCCACCTCCCTCTCCCGCTTTCCGGAGGGTTGCCCATATTTGCTTCGGGCGCAAATAAATACCCAAGGGTACATATATATATATATATATATATATATACGGGTGGCGGGTGACGAAAACTTATAATACTGTTGCACAATGTATATTAGGGACTATATAGTAAGGTATATATTAAAGCATTATTATAGAAGGTCTGTATAAGCATTACAAAACTAGAGTTGTGGGTTGATGTCCCATATATTAAAGACTTGTGATGGTGAGGTCTATGATACAAAAGCGTTATTGTGGAGGGTATCTATGATGAATGAGCATTGCAGTGGTAGAGTTGTGGGTTGAAGTCCCGTATATTGAAGGCATATGAAAGTGGGGTCTATGATACAATAGCATTATTATGGAAAGTATGTCTCTTTCTGCATAAGCATTATGATGATAGAGTTGTGGGTTAAAGTACTATATATTGAGGACATATAATAGTGGGGTCTATGAAATAAAGGAAATATGTGGAAGGTCTCAAATATGTAAAAGCATTGTATTGATGGAAATGGGACTTAAAAGGGATTATTATAGTGGCATGTGGACTACGTCACAGGCAACCGGGACAGAAGTGTGCTTGAACGCGCTAACAGTAAGTCCTTGACGTGTCTTCTTGGTGCCGGTGGTGGGCGGATTTGTTGTAGCAATACGACTTTCCCGTGGACATACCCATACCGCTGGTGGGTGGCATCGTAGCGCGTAGCGATGCGTCGGCTATCTTTCGGATTGGGATGAGTGTGTTTGGTAGCACTTTTAAGGGTAACAAGCATACTCAACGCCACGTCTTAGTTCTTGAGTAGTCATATTAGTCACAGTATTAGCACTATGATACGTGGAGTTTTATCCACTGGCGTCTTAGTAGCGGTATACTATGATACGTTGGTATTGTTTTTAGTTAACAACAATATAAATTTTGTTATCAAAGTCTATAAAGAATATCCAAAAAAAGACGTGTGGCACTCGGGGACTGCCGCGGTAAAGCTATTGCATAGCATTTTGTATCAACTTATGCAATTATAATTGGTGGAGCCACGTGTCTAAGGCTGCCGAAGTCTAGTTCCCCGGTCGAACCTTAAACCTATTACGCGAGATATTAACTAAAGTGGACTGTATATGCGGTTGCTTCTACGCTTACGTAAAAGCGACTACTATAGCATGCGGTATAATGCACTCGCTCTTCCCTAAAACTAAACTATTATTGTGCCAAATCGCTGAAAAGGAATCCTGCCTTATTAGGAGAACAACAAAATTGGAGCGGGTTAAACTATGTAAGGCAGGAGCTAAATTAAGGAATGTTGACTCACCGGGGTTTCTTCTATCCTGTTGAGCACTATAGCTGCAACTTCTGGAACTTCTTCTGGAACACTCCGGAGAGAGGCGGTGCGCGACTATATCTCACACGAGGTGAGGCGGGTCTCCTGGAGCTCGACTGCTTCCAGGCTAAAGCGGTTTCTACTAGCGGTGTGTTTTCAGCGACGACTGCGGTGGAAAAGAGGCCGCGCAACGGTCGCGCGTGCCTTATATGTCCTCGGCCCCGATGATTACGTGACATTCTAGAATCATCTTCTTGCCCCTCCCACCCCACCACCCCGATGTGTCGATGGAGGATCGAGGAGGATATGAATGATATCGTTTTGTCGGAAAGAAACAAGCGGCTTGGCACCTCTACCGTCAAATATAATAATCCAATGGTTTTTTTTTCCGCGCAACCAATAATTATTTATTTATTTTATTTATGCAGTATTTCTTTTTCCTTGATATTAATTCAAGTTACACTTTTTGAGCGTGGTGACCGATAAGAAAACAATTTTTTTTCTTTTATTAAATAAATAAATAATAAATGCACTTTGTTCATTCATATTCAAAACACTTTATACACAAATTTTACAAGTACAGCTATTCACTGTTGTACATAAATACCTATACACCTATATACTTTCTCATAAACAGCTGCTTATGTATTCGTCCGATTTTGGAGCAGCTCGTCTCGATTCGTGCGAGCTTCGTAGAGTCGTACAATACGTCTAGTTGCACGCACACAAACACCGTGTCGAAGACTGCCGAAAAGAAACGACGTTAGATAATGCACGGCCTTCAAGCGCCGCGCAAGTGATTCTCGTCCCACCTGTCCGCGCAGTAACTTTTTTTTACGACAAAACCGATTACTACTGAAAAACTAATATAGGTACCTACCTAACATTCAAATAAAAATATTCTCAAAAAGCTCAACGAATTCAGAATTTAATTTTATTAGAAGAAAATTGGTCCAATAAAAATAAAGGATGAAAATAAAGCATATGGGAATATAAAAATAAATCGTATTTATTTTTTATTTCGAGTTTTACAAGAAAAGTATAATATTTACTGGAGACAATTATTTTATTATTATAATAGTACATGATATTCCCTTTAAAATGACACCAATATGAATAATATCTTATATCTATATCTACAAATAAATAAAATTGAAGTGTCTGTTTGTAATGTTAAAACAACAGCTTTTTATTAAATGCATATGAAAGTACTAGTAACAAAAACACAATTTTTAAAAATTTTATCTGTCTGTCGGTCTGTCTGTCTGTCTGTCTGCTTGTTCCAGCTAATCTCCGAAACAGCTGGATCTATTTTGACGGGACATTCACTTTCAGATAGCTGATGATATAAGGAATAACTTGAACTACTTTTGTTTTAGAAAAAGAGTTAGGGTTCCGCGCAAAAAAATTAAAACCCATGAAATCCATATTCCACGTGGGCGAGATCGCGGGGAACAACTAGTACTCGATATAGATAAATGTATACTTATTTTTATTTATTTATTATTTTAATAAATAAATAAAAATAAGTATTAATAATTTCTAGACACATCTCAACAGATATTTCGTTAATAAATTGCTATCAATACTGAAGCATACTTTTATATTTAGCATCCATTTAACACAAAAAACTGATAAGAATACTTTTTAAACAACATATAATCAATAAACGATAATCGCGTAAAGTGAATTTCGAGGTAAATAATTATATGTAGACGTTTTTGAATCGTCGTAATGATACATATTTCCTAAAGAAAATATCTACTCAATTAATTTGATGTAAAATAACATTAGAAATAACGTATAAAAACGGAGAAATTATCAAATTTTTGATCGAGTTCCTAACCAGTACACAAACAAAAATGGCGAAATGTCATTTTCACATTTTTTTTTCTATATAGTTATTTGTTACAGAGTACATAGATAAAATTCACTCTCATAGATGACAAATTTCAAACACCACAATCTCTAATTTTTTACTCTGCTATCTTCAGTGCTGTACACGAACGGAAAGATGTCGTTGAGAGCCGTGGTTGCTCACATGGTTAGCGCTCGTTATGAGTTTCACAGTACGGGAGCAACCCGGGTTCGATCCCCACTGGCACCAATGAAATTGTTGCGTGCTGATTTGGCTTTGTTTTGTTACACTGACATCTCGCAAGTCACCTAGGGACCTAGGAGGTTGTCGGTTGCTTATTTTTTATTTTTATTTAAAATTTTCGTCGGTAAAGTAATATATTTATAAAAGTAAAAAAAGTAAAGTTACAGCCTATATACGTCTCACTGCTGGGCACAGGCCTCCTCTAATTTCTGAGAGGGTTTTAAGGCGAGGAAATGTCCGCCACGCTGCCTCAATGCGTGTTGACGAACTTCACATGTCTTCGAAATACATATTTTTTAATTTCTCAGACATGCAGTCCCGAGTTCGATCCCCGCCGGCACCAATGAAATTGTTAATTGCAATTGTGCTGATTTACCACGTGCTCGGCGGTGAAGGAAAACATATTGAGGAAACCTGCACGTCTGAAAATATAATTATAATCGAATGTAAATCAAATTGACATAGGTAAGTACAGAAAAAATTAGCGGAACATTAATAAAATTTTGAGATCGTTTTTTTTTTCAAAATTTTATTTATATTCCGTTATTTTTGTCTGTGCTTATATCAATTTGATTTACATTCGATCTCTAAATTGTAGTTTGCGAGGAAACGGGGATCTATCAGCTCCGGCAAAACACATTTCTGATAAAAGCTATCTAATTTTAAAATTTTGTCTGCCGTCCAAAACGCATCATCTCTTTCAATAATATCAATTTCTATGCCAAACAGAGTAGTATCGAAATCCAAAGTTCAAGCAGGGGTTCAATGTAGCGTAGTAATTTAGAGCGCAGGTAGGTATAGCTATAGTCATACGAACGTCACAGGCCGCAGCTGACTGAGTCGAATAAAACTAGAATAAGCGCGCGTCACAGCGCATGCATGTATGTGTAAGTGTCGTCCTCCCGCACCGCACCGGGGGAAACATTATTCAGTGAGATGCACGATAATTCATATAAACACGCGCGCGTAAAAAAATACGAAAAAACCTTTGGAAGAAGGGGTTTTATGAAAAAACCACTGCATAAATCAATTACAAATAAAATTTATTGAATTCTTCGATAATTGAGCTGTGTCGGTACCGACTTCATCTTGGAAATTTTACACTGCTTTTATTACTAATTTACGCCCAATGTTGTGTTAAAATTGGCAATAAAAACGAATCTTTGATAGCTCGTAACTTTTTAATGACTTTTTATTTTACTATTCTGTTTCCGTACAGACAAAATTAATAATGAGACAAAACGATATCATGTTTAACTGTCACTTGTATGTACTGTTGATGTACACTGTCAAACAGCGAAGTAAAACCCCTCCGAAATTTCTATGGAAATAATGTCGACTAGTGTCACCTTAAGCAGGAGAATGAATTAAAAACTATGTATATTACGGGGATTCTGGATAATTTGTAATATGGAAGGGAGTCCTGATTGGTTTCCCTCCGTCTGGCAATATACGAATATTTGTATATCGATATATGGTAAATTTTCAAAGAAATGAGTTAAACACTATCTTTGAAATTGTTTAATGGACCAATATTCGCAGTCATATTGTATTAAAATTGCTTACAAGTGGTGGACGCTACACTAATGCGAAATGAAAGGACGTAGAATCAATATTGTGATATATATATATATATTAGAGATGGGCCGAATGTGATTTAAACCGAATCCGAACTTCGGTTCATTTTCGCACGCTTTCTCGAGAGCGACGCGTCGTGACTTGTTTACGCATTTACTTCAAATACCCCGCCCGCACACCGCAGGAAACATATACCTACGAAAAAAAAACGTAACAAACTTCTGCCAGATAAGGCAGATCTTTGGTGTTTTTGCACCATAACCTGACTCTGGTAAATTTTAAATATGACTAGATAGATAAGAAAAGTTGGTTTAATATGATTGTTGAAAACAAATACCCTTTAATTGTAATAAAAAATACTTGAGGTTAATGAATGTTTGAATCAAAAACATTATTTTTTTATTTAATTTACGGACTCCTATCCAGATGTTTACTAGGAGAATACAAAGTTTATTTCATTTTTGTAATATGGCTAATTATTAATTAGGCAGGGATTTCTAAGATTAATAACTAATTAACTAAGATTAAGGTTAAGAACTAAGATTAAGATTAATGATAAGATACGAACTGATTTAATATAAGGTTTACATTTATAATGTTCCGAAATAAATAAATAAATAATTGACCATGAGTGAGTAAAAATAATATCTTTTATTTTACAGTATCTAATGTTGTTATATAAGGTGCTTCTAAAATATATGTCACGGTTGTTTGTATGGAGACTTGGCCAATCAGCTGACCGATTTCTATACAAAGTGCAATTTTTTTTTTGAGAATTGACTATGGGTTCCTTGGGGAATGTGGTACAGTATCATGAGTAGAACCATCAGTTGCACCTTATATTTCAGTTAAAATAAGTGCAAGTAGGTATTATTTTTCTTGTACCGAATTTCGGCCCATCTCTAAAGAATCTAAATAAGAATCTAAATTGAGAATTTAAACTATACGCGTGTGTGTTTGTGTGTATATAAAGAGGGATACTTTTAATATCGCTCATTTTAGTATCAAAAATTTAGGTTATCTTTATAGCAGTATTATATTTTCAATTCAAAATTAGTACTGCATTTGTGATAATCATAAAATGTATGTATATAGAGTACTCACTCATTTTCTTTCACTATTTTTTCGTGACTTTCTTCATTAATAATAAATGCACTTTGTTCATTCATATTCAAAACACTTTATACACAAACACCGTGTCGAAGACTGCCGAAAAGAAACGACGTTAGACCATCGTTAGACAATGCACGGCCTTCAAGCCACACCTCCGTGCCCGTCGGAGTGGGGATCGTGAGGTTTTTTCGTTACGGAATAAATTTCTGGATTCGGTCCCCGCGCTCAAGGCCCGCGATAAAAGCTATGCAATAGCTTAAAAAAATACATATAAAAATTCATCTGTCTAACTAAATATAGGTGACATTCTTTTAAGCTGCGCGATGTTGGCTACGATTGCTCGTAATTGAAAATGGTAAGAGCGCGCGAGGCGCATGCTCATTTCTTTCGTTATGTAGGCGCCAGGCGGCCAAGTGAGAGCGGCCAACACATTGTTGTAGCCAACATTTTTAGAATCAGCCGACGTGCGCTTTACGCTAACAAATACAAGTATTTAGGCACTTTTGATATTATTTTTGATGTTAACTGCCTCGTTGGTTTAGTAGTTAGGTTGGTAGGTTTGTAGTAGTGTGACAGCTGATCATAAGGAACTGGGTTCGAATCCCGGATCGTGAGAAAAAAAAATCAATTTATTGAGTTTTTCAGTCAAGAAATTCTCAGTAGCTGCCTGGAGTTAGGAAGTTGGCGGTGTTTCACCCCCGTGCCTCGGAAAGCACGTAAAACCGTTGGTTCTGCGCCTGATATCACTCCAGTCATGTCAGTTACCGTCCCATCGGACTGTAACTGACATGCAGTTCCTGCAGACGTGATGTCAATGTATGCGATCACCACCGATTGCATGATCATCACGGCTACTAGCCGCAGAGTGTGTCAAGAGTATGCCGGTCACCTCAAGGTAACGGGGTCCGATGTTGTGTGGCTTTTGGCTGCAGCCTTGAGAGTCTCCTCGAATCCTCCCTCCAGCTACCACCTGCATGAGGTGGACACTTATGTTCCACCAAACAATACAATGGCAGATATATCCAAAAGGCAGTTATAATTTAATAGTAATAATTTTCCATCAGAAAGGGTTTGGGTTACTGACGTTGAGTATATGAATTTTCAGTCATGTTTGTCTCACACACCAACAAGTTGCATTAAATCATTTAAAGGTGGAAAAGTTACAGGAATATATTATGTTTGTTATATTAAAAACCATGGAGGTCAGACGGTCTGCAGCCCCGTAATGAAGGGATCCGACTTGGGCAAAGCTACTTAGTTGTGAGTCAAATCAAGATGCAAAGAACGCCATTGAGAATAGCGACCCGCCGAACAACCATCGCAGAGACGCAATGTTGCAGAACGCAACAAGCATCAATTCGACTATCGTCGGGCTTACACCAACACATAGTAGGGGATCTTGAGTTGGTGTCCCAGCAGACATCACCGCCCGCATACCTCTATCGACCAGAACCACAAGAGTGTGTTTAATCAGGGGCAGCACACATGCAGATCCATCACACGACACAATACCGCAAGTAGCAGTAAGCATCAAAGCAACTATCAAACGGATGGCGCTCCCTTACAACACACCCACATTATCCCTATCGACTTTGATAACAAAATTTATATTTGTTGTTAACTAAAAACAATACCAACGTATCATAGTATACCGCTACTAAGACGCCAGTTTCGCCTCTCATTCAAGACCGGAATAGTACCCAAAAAAGGTAGCCGTGCCGACTCAGCAAACTATCGGCCAATTCCAATTATATCCATACTCTGCAAGATAATGGAGCGTATATAGAACGCCCGCTTAATGACATACCTAGAACAAAATAACCTCCTTACTGACCGGCAATACGCGTTTTGCCGAAATCGGTCAGCTGGGGACCTTCTAGCGTACGCCACACACGTATGGAGCGAGGCACTTGAGAACAGTGGGGAGCAATTGCTGTTTATCTTGATGTCTCGAAGGCCTTTGACAGAATTTGACACACTAGCTTTTTGGGTAAGATTCCAGCGTTCGGCTTATCCCCTGGTCTGATTGAATGAATAAAGGACTTTCTGAGTGAACGGTCTCTTCGGGTCATCGTCGGTGGCTGCTTATCCGATCCCGTAGCGACTGACGCTGGTGTTCCTCAAGGGTGCGTTCTCTCCGCAACTCTCTTCTTGCTGCAAATTAATAGTCTGCTTATGCCCGGTATCTATGGGTATGCAGACGATAGCACTGTTGTGGAGAGATACCAACCAAGTACTCGGGTCAGTCGGGATCAAATCCAGTCCGAAAGTGAAGCTGTGATTGAGCGTGTGAATCTCACACCACAGGCAGTCTCCGAATGGGGCGATGCCAATATCGTGAGATTCAATGCCTCTAAAACACAAGTTTCTTTTCACCGAAAAAGGGAGCCCGCTAACACTGATCCGGAATGTATCCTTGGAGTACACTGACCGCTTTCAGTTGTTAGGGGTTGAATTTTCTCCGAACCTCAACTATGGGCGGTTGATTGAGTCCAGAGCCAAAGCAGTCGCAAGGAAACTTGGTGTTCTTGCAAGGAGGCGGCGATACTTCACGCCGCCGAGACAGCTCATTACCTTATATAAAGTGCAAGTCCGGTCGTACATGGAGTACTACTGTCACATACGGACTGGTGCTGCAAAATGCCACCTGGCAGCGTTGGGCTCAGTGCAGAGAGGTGCTAAGAGGCTAATTGGTGACCTTGATTTGCTTGAAACCAACCTTATGAGAAGTACCACTCAGAAGTAGGAGCCCCGCTAAGCGGGGCTCCGTCGACCGGACCCGTTATATTGTAAGAAATTAAGTCTATTGAATTGAATCTACCGTTCAATTATAATATCACTGGTAAAATTGTAATATCTCGACTGACAATATACCTGCGACATATATACTGATCCAATATAATTAAATAAATAGTTACTTGTACCGCTGCTTTACCTAGAGTTCACCACGCACACAGGGTAAACTAACAGAGCTGAACAAGGACCTCTCCCACTCAATGTCACAACAAGTCGTTACTCGTTACTCAACTTAAGGGTACACTAGTCGCGCATTCTGCCATACAAACGTAGTCTGGCGATGACTCCACTGTTTGATGGTGTACGTTCAAAATAAAAAATGATTTCAATTAGTCTCATCATCACCTAGCCCTGAATGGGAACAAAAAGTAAAAAAAGAATATATTTAAAAGTACTAATGTTTACACATCTTTGGGCGGAAAAAAAAAACCAAAACTAAAATCGCAAAACAGTTACCATACAGAGATAGATTAGGTGTTCAAAAGTGCAAATAGTTTAATTTTGAACAGATACATTCATTAGATTTTTCATGATAACCAGATTCCCAAAGGTCTTTTTATAAAATTTCACGCGCTCGTTTCGTTGGAAATTATTATGCCTTTCGCTTTCGCACGTGATGTCGCCTGAGATAGCATGCATTTTAACATCGCCCACCACTTAGTTCGTGCCATCGACTAGGGCCACCTTAAGGACGCTGACAATATTTTTCGGTAGGAAGCGATGCTTTTATTGTTGGAAACATCAAAACCTGTCCGTACGCTGTGCAATTTTTAAATACAGAGACAGTGATAACTAAAAAGCTGCTAGATTTTTATGAGGATCCACTTGAATCGTCAAAAGATATATATATATATATATATATATATATATATATATATATATATATATATATATATATATATATATATATATATATATATATATATATATATATCATCACCATCATTACAGCCCTTCACAAGTCCACTGCTGAACATAGGCCTCCCCCAAGTAACGCCACAAAGCACGGTCCTGAGCCACCTGCATCCATCGACTTCCTGCATGTCTTACCAGGTCGTCACTCCATCTAGTGGGGGGTCGCCCTACACTACGCCTACCGGTACGGGGCTGCCACTCGAGAACCTTTCTTCCCCATCGGTTATCAGTTCTTCGAGCTATATGGCCGGCCCATTGCCACTTCAGCTTACTAATCCGTTGGGCTATGTCGGTCACTCTGGTTTTACTGCGGATATCCTCATTTCTGAGTCTATCACGCATAGAAACTCCGAGCATAGCCCTCTCCATAGCTCGCTGAGCGACCTTGAGTGTCCTCATACGGCCAGCAGTGAAGGACCACGTCTTAAATCCGTAAGTCATCACTGGCAACACGCACTGGTTGTACACTTTAGTTTTAAAATTAGATTAAGATAACGATTTAAATTTGACTCAGTTGACTGCATACAGCGCGGATAACGCTTCGGTAAATTATGGTGTAAGTAATTCGGTGTTCCAAAAATTAAAAGAGACACACGATCATATGATTAAAGTAAACTGTAACTTCCATGTTATTAACAATTGCGTCAAATACGCCTTTAAAGCTTTGTCAGTAGATATTGAGAGCATCGTGATTAAAACATTCCATGAGTTCAGTTTATCTTCTACCAAAATTGAGAATCTAAAGTAATTTTTCTTATTTGCATGTGTCGAGTACAAAACCTTCTTCGTTACCCAACAAGATTGCTTTTTTTATAGAAGAGGAAGCAAGCAAACGAGCATGCGGCTCACCTGATGTTAAGTGACTACCGCCGCCCATGATCAACCGCAACACCAGTGGAATTGCAGGTGCGTTGCCGGCCCTTTAGAAAGGAGTAAGCTCTTTTCTTGAAGGTCCCAAGGTCGTATCAGTCTGGAAAAATCGCCGGTGCCAAACTATTCCACAGAGAGGCCGTAGGCGGAAGAAAACTCCTTGTGAAACGTACAGTGGTGGACCGCCAAACATCCAGATGGTGTGGATGGTATCGAGACGTTTGCCGCGTAGTGCGTTCACGAAATTTGGCGGCTGGGATTAATCCAAACAATTCCTCAGAGCACTCTCCGTGGTACATGCGAAAGAAAATGCAAATAGATGCATTGCTATCTCTTTTGTCTGCTTTAGATCGTTTAATGTACCGCTGGCCAGCTGTAAAGCAGTATTTTTTATTGAAAGAGGAAGACGAATGTTGGAAGGAGATATGGGACCAGTTTGTGACCAGAAATCTATGCCATATTGATAATAGTGAAGTAGTTGACGAATGCAAACAGGAAGGAATTTCGGAAGCGTATTTATACTTTGTACACAACGTAATGTTGAAGTTCCAAGCAATAATTTTAGCATTGGAAAGTGATGCATGCACTGTCTTAGAAATTGACAGTGTAATGAAAAAACTGATGAGTCATCTTAAAAACAGGTTTGACGATAAATTTTTTGGTAGTAGAAATAGAACCTTATTAAGAAATATTTCGGATAGTGAGAAAAACCTT